>OZ018325.1:89837776-91037776 GCA_963969495.1 Ceratothoa steindachneri | reverse complement strand
GCCAGGACCAAGTCCTTAGCCTCGCGGAATGAGAGTCTATCCTGGGCCTGAACGGACAGGATTTCTTTCTCCAGGAGATATGCACCACATTGCTTCGAAGAAGCAGAGTGCGGCTGTCCGCAATTGACACACTTGGCCACACACGATTTGGACTTATCGTGTGCGACCTTGGAGCAATTTACACAGAATTCGGGTGACCCCGACTTTGCACGTCTACATGAGCGATTCGTATGGCCGAAGCGGTGATAGTAATAGCACCGCCGCGGCAGTGGCACGAATGCCTTCACGCGGTAGCAGTACCAACCGGCACGCACCGACTCAGGGAGCTTGTCACTGTCAAACGTGACGAAGAGTGTAGGGGTGGGTCTCGAAGCCCCTCCCTGTTTTCTCATCACACATTCGACCTTGACCGCACCATGGTCGGCCAGCTCTAGGGTGATGTCCTCAATAGAGTAGTGAACGAGTTCCCTTGCATAAACTACTCCTTTCACAAAGTTTATGGTAGAGTGCGGCGTCACACTTTCCGGGGTGCCATGAAGTGTCCGAAGAGCACTTATCTTGACCGCCTCGGTGGGATTCGCCGCATTCGCCAGAAGGCTGCCGTCGGAGAAACGGGTCACCTTCGGCTCTCTACCAATTGCACTAGCTAATCCTCTCCTCTGATGGATAATGTTGCCCTTGGACAACATGGTGCCATCAGTGGAGCGAATAACGAAAAAGCGTTTAAAGCCAGCGGGCTCGAAAACATCAGGTAACCTCTGAATGAGGGGCCACGATGTCATCGAGGCTCCGCCCTGTGCACTTTTGGTGTTGGTCATGGTCAGGGGCTCCGCACACGAGGGGGTAGAGGGGCCGGATGTGCCGATCTTGGCTTGGTCGCCTACCAAAGTGGCAGCAGACCCATCCGTCCCCGCAGCCCCCGCGGATGGAGAGGAGCCCCGAGTCTTTTTCGTCTTTTTAGACTTCTTTGTCTTTTTCTTTTTTGGAGAGGAGGGCGGGGAATGAACCCGCTTTTCACCTCCGCCAGCAGAAGCCCCCAGGCCAGATGTACCGGCCTCAGCCAGGTCCCTCTCCGAAATGGAGAAGGTCCTGGCTGTCGTAGGGGCATCTGTCGGAGGAGATCCCTCCCCTTCTTTTACTGCCTCGGAGCCCTCAGCTATTTGAGGAGGACCTTGCATAGGGGTGGATTCGCGTTCGGTGCTTGCCGCCGAGCACGAATTCCCCCCCCATGGAAGGCCCTACCGTCTGAGGCTGGGTCTCCTCAAAGACCATGTTTATCACAGGAGGTGCCTCCAGTTGGCCATCCCCTCCCAGGACATCACAGGTCCCCTTGGCAGTGTCGCCAGTCTTGTGTGGGGAGGTACAGGCCTTGACCCCGGCAAGGTTTAATATTCTTGCCAACAGGTCTTTTGAGGGAAGCGACCGAAGGGGCCTGGCTTTCCTCTCCCCCCTAAGGGGGTTTGCCCTACCGAGCCGCTTTGATGGGGAGCGGCTGGCTAAGGGCTGCCTGCTGGCTTTCTTGGCAGTCCCCTTGGAAAAAAAAGAGGGGACTGCCGCTGGGAAAAGGGAGGTGCCCGAAAGCACCTCTAGAGAAGGGGGTGAGGGGGAGTCCCCTGCACCCGTAGGCGAAGGAAAGGAGTAAGCTTCCTCTCCGGTTAGAGAAATATGGAGGGTCCCCTGTGCAAGCACAGGGGGGAGGACCTCCATTTTTTTGCTGGAGCTGCCCGAGGGCGGCTCCGTCGATGGAACAGGGGAAGTTGAGGGTTGGGTTTGTTTTTTGTTTTTTTATCATCATTGGGCATGGTGACCCTTTTTTAAACACGGGATGCAATCGCGCACACCTCTCGCAGTAGCCCGCACTGCGAGAGGTGCTTACAAGCCCGCTTGAGTTAGGCGCCGCCATTTAGGACCACCCCTCCCGCCTGGTGGCCTGGCAGTCCATCGGCATGGCGGCTCCACCTTAGACACGGCGTAAAAAAATATAGGTTGTGAAGAGGAGAGGAAAAGGGATGTGTGGAAGGTATGGGTGGGGATGAAGCAGTTTGTTAAAAACCAGCCACCCCAGACTTTGAGCTCAGGGGTTAGGGAACATTGTCCTCCACCCCCTCAGCCCCGATGCGGGACGGTTGGCTGAAAGGAAGGTCAGCATCTACCTTGTGAAATTAGAGGCTGACCAGAGAAAGTTGTGGGAGAGGTTGTGTGAAAAGAGAAGAAACAAGTGTTTTGAAGGAAGGAAGAGAGGCTAAGCTGGGGCCGGACGGAGTGCTGAATCCCGTCAGCACGGCGGCCCGGATGGCAAATCGCCGCGCCCCTTACGGGAGAATGGCGTACGGGACATCGTCCGGACCATGGGCGGTGTCCGTGCACGAGGCGAGAGCGGAACGCAACTCGCTTACAGTAAACTTGTCGTTGAAGGGTTCTCCGCCTCTGGAGGTAAAGTCTAGCCGGCGGCCTTCCGCGACATCACAACGTGCATTGAATGCTGGCGGAGCAGCATCACGGCTAGAGAATGCAGAAAAAGCGGTCGCGAAGGATTCCGCCACGGACGTGGGGTCCGAGATTGCGGTCTCATTCTCCTGGAGAACGGGTTTGGGGTCCTGCGAGAACTTGCCTCGAATCCTTTTGACTAGCTTCTACACCTTAGCTAAAGGAGGCTTCCCGTTAAGTGAAGACACGTATGCCCGCCAAGAAGAGTGGTGGGCGTGCTTCGAAATATACCATAACCTAGCCCTAGCCCGAAGTGATCCAGCGACAGTGAAATCGTTCGGGCGGCGCTTATAGCGCATGTAGGCATAACGCTTCTGTTTGAGGGCCGTCTCACACTCGGCCGACCACCACGGGAGTGGTCGAGGTGCAAAACGGCCAGACGTCCTAGAGATAGTAGTCAGGCCCACGGCGATGAGGTCATTTCCTGAAATGCAGGTTACCGCGCCCGCGCCTGCACCACCGAGGTGGTCTCTCAGGCGGCAGTTCGCCCTGAAAATGATGTTGAATGGGAAAGTGATCACTACCTTGGAGATCATCGATCACTTCCCAATCAAAATCAGGCTGTGCATCCGAAGAGCACAAAGATAGGTCAAGGCATGAAAATGAAGCGGTTCTCGGACAGTGATGCGTAAACTCATCCACGTTTAGGACACCCATCTCAAGCTCTTCGATCAGATCGGCAAAGACTTCTTCCCTGGGATTTATGGAGTAATCTCCCCAGAGAGAATGCCTGCCGTTAAGATCTCCAAGCAAGAGATAGGGCCTCGGCAACCGTACTACGACGCGGCGGAAGTCCCCCACGTCGAAGTCAGCTGACGGGGGAATGTACGCAGAAATGATAGTATACCTCCTATCTAGGTGCAGCTTCACAGCCAATGCCTGAAAGGAGGTATCTAAAGAGAAAGGAAGAACGGAGACATCATGCCGGGTGTAAACCGCGCATCCCCAAACCCGGCCATCCCGCGGTGGTGGGGTCGCAAGACCCTTGTTCTCCGGGAGGGCGGGCAGGGGGCACGCGCCTAGCATGGTCTCCTGCAAAAAGATAGCTAACGGGGAGCGGGACTAGACGAGCCTACGCAGCTCCTCCCAGTTGGCCCGGATTCCACGGAAATTCCATTGAAGGAATATGCCCTCCAGGCCTAGCTCGGAGGAGACGCGGGGGCCCTCCTTGAACTGATGACCCTCACGGGAATGGCCGTACGCTTCCCGGGGGCAGAACCCCGGGCGCTGTTGGCCGTACAAAGCGCTGAAGGCACTGTCGTCTTCGACAGTGCCTCTCCTCTGATGGATCCTCTTACCTTTTGACAACATGGTGCCATCTTTGAAGCGAATAACGAGGAAGCGTTTTAAGCCAGCGAGCTCGAAAACGCCAGGTAACCTCTGAATAAGAGGCCCCGATGTCATCGAGGCTCCGCCCTGTGCACTTTTGGTCTTTGCCATCGTCAGGGGCTCCGTACCCGGGGAGGCAACGGTGCCGGATGTGCTGATCTTGGCTTGGTCGCTTGCCAAAGTGGCAGCAGACCCATCTGTTTATTTAGCCCCCGCGGATGGAGAGGAGCCCCGAGTCTTCCTTGTCTTTTTGGTCTTTTTTGTCCTTTTCTTTTTTGGAGAGGAGGGTGGGGAATGAACCTGCTTCTCACCCCCATCGGTAGAAGCCCCCAGGCCAGATGGACCGGCCTCAGCCAGGTCCTTCTCCGAAATGGAGAAGGTCCTTGTTGTTGCAGGGGCATCATCCGGAGGAGATCCCTCCCCTCCTTTTACTGCCTGAGAATCCACAGCTGTTTGATGAGGACCTTGCATAGTGAAGGATTCGGGTTCGGTGCTTGGCGCCGAGCCCGGATTCCCCCCCATGGAAGGCCCTACCGTCTCAGCCTGGTTTTCCTTAAGGACCATGTATATCACAGGAGGGGCCTCCAGTTGGCCATCCCCTCTCAGGACATCGTAGGTCCCCTTGGCAGCGTCATAAGTCTTTAGTGGGGAGGCACATGCCTTGACCCCGGCAAGGTTTAATATTTTTGCCAGCAGGCCTTTTGAGAGATGCAACCGAAGGGGCCTGGATTCTCTCTCCCCCCTAAGGGGGCTTGCCCTACCCAGCCGCTTGCACGAGGGGCAGTCGGCAATGGGCTGCCTAATGGCTTTCTTGGCAGTCCCCTTAAAAAGCAAAGGAGGGACTGCCGCTGGAAATAGGGAGGTGCCCGAAAGCACCTTCAGAGAAGAGGGTGAGGGGGAGTCCCCTACACCTGTAGGCGTAGGAGAGGAGTAAGCCTCCTCTCCGGTTAAAGAGGTATCGAGGGTCCCCTGCGCAAGCACAGAGGGGGGGCCCTACATCTTTTCTGTGGAGCTGCACGAGGGCGGCTCCGTTGTTTCAGGGGGAATTAAGGGGAGATGTGTTTTTTTTCATCATTGGGCATGGTGACCCTCTTTGTTTTACGGGACGCAATCGCTCACCACCTCTTGCAGTATCCCGCACTGCAAGAGGTGCTCACAGGCCCGGCAGAGCCTTGGGGCCGCCATTTGGGACCACCATTCTCGTCTGGTGGCCTGGCAGTCCTTTGGCATAGCGGCTCCACCTTGAACACGGCGTAAAAAAGATAGATTTTGAAGAAGAGAGGAAAAGGGATGTGAGGAAGGTATGGGTGGGGATAAGGCAGGTTGTTAGGGAACAATGTTTCCTCCCCCCGGGGTGGTTGGCTTGAGAAGAAGGTCAGCATCTACCCTGTGAAATTGGAGGTTGACTAGAGAAAGTTGTGGTAGAGGTTGTATGAAAAGCGACGAGGTAGGGGAGAAATCAGGCTATCTGAAGGAATGAAGAGAGGCTAAGCTGGGGCCGGACGGAGCGGTGAATCCCGTCAGCACGGCATCCAGGATAGCAAATCGCCGCGCCCCTTACGGGGTACAAAAGTTGAAATATCTGATTAAATAAGATAGCTGTTGTATTGTCGTAAGTTAGCTGTATTTGCGTTAGTTTCATTATATACCATATGCTAACCATATTTTATACATAGGTATAGTAAAGTGCTTTACTATAAAAACCCCTTTACACCTTATGGGGCCCTAAATTCTGTCATTGAATCAAGAGCATACTAAGATTAGTTCATCTCATTAATGTATCAAAGACGTCTACTATGGCACTTTTTAACGAGTCCTTGTTATTATTGGCATATGCTGATTTCTTTCAAGCTTAATCTTTGAGATATGAATATTGTCATAGGTTAGCCGAAAGTATATATATCTATATATATTTATTTGTTTTATTAATTTTTAATAAACCAAATAAACTTTAACTTAAGGCGTTGTTTCGTGCCTCGGTGATCGCTTGAGGATCGTTCTCTAAGAGTGCTAAACTTTATTTTTATTCTAGTGAATGATCACTAAATAAGAAGATGACGGCGATAAAATACCAAACATTCAAGACAGTCGTGATTTAATAACTAGAAAGCTTCAATGAAATTACCAGAGCGAAGAATATGGTCGCTAGATAATCCTGGGAAGAGATATTTGCAATAAATTATCAAAACAATGAAGATAAACCAAATTTAATTACATTTCACCATAAAAGATTCTCACGACTATGTCCCCCCAAAAGAAATTCGGGTAAATTAATGACTGATATAAAAATGGCTAAAATAATATGAAACGTATGTGTCCGTATAAAGGGATGAGAATTTCGCAAATTAACACTTCCCTTCAGCCCTTCATCCCCTTTCATTTTCATACCACATTTCTTACGGAAGAAACACAAATTGAACGAAAACTTTGTTTTTGTTTAAAAACAATGAAGAAAAATTTTGCACTTGTTTACAAAATTTAGAGAAATTTTTTGTGTGCAAACTTTGTACCTGTTTATGAATTTGAGTGAAAAAGATGAACCTCCTTAAACAAAGTCTGCTGACCAAAGTCACGTGCTCGATCTTATTGTGAAATATGAACCAACGACCATTCAAAACTTTAAATATTTCTGGGAATAACCTTGGGAGGACCCTTGTAATTATATAATTCTGAATAAAATGTAAAACCACCTAAGGATTTCAAATATCGTTATAATTGGCTGAATAGTTATGATGTTATTGATAAAACAAAATAATTCATTGGTTAAACTTGGGAGGACCTTGACAATTTTATCATTCGAAATAAAATGTAAAACAACTTAAGCTTTTAAAATTTCGTTAAAATTGGCATAATAAAGAGTCTCAGACGACTACCACATGCGACTAAAAATCGTGTTAAAACGTGCATTTGTGTATATAATTTAGGGCAAAGGTTACACTTGGTTAAATATTTGACTGAAAACCTTGTACTTGTTTACTTAATTAGGGAAAATCTTTGTACTTTTTTATAATTCGAGTAAAAACTTTGCATTTGTTTGCAAAATCCTGTGAAAACCTTACAATAGTTTACAAAGTTGAGTAAAAATAATATCCTATTTAAAAATATGGACTGCAAATCTTGTGAATATTTATAAAATCTAGTGAGAACGTTGTAATAGTTTACGTCATAATTGAGTAAAACGGTTTTAGTTGTTTAAAAATCGGTTGAAACTTACATTAGAAAATCAAGGTAAAGGTTACACTTGGTTAAATATTTGACTGAAAACCTTGTACTTGTTTACTTAATTAGGGAAAATCTTTGTACTTTTTTATAATTCGAGTAAAAACTTTGCATTTGTTTGCAAAATCCTGTGAAAACCTTACAATAGTTTACAAAGTTGAGTAAAAATAATATCCTATTTAAAAATATGGACTGCAAATCTTGTGAATATTTATAAAATCTAGTGAGAACGTTGTAATAGTTTACGTCATAATTGAGTAAAACGGTTTTAGTTGTTTAAAAATCGGTTGAAACTTACATTAGAAAATCAAGGTAAAGGATTGCATTTGTTAAAATGTTAAGTGAAAACCTTCCAATTTTCACAAAATCGCTTGAAAACAGTGCACTGTTTTTTTTTTAAATTAAGGAAAACCCTTGAATTTGTTTACAAAATGAGTAAAAACGTTGCACTTGTGTAAAAAATCAGGTGATACGTACTTTAGAAAATTGAGCGAAAACTTTGCAATGTCTACAAAATTAAGCCAAAACCATGTACCTTTTTACATATTCGAGTGAATTCGTTTGCTGAGTTTAAAAAATTGAGTGAAACGCTATGCGTCCAAAAAATTGAGTGAAACATAGCAATTTTGTACAAAATCAAGTGAAAATATTACACCTGCTAATAACAAAAGAATCAAAACCTTGCACTTGTTTAAAAATAGAATGAAATGTTGCATGCTAGAAAATTGAGCGCAAACATTGCAATGTTTAAAATGTTTAGTAAAACCGTTGCACTTGTTTACAAAATTTAGTAAAACCGTTGTATTGTTTACAGAATTTAGTGAAAACTTTATACTTGGTTACGCCTTTAAAGCCCATAAATTTATGCAAATGTTGGGAATTTCTCTCCCTCAGATAATCATTTCTTTAATTCTTAGTTACATAGTGTGAGAGAGAGAGATAGAAAGAGAAAGAGAAAGATAGAGAGAGAGAGAGAGAGAGAGAGAGAGAGAGAGAGAGAGAGAGAGAGAGAGAGAGAGGGAGAGAGAGAGGGTCACGGAGACGCAGAAAACCTTAAATCGGCGTCTTTGGGTAAATTTCTGGGGCAATAAGACAGCTGAGACGAGCCAAACTAGAGCCCGGGAAAGAATTAGTGAGAGGGCGCGAAGTTCACTTCCACCACGCCCCTTCAGATGGAGTTGGACGAGATTCCGTTGGCCATCGAAGTCGGTTCCGGCGTCCCCGTATATAATTTCCAGCACGGTATGACAAAATCAGTATTCGATAAAATCAGCTGAAGAAACGACGCGCAAATTCTAAAGAGACGCACCCACCCCAAGGGCTCGAAGGCAAGAAACATTTATTTAGAATTAACGACAGTTAAGCAACGTGAAGTCTCGTCCTTCTGCAATAACCAGCTCAGCTCCTTCCTGCGAGAATATTTCTTCAATCCAAACCCTCAATCTCACCACGGAAATTGTAAGACAATTACAGTTTCTCTCTATCACTTTGAAGAGGCGCGACGCTATCGACCTCTAAGATTCAGCCATAATCCCCTACATACCGTTTTCTTTCGGTTAGTTGCTTGTGCATGCTTGTAGTGCGTGCTGAAGCATCCATTTAATATAATTTGGCGTTCCAATTAGTCTAGTGTATTTCCTAAGGTGTCTTCTTTGTTATTTAATTTTTTTGTTTGTATAGTAGTAATGATTATTTCAGTTTCCCTGTTTGATTCCCAGGACCACATAGCCATTTGAATGAAATCAGACAAAGGTAGAAGAAGCAGTCGTATATAATTTCGTTGTGACATACACCACAAAGGGGCATTTCATCGAGCCTGCTTGTCGCCTCATTTCCACGCATCCAGGGAGGCAAGCGAAGGTTAGGGAGCTCATCACTGACCTACGACATAGAATATATATATATATATATATATATATATATATATATATATATATATATATATATATAAACTACTTCATTAGACTGGTGTAAGGTTTTTAAGGGGTATCAAGTGTCTTTTTGTTAAAAAGGTCTTAAAGGCTTTTCTTAGTTTGTTGGTTCCGGTGATCACAGAAACCGTGAATCAAGAATTTCATTGCTAGGTTACTTATAAAAGTTTGATACACGATCACAGTGACTATTTGAATTTATTTATTTTGTGTTTATTATTTTTGAGACTGTGCAACACTAGCCTTCCCAAGCGGAGTGTCGAGGTATGCCTGTGAAGACCCGATGGGAGTTTAGATATTGCCACTTTCGGCCAAATCAGACTTTCCGTCAGGTCAGTTATACTTTGCAACGACACCATAATTTTTGGCTGGCCGCTTTCAAAATATCCGATGATACGATGCATTGATCGATTTCATCCACCAGCATCAAGTTTTGGCATCGCTCCTATCAAGGAAAGGAAAGGAGATGTATCACTTTTAAATAATACGTAGAAGAAGCTGATTTCTAGGCAGCAAGCCACAATTTTTACTCCAAAGAAAGAAAGAAAATGGAACAATCCTCTCCTAAATCTAAGGGCAACCAAGATAAATTCATTCCCCACAACAAGGACAAATTCATTAAATTAACAGGTCATTTTAAACATAAACATGTTCCATCGCCCAACAAATGTGAAATCCATCCCTTTTCCTCTAATCCTCCTGCGTCAGCGTTCCCAAGGAGGACTCTTGTTTGCTACTCCTGTGGAGTCGAGGGCCACGTAAGAACTAATTGCCTCAGAACTCTCACCTTAGGAATAACCATTCACACCAGGCGTATCATTAAAGTGGACCTTCTCAAACCCGTTTCAACTAGAAACTCCTCTCCCTTCAAATGCACTGAGTCTCGCCGGCCACCAGTTGAACTTTTTGTTCGACTAAAGCACCTCTGGAGGCCTTTATTTTGAGGTTGGAGCTGTGAATGGCTGCCGTATCTCCAACTCGTACGAGATACAGGTGGTTTATGTATCGTGGTCTCGGATAAACTATCCAACATGTAGCTCTGGTTCACGACAGGTTCGAAATTGTACACGACTACATGGTGCGCGCTAATCAATTCCCCATTGTTAAGTGCCATATCGACTGCGCCCATTTAGTGTCGCGAACTATGTAGCGATGAAATCGAATAAACGACTAAAGCTCATGGCGGAGTAGTTTCACCTGCAATTTATGGTTAAGGGTTTTCCCATTTCTCTCCCTTTCCTCTCATGGAGGTACTTCGGACTGATTCCCTTTTTAATGCGCGGATTAATCCTCCAAACTATTTTACTGGCAAACACTGGCAAACCTTTGCGGATAATAGATGTCCTCCTGACTTCAGTTCCTTAACTCGGAAGAGGAAAATTAGAGGTAAGTAGCACTGGCAAACCCAGGCCTATTCATATACGCCTCGCTGGGAAAGAAGGGCTTCATCAAGTGATCATCAGCTGCCTTACTCCTGCCTGAAGATGAGTGATGCAATATTACTAGTGGCAACCTAGCCCAAGACAAGATAATTAGGACCTCAAATCACTCCAAAACTTCAGATATATTCGATGAATATGAAGGAGATTCTCTCATGCCGTGCCTGACTTTTTCCGTTAATTACTCGACGGTAGCAATACTTCGGCACACTCAATGAAAAATAGCCACTAGAGTTATAGCTACGAAAGGGCAACAGCAAAGTGTTTCTTTGTGGATAGATCTGGAGGGCATTTGCCTGTAATGAATTTGCCGTCGAATTTATAATAATTTTAGAGAAGCTGAGTAGACATCAATTACTCTGTTCTCCATTATCAGTAATCTCCCTCCTTCCCCCTTTTAGAGGGTATACGGGTGTCAAGACTTCAACATCGACAAATGTGGGTCGGGGATGGATACGCAATTTATAATAAATATTATGGCTATTCATTCATTTGTATCTTCAAATCTTACTTATAGCGGTAGTGATGTAGCTCCACCCGATAGTCTGTAATTTCTCGTTTCTCCTGAAATAATATGTTCAGTCGAGTTCGATAGGATACGGTTATGGTGCATCGTAACCCGGTTACAGTGAGTTTTATCTTTTTGGGATAGCTGAACAGCAAACACCCAGTCTTGAGACTTGATCAAAGATTTGGAGATTGGGCTAAGATCAGAAACTGCAATACCATCGAAGCGAACATTTTAACTTCAATATGTCCGTTTCCTATTTATTACTATCTCCTTATTTTCTCTCTCTTAATCTATATTCTCCACTTGAGTGATGTAGTGAGGCCGTTTTTACCTTAATCGTTTGGAAAGTGCCCTTCCTGACCTGATCGTTTATTTCATGGTTTTGATGCGCTAATTTCTATGGAGTCAGGAAATTTGAGTGTTGCATGATTAAGTTCGCTGGAAAGGCTAGTGGTATTGGTTAAGAGAATAATTCATGAGAGAAGTGTGCAGTTATTTTGATACTTTGACGTTTTATTTGCAAGTGATCATTGAGTATTCTTGCTAATGTTGTTGTAGTCATGCGAATGTAAATAGAGATGCGTGGCTCACAGGTCCCGAAGTTGCTAGTATATTTGTTCAGAACATTGAATTTTGAGTTGTGTGATCCTGTATAAGTCAAATATTGAGGGGAATTGAAACTTGCATTAAATCAATGATTAAGGTAATTTTCCGTAATGTTTAGCGCAAAGGAATTTGAGAAAGAAAGCCAAATGGAGCTAATAAACTAGATAAATTTAAAAAGTTATACCACAGTATTTGGCATAAAAGCTATCTTGAAACATCAATTTTAGAGGAGGTTATTTTAGCTTGATGTTTAAAAAACTCTTTGCCTCCTCATTTCTCATGTTATCATGTTCTTATTTTTATTTTTCTCTATTTGTAGATCCCCAGATTTTTATTTCCGGTTGTTATCCATAACCCTATATTTTAAGAACGAGATTTTTTGAAGGTTTGAATAAGATTTATTCTTTTAGTTCGGTTGTCACCTAAGTAGATTTAATTTTTTATCAAAGTTATTTCTAATAATTCCTTTATAATATAAAAAAAATAAATTGTAATTTCAGAAAAAAAGTATAAGTATCGAATTTTTGTGACTTTTTTAAAAGTAATAGAATTACAAATTAAGTTCAGAAATTTTTTTAAAATTTTGGCATGGAAATTATTATAGCAAATTTAGATGAAGAAAAGAAAAAAAAATCATAATAGGCAGTAGGACACACACCGAAGAAGAAGAAGAAGAGGGAAAAGAAGAAGAAGAAGAAGAAGAAGAAAAAGAAGATGATGAAGATGAAGATGAAGATGAAGAAGAAGAAGATGAAGATGAAGATGAAGATGAAGAAGAAAATGGTGTTCAGGGTGTTAAAATAAAGTATATAAAGGGGATTAAAAAAAGGTGATTAAGATTAGAAATTAAGGTCGTAGGCCACACCCCCGCAGGGGTGCCTGTGTAACCAAGCCCTTCCTGTTAAGGAAGAGAACAGCGGCTTGTTTATTTATAATGAAGGGATATAACTTCGTCTTATGTAAGAAGTGAAGATCCTTAACCGGATGGATGACTTAAGGTTCATAAATCTGTAATACTTCACAAGATTTAAATTTTTTCGCTCTACTATTGAGCTTACGTACTGCTTTACCTATTTTTAAATATTTCTAGTTCTAATATAGTTCTATCTGTCCGAAAGGGCTCTCTACACTGCACACTTCGAAATTAGACACCTTCTTAGGAGGATAGGTATGCCTTTAGAATTTTAAGCATGGGTGAACATTTTCTTTCTCTCGTTATGATTGAGATTTTTTACACCCAAGCCTTTTTCCTCTCGGTCTTTTGCGTTTATGGAGGGAGTATTTAGAATCTGAGAGAAGTCCTCTGCAAAATTAAAGTAAAACGAGCCCTTGCTGTTGGCCTCGGGCAGACAAACGGTGATTTTTTTACAAGGGGATTATGTATCTCCCTTCTGGTAATCCATATGTTAATTCGAACTATGGTTCAGTTTTGTTCCTTATAGGCAACCACTTTCTCGGTAATTATGCCACTAAATTCAGAAGAGAAATATCCCTGGATCTTGAGGGCCTATCCGGAAGATTTCAAAACCTTTATTCAAATCATCTTTGCAGATTTTAATGCATCTATCTAGTAACGCATTTGCGCATATAGCCATAGCCCCTGATAGCCTCCAATTTCGTCTTGGCCAGTTATGTTCCTCCTAGTGCTCTCTCTCAAACAGAATGTATTGTCTCTGTTAGTTCTCCTAACATTCTCTTATATTTCTTGGTTAGAGGAGTGCCATATTGCAGTGAATTTTCTTACCTCATTTTTGAGTTGTTCTAGGATATATTCTCTAAATTTAGTTATTAGCGCTAATATACTTGTGGAATGAAGGTGAATGCGTTTTTTTTGAAGTTGAGAAAATCATATCTAATTCAATTTCTTATTTTGTCATTCCTTATATAGAAAATGACGTACTTCTAATTTTGATTTAACATAGCAATGGTTTGCCTCTTTGCCACTGCATGTGGCCTTCCGGAAGATGCTCCTCACCCACACTAAACAACTATGTATATCAAAATGACCAAAATTACAGCCCTAAAATTTTATATCTTAAAAATAATATCGTTTAATTGTACGACAAGTGCGACTTTACGCTTACTTTTCCTATTATTTCCCATGACATGCAAAGAGACATTTCTTCGCACGGTCACGTTTTTATTTGTTTCACCGATCTTGGCTAGAACATTGGATCGCACAAAACGATTGCTTTGGACACGTCAAATCAAAGAGAAAGATTACAATATTCTCTTTGTTTTACCTTTCTAAGACTACCATTAGAACAAATTCCCTGAAGCTAGTTGAAACTTCGAGTCCCACAAATTGAAGGAAAGAAAAAACTCATACCAATGTTTTGAAAGAGAAGAGTTATTGAATGTATTCAGATGGAAGAGGAAATCTAACTTCGACATATTTTATCTGAAAAAAATTTCGGGGATATTCATTAGGAGAAATCGAGCGATCTTATCCTTTCTTCTCCTACAGCATCCATCTCGTTAACTCGTTCTAATTTTCGCAACCGATTCATCATCTTAAAACTCCACCTGTGATTTCCTCGATATTTCAAACCCGAAGTTGCTGAGTTAATTCTAAACAAATCTATATAATTAATTAATAGAAAGAAGCTTTACAATTTCTAATCAACTTGTTTATTTTAATGTTTTTTACAACTTCTGTCGTGACGCCTTGTTACAAGAATTGCTAGTTCCATTATGTAATTCTCATGTTATAAATTTTACCCATTTAATTCTTACTCTTTAGTATATATAAGAAATAAAACAATAGAAACCGATTTATTTTCTTTCATCTTCCAAAGATTCAACATTTAATGTATGCAATGGCTTCAGCGATAATCAAAGCCCTCGTTAGTTTTGGCCTTCTTGAGGATAATTTCTGCCCCAGGGGCCCATTCTACGAAGCGCATCTTCTTTTTCTTAGAATGAATACCTCGATTGAGTCAAATGGTAGTTTGTTTGCTTAATTAATCTATGGTGAATAGAATTTCGATCTTAATTTCAATTAAACGTAAAAATACTTGATAAATGAGGATGAACAGACTGATGGGGAGGACAAAAAACTCCTTACCGTCCCTATTTGCTCGACTACATTCTTGTATATGTATTAAGGATAACCACGGTCATACCTATTTCTAACTCCTCTATTCGTCATATTGGGCTTGGGAGATGCCCGATATTCCCACGACTTTTTCTTAAACCAGCGCTAACGAAGCTGTTTTAAGGAACTTTCTCCCAAAACATTCTACTCTCGTTTTTAATTTGTGTTGAGTAACCCCCCCCCCAAAAAAAAAAAATCCCTACTCCTGATCGTCCATCTATATTTTAGGTCATTTACACTTTTCTATTTAGAATATTTGAAGCCTCCCTTGTTAGAAGGGACGCCCACGCCAAAATGATAAATTCGAGAAAACGCGTTTAAAGTTCGCCAAACTTCCAACATCCGATACACTGTTATTTTTGTGCTAGAGCTCTAACTTTGGTCTCCAAATAATTGTGAGACGTTAGCGATCATGAGAGTAACAAAAGCTTTTAGATATCTTGAAAGTAAAAAAGAAGAAACCAAAAATGTTGCATTTTTTATGCAAGCTGTGTTATGATTTTAGAAGTTACACCGAATTCTCAATGAGTTTGCTCTGAATAGGGCACATGGTAATGCTATTTCTTGAATTGTGATGCAGCCAAACACAAAGCAAAATATCAACAATGAAATATGTAAAATGAGGTTGTGAAAAGTTTGAAAATGCTAAGGGAGGCTCGGATCACCGCACTCCTCTAAGCCAACCACCAGTAATTTTCTGTCATCTTTTGGGGAATTACTTTCTTCATTGTTATTATGTTAATATTTTATTGATTGCAAGAAGAATCGTTAAATAATACGAATAGTTAATTTAAATTACCTAGTACACTAAAATACCATTATTCTAAAAATACTAATATTTAATTTTAACACAATAATCAGTCCCACACGTCACCACTATATAGACTAGTTGGAAGCTCTTCTAATGTGGAATATTTTGCTCAAAATAAGGTGCTGCATGGATGGTGGGTTAAGATGACTCTTCACCGTAAATGTATTCTTAGCTATACAAACACTGGAGGAAGGGACGCTCATCCACTAGCAGATAAAAGTAGACAAGTCACTGAAGTGCTATACCTAATATCGCTGTTTTTGCCAAGGGGTGGTGCGAGCCACCCTTCTAATGCAGAAGTCATCATTTCTTTTTGCTTCTCACTCTCCTTCTTTCCCCTTTCTTTTCCTTTCGTGATTTCCAAATTAAATAAAATATCAGAAAATAATTATTTACTGATAAGTAATACATATATTGACATTGACCTTCACGAATCTGATTTGATTGGGATACATTGCAAAGTAAATCTCAACTTTTCAGCATGAAAGATTAAATTACAGCAACGAAACGTTGTATTCCAGTCATAAATGTTTAGATTTTCCAGCGAAAATTTCATATTTGGTCAAGGAATTTTCGTGATATTGAGCCCTAAATCTAAATTTGGATCTTATTGTAAAAATAGTTAATAACTAAATAATCTTATATTTAGTAGAGAAATAAATTATTTAAAGTTCACCTTTTAGATTTTGGTCAATAAGGTCGTAGTTCAGATCAAACCAAGTCCTTGTTTGTAATATTAAGAAGTAATGACATATTAACCTTTATTACTTTTTTACTTATTTCATTTTTACCCTCAAATTAAACTTTTCCTTGACTCTTTACATTACTCCTACAAGGATTACAGTTTACTGGCGGAATAAAGCAATATCTAAAAAGGTACATGTCCGTCCCAGTCTGTAGCGTCTCTGAAACTCTAATTAGGCTGTGTGTTTTTTTATTTCTCCTTCAAACTTTACTCTATTTCTTTTGAAACCCTTATTAACGAGGTGCATTGTCAGACATCTACATTATTTTATCTTATATCTGAAAATGGTTCATATTGCCTAGTTCACAACTACGATCCTCAAACCACACCATCCTTGTATCATATATTTATTCAATATTCCTTTATTTTCTCCTGTGTTGCATATCTACAGCATGATGACTTGCAATGAAAACCTATTTCAATAAATGTAGAGAGAAAATGGATTGATGGCGATTGATGTAGCAATAATCAAGCCGATATACAGATGCCGCAGTATTTCAAAGCAGATTTTTATATCCTGAATAACAATCCGTGAATGCTTGCCTTAAGCAGGGCATTTCCTCAGTAAGTAGGTTATTGATTCACACGATCTCCTTGTCCAGTGACTCTCTTGATATTAGAATTTATTTATTTTAAAACCAAAATAGCTAATCATGAAGCTATAATATTCAGCTTTTTATATTTATTACAATATATTATGTGTCTTTAATGAGGCATGAACTGATCGATGACCTTCAAGAAATAGACTATGCACGAAAAACTGCAGTATCAATCAAAAGTTCCATAGTTTGAAAATTTACATAGCATCCAATCAGAAAACTCGTCTTCCTCTAAATCTTAGGAGGGTGAAAAATATACTTTCGTCTTGCCATACAAAGCACAGAAATATTCCATAATTATGGATGCCTGACCAACACCTCCATCAATAATATACCATGCAACAATTAATCTTAAAGATATATAGTCAAAAGTTTAGCATCAGCTTAACTTGGTCCTAAGTAAAATTCATTCAATAAACAACGTCGGCAACATCAGAATCTTAGTACAATAACTAATTATTTCGAAGTTGAACTTACACTAAAGATACTCCACAGGTGCTAGAAGAAGGTAAGTTTAGAATTAACATGAGCAAGACTACTCACACATAAAAATATATTGAGCTCATTTAGATGCTTCAGAAAACAGTGATATCGAGCTAAGTGCAGTGTGTGATAGAGAGGTGTAAAACTCACGGGACCATCATCTTAAGCATGTCTCTATGACTTGTTGAAATAAGGTGTGCAAGTATACAGTTTAGTTTTAAAATAACCTCTGTGTTTTAGAACAAGTAATCGACGCCATGCTTAGCGAGGTTTTTAACTTTAAGCGTGAACCAATTGTGCGAAAGATAGAAACAGTGAAAGCTTGTCACATTAAAGCTCAGAAAACAATAAAACCCCCTTATAATTCTAATTGTCACGAATGATCTAACAGGAATCTGATACTAGTACCTTTAGAAGACATTTTGAGTGCATGAAACAAACAACAGGCAAGCCAACACAGAGAGGCTTGCTCACCTTAAATTCAAGATATTGGAAGTAAGTATATAGAGAGAAAAGAAAAAACCACGAAGTGATGGCCGTTAGTAATCTCATTAACCTATAAGGTGGAAAAGCAGCTGGTGCGCTCAGCTTACCTATGAGATAATCTAATTTTGAAGGTAAGCTCTTGTGCCTTGCTAGATAGAGGGTAGGGTATTTCAGAATAATCTCCATGCCAAGATATTTACTCGGTATTAAAACTAAGGTGAATGCTTTGATTGTAAGTTATTGATATACCATCCTGCTAAGCATCCTGACCAAAGTCCTCAGTCTAACAGTCGTAAATCAAAACGTAGTCTTTGCCAAACGTCTTTAACAAGAATCAAAGGAATAACTCAAAGCTCTTCAAATCTGTTTCCCGTTTGCGTAGTCCTAATCTTGTTCCAAATGGCGGAGATTTGGCATTATACACTAAGGATATCATTGATAAAATATTTTCTAAATGCCAACAAGAAAGGTTAATTAGCTATATCAATTAACATTATGCGTCTGGAATTTTCTATACCACCAAAAATTAAATTTAATAAAAAGGTACTTGAGTTCTAATAATACTTCACCTAGCGAAACTCGACATACACTAGCAGCTTGTCTCTTGAAAGGTACATTGACAAACGCATTGATACAGCTAGCGGCGTGATGGCTAAATTTGCAATACAGTGTTGGCACCTTAAGCTCCAAACTCAAAGTGTACCCGGCGTTTTTTTAAATACCCTACTGTAGGCATTATTATTGGTTAACTTACCACAGCCTTAAGAAGGGCCTAGGATGTTTTCACATTCACTCTCTATGAAGTATCTAGTGAATCTAGTGTTAAGATAAATTCAAACCAATTTTCATGTTGGATTAAGCTCCCTTACCCTTCATGAACCTCTCCTTATGTTAAATTAGAATGAGATTGGCTGAGACATATATAGTTTACACCAGCAAGCTGTACGCTAAAAATCACCAGTCATGAGACTCAAAGTACTCGGCAAGTGTAGTTTAAACATGAGAGGTATTAAATTAGACACCTAGAAGCTACTTTCAGATTAGTGTTAAAGATGGCACCACTCTGTTTCAAAAAGGACTAAAATTGAATGGAAAGCAGAAGCAACAGCTGATAAACAGTAAGCAAAGAAAGATGAAGAGACAGGACACTCGGCCGTCGACTCACAATCCAAATCAATTTGAAATGATTGAGCAAAAGACTGTCATACAAAGATCGACACGGTGTTTCAAACCAGGCAAATTCCAAAAGGATGTGATCTGAATCGATCAAGGCACCTCCATTATTATACGATAGAGAAGGATTCCAGTCACTGTGGAAACATGGACGTCGCACTAAATAAAATGGAAATACATTTAAAAATGTAGTAATTGCTTATCACCATTTATCCTTTACTCAATATAAAAAATAGAAAAAAATGAAGGATGAAACAAGTTTATCTTATCTTTGCTAAGTTATTTAGTCTACTCTATATGGTGAATGTAGGGATTTTAGTGTGGATAATAAAGTGAATTTGAATTCCTTTGAGATGGTTGATTCAGCTTTGCTTTGCTAAATATTTTAGTGTTGAATTGATCCATTCCACAAAAATCGCTGTCAGAATTAAAAAGATAATAACTAAAAGGTAACATATTAGACGGCATGTTTTGGCAGATATTCGTTTAAAAATTGTAAATTAAGTATAATTACAAATTTTATATTGTAAATTTTTACCGCCCTTGGCCAATACAATATTCATATTTTCGCGAGAGTGGCGATTCATTTCTCTAATAGAAGATAATTGGAATAAAATCGTATCTCCTCCTTCCCTTTTAGACGAATTTTTGTGAAAATTTAAGAAAATGAGAGGTCTATTAGGGCCTATCACGTAAGCTTTTTCTCGCTTTTTGTTTACTTGTACAGGGCCGCAAATTACGATAATGATCATTCTTTGTATTCTTTGCTACACTTTTCAAATATTCTTAATTTTATATTAAATAATAGTTTGTTTCCTAAATTATTAATTTATATTTTCTGTACACAGATGTGCACAAAATTGAAAATTATATTCTAAATAAACAACTTTATCTTAATTAGGCGCGATTTAATTACCATTTTAACGCGCACTCTGGCATCGCTGTTTGCCAGAATGCTTTGAAATCTCTAATGTTGTATTTGTTCCTAGTGATTTCTCTTCTTTAGATAGTTTTGATTTGTGTGAGTTTTAAAATACTCAATAAAGTGCTCAAAGTCGTTTTAAACTTTGAATCATTGTTTTAAGATTTTGTGTTTAATTAAAACTTATTTGATAATTATTTGGACTGGTGTTACCCTAACAATGGCTCCAAAGACAAAACGTAAATTAACCGAAGGAAGAGAATTGAATGTAGAATGAGGTTGCTCTACTCTCATGCGCCCAATAAGGAATAAATACTTTGTTTACTATGTGATACTTACTATAATTTGATATCTGGAAGAATATAATGATCTAATTCAGTATAAAACAAACGCAAATCATCGATATTTTAGGTTTGAAGGGGAAAATAGGAAGGTTGCGTTTTGTAAATTAAAAGAATTAAAGGAACTAATACAGCAAATATATAAGAAAATATTTTAAGAAAAAGAATGCTGCTATTAAAACCATCTTTTAATTAGTTTTTTAGTAGGAAAAAGAGAGAATTTATTTAGTGATGTTGGTAATATAAAAGAGTAACTCATAGAAGTTGCGAGTTGCAAACATCCTGAAGAGGCACACAAAGATAAAGAATTTTCTTTCTTGAGAAAAAAAAATAACAAACCGTTAAAATGAATTTGCAACAGTAGCAACTGATTTCAATAATCAAAAGGGAGTACTTTATTTCATAACGATTAGTGAATCAAATGACATTACTGATTTGACCCAGGTCCAAATTTTGATTCGTGCAATAAAGGATTGATATTGTATTAAAAACTTTTTTCTTTCTGTACTCATAAAGATATAATTCACGGAATTGATACAATCATCTCTATTATAGCGAAATGCCGAGAAGCAAAGCTTGATCTTCATAAACCTAATTCGTGTATGCACAGATATTGCTCTTTCAATGAAAGATTCCAGTTGTTATTGTATCTTGCATCACCAAATTCTAGTTGCAAAATCTACCACTCTAAAAGAAACTTTTGATGATATTATAGGCATATTTAAATTAATGATAAGTAAATCTAATCGTAAGGTTCGTGCCATACTCTAGAAGGACGATGAAACTGAAATTGTATCCTTTCAATATCACTCTGAATTTCTTTTTTCATTTCGAAGAAGATTTTTTTAATTTTTTTTATGGAGCCCGTCTGGCAACTACTCACTTGGGCATAAGTCGCCGAAAAACACGACAGCCTAGAACTAGGCTACTTTAAAGTAAAAATATGAAAACTTAACAATGATATAAATTGGAAAAACTTAACAATCGAAGCAATCTCCGGCAGCGGGGGGAGGTCCCCCTCACCCCCGTGCAGGAGAGTGCAACCTACAAACAGAACAATAACAAAAAAAAGAAAACTTAAATAAAGGGGAGAAGGCCGGCCTCCCAAAAAAGTCAATAAGTCGACCAATCATGGTGCACGCACTCGTCCCGAGTACAAGGGACAGGCGAAAGCGACCCCGCCCATCCCGGTACCGAAACAGGTATCGTGCGCGAAGATCACCCAGACTGGGACATTCGACAAGAATATGTCAAACAGTCTGGGGGACGACGCAGTCGTTGCAATAGGGCACATGCGAGCACTCCATCAAGTAGCGATGCGTCACACGAGTGTGTCCGATTCGAAGACGACAGAAAGCAACCTGAAGCCGCCGCGGCATTAAGGGATAGGTCCATGGGAACAGTCGCGGCGCAATGGCACGCAACTTTAAGTTCCCCTCGACCGTCTCCCATCTTCTTTGCCAAGCAGTTCGAAGAGCTGCCCGTATTCCTGCCATGTAGTCAGTGTGAGAAAGAGCGAAACGCTGGTCCGGTCGCAGAGTCCTCGCGGACTCTTTGGCGCCCTTATCGGCGCGCTCATTCCCCGCAATTCTTACATGTCCAGAAACCCAGCAGGAGATAATCTCGACATCTGCCCGGCTCGCCAAAACCGTGGCGTCACGGATTTCGCGAACCAGGGGATGCGGAGATTCCAATGCCCCGAGAGCACTCAGGGCACTTTGTGAGTCGCTATAGATCACAATCCGGTCTCCGAACCAAGCACGTCGCGTAATCTCCCGTACTAAGTGGTGTATTGCCACCAGCTCGGCCGTGAAGACAGACGCAGCGCCTGGTAGAGCCCCGCTGACTTCAAACAGAGGGGATACGGCGTGGAAGCCGACCCCCTCTTGGGACTTGGAGCCATCCGTATACACTGGCACGGTACCAGCGTGAGACGATGTGTGCTCCAAAAAGGTCGAACGCAATACTCCCGGCGCAGTACAAGCTTTGGGAGCAGAGGCGTGGCGACAAATAGCCAAATGTGGTACCCTCCAGGGTGGCGTGCTGGGCAGAACCAGGGGCGCCACCGGCCCGAGAGCTATATTTACTTCTCGAAGGAGTTTCCTGGCCCTAAACCCAAAGGGCTCAGGGTATGACTGGCGTCTCTCGGCGGCATAGGCACCATCGAGATCAGCTGCGGATGCAGTGAGAGCTGTTGGCGACTGAGGGAGGCGCCGGGCTCGCGCGTACAGGCGAGTGATGCACTGCACGCGGCGCAGAGCGAGTGGCATCTCCCCAGCATCGACCAACAGGCTCTCAATGGGGGAAGTGCGGGAGGCACGGGTCGCAAGGCGAAGGCCGGTGTGGTGGATCGAATCCACCTTTCGCAATAAACGCTCGGCTGCGGATGCATAAAACTCGCATCCGTAGTTGAGCTTCGAGCCAACAAAGGATCGATAAAAAAGTAAGGCGGTAGCCCTATCAGCGCCCGAAGCGCTGAACGTCACGGAACGGAGAATGTCCATGGCGCGGGTACAAGAGACCCTAAGGCTGCGAATATGAGACTCCCAGGTGAGGCGTCGGTCGAATACAAGACCAAGGAAACGGTGCGACTCAACCACATCCAGGCGCACCCCATTAAGAAACAAATCTGGGTCAGGGTGAAGCCGTGGATGGCGGCAGAAGTGCACCACCTTAGTCTTGGCCAAAGAAAACCGAAACCTGTGCGCTTCGGCATAGCGAGAGACGCGGTTCAATGCCTGTGTGAGTCGACGCTCCAGAGTTGGCATCTGGGCCGCGCCAAAAGAGATCGAAAGGTCGTCCACGTAGAGCGTAGCGAGAACATCTTCCAGCAGCACCGAGGTGATGCCGTTGATGCTCAGGGCAAAGATTGTGACACTGAGGATACTTGACTGCGGGACACCCTCTTCCTGCTTCTTTGGGCCGGAGAGGGCTCCCCCCACCCGTACGCGGAATCGACGATCTCGCAAAAATTCAGATATAAACATTGGGAGGCGTCCCCTCGCCCCCATCGTGTGGAGAGTCTCCATGATACCGTATCGCCATGCAGTATCATAGGCCTTCTCCAGATCAAAAAACACCGTGGCGTAGTGCTGTCTACGAAGAAAAGCCTCGCAGACGGCACTTTCCAGTCGGAGCAGAGCATCCGACGTGAAGTCGAACTTACGAAAGCCGCACTGTGCAGAAGACAGATGGCCTCCGCTGTCCAGGAAATAGGCTAATCTAACATTTACAAATTTCCCCATCAACTTGCACACGCAAGAGGTTAGAGAGATTGTGCGGAAACCGGTCGTAGTAGAGTGATCTCTCCCCGGCTTGCGAAAGGCGAGCACAGTAGCGATTCGCCAGGGGTCTGGGAGAAGACCTTCCACCCAGTTCCTGTTGAACAAATCTAACAGAAAGGCCATGCCTCGCTCACCCAGGTGTCGAAGCATGGCGTACGGGACATCGTCCGGACCATGGGCGGTGTCCGCGCACGAAGCGAGAGCGGAACGCAACTCACTCACAGTAAACTTGTCGTTAAAGGGTTCTCCGCCTCTGGAGTTAAAGTCCAGCAAGCGGCCTTCCGCGACATCACGACGTGCATTGAATGCTGGCGGAGCAGCATCACGGCTAGAGAATGCGGAGAAAGCGGTCACTAAGAATTCCGCCACGTACGAGGGGGCCGAGTTTGCGGTCCCATTCTCCTGGAGAACGGGGGGGGGGTCCTGCGAGAACTTGCGGGGGGGCCTCTTTTCGAGGAACCACCGTCTCCAAGCCACTCGCTCCACCTCGGGGCGTCGGCGAAGGAGCCGAAGCTCCTTTGTTGCTGTCCTCCTTTCGGGGGACAGCTTTAGGAACCCCTGAGGATAGCCTAGCGACCATCTTTAGGGGTGTTGCCTCCTGTGAGTCTAACGACTCGGTGGAGGCGCCTGGCCGTTTCGCCTTGCGAGAAACGGTCACGCTGGGGGAAGAGGGGGGAGCCCTGGTTTTAGCCGAGGCTGGGTATGAACCCTTTTTGCCACCAGCTTTACCAGGGGTGCGCCCGGGTTGGGTAGAGCCCGCAGAAGGGCTCCGAATGGGCGCGGAAACAACCGTGCTCGTCGGCCTGGATGGGCTAGGAGCAGAGGGTGCGCTAGGAGCAGAGGGAGAGGCAGAGCTGGGCACGCCAGGAACAAGTCCTTTGCCTCGCGGAATGAGAGTCTATCCTGGGCCTGAACGGCCAAGATTTCTTTCTCCAGGAGATATGCACCACATTGCTTCGAAGAAGCAGGGTGGGGCTCTCCGCAATTGACACACTTGTCCACACACGATTTGGACTTATCGTGTGCGACCTTAGAGCAATTTACACAGACTTTGGGTGACCCCGAATTTGCACATCTACATGAGCGATTCGTATTGCCGAAGCGGTGACAGTAATAGCACCGCCGCTGCAGTGGCATGAATGCCTTCACGCGGTAGCGGTACCAACCGGCACCCACCGACTCAGGGATCTTGTCACTGTGGAACGTGACGAAGAGTGTAGCGGTGGATCTCGAAGCCCCTTCCTTTTTTCTCATCACACGTTCGACCTTGACAGCCCGATGGTCGGCCAGCCCTAGGGTGATGTCCTCAATAGAGTAGTCAACGAGTTTCCTCGCATAAACTACTCCTTTCACAAAGTTCATTGTAGAGTGCAGCGTCACACTCACCAGGGTGCCATGTAGTGTCCGAAGAGCACTTGTCTTAGGCGCCTCAGCGGGATTCGCCGCATTCGCCAGAAGGCTCCCGTCCGAGAAATGGGTCACCTTCAGCTCTCTACCAATTGCACTAGCTGATCCTCTCCTCTGATGGATCATATTGCCCTTGGACAACATGGTGCCATCAGTAGAGCGAATAACGAGGAAGCGTTTGAAGCCAGCGGGCTCGAAAACGCCAGGTAACCTCTGAATGAGGGGCCCCGATGTCATCGAGGCTCCACCCTGTGCACTTTTGGTGTTAGTCTTGGTCAGGGGCTCTGCACACGAGGGGGTAGAGGGGCCGGATGTGCCGATCTTGGCTTGGTCGCCTACCAAAGTGGTAGCAGACCCATCTGTCCCCGCAGCCCCCGCGGATGGAGAGGAGCCCCGAGTCTTTTTCGTCTTTTTAGTCTTTTTTGTCTTTTTCTTTTTTGGAGAGGAGGACGGGGAATGATCATGCTTTTCACCTCCGCCGGCAGAAGCCCCTCGGCCAGATGGACCGGCCTCAGCCAGGTCCCTCTCCGGAATGGAGAAGGTCCTGGTTGTCGTAGAGGCACCTGTCGGAGGAGATCCCTCCACTTCTTTTACTGCCTCGGAGCCCTCAGCCAATTGAGGAGGACCTTGCATAGGGGCGAATTCGGGTTCGGTGATTGGCGCCGAGCCCGAATTCCGCCCCATTGAAGGCCCTACCGTCTGAGGCTGGGTCTCCTCAAGGACCATGTCTATCACAGGAGGGGCCTCCAGTTGGCCATCCCCTCCCAGGACATCGCAGGTCCCCTTGGCAGTGTCGCCAGTCTTGTGTGGGGAGGCACAGGCCTTGACCCCAGCAAGGTTTAAAATTCTTGCCAGCAGGTCTTTTGAGGGAAGAGACAGAAGGGGTCTGTCTTCCCTCTCCCCCCTAAGGGGGTTTGCCCTACCGAGCCACTTTGATGGGGAGCGGGCGGCTAAGGGCTGCCTGCTGGCTTTCTTGGCAGTCCCCTTGGAAAGAAAAGAGGGGACTGCCGCTGGGAAAAGGGAGGTGCCCGAAAGCACCTCCAGAGAAGGGGGTGAGGGGGAGTCCCCTGCACCCGTAGGCGAAGGAGAGGAGTAAGCCTCCTCTCCGGTTAGAGAAATATGGAGGGTCCCCTGTGCAAGCACAGAAAGGGGGACCTCCATTTTTTGGCTGGAGCTGCCCGAGGGCGGCTCCGTCGATGGAACAGGGAGTGTTGAGGGTTGGGTTTTTTTTTTTTATCTTTATCATTGGGCATGGTGACCCTTTTTTAAACACGGGATGCAATCGCGCACACCTCTCGCAGTAGCCCGCACTGCGAGAGGTGCTTACAAGCCCGGCAGAGCCAGGCGCCGCCATTTGGGACCACCCCTCCCGCCTGGTGGCCTGGCAGTCCATCGGCATGGCGGCTCCACCTTAGACACGGCGTAAAAAATATAGATTGTGAAGAGTAGAGGAAAAGGGATGTGTGGAAGGTATGGGTGGGGATGAAGCAGGTTGTTAAAAACCAGCCACCCCAGACCGGAGCTCAGGGGTTAGGGAACTTTGTCCCCCACCCTCTCAGCCCCGATGCGGGACGGTTGGCTGAAAGGAAGGTCAGCATCTACCCTGTGAAATTAGAGGCTGACCAGAAAAAGTTGTGGGAGAGGTTGTGTGAAAAGAGAGGAAACAAGTATTTTGAAGGAAGGAAGAGAGGCTAAGCTGGGGCCGGACGGAGCGCTGGATCCCGTCAGCACGGCGGCCAGGATGGCAAATCGCCACGCCCCTTACGGGGTCACGGCTAGAGAATGTGGAAAAAGCGGTCGCTAAGGATTCCGCTACGGACGCGGGGTCTGAGATAGCGGTCCCATTCTTCTGGAGAACGGGAGGGGGGTTCTGCAAGAACTTGCCCCGAATCCTTTTGACTCGCTTCCACACCTCAGCTAAAGGGGTCTTCCCGTTAAGTGAAGACACGTATGCCCGCCAAGAAGAGCGGCGGGCGTGCTTCGAAATATACCGGAACCTAGCCCTAGCCCGACGAAATTCAGCGACAGTGAAATCGTTCGGGCGGCGCTTATAGCGCATGTAGGCATAACGCTTCTGTTTGAGGGCCGTCTCACACTCGGCCGACCACCATGGGAGTGGTCGGCGTGCAAAACGGCCAGACGTCCTAGGAATAGTAGTCAGGCCCACGGCGATGAGGTTGCCCGAGAAGAACTCAACGGCCTCATCTACCCACCTAAACTCCTCGACTGAGATAGAGAATTCAGTCATTTCCTGAAATGCAGGCCACCGCGCCCGCGCCAAGCACCACCGAAGTGGTCTATCAGGCGGCAGTTGCCCTCAAAAAATTATATTTGAATGGGAAAGTGATCACTACCATGGAGGTCATCAACCACCCCCCAATCAAAATCAGGCTGTGCATCCGAAGAGCACAAAGATAGGTCAAGGCAAGAAAATGAAGCGGTTCTCGGACAGTGATGCGTAAACTCATCCACGTTTAGGACACCCATCTCAAGCTCTTCGATCAGATCGGCAAGGACTTGTCCCCTGGGATTTATGGAGTAATCTCCTCAGAGAGGATGCCTGCCGTTTAGATCTCCAAGCAAGAGATAGGGCCTCGGCAACCGTGCCACGTCGCGGCGGAAGTCCCTCGCGTCGAAGTCAGCTGACGGTGGAATGTACGCAGAAATGATAGTATACCTCATATCCAGGTGCAGCTGCACAGCCACTGCCTGAAAGGAGGTATCTAAAGAGAAAGGAAGAACGGACACATCATGCCGGGTGTAAACTGCGCATCCCCCAGCCCGGCCATCCCGCGGTGGTGGGGTCGAAAGAACCTTAGAACCCGGGAGGGCAGGGAGGGGGCACGCACCTAGCATGGTCTCTTGCAAAAAAATAGCTAACGGGGAACGGGACTAGACGAGCCTCCGCAGCTCCTCCCAGTTGAGCCGGGAGTCCTCGGCAATTACATTAAAGGAATATGCCCTCCAGGCCTAGCTCGGAGGAGACGCGGGGGCCCTCCTCGAATTGAAGACCCTCACGGGAATGGCCGTACGCTTCCCGGGGGCAGAACCCCGGGCGCTGTTGGACGGACAAAGCGCTGAAGGCGCTGTCGCCTTCGAGGACTTATTGGTGTGAGGTTGGGCTCGCCATGCGAGTCTTTTCCTCCCTCCGCCTCGAAACCTTAGGCGGGCGTTGCGGCTTCGGAGGCGGGGGGCCCTCTTTTCGAGGAGCCACCGTCTCCGAGCCACTTGCTCCACCTCGGGGCGTGGGCGAAGGAGCCGAAGCTCCTTTGTTGCTGTCCTCCTTTCGGGGGACAGCTTTAGGAACCCCGGAAGATGGCCTAGCGACCATCTTCAGGGGTGTTGCCTCCTGTGAGTCTAACGACTCGGTGGAGACGCGTGGCCGTTTCGCCTTAAGGGAAACGGTCACGCTGGTGGAAGAGGGGAAAGCCCTGGTTTTAGCCGAGGCAGGGTATGATCCCTTTTTGCCGCCAGCTTTACCAGGGGAGCGCCCGGGTTGGGAAGAGCCCGCAGAAGGGCTCCGAATGGGCGCGGAAACAACCGTGCTCGTTGGCCTAGATGGGCCAGGAGCAGAGGGTGCCTTCCTAACTATTGAGGCATATAACGTCCCAGGCAGAGCCGGGCGCGCCAGGACCAAGTCCTTTGCCTCGCGGAATGAGAGTCGATCCTGGGCCTGAACGGCCAGGATTTCTTTCTCAAAGAGATATGCACCACATTGCTTCAAAGAAGCAGGGTGCGGCTCTCCGCAATTGATACACTTGGCCACACACGATTTGGACTTATCGTGTGCGACCTTGGAGCAATTCACACAGACTTCGGGTGACTCCGATTTTACACGTCTACGTGATCGATTCGTATGGCCGAAGTAAAGACAGTAATAGCACCGCCGCTGCAGTGGCACGAATGCCTTCACGCGGTAGCGGTACCACCCAGCACGCACCGACTCAGGGAGCTTGTCACTGTGGAACGTGACGAAGAGTGTAGCGGTGGGTCTCGAAGCCCCTCCCTGTTTTCTCATCACACGTTCGACCTTGACCGCATCATGGTCAGCCAGCTCTAGGGTGATGTCCTCAATGGAGTAGTCAACGAGTTTCCTCGCATAAACTACTCCTTTCACAAAGTTCATGGTAGAGTGCGGCGTCACACTTAACGGGGTGCCATGAAGTGTCCGAAGAGCACTTATCTTGGGCGCCTCGGTGGGATTCGCCGCATTCGCCAGAAGGCTCCCGTCCGAGAAACGGGTCACCTTTGTCTCTCTACCAATTGCACTAGCTAATCCTTTCCTCTGATGGATCATGTTGCCCTTGGACAACATGGTGCCATCAGTGGAGCGAATAATGAGGAAGCGTTTGAAGCCAGCGGGCTCGAAAACGCCATGTAACCTCTGAATGAGGGGCCCCGATGTCATCGAGGCTCCGCCCTGTGCACTTTTGGTGTTAGTCTTGGTCAGGGGCTTCGCACACGAGGGGGTAGAGGGGCCGGATGTGCCGATCTTGGCTTGGTCGCCTAACAAAGTGGCAGCAGACCCATCCGTCCCCGCAGCACCCGCGGATGGAGAGGAGCCCCGAGTCTTTTTCGTCTTTTTTGTCTTTTTCTTTTTTGGAGAGGAGGGCGGGGAATGAACCCGCTTTTCACCTCCGCCGGCAGAAGCCCCTAGGCCAGATGGACCGGCCTCAGCCAGGTCCCTCTCTCCGAAATGGAGAAGGTCCTGGTTGTCGTAGGGGCACCTGTCGAAGGAGATCCCTCCCCTCCTTTTACTGCCTCAGAGCCCTCAGTCATTTGAGGAGGACCTTGCATAGGGGCGGATTCGGGTTCGGTGCTTGGCGCCGAGCCCGAATTCCCTCCCATGGAAGGCCCTACCGTCTGAGGCTGGGTCTCCTTAAGAACCATGTCTATCACAGGAGGGGCCTCCAGTTGGCTATCCCCTCCCAGGACATCGCAGGTCCCCTTGGCAGTGTCGTCAGTCTTGTGTGGGGAGGCACAGGCCTTGACCCCAGCAATTGTTCAAAATTCTTGCCAGCAGGTCTTTTGAGGGAAGCGACCGAAGGGGCCTGGCTTCCCTCTGCCCCCTAAGGGGGTTTGCCCTAAACGAACCGCTTTGATGGGGACCGGCTGGCTAAGGGCTGCCTGCTGGCTTTCTTGGCAGTCCCCTTGAAAAGAAAAGAGGGGACTGACGCTGGAAAAAGGGAGGTGCCCGAAAGCACCACCAGAGAAGGGGGTGAGGGGGAGTCCCTTGCACCCGTAGGCGAAGGAGAGAAGTAAGCCTCCTCTCCGGTTAAAGAAGTATGGAGGGTCCCCTGCGAAAGCACAAGGGAGGGGACCTCCATTTTTTCGGTGGAGCTGCCCGAGGGCGGCTCCGTAGATGTTTTGGGGGAATTTAGGGGTTGGTTTTTTTTTTTTTCATACATGGGCATGGTGAACCTCTTTTTAATACGGGACGCAATAACTCATCACCTCTTGCAGTTGCCCGCACTGCAAGAGGTGCTTACAGGCCTGGCAGAGCCAGGCGCCGCCATTTGGGACCACCCCTCCCGCCTTGTGGCCTGGCAGTCCATCGGCATGGCGGCTCCACCTTAGACACGGCGTAAAAAATATAGATTGTGAAGAGGAGAGGAAAAGGGATGTGTGGAAGGTATGGGTGGGGATGAAGCAGGTTGTTAAAAACCAGCCACCCCAGACCGGAGCTCAGGGGTTAGGGAACTTTGTCCCCCACCCCCTCAGCCCCGATGCGGGACGGTTGGCTGAAAGGAAGGTCAGCATCTACCCTGTGAAATTAGAGGCTGACCAGAGAAAGTTGTGGGAGAGGTTGTGTGAAAAGAGAGGAAACAACTGTTTTGAAGGAAGGGCAAGAGGCTAAGCTGGGGCCGGACGGAGTGCTGGATCCCGTCAGCACGGCGGTCAGGATGGCAAATCGCCGCGCCCCTTACGGGGTTTCGAAGAAGAATCCTGGCCAGAGTTTGCAATTTAAAAGACATAATCGTCAGTTTTTCTAATGATCATAACATATATTGTGAATTACTGGCTGTAATTTATGTGATTTAATGAAAACACAATGAATTTATTATTACTTTTCAGTGTAAAACCAAATCAATTTATGATATAGGATTGAAATTTCAGGCATTTCGACAAGAGTAATTATTGAAAAAAATTCTTTAGTGGATTTGAGTTAGGAAAAGATGAATAAAGTTCCCTCAATTGGTAAAACTATTAAGTGAACAAAAAACCCATGTGCATCATTTCATTTTCAGGAATATGTATTTGAAAGATTCAGCGATTTTGAAAGACATGCAGCATCTTTAATGGTGGCACTTAACTTAAATTGGTAGAGATTTCTATAGCACCTGTCGATTTGCAGATGGAGTTGATAGAACCTTTAGTAGATAAAATTATGTAATCTCAATTTGCATTGAAAAGAAATTTACTTGAAATTAGGAAAAGTGCAATTGATTACCATCTTCTCGGCAACTAATGTTCCAATAATGTTTTTTGTTTTACCACTACTTATTTCTGTGAATCGACTTTCTCTTACATGGCACAAATGAAAACAAAGTTCAAACTTTGCTCTTTGATATACATTTAGAAGATCAACTTATGTTAAGGACAACCAAGCTATAACAAAAGATCAACCTACTTATAAATGGTAAGGATCATTAAAAGAGTCATTAAACTTAAAAGTAATTGTAAATAATTTATAGAAGAATTACATTTTCTCGTTCAGAATTTAAATATCGAACTACACAAATAGTTATTTTCCAATACTTTAAAATTTACGGACATGTACCTTAATAATTTTTTCAAATGTGGCCAACTATAAAAAAATAGTCGCCCACCTCGGAGTCAGATTGGCGCCCTTAGAAATAAATTCTTAGTGACCCATATCATCATCATCATCATTATCATTATCATCATCATCAACAATAACTATAAGTAAGAAGGGGATTTTTTTTGAGTAATTGAATAATAATTTCATCTTAGTTTGGTTAGGACATTTTTTTATCAAAGTTATTTATAATAATTCTTTTATAATATCAAATAACAAAATGGTTAAGTTTAGAAATAAATATAAGTATCGAAATTTTATGAATTTTTTAAAACCCAAACAATTATAAATGATGAAGTTCAGAAAATTTATTTCTATATATCTTCTATAACTATATTTTAGAAACGTGAAATTTTGAAAGGGGAGAAATTTAGTTTAAAGTTCCTTTTATAAATTATTACAATTGGCGAAGTTCAGAAAATTTCTGAAAATTTAATCATAGATGCTTTTTTTTTATATTTTAAATTTTAATCTTAGTAGGAATGCGCAAGCTACCCCCAGAGGGGCAAGTGGCGAATCCATTGCCTGGTATATGTATAATTTTCTTTGCTACCTCTTTTTCGATTACATTTTCCTTTTCTATATATATATATATATATATATATATATATATATATATATATATATATATATATATATATATATATATATATATATATATATATATATATATTATATATATATATATATATATATATATATATATATATATATATATATATATATATATATATATATATATATATATATATATATATATATATATATATATATATATATATATATATATATATATATATATATATATATATATATATATATATATATATATATATATATATATATATATATATATATATATATATATATATATATATATATATATATATATATATATATATATATATATATATATATATATATATATATATATATATATATATATATATATATATATATATATATATATATATATATATATATATATATATATATATATATATATATATATATATATATATATATATATATATATATATATATATATATATATATATATATATATATATATATATATATATATATATATATATATATATATATATATATATATATATATATATATATATATATATATATATATATATATATATATATATATATATATATATATATATATATATATATATATATATATATATATATATATATATATATATATATATATATATATATATATATATATATATATATATTTATATATATAAATATATATATATATATATATATATATATATATATATATATATATATATATAAATATATATAAATTTATATATATATATATATATATATATATATATATATATATATATATATATATATATATATATAAATATATATATATATATATATATATATATATATATATATATATATATATATATATATATATATATATATTTATATATATAAATATATATATAAATATAAATATATATATATATATATAAATATATATAAATAAATATATATATATATATATAAATATATATAATATATATATATATATATATATATATATATATATATATATATATATATATATATATATATATATATATATATATATATATATATATATATATATATATATATATATATACGGAATTATAACAAATTTCCTGAAGACATATTTATTCCAGAACAGTTTTGATGTATCACAAATACTTGACAACTGGCAACCTAGTAGAAAATTATAGAGAACTCAATATACTCCTTTGACCTGATGGCACAAAGATCATGTTACCTGAACCAAGTAACATGATCAGGTAACTTGATATTTGTCTATCAGCTCAGAGGTGTATATGGATTTCTCTATAATATTCTACTCATTTGCCAGTTGACAAGTTTGTGTGATATACTGAAACCTTGCGATAGTGCATCAACCCTCATTCTATATATATATATATATATATATATATATATATATGCGGGCGCTTATTTTTCCTTTAGCTTTTCTTTACTTTATATCGATATGTGGTTATTTTGTATATTTTATTGTTGGTGGTTCCTATTTCCGTTTTTATGGTTGCAAACAATTATGGTATTAGATATAAATAATAAAAATAGCCTAAAATAACTTATACAATACTCTAGATATTGACAAATATATAGGTAATTAAAAATAATAATAATTCTTTTTTTGTACAAGTAAAAGAACCAATTAACAAAGTTAAGACTGTATACATAAATAAGGAAAATATTACAATAAAAACTGCATAAAAGTAATTCACATATTCCTTATTCCTTTCCACACTCTATTTTCACCTTTGAGGTGTGTTCTGTTCTCATTTAAAATTATGAAAAGGTGCTAAAAAAAATCGTCAATTAAAAGTCCCTCAGATTTAAAATTATTCACTAAGAACTCATCAAAGAATTTGAGTAGAGATAGATGATAAATTATCTTGCCGCGTTTATTAGTATTATATAATAAGAAATTCCAGTGGACTGACAGAATGAACCATTAATAAATCTGCACACGAAAGGATATCAAATGAATCTTATAAAAAGTAGAGAAATCATATATCAAATCATTTTGATACGAGTCATTACCAAACATTTACATATCAAGTTTGATGAGCAAAAAGAGAGAAACTTGATTTTAGAAATATATTGTCGAGAGTCGACAACCTAAGTAACATCATTCATCGAATTTAGAAAATCTTAAGAAAAAGATTTGATTATACTTGGTCTTTCTGTCTATAATAAATGAAGTTCGTTACAAAAACACCATTAATAATAACATTTATGAATAAGACATCATAGAAAAAATCCATCAAAATATTAATATTAATATCTGATTACCCGAGGACTCATAAGATAGGGAGAAACCATATTTAAAAATCAGTTCCTTTCTCGTCTTTCAATGATAAATTACAAAGTTCATCATAAATTGCAATAACTCTGACTTAAGAAAAACAAAATTTTAGTTTGGTATTCAGGAACTTTTCATCTTGCGTGAATTTAAAAAAATAATAGAATATACTAAATAGGCGAAAGCGACTAAAATTTCTAGATCAGTTCTGATTCCCTTTTGTTACTAGCTAAAGCACATAAGATGGCCACCTGAAAACATGATAAATGAACCTCACCAGATCCAAGCGGTCTGACAAATCAAGCGAGATCACGAATGGGTACTACTTTTGTAAGCGTCTGGATTTTCCATGTAAAATACAAGAAAGTTAACTATTTTGTGTTTCATATTCTTCTATTCTAAACTTGAGGATAAAAAGTTTAATAAGTGGATTAAGGCGTTTCTTTAAGGTGAAAAAGGCAGAGGCAAACTAGCCCCATTATTTCCATCTATATTTCCCTTTACCATCTCACTTTTCCTTCTTAATGCAGTTGCTAAATATCTTTGAATAAATCGATAAATTTGAGTAGAATTGACATTATATTTCTAATTTAGCAAACTAATGTATAAAATACATTCCTGTAGGCACTATATTTACTATTTAATTAGGAAGTATATACGTAAATATATATACATAGTCAAAATTCGAATATTTAGATTCGAACAAGGATTCATCTTGTGAACTTTATTGAAATTTTCGGAAGATTGATATTTTATATTTTCTCTATTTAATATATTAGAAACTTCCTACCATGACATGTTTATTAATTTGGTTAATCTAATTATACTGTTTAGATTTAGCAATTTAACAAGGTAATATCAAGAATGTAGCGATAAGAGACTTAAATCCTTGGAGTCCCAATCTTAGCTGTTTCTTTACCAAAAAAGGTCATCTGTCACTTTTCAACAGGAAAATGTTCCTTTAGAATAACTACAGTTACATAAGAATGTTAATAAATAATTAGTTGTTTAGTGCCGATCTAAAATAATTTTATAACTGGAAGTGAAAATTTTTATTTTAGTAAATACAGAACTATGAAATTAAACATTTTTGTGTAAATATAATAAAGCTTTACAACGCAAGAGGGTCGGTACTCTATTTCGACCAGAATAACCCTAAGTGAAAATGTTACTCCTTCTCGGCTGGTATTTCCTACCTCTACCGAAACTCCCCTAAAGTTTGCATAACTGTATACTAATTACTGAGGTAGAAGAGGCCGTTAAACTTTCCTCATGAAAATAAAAATTATGATTAAGAGCGCTTAAGACTGGGAATGATCTTCTCTTCCAAATGCATTAAACTCTCTATGAATTAACTTTATTTTAGGTCTACAATTTATTAGCATAAATTGATCATTGAGGAACAAATTTATTTATCGCTGCTCTACGGTTAAACATAATCACCTTTTTCAAAAGATTATTCCAGAGCAAAAAAATAGTATTTTGATCTAAATTTTTCAATGCTTCATTATTTTGTCTAAACCAACTGAAGAAATGGAAAATTTATAGTCATGTCAAATAGTTTATCTAGGATTATCCCCTTCAGTCATGGATAATAGAAAAAAATTCTTTATATTTTATTTTTTATATGTATAGAAATGCAGGTAAATACTCAATAATTTATCGAGATGCTCTCAATCATCCATCTTTCACTCATTCAAATAAAGAATTTTGTGAAATGAAAAGTGGGGTTTTACAAAATGCCTCGATTAAGAGAAAATTACAAGAAAAATGAAGAATTGTGAAAACTCAAAATTATTCAAACATTTATCCTTTCGCTCTGAAATAAAGATTATATTTCTTGCCCTATTTGGCCCATTAGTATAACTCTCGTAAAATTTCAATTAAGTCTAATAAAGGCAAAATAATCTACGGTCAATAATCCGCATCCTCATGTGACTAATCATACTTTGGTACTTCTCACATTGAAATAACTTTCGACTTTCCTATTTTCCCCTTTTAAATATATATTCACATCACAAGTTAAATGTTTAGCCACATGAGAGCCACTGTAGAAGCAAAACAATTAAAAGAAAGACTCTTGCCGAAGTAGGTATCTAGGATGTACTCACACCATTCAAATGTCTTAAACAAAGTCTGCACAAGAAGAAAGATTCCAAAGTATAATGAAGAAGCCGCATATCATAGTATGCTCAAGAATCCACCTCACAAATTATGTTGATGAACTGCAAGCCATAATATGCTCAAGAATCAACATTTAATAGTATTCTCAAGAGGCCACATCACAAAATATGGCCAAGAAGCCAACTGAAAGTAATCTCAGGAAGTCACATCAAAAGGTATGCCCACTAAATCGCAAGATAAAGTATTCTCAAGAAGACAGATCCAAAATTATGTTTAATAACCCACATCCCGAGTTATGTTCAAGAAGCCAACATCCAAAAGTATGACAAGAAGCTACATCTAAAATTATGCTCGATAAGAAGACACATCCCAAAATATGCTCAAGAACTATATTTGCCATTTACAAGCTAATAGCATGCAAACAAAGTTCCTGCATAACTTATATTGAAAAGGTTTACCCCGAAACAATGCAGCAAAAGAAACATACCAATAAATAATTTATTCACAGCTATTTTCGAGCCCCCGTTCCAACGACAGGATGGATCATGGATGCCTTTGTTGTAAAATTTTATTGGTTTGCTATCAAAGAAGTCTCCAACTGCACTTTTCAGTTAGTTATATTTGGAATTGTTTTGCAATTCGAGAATTTCTTCGCGACACGGAATAAATGGGCGTGTGTTGGAGCCATGACTGGTGAGTTATGGCTCACCAGTTCCAGAAGTCTTTCACGGTTATGATTTTTAACGTGTGTTCGTGCGTTATCATGAAGAAATATGACATCATTCAATTCTGCTCGCTTCTGCAAAATTGCATCTGCCACCTGTTGTAGTTTTTGACTACATATGCGGCGCTGACGTTCGAAATGGTGTGCTTACGTGGAATTCATACGTGCAGGTTGCTTACTTATCCAATTTCTTTTAAATGATTCAAAAGGGGGGTATGGGTGATGCAAAAGTTTTCATACAGCTCGCTTGATCTTAGATGTGGAGCAGCTTTGACACAGGTGCACAAACGGTCATTTTCAAAAGGTGAGGGTCGACCACTTCTTGCCTGAGCTTTATGATCAAATTGGTCACGCTGAAATTTCACAGATCACGTCTCGGATTGGAGGCCCCCAGGGGAGGTTTTGTCTAAAAAAAGTTCACCAGGTGGCCGGCGGGACTCAGTGAATTTGAAGGGAGCGGAGTTTCGGGTTAAGACGAGGTTTGAGAAGGTTCACTTTAATAGTACACTTGGTGTGGATGTTTATTCCTCAAGTGAGACTTCTGAGGCAATTAGTTCCTAAGTGGACCTCGAATCCACAGCAGTAGCAAACGATAGTCCTCCTGGGGAATGCTGATGCAAAAGGATTAGAGGAAAAGGGGTGGATTTTACGTTTGTCGGGTGATGGAACAGGTTTATGTTTAGAATGACCTGTTAATTTAATAAATTTATTCTTGTTGTGGGGAATAAATTTATCTTTGCTGACCTTAGATTTGAAAGAGGATTGTTCCATTTTCTTTCTTTCTTTGGAGTAACAATTGTGGCTTGCTGCCTAGAAATCAGCTTCTTCTACGCATTATTTAAAAGTGATACATCTCCTTTCATTGACGAAAGATCAAATTTTTCATGGGAGCGATGCCAAAACTTGACGGATGAAATCCATCAAAGCATCGTACTCATGGGGCATTTTGGATTCGTTAAGCCATATTTGAGGTGTCGTTGCTAGGTACAACCGACCTGACGGAATATCTGATTTGGCTCAATGCGGCAATGTCTAAACTTCGCGTGGTAACAATCTGGGGTCATGTTGTAAGAGTCAAGTCAATCGGCCTTCAATGTGGAGTAATCGACAGTTGCCTCTCAGAGTAGTTAAATAAGATATCCCTCCGTCTGTTTTGATTTCCCAGTGATTTACTTTAGAGATCTTTTCGAAGTGGTTTAGATATGAAACGAAGTCTTCTCCTTTCTTGAAGACAGGCAGTTTGATATATGCGGGTTGTTAAATCCGGCTCCCTGAATTGATAGAGAGTGTTTCCTTCATTCTCCTTGTCTTTTCTAATTCGTGCAAACGAACTCTTTCCGTTTCTTTCTTCTCTTCTCTTTTCGTTCCTTTCCTCTTTTTTTCTCTTACATTTCTCTTCTTTCTGTTCTTACTATTCCCTCTTATTCTTGTATATAAGACATTAATCTTTTCCAGTCAGACCCAGAGATTCTCCTTGTGCCTTATGAGTTTCAAATGAAGACATGATGCCATATCAACTGTTCGCACGTAAAAAACAAAATAAACACATATTAAAAGAATGTAGCGGGTTTGTCGAACTCGAATTAATCGTGTTTTAATTAAACGAACTTAGAAACAGTGACGAATGTGCAACTGGGTTTTAATTGACCTAATAATAAAAAAAACACACACACGCAAACGAACTAGCTTATTTTGCACAATACGAATTCTGCGATTGATACGAAAAGCTTCGGCACCTACCCATTAAGCACGCAAAACCAAACCGAACAATACAATTCTTACTGAATCTTTCAAATGGCAGGGTATACGAGGCCGAAAGAAACAAAGATAAACTCCTTGCGAGGGGTTTTACTCAAAGGACCAGCGTGAGAGAAAGCTCCCCGGAATACCCCATTCAGCCCGTTCCCTCCAAACCATGTGCTCATTGGTGGTGAATTTTAGAATCATCGAGAAGGAAGTAACCTCGCTCTGAGTTGCTTGACCCAGCTCGACCCTTTCCCGCGATAACGCCGAATTATCGACCCCATGCATCTAGGCATGTCCTTTCCCCGCGAGCGTGGCATTACAAATCCAACCCCATATCCCGAGACATATTTCGCTGTCCTATCTCTCTGTCGTTATTTCCAACTAAGTTTGCATAGACTGACGTCGAGAATCCTCTGATGATGGCCATGCCCTGGGGCTATCTAAAGGACCATCCACCTGGCTATTTAACCCTGCGTCCACCATTCCTCGAAGATATTGTGAGCAGGCCGGATCGTCCTTCGTGAAGCTTTGGCCCCTGTTCAGAGAAAAGCTTATCGAGCCACCTTCTTTCCGAAGAACTGTGCAGCCTACCTCATCTCGCACCCTGCTTCAAGACTCCCGTTTATCGTGTCTGAGTCTTCCAGCCGAGCTGCAAAGAACATTTCGTTCTTCAAAAATAAGTACTTAAAACCCCCTATCTCTGACTCCTCCTCGTCAGGACTCACAGAATTATCTCCTCAAAGACCTGGGCCATTGGTCTTCCCTCTCTGAAGTCCTCTAAGCTTCAAGGTAAAGCGATTCTGCATTGTAATTAATCCCACGATTACACCTGAATCCCCTTTTGAACTGACTTCCGGCTCAAACTTAAATAATATCCGTTATTCAATATAACTTACAGTGTCGAAAGGAAAACGTAAGCCTATAGAAATATTTCTTAAGTATTTTCTTCTATGATTGCTCAACTATCTTCCTTTTCAAATCCGTTGTTTTTAACTATGATGGCACAAAGTAGCAGTATGAAAAAAGATTCCTGAAAGAAACATTAACCGTTGATGGAAGTTGACTGGATGGAAAATAAGCAGAAGAAGAATAAAAGAGTAGTAAAGAGAAGAAAATGTACACAAGGGATCAGCCAGTCTGATAATGAGAGGCAACCATCATCAAAAGAGGCCAAAAAATTGAAGAAATGATGAAAGAACAGTAATGCAATCCCTTTAAAGTAAAGATATTTCCAAAAGCTTATGAATAATTCTAATCATGTTCAATTTGCTAACGATGAAATTGGTAGAATGCAAACACATTCCAAGCGATTTTGAGTTATGTTGTCGCTTGATGAGGCTCATTTTCAGTTGAATAAGAATATAATCCACCGTAATCATTTCTTCCTTCGCCCCAATTTCCAATTTAATATATCATTCAACGTAAATTCGTTTTCTGTCCATATTTCTTGCATGAAAAAAAACTTTCAGTTTTTGATGGCCCTCATCTTACAACGGACAACAAACCCATAAGTCGCAATAATAGGCTATCTTATAAATCCCAAATTAAAAGACAAAACAAAGCAAGAAAGAAACTAAATAAAAAAACCTAAACATAAAAAAGCAAGAATAAAATGAAATACGCTCATGCCACAACATGAAAAAAAGTTAAATAAATGGAGGAGGCCAAAAATGTGACAAGTAAAAGATGCGTCATTAGGTTGCGGCCAGAATTAGGGTAAATCACAAAGCTTATAGGCCTAAGTGATTAACTGAACTTTAGTAAAGTTATATCGCTTCCCCATTAGGGAACTCAATTCCGCCACTCACTCATTGTGATACGGCCCCTACGATGAACGGGTTACGTGTCTTCCATTATCCTTGGAGTCAGTGATCTCCCAAACATAACACTTTATTATTTTATTAGGGTATATTAAATAGAAAATGACATAGGTAATACCAAGCGACATTCCTGAACTACAAATCGGGGTTTAGCGCATTTTTTGCTTAAATTACGGTTGAAACCTAAAGAAACAGTGGCTTTGAAATACACTTTAAGGTTAAATTTACTGATCAAAAGAGTGTAAATTACACAGAATTTTAAACTGACAATTCACTTTACTAAAAGTAAATAAATTGAAAAAAAGCCTATTTAGTCGCGTGCGAGTCAGGTCGAAAGCGACTTTAGATCCCACTATGTCGGTCTGTCAGTTTCGTTTTGCTTTTATTTTTGTTTTTGTAATAACATTGTAACTATTTGGCCGATTCTAAGGAAATTTGAAAGGCTTATGTAGTTTTGCATTCACTTTCGAATGCTCTACATGACAAAGTCCTCTCAAGGTTAGCCGTGCAATTATTTTGTTTTGGCAATAACATCATAACTTTTCGGGATTCTAACGAAATCTAAAACCCTTATGTTCTTTTACATTCTCTTTCGAATGATATAATTTCCAAAATCCAGCAAAGGTTAGACCAGGAACTATTTTATTTTGGCAATGATATCATAACTATTCGGCAAAACTAAATTTTAAACTATTAGGTTATTTTACATTCCTTCTCAAATGATCTAATGGCTAAAGTGCTATCAAAGTTATCCCGAGAATTATTTCGGTTTGGCCATAACATCATAAATATTCGGGCGATACTCTGCTAGTCTAGACTAGGCTATGATATGCTATACTCTGTTAGGCAAGCATAGAATAGGCTATGCTATCTTATGCTAGGCTATACTATGCAAAGCTATGCTAAGTTATATACTGTGCTAATTTAGGCTATAATATACTATGATAGGATAGCATAGAGTATGTCAGGCAAGACAATAACAAGCTATGCTGCACTAGGGTATAATTCTATAGTATAGGCTGTACATGTCTAGGATAGTTAATGCTAGCTTATGTTATGCTAGGCTAGTAAAAGCTATACTAGTTTGGTCATACTAAGCTAGGATACGCTATGGTATGATAGGCTGGGCTTCGCTTTACCGGGCTAGGCAAAGCGAGACTCTGCTAGGGTTAGCCAGGATTTACTATGCATGCTATGCAAGCCTAGGCTAAGATCTTAAGTTTAGTCCATCTAGGCTAGCCAATAGTATGATATACTATACTATATTAAGTAGGCTAGGGTAGAGTAAGGGAGGCTATGATATACTATAGTAGGCTGTGCTAGTCTAGGCTAGAATATACTAATTAGGCTAAGATAGGATTAAATATACTATGCTAGGCTCCAGTGAACTAGACTAAGCTAGGCTATACTAATATAGGCAATACTAGATTAGGGTAAACAAAGATTGGCTAAACTAAGTTTTAATATTCAATTGTAGACTGCGCTAAGCTAGGCTAAGTTATACTCTGCTAGGCATGTGAGGCTATACTTTGCTAAGCTAGGCTAGGCTAGGCTAGTTAGAATACACTGTGATAGTCTCAGATATACTATTCTAAGGTATACTATTCTAATATATACTATGTTAGGCTATATATGCATGTCTATACTATGCTAGGCTAGGGTAGACTACGCTACTCTAGGGTATACTATGTGATTCTAGGCCATTCTATGTTATGATATACTAGGCTTGGCTATCTATATTTGGGTATGCTATGCTATGCAAGGCTACGCGAGACTAGGCTAGATTATAGTGTACCGTGCTAAGCTAGCATAGGCTAGGGTAGGCTAAGCTAGACTATGGTAGGGTTTGCTATGCCAAGATATACCATGTTAGAATATAATAAGATATACTATGCTAAGCTAGGCTATACTAAGCTAGACTAGTTAATACTATGCTAGGCTAGGTGATACTATGCTAAGCTATATTAGGGTAAGGTAGGATATGGTAGGTAGGCTATACTATGCTAGGCTTGTAAGGCTAAGCTAGCCGAGGCTATACGACGATAGGATAGGCAATACTATGATAAACTATTATAAACTATACTAGGTAAGGCTATGCTATTCTATACTATTCTAGGCTAGGCTATACTATAATATGATAACCAATACTATGGTAAGCTTTACTACCCTATATATCCTAGGCTGTTCTAGGCTATGTTAAGCTGTTTTTTTTAGGCTACGCTTAACTATGGTTTCTAGGCTAAGATAGGCCATACTATACATTCTTTCAAGGCTAGGCTAGATTAGACTAGGCTGGATTAGTCGAGGCTAAGTCATACTATACCAGGCTATGCTATAGTATGTAAGGTTAGGGTATACTATGCTAGCTACGCTAGAGTATGGTATGGTAATTTCTACTACTTTTTACGGGAATCTTAGGCTAGACCTGGTTATATTAAGCTAGGATATGTTAAGCTAGAAGAGGATACCTGATGTTAGGCTAGGCTATGTCATAATCTACTCTGTTATACTATGCTATATTAGACTATGCTATGATATACTATGCGAGGCTAGGTAGGATTTACTATGTTACCCGATGTTAGGCTAGGCTATGTCATAATCTACTCTGTTATACTATGCTATATGCAATAGTTTTTTATCTGTAGTCACAGTGCTGTACCAAGACTCATGTCCAGAGAAATCGAATTGATAAATGAAGCTTAGCGATAATTGGGCCCGTTTTGCGGAGGTGTCTATTTACTACCACGCTCATATACTATATTCTATATAGGTTAGGTTGCAATTCTTCTTAGTTGCCTAGGGTCTGTTGGCTCTCAGCTCGCGTGGATTGAGCGCTTCTTGGATATTGATTAAAAGCTGGTACTTGGCGTGCAACTTTGGTGCCAGATACCTTTTCCGTATCACAATTGATAATTCTTGGACTATTTGACCCGCGTTAGTTGGCTGCGCCTCTAGCTTCTTCCTCATGTAGTTGAATAATCCCTTCTATTAATTTCCTAATCACTTTTATATTTTATCTTGGTTGTTAGAAAAATAATAGCCATGTTTGCATTGATGTCTGCCAATAGGCTCTCAGTTCTCAATATGCAATGTGCACGATTATTTTTAATATATTATTATGTAATCATGCCAAATAAATTCGGCTGTTCTCATTCCCATTTTACCCACCTAATATGTCTGCTTTTACAGAATTTTATGCTAACAGTTTTGCCTTTAGTCTTCTTCGAAACGGTGATAGATCATACCACGATCTGACTTTAAGTCGAGTAAGGTAAGCATTTTCTCAATTGATCATATTCCCTCTCCTACCACAAAAATCCAATCTTTTGTAATGAGATTTGCTGGTGCATATTTCATAAATCCTAATTCGTGCTCTATTTTTTCCAATCTTATCTGAATATAAGGCCGCTTATAACTAAAGTGATTTCCTTTGTTTTATTTTCTATTAAAGTACAATGAGCCTAATTATTTTTAAGCAACCAAAAGAAAACAGAAATTTTTTTTTAATAGAATTTGTGGGCTTCGATCAAATGATTTCAGGGAGATTTTGCGAATCTAGCTAGCGAGAAAGTCTTAAAATCCTATTTATTGTAAACCAAAGTTATGCCTATTATTTGTGCATCTTATCAAGCTATTTTCTCTCTATCTCTCAAACGGTGTATTCTGACACCTGCCGCCAATTTTTTGCCTGGTTCTATATATTCTGGACTAATTTTGACCGTTGTGAACGTAACATCATGAAATTACATGGTTGGAAAAGAATTATTAATATAAACGAAACATAAATATCCGAAAGGGCAGAGAAGAAAGATAATTTTGACAGTAGGAAAAGACACCTTAATAAGAGCTAATGATAAATATCTGCAGGAATAATCAAAGTTTTGAGGGTGGAAGAGATTGCAAACTTCTTTATTTTATTCGAAAATGAGCTCACCAGGTATCTTCTATGAAAACTAGAATTTACACTCAGTTTTATGAGAGGCGTATATTATCTATTTATAATAAACATGACCCTTATGCTATAGCTTTTCTCTCTCACTTTCTTCGCGCATCGATAGTTTTAAGGTCTTTACCAAGTATAATATTCCACGAGAATGTTATAAAATTTTCTGAAGAATTAGGTTGGTAGTAGTAATAGTTGTTGGTCAGCTCACCTTTAACCAGACGGATCCTCACCGAATAAAGAAATAGACATTAAGGTCAGAATGACAATCGCTGGTGAGCAAGAGGGTATCAAGGTCCGGTTCTCTTTAATCAGAGGTTTCAGGAATTATTATGTTTTGACACCAAACAGTGTTGAGGTATAATTTTCGTCAGTGCGGGGAAGATGAACCTGTTCAGAGGTATGTGGATATAGATAACAATTCGCAAGATTCAGCGGAACAGAAAGTCTGTGTGTGTTGTGCTGCGAAAATGGCACAGGAAAGAAAATACTGTTGAAATTGGTTATGTCTATGATGAGAAGATTAAGATCTATCCAGCCTAGCAATGGGCTGACCACAGCACGTCCACTAATTGGCAGCCAAATCTCTACGCGCACTGACGTTTGTGTCTACTCAAGCTGGGATTAAACCCTCTATCGCGATGTCACCGGACCAACTCCGTATCCACGCGTCCAACAAAAGCTCTTATCCAGTGGGTGATACACTACTTTAACTAATTCTTTTTGACTCTTAAAAATTATTTTCACTGCACCTGAGCCAAGATTGTAATCACTTAAATATGTTGTCATCTAATTCAAGTATTTTGTTATCTATCCTTTTGCTCTTAGATGAAATTTATTTATTCATCATATCTTAGGAAACATGCTTCTAGATTTTAGAGGTTATTTATCATTTAGGTTTAGAACGAAATATATCTAATTTGCGGTAAATTAAAATTGTTCGGATCCAACCACATGCAAGTAGTTGATCAAACTTCGACGATAAAAGTTGATTAACGCTTCTTTAAATCAGAAAGCAGGATCTAGAGGCTCCGTAGTCCCTCGTTTTAGAGTATATGGAATGTAAAAGATTAACAAAGCGGATGTACTGTTGCGGCCGTTTTGTAGCAGTCTAGGGCTCTCCCCGTGTGGCTTGCGCAATAATTGAAATGTTAACGCTAACTTCTCTCCCAGGAGGGAGTGAACCACTCAAACAATTTGATCAACAGGATCTGAGGAACAAAACTACGGAACCAAGAAAAACTAGTATCATTCGACCTGAACTTACAATACACATACTTCACACTAAACCTTTCCCATGACTATGTCTCACCTGTCATAAGAATTAGTTAACAATTATTTAACAATGCCTTCTCAAATTGATAGAATATATGCGGCTCTTGGCTTATTCTTCTGAGTCCAATTTGTTCGTATATCAAAATAAGATTTATCACCAGTAGAAAGAAATACCGATGTAATCAATATATGAGTGGTCAGAGCCGAGCTTTTTATGTAGAGATTTTTAGTTCTTGTTCCAACTTGCCCTCATATACCGGGTGACCCCAAAAAACCAACCCCAAATTTCAATAGTCCTCATTTCCGAATTTTCTTGCAAGTATTGAAAAAAACCTTGGTGATAACTAGTTTATTGTGTTTAAAAACATCATATCAACACATAAGGGTCTTTAGATTTTTCTTTTTTATTCTAGAACACGTATTCGAGATTACCTCCATTTAGCTCTCTGCATTTCTTGAGGCTCTGCACAAAGCTTTCCATGGAGGCCTTACAAACCGACTGACTAATGGCTCTGATTTCCTCCCTATTAGCTTTCTTGAGTTCCTTGGTGCTCCTTGGTCTCCCTGCATACACTCTTTCCTTAATATAGCCCCATAGAAAGAAATCTGTGGGGCTAAGGTATGGGCTGTGAAGTGCCCACTCAAATCAATCTTCAGACTGATTACACGGCAACCAAAGTTTTCTTTTAACCAATCTCGGGAAAGGTTTAAGGTCTCAGAGGTTGCTTCGTCTTGCTGGAACCAGAACTTCCACATAAGCGACGGAAAAAGGGTCTGCAGCTCCTTATTGAAGGTTTTAAGGACCTTAACATATCTCTCCTCAGTGACTAACACTGTCGCGTCAGATTCCACGAAGAAGAATAGTCTGATAATGCCTCTGGCTGAGATTTTAGTCCATACCGTGCACTGATGGGAATATAGGGGCTCGGTGGCTACCTGATTGGTGTAGAAGTCCCCAAGAATACATTTATCTTCGAGTTTACCATTCTTTTAAGATGGAAGCGAGCTTCATCTGAGGTCCAAATGAGGTGAAGGAAAGTTGGAGTCACCTGAATCTTCTCCAGTATCTTGACTGCCATTGCTCGCCTTTCTCTGATCTTTATCTGAGGCTATAACGGTCTGCTAGGTCTGTCTTCTGTATGGGTAGGCCTTTACATCCGTTACTAGCATTCTCCTGCAAGTCACACGAAATATATCGAGGGACTGACTTCGCTTGCGCACAGAGCGTTTTAGACTCTGCTGAACTGACTCTCTCACGCTCTCGACCAGCTCAGCTGTACGCTTCCTGGGGCGTCCTGAATGCCCCTCTACGTTTGCCAATGCTGCATTGACGGTCTATACTGTACCGAAGTTCTCGTAGTGGTCCACCGAGACCTGAATTCTGATCTTGGAGGGGGCCTTAACACCCTCGAACTGATGCACGAAAGTGTGCTGCACTTTCTTGAACGAGCCTGCCTTATAGTAATGTTTGGCGCAGTATATTCTTTGCTGGAGCTCTCCTTGAGATCTAGTTGTGTTAACAGGCGTTGCTTCCACCATGTCCTGCAAAGTAAGTGTGAATACTCAATGAATGAAGGATATATCACAAAAAGTGTGTACAAGCCCGTTTTGGGGATCACTTTACTAATAATGAGGGTAATTTTTGTTGTTGATATGTATGTATATGTGTGGAAATAAACAGAACCAAATTAAATAATTTTTAACGCATATAAATGTCTTATCTATCTGATCTAATTCAGAAAATGAAGAGAAATAAGATACCAAACTCCCAGTTCTTGATCCATTGGTCATAAGAGAACAAGGAAGAAAAAAAACACTGCCTGAATTCTATACTTTAATATTGTGCACCCACCTATTCATAAGAAGTGCACATTGCAGAAACTGTTTACTAGGCCTGCAATGCATTACAGTAACAACCTGCTTAATTCGAAAGAAGAAAACATTTAAAATCTCTATTCAGACGTAACAACTACCAATCGACCTTTTTTAACCCTGTCTAAAGGGAAGAGTCGCCAGATCGAGAACACCGTTCCACTAAGAAGAGCGAGACTACAATACCTCGCGAATCCTTTGTAAATAAAAACCAGAATCTTTCGTCCCAATGGATTCGAAGTGGCCTAAAAACTAGAAAAGAGCTCAAGAAAGTAAAAGACAAAGCGAAAGAGAAGGACAAGTCGGGAGTTGTTTAAGAGATAGTGTGCAGTACTATTACCCGTCCAAATAGTTCGGTCAAACGGCGAAATATCTACAGTTCAGGTCCAATGAACATAGAAGACCTGCCTGCAGGAACGAGACGCCCTTTTAATATTCCTTATTAATTTAATTTCGAGGATCATGAAATTGTTTTGGAGCGAACGAGTGTAGTCAGTAGAGGAACGAACAACAAAAGCTGCATCAATAGACATGTAGATATAGGAATAGATATAAAAGTATAAAAAGGGTTTAGTGCTATTCAATTTATTTTTTAGTACTTTTAAAGTGTCCTCTATTAAGATATATTAGTTAACCTTTCGTATTTTTATGTGTGTTAGCGTAATTTCCAAAATATTTCCCATTCTTTTCCATTCATTCCTGCCCCTGTTTTTTTCCTTCTCGTACATTATGAGCACTACTTTCATTTTTATTTACATAAATTAAAGTTAATAATGTCAGTTATACAATCGCTTTTATGCGTTCAATGCAAAATTGACTAAAAACTCATCCAAAAACATCTCGAAGAATTATTTCAGCAATAACAAGTGACGTTTTCCATGGTTCGTTCACCACAAAAAACTCAGGGAGGCCCCACCCTCCTTGTTCTCTACCCCTCAACACAAATTTCTTTTCCAGGCACCGGTACTTATAACATGATAGTCTAAGACCCTTCCTCCCTTGTTACGTGCTGAAATTGCCCGTGAAAGTGGACTTTACACATAACTCTCGTTTCAATTTTTCCTTTTTCTTGAAAGGGCATAATTTGAAGTTTCAAGAAAGGAAGTTTTTGGTATAGCGCACTGCGTAACGTGAATAAAGAGGTATAATAGAATAGAATTACAACTTGCGGTGACATTAATTATTTCCCCACCCTTTGGCTCCAAACTTGATCAAATAGGTCCATAGAACCGAGTTTTACATGCTGGATTATTTTGCAAACGTTTTAAGCAAAATCAGTTGTAGGGGCAGGAGCCACTGTGTGAAGGCCGTTAATTCGAGCTTCATCCATAATCAAGTTCGCCCTGTTGTTACACTCTCTGAGGATCCCATGCAGGTCAATACTCGCGTTCACCCAGTATCACGAGCCAGTGAAACTCTATATAAAGCTTACTTCACTAAGAATACTCAACTAGTGAAAGTCATGTGTCAGGAACACTCTAAGTTTACATTACACGGGCGAACACAAATGTGTTCTAAAAAGAAAGAAGATAATGAAAATCTCAAAACTCTAGACATAGCACTACCTAACATCCGTAACGTACAAGTCGACGAAACGCTGATATTAATTTTCAAACCAGAAGGAGATAAAATCCCCACATTCAATATAATCTCACTGGCTGTACAAAAACACTAGCAAATAGCCATAAGCTGTCATTAAATAACACAAAGTTTATATATAAAGAACCGAATATTTGTGGTTATAATTATCTACCTATGACCTCCTAACTCAACTTACGTATGTGTAGGAGGATGAATTCAACCAAGACCTTTATTTAATCACACCATGTAATAGGCGGTTATCACACCATTCAAAGAGCACCATAAAAACACAATGCTAGACAAAAGTCTCAATGTCTGAGGCAGACTTACATAAGCGCAGCACATAGAACAATAACACAACATCAGCCACACCGGTGTCTTCGTTGTTAAAATACGGAAAACCAAACCTCTATATTTTAAGCAGACTGTCTACTAAAAATGCAATATAAAAGGACAGATTACACTGAATGCAGCATCTTTCTCTGCATTACTTGTGGCGCCAACTAATTTGCAAAGAGTTTAAGTTGCCCATAAGTTCACAAATCCACACAGACGCTATTGCGAAGTTAAAGGAGTTTCTATACTCACCATCCCAACACAAGTCTACCTCCCCTATTCTCACCATCCTATGAACATTCACCACTACTGGCTGGCTGAACCCAGACTAACCAACGCCACATAATCCCCATACCAACAAGCACGCACATATCGTAACAAACCTAAACCCTGACACCAGCTAACACCCAAATCAACCCACAAACATAACTGTCTCTAGTACTCTCGACTGTGGCAAAAGACATGTCTGGGGCGACTTAACCTATATTTCAATGTCCTAAACCTGCTATATAAAGCAAATGGTCTAGGGAAAATGGTCTTTTCTGAGACGGTGTTCGTCTCAATAAAGTATAATAAAAGTAAAAGACTACCATTTCTTCCCTTACCATAGTGAAGGAAAAAACTGCTATCCACTCTATTCCTCTCCAGAACTTCTTTCTCTCCCAGTCATCCTATCTCCTATCCTACTCTTCCACTCACTTAGTCCGAGCCTAATCTATGGCCTCCCTTCTGCCCACAAACATTCTCTACTGCCCCAATCCCTCCTTCACTCTGCCCTTTCTTCTTTCTAAGGAATCCAACTCTCATTTCTATGTCCTCAACTCTGCTTTCACTCTACGCCTCATTTCTTATAATGATCCCACCTCTCCTTCCTCTGTCTCCAACCCTCCTTCACATCCCCTCCTCTCTTAACTGCCCCCCACAAATATTACATTTACTGCACACCACAACTGTCACTCCATCCAACCCGTCCAGCCCCCTATGGTCTACTCACTAAAACGTTACAGCAAAAAATCTTTAATGAAAATCGCACCCTCCAATTCTTCCCCAAAACCCTCCTTACCACAAACATGAGTCGCGAAGCTTTTCCCTCACATTTATTTGGTGTAATGCCAAGAGAGAGTAAAAGAAGGTCAACTTAAGATAACACCCCTTCACACACAGTTCTTTTCCGTGCATAGGTTGGGTTAGTGTGGTACAATTCAATGTAAGCAGTCGCGCGCTGTTAGCCACACTAACTAGATCTGAGGACTAAACACTCATATACCTGATATATTAATTTTCAAATCCACCAACTTACACCCTCTTAACATTAGACATAAAAAGGAAAGGTCCCACACTTATCTTACCTCGAGGATCAGCAATCCTTTTTAAGCAATGTTTACCCTACAAACTTACACACGAAAGAAGACTCTTTGCTATCCTACAAAGTAAATACGTACACTAGCCAATTTTATTGGTCAGCCAATACAGTTCCCCTCAACACTAGCTACACATATATTTTCACGTCCAGGCTCTATCAAACTAAAACCTTCCATTATTTTGTAGGGGACATAAACAATCTGCCTAATCTTACCAACCATTTTTCGACAATTGCGGAGCGAATATGTCTAGGCACATAGTCCTTTGCAATGACCACACCGTACATTACACACATGCGTTTTATTCAAAAGTTTTGTAATACTTGGTGTTTCAACTTTAGAGAAGTTTACACTTTGACGCGAGGCCCACATCAGGTTCGACATCGGCAAGACTCGAAACCTCTGCTGGAGGACCGTCTACAGAGTCCTCGCATAAAGGCTCAATATACGAAAAGACCTCAAAGATTGATCACTTGTAAGGGGATCCTAAGTTGTCAACGGTTTGGATATGAAAAACTACTTCAAAAGTGATCCGACACTCCAAATAACGCAACTCACGGAGAATAAAATTTCGGTGTCCACCATGTCCAGACTCGTCAAGCAGAATGGTGGAAAGAGTAGCTGCTAGTAAAGACGCCCATCGACTATATGCGAGAACGACATCGGGAGCGCTGTCGTTGCCTTCTCAATGGCTTGAAGTGTCATGGAATTCTCATTTTTGAGAATGAATAAATCTTCACGGTCAATCCGTTAATTAACAAGCAGTACGACCTCCTGTTACGCTTTGACCAGGACGTCTCCGAGGTCCGCTACGCGTCATGACCAAGCCCTTGGCCTCAGTAATTAATTTCACAGGAAGATGCTTCCGGTCTGTTTGGTTGCTGGTTAGAAGTTCACCGCGCCTGATTGCAGGTAGATATTGGTGAGAAAGCTCCTCACATGGGTGGGAAAGATTATGAAAAAGGCAGGCAAAGTCTTTCAACTGGACGCTTTCCCGGCGCACACGTCCAAGAGTGTGTAATTGTGGTTAGGGCATAACATAAACTTTTAGGCAGAAGAGTTTTAGTCAGTGCAGTCCCTGACCTTAATGCGATAAATTGCGATAAATTGTAGTCTCATACCTAAAAATAACATTTATGTTCAGAACCTTAAGTAAACGAGGTAATTTAATAAAATTATGGTTATAGGGTACAACTAATTAGTATAGGTTCGTCGCTATCAAGTGGGCACAGGTCAAAAGAAAAAAATAATCTATTATATATTACAGAGCAGAAATTTAGCTTTAGCAAATTTCTTTAATTTTGCGCACAAATGATAGATTATTAGAACATAACGATATTGCGTTTGCTCGCTACTAAACAATTATCAACACCGTGAGGTTGTTTTGGGGGTTAACCACGAAGTCAAATACAATATTTATTCCTGTTGGATCTTGTGCCAATTTACTAAAACGTTAAAAAAAACGTCTCTTTCGACCAAACGTCCAATCAATACAATTAGGAATGAAACTTTAAGTTATTAAGATAGTTGCCGGAGGAGCATCTAGTTAGTTAGAAAATTTATTGTCCAGGTAAAAAACGAGCTCTGCCAGCCATTGCGGAACCTGGTATACTATACTATGACATGTCTGTAACCACTTGCTCCACTATAATTCTGCTTTCCACAGCAACCAAATAGTCAGTCACTTATGCTAGCATCTCTCTTCATTCCTTTCCGGCATTTTTTGTGGAACATAACGTATCAAGCACCAAGGAGTTTTGTTTGTTTGATCCTAAATCCCTGAACCCTCCTTATGCTTACACTGATAGATTTTCTTAAAAATTTCTTAACGGTACTACATAATTTATTTATCTTTATCATCCGAAATCTTATCAGTAGTGTAAACAGGTTTATTGTATATTTCATTTTTCTATTTATAGAGAGTGACCATTTCAATTATATTATCGTTTTTCCACTTTGTTGATTCATTTACTATTTTTGTATAGTTCTCACGTTCTCCTTTTTCGGGCAGGGCGGACAGGGCGTTTTGTTTCATTCAAAATTCATCACCAGGAAACTTTGCTTGTTATTAGAAACATTGAGACGAGAAATATTTTGCCATTAAAAGGTCGCCCGCCCAACTTTTTGAAAAGTCTTAATAAAAATGTAAATATTCCTAGGAAGCAAAAAATTTCACGTTTTGTAGAAGTCACAAATTTGGATTAATATTTTGTCTCTGTCAAAAAAAGGACCTTACTTTCTTCGCCAAGGAAAGTATAATTTGTTCTTTTAATTCGCTTGCATCTGAATACTGAAATCTTCCATGACCCTTTCTTAATGCTGTTCACCAGATATAGTGTAATTACATACCGTATAAAGCTTACACCCAGTTTTTTTACGTAATTTAAAGTAAATCTTCGCAACCTTTTTGATAGCTTGAGTGGATATGTGCCCATGTACTTGCGGGCCTATAAAGAAACCCTCTCTCGCAGAAAATATGGAAGGAACCTATAAACAAAGTCACGAAGATAGGGGAAGTGAATTCGTTTTACAATTCACATAATAGGAATAATTATTCTGTAATTTAAATTATTTCTGTTTTATTAAAATGTCAAAACTTGACAAAATAATAAGAAAAACTGCATTCCTTAGGTGAATCCGAAATCGCGCTCTGTCCTGTTCCTGTAGAAGGTGAGCTTTAGTTCCCGGGATTTGCAATTCAATCATAAGGATAAAATGATGGCAAATTGTGTTAAATGAATGATGTTGCGTAATCATTTTGATCTATTTTGGGGACAAAAATAAATATTTGAATTCTTTTTAATTCCAAAAAGATTCTTTACAAAGAAAATCGTTCAACCATTGTTGTTCTGCACTAAGTAGTCTGAAATGCAAGGTGATATTTATTAGGGTATTTCATCAAGGAATACCTTTTTTATGATCATTATTTTCTTATAAATGACTGAACTCACAAGAGAAATAAATAAACGCCAATGTCGCACCGTACTAAGATCCTAGACAAAATTTAGATTGCATCATTTACCTAGCTTGGTCACCAATAGAAAGCAGCAGCTGTGAAAGGTTTAGCACGCAGGGTGAGGCGGAGACCTTTTAAGAAAAGTCTGAGATAGAGAATGATTGGGATCAAAAGTTATCTAACCGATGAGAATCTTATGAAGTTGACAGTTGAAGACTGGAGGAAAGTGATATACTCTGACGAAGAGGTTTCCCCCAAGTTTGCAGCTTCTGGAAGATCTCTCGGTATAAGGGGAAAAGGAGAGTGCTTTCACAAATCGTCTTTTGCGCAAACGATGAAACATCTGCTATTTTCCATAACAGAGGCTGATTCTCAACTATGAGAACGTTAGCAATAACAAACTTTCCCAGGGACGCTGCCAAAGACTCAAAATGGTACTTAAAATGTTTTCCCTCAGGAAATTTTTCCAAAAGTTTAGATCAAATTTGAGAATGATAATGTACTTTTAAGCAGCAAGTTGTACCTTGTAACAATGCAAAAGTATAAAGAACGTTCTTCCCTGAAAATTACATCGAAAATTTGGAACATTCCTATGAAACTAATTGAAGAACTTTTGGCGATAATTAAAATGACAGTTTATAAACTGAAGTGATCCAATTGTGACCAGTTTTGGGTGATTATTGAACCTACATGGGGATATATAGTTCAAGACACCATCGCAAATTTGTTTTCCAGAGGGCCAAAATGAAATTAAGTAATCCAGAAAAACAAGAAACATCAGTGTAAATAGTGACTGCACACATCAATTAACTGAATATAATAATAAAATGAGTTTTAGGTATTAATTAGCATAGATCTACCCTCAAATTATGAAATAAACAAAGTAAATCAAAGGGTAACGTATTATTAGTTGTAATAATTTTCTCATTTGAAAAAAAGAGTATTCTCCTAAACTTTGTAATGTCTATAATTGCATTTCCTAATTCAGTTATTAGGGCTTGAAGGAAACGCATCTTTTGGTATTGGTACTAAGGAAAGACGCTCTCATTCTCGAGAATTCAGTTACAACCGAATTTCCGTAATAAACCTTGCAATCCTTTTTAGATGAAGGTTTTATTATTGGAAATGAAAGAAGTGTTTGAGGAATTTGCGACCATAACATTTTTGACTGACCATTTAAATTAAAATCTAACTAAAGAAGATTTAATAAAGGTTTGCAACCCTCAATTAAGTTATTCACTTTTCGCTAAGAATTTAGAAATCCTCCTCTAAGATTAGGGTTAATGGGGAAATGAAATATGTGCTTGAAGAAACTTTGACGATGGCATTTTCCAATGAACAGTTGAATTAAACCCTAACAAAATATTTTTCATAAAGGGTCGCAATCCTCTCCTATTATTCGTTTAAGTCAGTCATTCTTTTCAAATAATTGGCATAAAGAATGCGATTCCGTAAATAAAATTAAAATTAGCACAAAAGTATAAAGAACTATAAAAAATTAAAAAGTAGCCTCTACACTAACTATAAATTTTGCGCTTATAAGATATGCTAAATGATTTAAAATCACCCTTTACGCAGATACTCTGCAGACATAAGATGAATGCCATCCGTTACGAAGCAGAGCTTCATAAAATAAATTTCAATCTTACAATACTTCAAGCTGCCTTTTTTCAGCATTTCTTGTTCTAGGACAATCTGTTCATGGAGATTTATATTTCGCACTCCTAAATCAATTTGAGGATGATGACAGGATATGATTGGGATAGACCTTGTCAATATTTCATTACCAAAATTTCTAGTAATGTCACTTTTTCGTTCACATGCTTCGCACTTACCTCAGAGTTACTCGTTTGTGTAAAAATGCATTCCAAGATCTTAGTAGAAAATATTTTTTTTTTAACCGCTTAATTTGTGCAAAAATTACTTGATGAATATACCACAACGATGTCATTTACATAACTCCTTTACCTCCTAGTAATAGCTCGTCCCTGCCACGCACAGTATTCGGTATAACTTTGGAAAAAACAAAAATATTCGGAAATGTATTCTTAGTTACTTTTCTACAGCTGCTAACTAGTCTACATTTTTTCGTCTATCTCTTTTACAATTCTTCAAAAAAGGCTTAACTATTTACTCTTATCCTTGGAGCTCGTTTTTTTCTGTTGTTTTACTAAAGGGATTTCCTCTTCTTGAAGTGCAAATTTTGACGATTTTGTAATTGATAAGGCAAGATTCAAAATGTAGATTGACAGGTATTTCAATTGGAATTTATTTTTTCCAAATATTTTACCATAAATATATGTTGCACTAGGCGGGAAAGTAGATTATTTTTCACTAAAAATCAACGCGAGAGCGAATGCATTTCATTTATCAGACTACAACCTTGTTTCTTTAATTCTGTTAAAGCTGATACAATTTATGCTAGTACATGAAAATAAAATCATTTAGAATTAATTTTTAATCAGATACTATTAGTAGGCCATTGAAAGTTGAGTAGTGTCACAGTGACACTCTACTCCCTCTACGATGATGACATTAAATTTGCCAGAATACTTTTACTCTTTATGAAAGTTCTAATGACTGGTAAGGAAGAAAGTAGGGGAGTGAAGATGCCAACTGATGTCCCAAACAACATTCTATAGCTTTGTAGTTTGCTGGTAAAATATTTGAAATTTGCCTTTACTTCGGCCATCCATTACGACATTTTTTTAATCATCTTAAACTTCTGAAAACTTTGAGGAATAACTTATTTCATGAGCAGACGCTGTAAAAAAACTTTTAGAATCTTTATTGACCATAAAAAATGACCTGATAATGAAAAGATAAATATTAATGACCAATACCAAAGAAATGATTTAGGAAATGGTATTTTCTAACTTAAGTATGAATGAAACTTCTTTTTACAAAGTAAATACTGACTAGTATTTCAAGATTGTTTGATAATTTTGGCTTAATTTAGCTTGTTTAGCATGCACTAAACAAAAATATAAAATTTCTTAAAATATAAAAGTTCCTGAATCTTTCATTTTAAATTATTAGAGTAAAAAAAAAAGAAATATATATATATATATATATATATTATATATATAAGGTGTCCCAGAAAAAAGTTAACCGTAGTTTGAATTAGTATAACTCAAAAACTATTGGAGATTATTGGGTAATGCAAAAAGTGTTTAATTTACCAACTATTTATCTGTCGATTCTTAAAATTTAATTAAATTCCCTTTTATTGTTTTGATACACTAATGGGTTTAGTGGAGGCTATCAAAAATATGTTTGCGCAAGGAAGTAAAATAATGAAACGAAGCCTAGGAAGGCTGGGCCACCGTTCACTTTCAAGAGAAGCGTATGAAAATTAGGTAGTTCAGGTAACTCTGCGATTCTACAAGCAAAGTCGAGGCCTTTTTATATTAGTTTTTCATCCACGCTGTGATATGCTTTCGTCATTATTGCTTACTAAGCAAATCAAAGCGTTTCTTTTAAAAGTTTACTTCCATAGAACCTTTTTAATCATGCAATTAACAAAGGATCAACGCGTATTTGTAGTCACAAACTTTATTAAGACTGGCAGGATTAAACAAGTACAAGATTCATTTGAACAACGTTTTCCAGGTAGGCACCAAGCAAGCCTACAATTTGGAAAAATGTTAGAGAATAGAAAAATGAAGGAACATTCTTAAATCTAATTAAAGGTCGTTTGGGTCGTATGAAAACCATAAGAACAACAGAAAATACTGAAAATGTTTAGATGACACTTCTTCAAAATCCACATCTATCAGTCAGAAAAAATGGGTTACAATTGTCAAAGTCATCATTTAACCACATTATTAAACATGACTTAAAATGGCATCCCTATATGATGTATGTGAGACACCAGCTTCTTGAAACTTATTTTCCTCCTCATAAACAATTTGTCGAATGGCTTCTCAATAAACCTGTTTGTTTTTTGGAAAACATTATGATTGGTCACGAGGTAGCATTTATCATGAATGGAAAGGTAAATAGCCATAACATTCCGCAATATGCGCTGCTAAACCACCCTCCAGTATTCAACTTTGACACAAGTATTTTTCAGCAGAAAGTGTCTCTGTGGATCTGAATAAGCGGGAATAGCTATCTTGTGGGCCCACTGTTTTAAGAGAATAACTTGAATGGTGCTGCCTTTGTTAGCATGATCAACGAATTGATCATCCCGTAACTCTGCCAGATTTACCGCAATCAATTTACTAGACTTTGGTGGATTCAGGACGGAGCACCAGCTCATAGACAGCTTGCTATAAGAATAAAACTGAGAGAAACGTTTGACAACCGCATTGTCACAATAAATCATGCAATTGAATAACCCCCAAGATCCCATGACTTAACACCATGCGATTATTTCTTATGCGGATATTTAAAGAATAAAGTGTATTCTCCTCCACCACAAAGCATCAACCAGTTAAGCCATAGTATCGCACATGAAGTCAATAGACTTAAGGAAAATCCTAAGTTAATCGAAAAAGTTGTTTAATCAATGCAATCAAAGTCGCAACTGTGCTTGGAAAGAAACGGTGCACATGTGGAAGGAAACAGTGCTTAGAGAATTAAAAAATGAATTTTTATTACCCATATGAAGAGGTGTTTTTGTTAGAATTGGATTTAAATATCTTTATTAATTTTAAACTACGAAGTTTTATCCTTTTACATCCTTACGTAAACATAAATATGATAGCCTGCACTAAACCCATTAGTATATCAATATCGTAAAATGGAATTTAATAAAATAAGTTACTAAATTTGTTTTAGTTTGCAGTACTCAAAAATCTCCAATAGGTTTTGAGTTATATTAATTCAAATTACCGTTAACATTTTTCGGGTACACATTGTATATATATGTATATATATATATATATATATATATATATATATATATATATATATATATATATATATATATATATATATATATATATATATATATATATATATATATATATATATATATATATATATATATATATATATATATATATATATATATATATATATATATATATATATATATATATATATATATATATAAGGGGGCAATGACGCGCTAATGGCTTGTTCAGACCAATTGGGAAGGGGCTAATAAGAATGGGGGAGAAATTCGTCGCCCGAGTATGTGGGTAATAGTTATGAAAATTAAGTGAGTGAAGATTGGCTTAAAGTTTAATTATGGCCGATATTTGTTCAAGTTTATTTAAAGTATGGTACATAAAAAGTTTAATGCCAAAAGAAATATTAAATATATATACAAAAGAGGGTTAAGTGAGATACGTGATCAAATAAATAACTGACACTTTCGGTGTAAGCATAGGGGCAAATCCAAGGGATTAAAGCGGTTAATTTCGTGACTCAGATTGGAGTCTTAAAAGGGCTACACTAAGGAGCAATGTAAATAATACAATTAGGACGGGGGATACTAGATTATAACTAGGTCCGCAGCATCGATGTCTTGCACGGGGTAAGCTGCAAAGGGAAAGTACTCAGGAAGGAGGGGATGCAAAAAGGAAATATGTTTTACCCCACGGTTCTCGATAAGTGATTATTGGGTTTACCTCAGGGCGCTAAAAAAAGTTTTTTAACGGAGTATCACGTTTTCAAATGAGAAAGAAGACGGATTTTACAGTTTATGTATGAAAAAAAATATAATTATTTAAAATTATTCAGATATATTTATAAAATAATCCGGAAAATATGTAATAGTTCTCTCTTAATTCAATGGACATCACCTTCTCCTTCATTTCTGTAATTAACCAGAATTTACTTATTATTTTTGCTACTAATGGTTCTCTACTTACTTCTTTCATTATCACAGATTCTTTAACTCATATTTTTTAAGATATATCCCTGCCTTACTTAAAAAATGGCATATCTTGATTCCTATGCTAAAATCATAATAAATGTCTATTTTCATAGCATGGAATTCGATAGAAATGAAATAGTTGAAGGAACAGTGCAAGGAATAGAAAGATTTGACATAGATTACTATTTTGGAAGCATTCCGAACATCGAATAATGAAGAATAAACTAGTACATATGGAGATAGAAAAAGTGCCCAATGCAATTATTTGAATTAAAAAATGTAATTAGCTTCTAGATTAAACGAAAATGTTTATACAATTTCTGCTTTCTTAATTGATTCATTAAGTGTGTTCAAAAATCAAGTGTTATCCACATAGCTTATCAGTATCTATGATTGCGCTCCATCCACAGATTGCGGCTTAAATAGTTTTCATTTTTTAAGGTAAACACTTGTAATTTTTAGCAAGAATCCATTGCAATTTTTTTATTTATACAACAATTTTAAAAAAAATAGCTGTACCTTCCTCATTTTTGGTCACTTGGCTGGTCATCTCTTATACATTAAATTCTATAACGATATAAATTTTCGGGAGAATATGCATTTAGCTCTAAATAATTAATATTTTTTTATATTTAAATAATAACAAACCTAAGCTTAGGTTGGTATACTTGACTTCTCGAATGTCATGTTACACCACTTAATACAATAGACTACTCCTATATTATGTGGGTGGTGAGTTAATCACCTACTGAAACGAGAACCGTTGAAGGACTGTGCGCAGGAATTAACAACCGGCTAAGAGGACAGACTTGAGGCGTTGGGTTTCAAATCTTTAATAATCGGACAGAGTGCCTAAATGGTTGGAGAGATTTACTTGAATAGGCCGAGAGTATCGTTCAAGGTTAGTTAAAGATGAAACAACAAAAATATACTCTTATTTACAATAATTAAAATAAGAATAATAATAAGCAAAAGGGAATTATTTATATTGAAAATATTTTGATATTTATTATGAGGAAGGATTCTCAAATCGAATTAATTGATTAATGTTACTAGGCTCAGAACAAAGGGAGAACTTGACAATACTAATAATGGTGGGGTTTCATTCTTACTGGTCGGTGACTTCGAGGAGGGTCCTTCTTGCGATGAGGCGAGTGGGGAACAATCCGATGAGGCAAGTGGGGCACTGTCCAAATGAAGCAGGTGGGGTACGATCCAAATGAGGCATGTGATGCACGATTTAAACCAACCTTCCGATGAAGATAGCCAATCTTCAAAGATGACGTTGGACGGCGAATCTGGGATTACTCGTAATTCCACGGGAAGAGGAAACATCTTTTCCTCTCGGGTAATCGATGGAGATTTTCTTCGGTTCACTTAGCCCATTAGAGCCAAAAGTGTAATTTTTAAAGTATTGTGAAATAGGTTTGTAATTAGGTTGATAATGACACAAATATGCTTCACATGCTGTTTTATTAAGAAGTCTTTATTCACAAAGGAATTATGGCCAAGGTCTTTAAAGACCCCTTCGGCAGTTGGACACAATAATATCGAGTAAAAATATTTCAATGGACTCAAAGTGAAAACAGTATTTATTCTTTATATATATATATATATATATATATATATATATATATATATATATATATATAATGAATTCATTGATGAATTCATTTAGTGTTTTAAATAAAATAAGGGAACAAAAAATATTCAATTATTACTTCCAAATAAAATTGAACGGCATAACATACACACTCTTCTCTTTTCAATTAAACAATCCAATGATCTTTTTCATCGTATCTTGCATTGTTTCACAGATTTTGCGAGATTCTTTTTCCTTGCAAAGTTAGTGTTCAATAAGATTCCATATACTCTTATGTGATGCAAAGGTTATCTAGGAAATAGAGAAGAGAAATTTGCTTTCCTGCTTCTTGCATGAGCCAGTGGAGGTTGTTGACAGTGACTGATAACAGGTAACTGAATATGGGCCACCACCATTTTCTTTGGCGCATAATTATTCTATAAGTTCCGATATTTTGGTCCATCATGTCAACATGTCCCATGTGGTTATTGTATATTTGTAATTGGCAGGCTGTTCCACATCTACACACTTCTTTAGCTCTCTTTTATAGCGTTTTGTTGTTCTAATTTCGTGTGTTTCAAAATTTGTTGCTAAAATGACATCGTTGTTGTCTTTCCACTTTTGCACAAGTATGTTTGAACTCGTTGCAAAATCCATTGTTCCTCTTGCGTTTTTTTTCATTTTGTTCTTGGTGATCAATGGACATTTCTCTGTTCGATTTTCTCGGCAAGTGGCCATTGCACATATACCTCGCTGTGACAAGTACAAAGCAAGGGGAATACTCGTGAAGTAATTGTTAAACAAAATTTTGAAACCTTCATTACTAGGAATATTTGCAGTGTCAATCAGGCTTAGAACTACATTCCCTCCTAATCCAAATTGATTGTATTTGACAGAGCCGTCAGGAGGATAACTGTGTAAAATTCAAAAGAATGCGTATATATCATTTTCTTGAACACAAAGCCCAAAGTTTGAATCGAAACATTATGGGTTTTCAGCGAATGAACTGTTTGCATTGGTGCCTACCAAAATAAGGTATCATGCTTTCATCAATAGCCACGTGTTCTTGAAGTTTTCTATACAGCAAGAATTTTTCTTGAAGATGTTCAAACAATGGACGAAGTTTCTCCCTTGAATCTTTATCTTTAATCTTTGTATTATCAGTAAGATGAAAGTTGTGCAATATTGCTAGAAACCTATCACGACGCATGTTTTGAGAAAGGATTTTTAGTATTTGACACTATTATTCCAATATCTTTTTTATTTGGTTATGGAGAAATAGCAGATGGTAAAAGACGACCCCAAAGAACATAAAGTTCATTTTGTTCCAAATTCAAATTTACATTCTTTTGTTGCGCATACCTATTCGATTCTTCAATTATAAGCTTACATAAAGTATCATAAAAAAATAGTTCAAAATAATCGCGAGGCTCTTTAAATTCAACTAAATTGTCTATTTCTCACATACGTCTCTGTGTTTGTGTCCATTCAGTGTTAACAGTGAATGTGGCATTTTCTTTTTACCAAATACGTCTTTTCTTTAAAATCTTCCCTCCTTGCGATTTCCCCTTTTCTATACATTTTGTAACAAGATGGTTAACTCCATCTCCTGTTGTAGCCTGACACTCTGCATTTAATATAATTCTTCTTAGATATTGCATTTCAGCCAGTTCTTCATCATAAGACTTTTCACTGTTTTCATCAGAAACCAAGTCTTCTTCCAGAAATCATAAGGCCAAGCGTGCTTGCTCTTCATTCACTGTTAATCTGAAAAAACCCCAATATATATATATATATATATATATATATATATATATATATATATATATATATATATAGAGAGAGAGAGAGAGAGAGAGAGAGAGAGAGCCAGAGAGAGAGAGAGATATTGGTAGAAAAAGTTATACCTAAAATTATAAAAGAAAATCGTTTCACCAAAGAAACAGCAAACTTGCATAAAAATGTATGATCTTTGGCTCTAATGCCGAAGAGGTCTTTAAAGACTTTTCAGAGCAAAATAGCAAATGTAAATTAGTTAACTGATACCTTGACACAAAAAATAGCGTCTAAACCCTGAAGTAAGCATAGCTTGTATAGAAAATATGGCTACAAATTTAAAAACTACTGGTAACATAACAGAATTTACATTATTGCTTATCTAGGTCATTTAGGACAACTTTCTGCCACCACGTTTCAGCTTTGTGTTGCTAATTATAGATTTTTATAAAAATATAAAATATTGAAAGAATATTTACCAAAGAGTGTTTTAATATTGCTAGAGTAGAATTCTGAAAATAAAACAATAAAATATAGTACTTATAAACCAAAGGTCTTTAATGTACCCACAGTCACTAATAGGTTAAACAAAGGGAGAATATTGTGCAAATTCAAAGGCTTGCCGTTCACAGAAGCTACCAACTGACTGGGGTAGAATCACGGCCGAGAAAGTCTTGGTGTCTGGTTAACGCTCATGGTAATTACTTAGACTTGAGACGATGAGGACGGCCTTGAGGTGCAGGCTAGACACATCGAACTACAGAATAACCAGAGTATTTGTAAATCAGATTCTGAGGGGGAAGATGTAGTTTGGAGAAATGAGTCGCAAGCTCCAGACATCTTAATCCAAAGGCGGAGTCGATTCATCATTTAGCAGGCAGGTGCGAGAAACAGCGGCTCTTCCTCGTCTTGCTACAGGGGGGGGGGGGGCGAGGCTTGGGACGAGTTCGCAGGAGTGGGGAATATTTTCCCAATGCGCTCAGAAGTCGAAATTCGGGAATATTGGAACAGGAAATGACGTTGTTAACAGCTGGATACAATCGCACGTTTTCTCCAATAAATAGGGGTAGGGGGCAGAGGATGTTCTTTTACATCAAAAATATACAATGATTTGAAACGCTGATCTTGCTGCTCAATGAAAAAAGAATCAGGTGATTAAGGATTGAAGAGTGATTAAAGATATAGTGAGTAATAAAATAATTTGGGAAAATTTCCTTAAAGAAAGAAAACAAATATTCCTACAAGTATGATTTAAAAATGCCAAAAGGAAGGGACGTAATTTGCATCAACTCAATTCACCTACCTCAACTTTACACAACAGAAAAATTCGATCATTTGTTTTTAAATCTTAGTCTGATTCACATTATATTAAAATTATTTATTTTCCTCATACATGATTAAAAAGAAAATCTTTGTTTTTTAGTGCTATAAAGGAGAAAATGGTTTAACAGATAGGTATCAAACAATGTATTATAATGCTCTATGCATCTACACTTATATAAACGGATTTGGGGTCGCTAACATCCTTTAAATGCGAGTGTGAACTCCTTTGATGGTATTATTCTTAAGTTAGACTGAAGTAAAGGTCTAGATGGAACGGGTGGACTCGGTTTAAAAACTACATTTTTCTGTTGGGTTTATTCTCTCTCACAAATCTCACAATTGATTGATATTTACAGACAGAAATTGGTGCGGGTAGAGCTAAAAGAAAAATAGATTGAAGTATGTGGAATTATGAGATGGAGAAATATGTGCGACATCGTCTTGGAAACTCAGTAGTTATGATTCTTTATGATACATCTTGTTTTAAAACACTTTAGCGTTCAAGCCTTTGTTTTCTTAATCATAGTAGTTGGATTACTTTTGGATAACTTGCCAATGCACTAATTCTTGTTTGATTTTTTTGTTTACATTTTAATGATTCAATAAATTTTAATTAATGTGTCTACTCCCCATCTATTTTGTGTTAATTTATTTAATTATTTAATTTTCTACACTTCGGATTTTTTTATATTTTAGCTGTTTTATTTCAATATGACTTTCGGATTTTTTGTCCTAGATATCCTCCAAAGAATTTTGAGTAAAAATGCTTCTCTTGTCTCCTTCGGTCATTGAGGATTGACTTAGACTTCTTTTATGAGAAAAAAAACGCACACCACGCGGAGTGTCATTACATTTATCAAATCGGAATAAGATTCTCTTACCAAAAGGAAATGATCATGGTTTCAATTTTCTTTCTGTTATATTTTTACCAAATCGAGTTTTAGATATAGAAAATGCTGGGAACTTTCACTTTCTTAGGTTTGGATAGTTCGTTGATTTAATATTAGATATAAATCTTAAAAGATTGAAGAATATCATTTATCTTACTTACTTTACAGCAAGCATGCTGGTCCCTTATCTGCTTTCTCGTTCACAAATACTGCCACAGTTGTGATAATTCTACTCGAGTCGCCCCCAAAAAGCGATTGTTTCAGTCATTGCTGATTTCGATGAATGACCTGAGACAAATAAATTATCCGTCTTCTTTCTTAGGAACTTAAGTCAATTACAAATGCAGGACAGGCATCCCTGACGGGCGTGAAATGTCGCATTCTAAATTTAGTTCATCAAAAATGACACACCTTGGATGGAGAAACGATCTAAATAATTAGTGAATATACAGTATTCTTTTAGTTTCACTGTCTATCCCATTTGGAGAAACTGCCCTTGGTAGCGGGATTAGATGTTAAAAATCGACGTTGAAACTTAATGTTGAATTTTAGATTTTCGCAAGAGCTAAGAAAGTGTACGGATGTATAGTTTATCTCTTAATGTTATTTTTTAACTTTTCTTTCATTCTGATCATTATAAAATTGATGTAATTTGATTACATTAAATAGTTGTTGCTAGTCTCACAAAAAGTTCCTGAAATTGGTGCGTTGAGCTCTTTATGATTCCCTCGCCCAAGCATTAGAACTTTCTACAAAAGCTATATTACCTTATTCCATTGCAAGGATTTCGTATCACTCATTTTACTTAAAAAATTCTCTAGCTTCATATGAATCAATGAATGGAGCTGAAAATCCTTAGAAGAAAATAATCTCCTTTGAAGAAATACAAAGCAATTATTTAGATTAAAAGTTTTGAAAAGAAGGGAAATTTGAATCAATTGTGATGTACGACTATGATGTATGGATATTTTGAACAAATTGCATCTGATTAAACCATTTGAGCCTTCTTGCCCTAAAGAATTATGGGAGCTAAAATATCCATGTGCTCCAGATTTAAAGAGATCCTGTTAGATAGGGTTGCCTTATTGTAAGTTTAGAAGAATCGATTGAATTTGAATCGAGAAATTTTAGAAAATGAATGGAGGATAAATTATTTTTAAAGTGTAATGAATTACGTGAGCATTTCTACTGTAGTAATAGGCAGCAAATGATGAAAGAAAATTACATCTTTTAAGCAAAGGATTGCAATAAAATGATAGATACAGACAGATTCAGAAGAAGATAGTTAAAATTAAAACCATATTGACCAAAATCAAATGTCCCTTGCATGTAAATATATTTCTTTTATTAAAAAACATAATTTTACTGCATGAAAGAGAGTGACAAAAAAGAGTTTCCTACTAAATTTTACTAATCTGAAAGTCCTAGCTTGGATTTACTCTATTCCAGCACTCCATTTATAAACTGGCAGTAGCGAAAGTCTTTAAAAAAGCAATTAATTTATAATTGATAATCCTGGTTGCAGAAAATTTAAAATATTTTGGCTCCTTGTAAGTCTGTAGCGTAAATCTCTTTCAAATCTCCTTCTAAATACATAGCTCTAAAATCATCTCTCTCGACATGTTGCCGTTGAAACTTTTATTGGCTGGAGGCTGATAAATTTCTGACAATAACAAGTGTTAAACTTTGGATCAAGATTTTATTATCAATATAATAAAATCCACTTCTTAAAAGAAAATGAAGATATAAAATTTCGAAATCCTTTTAAGCTTCTGCCTCGTTTCATAAATATGTTACGCGCTTTTAGGCATCACAATTCTTAAAGGGCTATAAAGCCAAGAATTGGGACGAAAGAATAACAAAGCTAATTTAAATGGAGAGAGACGGTATAAACTCAATTTATTTGTTTTTGGGAGGGCTAACAGCCTTGAAGGGCACATTATAAATACTATTATTCATATTATTAATAATGTTCAGTTGATTAGTTTGCGAAGGTTCAATTGATATACTTTGCTTTCAAGATAGTAGGGGAACAAATTTCATAGAGGACCCTAAATGAAAGTCAGTTTATAGAATAATCAGTTGAAGACAATCTTTTATTTTAATGAACATCCAGCTAATTGTTAATAATATTTAGAGAATTGGTATTTGATTTTAAGTATTGTCGTCTAAAGTGTATGGTGCAGATACCTATATATAAATATATATATATATATATATATATATATATATATATATATATATATATATATATATATATATATATATATATATATATATATATATATATTGAGAAGGGATTCTCCTATTGAGCTGTAATTTAGTTTGCAGGATGAAAGATATGACAAAAAACGGGAAGTTCATGTAGCTTACTTGATTGTAAAACGATTCGGGTGAATCTTTCACAATCTTCTGGTACTATGAAGACCAATATTTTACGTTAGTAATTAAAACTATCCAAAAATTCAAACAATTTTTTATTTGTAGTTGATAGGTCAGACCTTTACTATGGGCAGCGGGTGGGGAATGTAGAGTTGTACAGGTTAAAAAAATGTTGTTTCGAGTTATATAATTCAATGAATAATGAAATTTAACAATAATAAATCTATATAACACCGTAAAGTATTTTAGGGAACAAAACACTAACCTTTTGCGAACAGTTATTAAACTAAGACTGGTGCGGAAAGCGCGAGGGGTGTAGGAAGAATGAAATATACTTTTTTTAGGGGGGTTGGTTTATTTTAGAGAAGAAGAAGTGGGTGTGAAGAGCAGTCAGAATTTAAGGTGGGATAAAATTTTTATTTATTAACATTGATTCTTGAATAAGTAAGGGTAATGGGTCAGAGATAGTCTATAGGATTTTAAAATCTTCAATAGATAAATCAGTTTTACATTGGATTTCTAGAATGTAGCCAGACAGGTGAAAACTCTTTTTTTTATAAAACATTTCCAGTCCTGTGGCTAATTCTCATATGGGAACAGAATCTCGCCTTCAGCGAGCGCACCGTACTTTCTATGTAATTCCCCAAATTGCGTGCGGGGCAAGTCAATTTGTAAATGACGGATAGCTTGGCTTCTGGCGGGATTCTGTCTTTACAATTAAAATAATTCCTAAGGAGATGATTATTTTTAAAAATGATCTTAAATTCGGTGATAAATGAATTTATTTAATATTGTTGTTATTTCTTCAGAAAACTTTGCGTTAAAGAAACCCATATCCTGGAAAACTATATAACGGGTATCTTTGGTTACATCAAGAAGTTGTATTTTAGGATGTTTCGAGGTATGCCTGGGAAGATTCGTTCGGCACAAGGGTGCATACACAGGCACGGGCAGATAGCCGACCCAAGGCTGCTTGCGATATGATTTGGTGCAATTAAAGCTTTAAGTAGGGAACCGCATCCTTCATTTTTATACAGAGTGCGATTTACTGTTGACTGGGATTTATTTAATTGCTTGCCAAGTTGCAGTTTAAAGGATATATAAAGAACAAGACCCTAAAATATAATTTTAACATATATATAATAAATATGGCAGTATATACATATATACATAAAAATGGGAACAAGTTACTTGATAGAGATAGTTAATTGGATTGTGAGTTAAGGATGAGGAACAAAATTAACGTTAACTCGAACAAGATACATTAATTACGATTTAGCGAGAAGTCAATTCAAAAGAGGATGTGGGTAATGATTGACCGGGTGTAATCAGGGGATTACAACACATGATCGCTTTACCTTGAAGCGTTGTGGTAATCTGAGGCGGAAAAGACCAGGCACAGGTCTTCGAAAAAATACTTTGGGAAGTCCTAACGAGGAAGACTGCTAAATGGGGGTGTTGAGTACTTTTTGCTGAACAACGAGATTTTCTCTGTTACAGAGAGATGGAATCTCAAATAAGAGCCTTTTTTGTGGCTCGGCAGGGAGTCTCAAACACGAAGGAACAGGAGTCTTGAAGGGGGTTCGAAATAAGGGGGGTCACACAGTGTTCCGGGAAGAAAATGGCTTGATAGCTTTCCTCTGGATAGGGGCCAAATCTTCACGAAGGGAGATCTGCTGGTGAGATATTAACGACGAGGTACGACTAGAACATGGGTTGCGGGACATCGCGGGAGAACAGATAAAACAGTCTGAATGGAAGGACTGGCAGACTCCTTGAATCTTCTCGATGAATGGCAGACTCAAGGTTAGATAGCCAAGTGGTAGGTCCTATAGAGGACCCTAGGGCATGGCCCTCCCTAGTGGATTCTCAACGTCAGTCTATGTAAACTTACTTCGAGATAACAAGTCGGATCGAACAACAAAGCTTGCCTCATGATATTGGGGTAGGGTTAGTACGACTGCGCTCGTGAAAAAAGAGAGATGTTTGGGAAGCATGGAGGCGAGAGCTCGGCGTTATCGCGGAGAGAGAGGAAGCGAGGAGCGTCTGAACGCAAATACAGCTCTGTCGAATGGCCCAGCGCGGGATTGATTCGCCCTCTAAAATTCTAAACTTACCACGCCAATAAGCACTTGGTTTCGAGCGAAAGGGCTGAAAAGGGTATTCCGAGGGAACTTCCTCTCACTCTGGTGCTTCGAGGGCATCCCCTCACAGGATGTTTAAATTTTTTGACGCAATTTTCTCTACCAGCGACACTGGAAATCCATTTCCATTGAAATAATTACACAAAATTTCGAATTCATCCTAGAAATCAGCGTAGGTTAAACGAAGGTTGTAGGCCCGAAATATTAGGGTTTTCATTGCAATGATTTTGAAAGAAAATTCGCGCAAGCTGAAAAAGTTTAGTCCTTGGCGACTGAAGGTTGGTATTCGGAAAACATCAGTTGAAAATCGGTTGAAGGAATTTAATTAATTTATTTAAGGGGCTATCTGGCAACTGCCGATTTAGGCATAAGTCACCGTAAAAGAACAGCCTACTTCTAGGCTACTTTAAAAAATTGAAAAGAAAACAACAATAAAAAGAAATAACAATGACAATAACAAAACAATAACAAATACAATAACAAAAACACAAATTAAACCTGGTTAAATGAAAGGGAGAAGGCCAGCCTCCCCCAAAAAGTCAACAAGTCCACCAGTCAAAGTGCACGCACTCGTCCCAAGTACAAGGGACAGGTGGTAGCGACCCCGCCCATCCCGGTACCGGGACAAGGATCGTACGAGAAGATCATCCAGACTGGGACATACGACAAAAATGTGCCGAACAGTCTTGGGAACGACGCAGTCGTTGCAATAGGGCACAGGCGAGCGCTCCATCAAATAGCGATGCGTCACACGAGTGTGTCCGATTCGAAGACAACAGAAAGCAACCTGAAGCCGCCGCGGCATTGGGGAATAGGTCCATGGGAACAGTCGCGGCGCAATGGCACGCAACTTTAAGTTCCCTTCGACCGTCTCCCATCTTCTTTGCCAAGCAGTCCGAAGAGCTGCCCGTATTCCTGCCATGTAGTTGGTGTGAGGAAGAGCGAAACGCTGGTCCGGTCGCAGAGTCCTCGCGGACTCTTTGGCGCCCTCATCGGCGCGCTCATTCCCCGCAATTCCTATATGTCTCGACATCTGCCCGGCTCGCCAAAACCGTGGCGTCACGGATATCGCAAACCAGGGGATGCGGAGATTCCAATGCCCCGAGAGCACTCAGGGCGCTTTGTGAGTCGCTATAGATCACAATCCGGTCTCCGAACCGGGCACGTCGCGTAATCTCCTGTACCGAGTGGTGTATTACCACCAGCTCGACCGTGAAGACAGACGCAGCGCCTGGTAGAGCCCCGCTGACCTCAAACAGAGGGGACTGCCAGGTTTCCGAAACCACCTCCAGAGAAGGGTGTGAGGAGGAGTCCCCTCCTCCCGTAGGCGTAGTAGAGAAGTAAGCCTGCTCTCCGGTTAAAGAGGTATGGAGGGTCCCCTGCGCAAGCACAGGAAGAGAGGGACCTCCATTTTTTTAGTGGAGCTGCCCGAGGGCGGCTCCGTCGCATTTTCAGCGGAATTTTGGTGTTTTTTTCATGCAACCCTCTTTTTTATACGAGACGCAATAGCACATCACCTCTTGTAGTTGCCCACACTGCAAGAGGTGCTTACAGGCCTGGCAGAGCCAGGCGCTGCTATTTCGGACCACCCCTCCCGCCTGGTTGCCTGGCAGTCCATCGGCATGGTGGCTCTACCCGTAACATGGCGTAAAAAATATATAGATTGTAAAGAGGAGAGGAAAAGGGATGTGAAAAAGGAAAGGGTGGGGATGAAGCAGGTTGTTAAAAACCAACCACCCTAAGCCGGAGCTCAGGGGTTAGGGAACATTGTCCCCTCCCCCCTCAGTCCCGATCCGGGACGGTTGACTTGAGAAGAAGGTCAGCATCTACCCTGTGAAATTAGAGTAACCATTGAAAGTTGTGGGAGAGGCTGTATGAAAAGCGAGGAAACAAGTGTTTTGAAGGAAAGAGAAGAGTTTAAGCTGGGATTGGACGGAGTGCTGAGTCCCATCAGCACGGCGGCCAGGATGGCAAATTGCCGAGCCCCTTACGGGGTTAATAAAGTTTTAAAATCTCTTTTGGTGTGAATGGTTGCATTAGTTAATGTTTCCATTACTTTGTCCAAACCCTGTATGTAGGTACTTTATAAATAAAAAAATCTTAGTATCTTTTATAAATATATAAGCTCCGAAAGAGAACGTGAAAATTAATGTTATTCCTCCTTGACATGTTACGGACAATATTCAAGTGAGCATCGTTCATGATATGATCATTTTTTCTTGACCAAATTTTATGTTAAAATGTCAATGAGTAGTATGAGATTTAAGCATTTTACCTTGCATAGTATCCCAAAACACCAAGATAAAAAAATATTAAATAAATTTGGAAACTAATTATGATTAATAGCTTTTTTACAGAATTACAACGATGCTTACACCTACAAAGTTATTTGAAATAAGAGATGAAATGTAAAAAAATAGATACGTAAGAAGACTGATGAATTTGTTGATCCCTTGCAAGACATGCAAGACTTTGATTTTCTCCAAGTTAATTCGAACTAGTACAATGGCCAACAAATAGTAATTGATAAATCATTTGGGCAATACATCCTTAACTGAGGTCATTAAATTTCTTCGTCAATTTAATTCACAATCAAATATTTGGTAGTATATTTATGAAAAGATCCTACCCCCTTCATCATTTTCTAAAGCATAGATCACAAATAGGATATTTACATTAAGTAACGAAATTTCCTTTATTTTGAAGGCTATTTGTATTTAATGTGAAAAATAGATGATTTACTTGTTAACAAAATAATTATTCCTTTCTTTTAATTGTATATGTAGCAGAAAAAGATTTCATCTCCATATATCTGATCAAGAAATAAGTGGGATTTTGATCGACCGCGACTGTAATATATTGGAGTAAAGAAAATAATTGACATGTTGCATGTATACTAAATCACATAAAGCGCAGAAACCTAAAGAAATATGAAAGGTAATGGATTTATATTGTTATAAGTAGAGTAATAAAAGAAATTATCTACTACAACATTGAGAATGTAATATAATACCCCATATTAATTAATTCTATCCTGCTTCTCAGTAAGTTTTTAAACCAACACACAACAATTAATAGATGATAATAAGATAAAATTAAAGGGACGAAACAACATGAAGCAACAATACTGATTCGAAATGATAAAAATTATCCTAGCAGCATAAATGGATTTGAATTTATCAGATAAAAGAACGTAGATAATTAATAAAGTAGATAGAAATGTATTTTGAAATTTTACTAGAGAATTTCCTGTATCTTGTAGATATTGCGATTAATATTACAAAATTCATATAATAAACAACTTCAACTATAAGTTATTTCAATGAAAAAAATAAAAGTTGGCTTTGATTTCAAGATATATGTGGCAGACAGAAAAAGCCTACATTCACCGCTCAAACCAATATTTACCTTTTTGACGTATTTCAACTTCTGCATTAACGATGAATAGAATTGATCACAAACACTAGCTTCAAATGTTGTTGATTATTTAACTAACAACCGAATGTGTTTCAATCGATAAGAAATTATTTAGAAAGTTTTATATTATTTTTCAGAGTTTTACATCATTTTCTATTTTTTCATGTTAAAAAATATATTTCATATTACCCTATTTCGTATTCCATGAGTTTTTACATTCTTTTACCTTAATTTTATGGATTTTGGTCATATTTGACGGAATATATAACTAAAAAACTATTATTTATTTTAAGATTAAATGATTTTTTTATTTTCTTGATACATATTTTTAAAAAATGAAAATATATTTAATATTAAAAACTAATATAGTTTTTCTTATATGCAATAAGCAGAATAATGAGTAATATAAAAGTCCTTTAAGCACCGTTAATTTTTTTTCTACAATTAATTAGGTAATCTATAGGAAAATGCAATTATGTCAAAGAAAAGGAACTCAAAATTTTGGAGTTGAACGTATTTCTTAAATATTTTTTATCACTGCATGAGTAAGAATGGCTTATACCAACATTGTTGAGTGTCTGTGAAACATGGACAACCTACAGTCGCCATTTGATAGATCTGGAAAGTTTCCACGATAGAATGCTCCGTTCCATTTAAGGCATCAATTGGGAGGATTATCGCACTAATTCCAATGTCGCCCTTGAGGCTGTGAAAACAATATCGAGGTGATACTCATCAAAGCCCAGATTAGCTAGGTCTGCCACCTGCGCAGAATGCCCTACCAATGACTCCCGGGGCAGCTATTAAAGCGCATCTAAAGGAAATGGAAATAAATTCTAACACCCGGGAAGATAAGGCAGACGAACGCAATCATTGGAGAGCAGCAGTCAGGAGGAGAGTGGGAATCTTTGGAGGAAATCGCTATCCCCGTCAGGAAGAAAAGAAGTAGAGGAGAAAAGCCCGTCAACAAATTCCTAAGCCAAGCGCTTTTCCTTGTCCAAACTGTCAAAGAATCTGGCCTTCGAGAATCTGACTAAGTAGTCACTCGAGGACAAACCGAAACTTACAAACTCACTGGTCATTACTGGTATTTACCGGCGAACTTTCGACCACAATATGGTCATCTTCTTAGGACTAAAATACAAATAAACGAACAAAATATTTTGCACTGTTAAGAGGGCACACTGATAAATGTACATATAGAACTTTACTAGCTAGTATTAGCTTTGAATTGTAGATTTAGAGTTAAAGGGAATATTTAGAAATGTGGCGCAAATTTACAAAAAGAGACTAGGGAAGAATTTTAAATATTTAAATGAGTTAGCGAGTGTATAATTGCTAAATATTATTAAAGTAGGGGCGATTGATTTATGAATCTAATTATTATATAAAACTGTTTTAAAATGAATTTTAAACGAATAATTGAAGCAAAAATTAGCAAAATCTAATAGAACTCCCTAGCAACCAACACCCTCAACCAGGCAGGAAACTAGCTGTGGCGCGACCCCAACATCTCCAACCCCGGACTCTTGGTCGGGAATGCAGGCGCTGCAGCATGCCCACGACCACACCAGTGACAACATCCACCTCACCACCACCATCATGTGCACCCTGCAGAACCTAGCAATTCAGGGCAGTCGTGTCAGGCTTCACTGGATTCCCAGCTACGTTGGCGTGCACGGCAATGATGCTGCCAAGCGAGCCACCGACGGCCTCACCATTACCTGGACCGTGCGCCACAGGCAGCAGCAGCTCAAGGTGCAGGCCAAACGCAGGGCCGCCCAAAACCCCCGCCAGCAGCACTAAGAATGGGAAGCAACTAAGAGGCAAGCGGCGTGGTATGCTGCAGCCACAGCCTATCGTTCACTGAACTCATCCTTCCAGCAGCCCAGAGCAAACGACGTGGTGCTACAGCGTGTGAGGCTAGGCTACTCCACTCGGGAAGAGCTGCACGCCGACTTCAGGGGCAGGGAGGTGCGAAAACTGCGGCGGCCACTCCCGGTGCCCACGGGTGCACTACCTCTTCTCCCGCCCAGCCACCGCCTGCCTCAGGCCAGAGCGAGCGCCAGCCCCTCCCCCTGTAAGAGGCGCCCTACTGAGGGCGCGAGAGGCAAGAGTTGCATTGGTGGTCCGCCACACGCCAACAAACGAGCTGCTGGAGGTGCTGAGTACAGCACCCCCTCCGCGCTGATCGCCGCACTCGCGCAGCTGGGTGACGGGTGGTGAGGACCACCAATTACAAATTACAAATTAGGTTAAAGTGGTGAAATTGTGTGGTAGGTATATAAAGGTGTGAATATGTTTCCTAGTTTGCCCTGGTGTTAGGGAATCACTAGCATTCTTCATGTTGTGTTTAAAAATAAAAATTCCTCAGTCCAAAAGTAGCTGAATGTCATTGACAGCCAGTTCCCTCCGTTATAGGTATTTCCACCTTCGAAGCATTCAAGCCTTTCAAAGTTGTTTTTCTTGCTGAATGAATCTCAGTTTTGAATACTCTGTAATCTTTTTAATATGGGCATTTAGCCTCTTTTCTTCGTTTGAGTTTTGTTGACATTGTTTAGTTTTCTTGTTATCAGATGGGTATTGGGAATTGGGCACTTCGCCTCTTTTATATTTAAATTTAGTTTTAATTTTATTAATTCCTACTATGTTTCTATTGGGGGGGAGAGGGGGAGGGGACTTTAATGTGGGCACTTCGCCTCTTTTTTCAATTGGTTTCTTAAAATTGTTAACTTGGTTGGACTAATTGTCAAACTTTTGAGTTTTAGAATCATAGAATTTTAGAGTAGTGGACTAACACTACATAAACATAGGTAGTACCAATTCTCTCGCGCAGGTTCTACTGCTTGGGAACAGAACAGTTCTACCTATAGCGCGTCTCCGTTTTGCACGAATATTAATATTCAGGTTCAAGTTCGGGAGTATATTTTGGTCTATCTTGTCCCATGTCTTTCTCCCTAGCCTTTGGATCTCCGTGTTGATCGGCTTTAGACCGATTCTTTGGTGAAGAATCGATTGCCGAGTACGGTCGATCCTTCGCGTGCCTGTAATCAGCAGCGTGGCTTTATTCTGCACTCTCTGCATCGTTCTGAGAGAGGTACAGCTTGTCATCTGCGTGATCACGGCCGGGTACACCAGGACTTGGCGTACCAAGGCCATGTACAGTTTTTTGATGTTAGGCACGCTGAGGCCTCGGAAACGGTAAAATTTCTTTAGCTCTCGTTTGGCTAGGGAGACTCTGGTATTCATGTGCGTCTTATATCCCGATTTGAAGAGTCGTAAGCCCAGGACATCACCCTCGTTGGAGTACGGATAGTTCTCGTTATTGACGACGACGTCATCAACTTTCCGGCGGTTCATTGGAATGATCGTGAACTTCTGGCGGTTGGTCTTAATTTTCCACTTTCTTTCATATCTATTGATATTTTCAATTTCGACAGCTGTCGCCCTCGCCTGGCTTCCAGAGTTCCTAAGGGACTCAGGACGATTTGGGTGATGTCGTCTGCATATTGCAGATACATTGAATCGTACCTCACTGGAGCTGAGGACCACCGCCACCCACTTGCAGCAGACAAGACACGCGTGGGACGCTCCGCTGCGTCCTACTGCACGCCAACACTGGCGGGCTCCCCGCTTTGTGTAATGTGTACGCTTATTTTATGTGTATTTATATATTATTATATCATATTATTATTGTATTTGTATTAGATTATGTATAAATGTACGCTATTGCATAATAAAACTATACAAACAAAATTATGAAATTATCTCTAAAACAACGAAGGTTGATGAGCTTTCTTGCAAAGTTCAAGCCTATTTCTGCTTACTGATGAATAACCTGTCATTTTTGTATGGCCTACTTGTTAAAACTATTACTAGGCAAAGTTAAACAATATTTAAAATTACATCATTCAAACATATGATCGTAAGTTAAAATCTCTTGGTATAAGTTCTCCCAAATTTCTGGACCCTAATACGGTAGTTAAAAATATTACAGTTTATCATCTCTCAGACCGAGAAAAATATTTGCTAATACGGGTTGGAATTTAAACTTCCCAACCTTTCTTTTTCCAAGCCTACTTTCATAGTTTACTTTAAGAAGTTGGCCAGGGACCTGAAAGCTGTCCCTTGCTATGACTCTTTGAATAGATTCCTGACTGAACTTTAAATATTTCTCACGAGATATATCTGAAGTTCAGGTTACATAAGTCCACTTCAATTATTTTTCGAAAATCTTACGTAAGAATTCTGCGTTACTTGGGGAGAGATAAAACACTTATGATTACAAAACCAGCCAAAGGAAACGGAGTAATAATATTAAATCTTCAAGACTACATAGACAGTACACAACTTCATTTGGCAGACTCCTCTAAATTCCAAAAAATGCAAAAACGCTAAGAGCAAATTGTAACTCAATTGCAGGACAAAATAAATCGATTTCTTAACAACTGTAAATCTCTTTCAATTATCAGGCGATGAACTTTACTCTAAATTACATGCTACAGGTTCTGGCTTAGCCAAACTGTATTGTTAATCCAAAATACATAAACCTGAATCCCATTACGCCCTATTTTGGCCTCAAATAGCTTACTTGCATACAAACTGGCAAAATACGTTGTGGAATTACTATCCACATTATCAAGGAATGAATACACAATTACCAACTTGTACAGTTTTCAAGCATAATTGATGGCATATAAAGCAAATTCTTGTAGTTTTTTAGCGAGATAGGATATTCAGTCACTGTTTACAAACATACCAGCTAATGAAACAAAGACTATTATTTTAGACAGAATTTTTAAGGATTCACCCAACTTCCATAGTTTCAGTAAATCAGAATTCATTTCCTTGTTGTACCTTGTTTTGGGTGGGCCGGTGTTTACCTTTGATGGCCAGATTTACCAACAAATCAATGGAGATGGTATGGAGTCCCCAATCGGCCCTTTGGCAGCAGAATTTTTCATGACTCATTTGGAGGAGATCATTTTTTCTGAAGTTTCTGATTCACGTAGGCCAACTTTCTATAGACGTTTTGTAGATGAGTCCATAGCTATATTTAAACAAGGAGATCAAGCTTTAGAATTTCTTGCATTTTTAAACACCATCCACCACGGTATTCAGGATACAATGGAAAACTGAGAGTGATAACACCCTCCCCTTTTTAGATATTTTAATAAGAAAAAACTAAAATAATCTAGAAACATCAGTATAAAGGAAACCGAATAATACGAGGTTAGGATTAAACATTTTTAGTTGCTTAGATTTGAAATACAAAATCTTATCCATTAAGAACCTTCTTCACCGCGCTTCTATCTCTGTTCATCCTACAATTTTATAGACAAAGAATTTCAGTACCTTAAATCTTTCTTTGTGCACAATGGTTTTCCTTCTTTTATTGTAGAAGAGTCAATCCGCACATTTTTAAGTGGATTGTATCAACTAAGCCACCCTTAGATATTAGTGGCAAACGACAAACATTATTTAATAATGCAAGAGCTAGGTATTGACAATAAAGTCCTTAGCCGAAAATTGCACATATTGCTAAGGAAATACTTCTGTCAAATCAAATTTCAAATTGCTTTTGTCAACAAAATAAATATAAAATCTTTCCTTAAAATAAAGGATCCGGTTCCAAAGAGTCGTCGGAGTTTGATTATATACTTATTTAAATGTCCTGGTTGTTCCCAAGGCAAATATATCGGAAGCTCCTTGAGAACTCTGAAGGCAAGATTCTCTTCCCATATGGGTATAAGTAATAGATAACGTAATAAAGTGTAAAAGTAATATTCCTTAGAAAACTTTTAAATACTAAATTCGCACAAATGTCCCATTACCCTTGGGATGCTAGAAACATTTTATATAAAACAGCTCTCCCCGAATTTAAATAATGATTTCTCGTCGGTTACCCTCATTGTTACTTGCATTCGTTTGGATATGGGTTGCGGGGCGCAGTTTTTTGATGCTTCTTGGTTGCCCTGGCGCACGTTACGCGCTCGTTGGCAAGGTTTGTGATTTTGAATATTAGGCTTTTGCCAATTTTGGGGTCTTTTTTTTTTCTTTTTTTTTTTTTAAAGAGCTCATCTGGCGACTGCCCACTTGGGCATTAGTCGCCGTATTAAAAACTGGCTAAGTACTAGGCTACTTTGAAATAAAATTTAAAAAAGGCCAAAAACAACCCCCCTTTCAACAAAGGGAAGAGGAAGCGAGCAGTAAGCAAGCTCCTGCGTCAGAGGAGGTCCCCCCGGAGCAGGAGCGTGCGACTTATAAGGGGAAAAAAACAAAAGTAAAAAAAAATAAAAAACAAAAAAAACAAACCTTGCTTAAATAATAGGGAGAAGTCCTGCCTCCCCCCAAAAGACAACAAGTCCACCAGTCAATATGCACGCCCTCGTCCCGAGTACAAGGGACAGGCGGTAGCGACCCCGCCAAAATATTAAATATGGGACATTACTTTTTTCCATGGAACACCCTAAATCCCGCATTTTATACACTTAAAGCAAAAAAGTCGACGCTAAAATTATACGACGCAAACTACTTTATTATTAGTTTCCCAAAGCAAGTATCAATGCAAAGATATTTGATAGTCTTAGTATGAACACTACCTGTTTAAAAATAATTTAATGCTACTTAATAAAAAAAATGAATCCGAAAAAAGAAAGGGAGAGAAAAATGGAAAGGGAAACGAGGAACAGGGATAGAGAAAGAGAGAGAGAGCAAGAGAAAGAGAAAGAGAGAGAGAAAGAAAAGGAGAGAGAAAGACAGAATGAGAAAAGACAGAGAAAAAAGAGATATAGCGAAAGATACGAGAAAATATTGAAATAATATATTTTAACAAAATATTGAATTTTTTCCATACATCAACCTAAATCCCGCATCTTATGCTCTTATAGCCCTAAGCCGGCTCTGAAATCATACGACGCAAACTACTTTACTATTAGTTTGTCAAAGCGAGTATCAATGCAAAGATATTTTATAATCTTTGTATAAACACCATACCTTGTTAAATATGATTGAATGCTTCTTACTAAGAAAAATGAATCTAAAAAAGAAAGGGAGAAAGAAGAGGAAGAAAGAAAGCGAAAGAGAGAGAGACAGAAAGGGAAAGACCTAAAAGGAGAGAGAAAGACAGAGAAAGAAAAAGACAGAGAAGGAGAGAGAGAAAGAGTGAGAGAAAAAGAGAGAAAAGAAGAGAGTTAGAGAGAGAGATAGAGAGAGAGAGAGAAAGAGTGAGAGAAAAAGAGAGAAAAGAAGAGAGTTAGAGAGAGAGAGAGAGAAAGACATAGCGAAAGATAAAAAAGATTTTATTTTTTTAGAAACAGCTCATCTGGCGACTGCCTACGTAGGCATTATTCGCCTTATTAAAACTAGCCGAGTTCTAGGCTACTTTAAAATAAAATTAATGAGACAAAAAAACACCCCAAAAAGGAAGAAAGGAAGCAAGCTGGTGCGTCGGGGGGAGGTCCCACCGGCGCAGGAGCGTGCAACCTAAAGGAAAAAAAACAAAAAAAACAAAACAAACCCTGCTTAAAATAATAGGGAGAAGGCCGGCCTCCCAATAGAAGTCAACAAGTCCACCAATCAATGTGTATACACTCATCCCGAGTACAAAGGACAGGCGGTAGCGACCCCGTCTATCCCAGTACCGGGAAAGGTAACGTGCGCGAAGATAACCCAGACTGGGACATTCGACAAGAATGTGCCGAACAGTCTGGGGGAGGACGCAGTCGTTGCAATAGAGCGCAGGTGAGCACTCTATCAAATAGCGATGCGTCACACGAGTTTGTCCGATTCGGAGACGACAGAAAGCGACCTGAAGCCGTCGCGGAATTAGGGGATAGGTCCATGGGAACAGTCGCGGTGCAATGGCACGCAACTATAAGTTCCCTCCGACCGTCTCCCTCTTCTTTGCCAAGCAGTCCGAAGAGCTGCCCGTATTCCTGCCATGTAGTCAGTGTGAGGAAGAGCGAAACGCTGGTCCGGTCGTAGAGTCCTCGCAGACTATTTGGTGCTCTCATCGGCGCGCTCATTCCCCGCAATTCCTACATGTCCAGGAACCCAGCAGAAGATAATCTCGACATCTGCCCCGCTAGCCAAAATCGTGGCGTCACGGATATCGCGAACCAGAGGATGCAGAGATTCCAATGCCCTGAGAGCACTAAGGGCGCTTTGTGAGTCGCTATAGATCACATTCAGGTCTCCAAACTGAGCACTTTGCCTAATCTCCCGTACCGATTGGTGTATTGCCACCAGCTCGGCCGTAAAGACAGACGCAGGGCCTGGCAGAGCCCCGCTAAATTCAAACAAAGGGGATACGGCGTGGTAGCCGACCCCCTCTTGGGACTTGGAGCAATCCGTATACACTGGCACGGTTCAATGCCTGTTGGAGTCAACGTTCCAGCGTTTGCCTCTGGATGCGCCAAAAGAGATCGAAAGGTCGTCCACGTAGAGCGTAGAGAGAACATCTTCCGGAAGCACCCAGGTTATGCCGTTGATGCTCAGAGCAAAGAGTGTGACACTGAGGACACTTCCCTGTGGGACACCCTTTTCCTGCTTCTTTGGCCGGGAGAAAGTTTCCTCCATCCGTACGCGGAATCAACGATCTTACAAAAATTTAGATGTAAAGAATGGGAGGCGTTTCCTCGTCTCCATTGTACATATGGAGCGTCTTCATGATAACGTATCGCCATGCGGTATCATAGGCCTTCTCCAGATCGAAAAACACCGTTGCAGCGTAGTGCTGTCTACGAAAGAAAGCCTCGCAGACGGCATTTTCCAGTCGGGGCAGGGCATCCGACGTGGGGTGTAACTTGCGGAAGCCGCACTGTGCCGAGGACAGATGGCCTCCGCTGTCCAGGAGAAAGGCTAGTCTAACATTTACTAATATCTCCATCAACTTGCACACGCAAGAGGTTAAAGAGATTGGGGACAAACAGGTCTAAGCATGGCGTCGAAGCATAACGTGCGGGACATCGTCCGGACCATGGGCGGTGTCCACGCACGAAGCAAGAGCTAAGCGCATCTCGCTCCCAGGAAACCTGTCGTTGGAGGGGTCTTCGCCTCTGGAGGTAAAGTCTAGCCGGCTGCTCTTCGCGACACCACAACGAGACTTGAAGGCTCGCGGAGCAGCATCCCGGCGAGAGAATGCGGAAAAAGCGGTCGCGAAATATTTCGCCACGGACGAGGAGTCCGAAATTGAGGTCCCATTCTTCTGGAGAACGGGAGGTGGGTCCTGCGAGAACTTGCCCCGAATCCTTTTGACTCGCCTCCACACCTCTGCTAAAGTCGTCTTCCCGTTAAGTGAAGACACGTATGCCCTCCAAGAAGAACTTCAAACGTGCTTCGAAATATAAGGGAACCTAGCCCTAGCCCGATGAAATTCAGCGACAGTGAAATCGTTCGGGTGGCGCTTATATCGCAAGTAGGCATAACGCTTCTGTTTGAGCCCGGCTCACAATCGGCCAACCACTAAGGGAGTGGTCCGCGTGCAAAAAAGGCCAGACGCTCTAGGAATAGTCCTCAGGCCCGCGGGGATGAGGTTGCCAGAGAAGAACTCAACGGCCTAATCTACTGACCTAAACTCATCAACTGAGATAGAGAATTCAGTCATTTCCTGAAATGCAGGCCACCACGCCCGCGCCAAGCACCACTGAGGTGGGCCTTTAGGTGGTAGTTGCCCTGAAAATGATATTTGAATGGGAAAGTGATCACTACCATGGAGGTCATCAACCATCCCCCAATCAAAATCAGGCCGTGCATCCGAAGAGCACAGATATAGATCAAGGCAAGAAAATGAAGCGGTTCTCGGACAGTGATGCGTAAAATCATCCACGTTTAGGACACACATCTCAAGCTCTTCGATTAGATCGGCAAGGACTTGTCCCCTGGGATTTATGGAGTAATCTCCCCAGATGGAATGCCTCCCGTTTAGATCTCTAAGCAAGAGAAAGGGCCTCGGCAACCGTGGCACGACGCGGCGGAAGTCTCCCGCGTTGAAGTCAGCTGACGGTGGAATGTACGCAAAAATCAGAGTATACCTCCTATCCAGGTGCAACTGAACAGCCACTGCCTGAAAGGAGGTATCTAAAGAGAAAGAAAGAACGGAAACATCATGCCAGGTGTAAACCACGCATCCCCCAGCCCGGCTATCCAGGGGTGGTGCGTCGCAAGATCCTTATACCCCGAGAGGGCGGACAGGGGGCACGCGTCTAGCATGGTCTTCTGCAAAAAGATAGCTAACAGGAAACGGGACGAGACGAGCCTCCGCAGCTCCTTCCAGTTGGCACGGAGTCCACGGCAATTCCATTGAAGGAATATGCCCTCCAGGCCTAGCTCGGAGGAGACGTTAGGGCCCTCCTCGAACAGAAGACCCTCACGGGAACAGCCGTACGATTCCCGGGGGCAGAATACTGGGTGTTGTTGGCCGGACAAAGCGCTGAAGTCGCTGTTGCCTTCGAGGACTTATTGGGGGAGGTTGGGCTCGCCATGCGAGTCTTTTCCGCCCTTCGCATCGAAACCTTAGCCAGGGATTGCTGCTTCGGAGGCGGAGGCCCTCTTTTCTAGGAACCAACGTCTCCGAGCCACTCCCTCCACCCTTAGGCGTGGGCGAAGAAGCCAAAGCTCCTTTGTTGCTGTCCTTTTTTGTAGGGACAGCTTTAGGAACCCCAGGAGATGGCCTAGCGACCAACTTCAGGGGTGTTGGCTCCTGTGAGTATAACGACTCGATGGAGACGCGTGGCCATTTCGCCTTACGGGAAACGGTCACGCTGGGGGAAGAGGGAAAAGCCCTGGTTTTAGTTGGGCTTGGCTATAAACCCTTTTTGCCGCCAGGTTAAACATGGCAAGCACCCAGGTTGGGTAGAGGCCGCAGAAGGGCTCCGAATTTTCGCAGAAACAACTGTGCTCGTTGGCCTGGATGGGCCAGGAGCAGAGGGTGCCTTTCTAACTATTGAGGCATATGACGTCCCAGGCAGAGCCGGGCGCGCCAGGATAAAGTCCTTAGCCTCGCGGAATGAGAGACGATCCTGTGCCTGAACATCCAGGATTTCTTTTACAAGAAGATATGCACGACATTGCTTCGAAGAAGCAGGGTGCGGCTCTCCGCAATTAACGCACTTGGCCACACACGATTTGGACTTATCGTGTGCTACCTTGGAGCAATTTACACAGAATTCGGTAGACCCAGACTTTGCAAGTCAAAATTAGCGATTCGTATGGCCGAAGCGGTGACAGTAATAGCACCGCCGTGGCAGTGGCACGAATGCCTTCACGCGGTAGCGGTACCAACCGGCACGCACCGACTCAGGGAGCTTGTTACAGTCGAACATGACGAAGAGTGTAGGGGTGGGTCTCGATGCCCCTCCCTGTTTTCTCATCACACGTTCGACCTTGACCACCTTATGGTCGGCCAGCTCTAGGGTGATGTCCTCAATGGAGTAGTCAACGAATTCCCTCGCACAAACTACTCCTTTCACAAAGTTCATGGTAGAGTGCGGCGTCACAGTCACCGGGGTGCCATGAAGTGTCCGAAGAGGACTTATCATCGCCGCCTCGGCGGGATTCACCGCATTCCCTAGAAGGCTCCCTTCCGAATAACGGGTCAACTTCAGTTCTCTACCAATTGCACTAGGTTATGCTCTTCTCTGATGGATCATGTTGCCCTTGGACAACATGGTGCCATCAGTAGAGCGAATAACGAGGAAGTGGTTGAAGCCAGCGCACTCGGAAACGCCAGGTAACATCTGAATGAGGGGCGCTGATGTCAAGGAGGCTCTGCCCTGTGCACTCTTGGTCTTTGTCTTAGTAAAGGGCTCCGCACATGGGGGAGTAGATGGGCCGTATAGGTGGATCTTGGGCTTGGTCGCCTACAAAATTGGCAGCAGACTTATCCGTTTCCGCAGCCCCCGTGGATGAAGATGAGCCCCGATTCCTCTTGGTCTTCTAGTCTTTTTCTTTTTCTTTTTAGAAGAAGAGGGCGTAGAATGAACACGCTTCTCACCTCCGCCAGCAGAAGTCCCCAGGCCAAATGGACCGGCATCAGCCAGGTCCTTTTCCGAAATGGAGTAGGTGTTGGTAGTCGTAGGGGCCCCTGTCGGAGGAGATCCCTTTCCTACTTGTACTGCCTCAGAGACCCCATCCGTTTGAAGAGGACTTGGCATGGGGGCAGATTCGGGTTCGGTGTTTGGCGCCGAGCCAAGTACCCCCCCATGGAAGGCCTAGCGTCTGAGGTTGGGCTTCCTCAAGGACAATGTGTGTCACAAGACGGGCTTCCAGTTGGCCATTCCCTCCCAAGACATCGAAGGTCCCGTTGGCTGTAATGTCACTAGTCTTGTGTAGGTAGGCACAGGCCTTGACCCAGCCAAGGTTTAATATTCTTGCCAGCAGGTCTATTGAGGGAAGCCACCGGAGGGGCTTTCCTTCTCTCTCCCCCCTAAGAGGGTTTGCCCTGCCAAGCCGTTTACACGAGGGGCGGTTGGCAATGGGCTGCCTGCTGGCTTTCTTGGCAGTCCCCTTGGAAAGAAAAGAGGGGACTGCCGCTGGAAAAAGGGGGGTCCTCGAAAGAGAAAATATTGAAATAAAATAATTTATTCCATACCTCACCTTAAATCCCAATTTTTTCCTCCTAAAGCCAAACAGCCGATGCTGAAATCATATTCCCAAAATTACTTAACTATTAGTTTCCCAAAACGAGTAGCAATGGAAAGATATTTTAAAGTCTTATTATAAACACTTTACCTTGTGAAATATATTTGGTTGCTTCTTATTGAGAAAAATGAATTGGAAAAAGAATTTAGGAAAATATATAACTGACAACATCCTCATACAGAATATTGCGTTTAAATTTCGATCATTATATGCAATAAGGAAGTTTAAGTGTACTTTTTCCGCAATTTAATCTCCATTATATATTCTATGACTAAAAAAAAATATTGATAAATTATTTCGTTTTAATACATATAACTTGAGTAAATCTTGTTGGTAGGATTTGCATAAAGTTATGATTCCCCTTTTTTAGTTGATTTTATTTACAAATTAGAGGGCATCATTTGTTAGATAATAGAGGAAAAATACTATCAGAAAGCCAACAACAATGTGAATAACTTTTTTAATTTTTAAAAAAGTAATAGTAATGTAAAATAATATTAAATAAAATAGTTATGGATGTCCAGTTTTGTATGATTAATGATAAATTTTCATAAATCCTTTTGATTCGTTTCTGGATTTTGGCTGTCCTATCTATATCAAGTTTAGCTAACAGGTAACTTCCCCTTATACCTAAGAACCCGAATAAAATTGAAATTTCGAAAGTTTTAAGCCATTATGATCTTTAGGAATATATTTTCCACAACTTACGCTACATTACATATTACTCGACAAAACTATTGATAAATTAACTCGTTTTAACACATTTTTAACAAAACTGCGATTTTAGAGCTTAAGGATTTCGAGTGGATTATGGCTGTTTTAGGAATATATATGAATATATATGAATATATATATATATATATATATATATATATATATATATATATATATATATATATATATATATATATTTATATATATATTAGACTTCCCAAGATCTATAGAGGCAATTTTTCATACTTAAGAATTTCTTAGTCTCACCCATGTAAATTGTGAGGCTTTCTATGAAAACAATTTTAACATAGTTGAGTAATGCCACAAAGCTCAAAATTGTCAGGTTTTCACGTTTTCCACACCACTCAGGAGGTAACTGTAATAGGCGGGTTTTTTTATGAATATATATATATAAATATATATATATATATATATATATATATATATATATATATATATATATATATATATATATATATATGTATGTATAACTGAATCACGAAAATAAGGAACGTGAGGAATTTATGAATAACGTTACAGCCACGAGGAAAATGAAACAACGGAGAACTGCGAGGCCTTTCGACTAATGGTCCTTTACTAGGCAGAGTCTGCTTAGTAAAGGACCATTAGTCCAAAAGCCTCGCAGTTCTCCGTTGTTTCATTTTCCTCGTGGCTGTAACGTTATTCATATATATATATATATATATATATATATATGTATATATATATATATATATATATATATATATATATATATATATATATATATATATATATATATATATATATTTATATATATATTAGACTTCCCAAGATCTATAGAGGCAATTTTTCATACTTAAGAATTTCTTAGTCTAACCCATGCAAATTGTGAGGCTTTCTATAAAAACATTTTTAATATAGTTGTGTAATGCTACAAAGCTCAAAATTGTCAGGTTTTCACGTTGTCCACACCACTCAAGAGGTAACTGTAATAGGCGGGTTTTTTTTTAATGTGGCTTTCATAGAAGGCCCATTTTACAGTGTTTTGCAATGAATTCAGCTTGTTTTGTTAATTACTCATGCATTTCTTCAATGCATATTTTGTTTTTTTGGTGAATTTTGCTTTGTGATATTCGACCATATGCACAATGTACTTAGGCTGATTATCATTTTTAGTAAGATGATTATTGTAGCTCACAATTAAGGCTACAGCTCTCTCTGTATTATCATTGATGACATTAATAGTGTGCGTATATTGTTTTACTGCTTGATATTCATTTCTTTTACTCCATTCTGAACGGTCCACTTCTAAAACTCACTTGAGTGAGTTATGAAGTCAGAAAGAGTTTTGTCTGAGATACCCTCTTTTTCTTCCTGTGTATATAGTTTCTTTGGATGCTGTGAGCCAGGCTTCTGCAATACTACAGCCATCTTTCTCCTCAAATCTAGAGTGACACCTTAATCCAGGAAGGCAAGGGAAACAAGTTCTTTGCTTAGATACCAAAGGTGACCCCCAAGTACTTTGCTTGCTACAGAATCATCCTTCTAGATGCACTGCTCTAATGTGTTTGTAATCTACTCAAAGCTGATGAAATTTCAGCTGTTCTTGACAAAAACTAAGCACAGCTCCATACAATGAAGTATTCATAGTATTCCAGGAATCAGGGAAACGCTGGAATAATTGAATTTCTGGTCCGAATGAAGCACCAAACCATTTTCAAAATACGTCAGATACAATTATTTTATAAACATGATGCCTGCAAGAAAAAGCAAGAAGACCTCTATTTAGCTTTGTTTCTATTGTAACAAATGCACCTTTCTTAGAACGAGTATTACTAGCAGTGGTGTCAAAATCCATGGCTTTAACACTGTCCTTGATATTCCAAACTTGAAGACATTCCACAACTGCCGTTGCTGTTGTACCTGACGTTAGTTTCGGTATCCCACAAGCTTATAGTTACCACCCCCAGACACGAACACAGGCAGTCTACCTATATTTTCAGCACCAATTAAATAAGGCATTAATTTGCCATCCCAATGGACTGTGAGAGATTCATCTGTAGTGAATATCTACTTTAAACTATTGGATATTTCTTTACGCAATTCTTTTCTTTTTCTTTTTATTGTACTTTTACAATTATATGGTTATACGATGGGCGGTCAATATGTTCTGCAATTCAAGATATAAGGAAACGAGATATGAGGAAAAGTGTTTTATTATTTTTCAATATAACTATCCTCGACTTCAATGCACTTGCGCCAATTTTCCCTGAGCCTTCGAATTCCCGACAACCAGAAATCTCATGACTGCTATTCAATCCACACGTGTACGTCAAGATGAACACCTTTATCGCCCCCAAACCGGCGTTCACGCAGTGCAGCCTTGAGCTGGCTGAATAAAAAGTAGTCGCTAGGGGCCACATCTGGACTGTAGAGGGGATGGTTTAGCTCCTCGAATCCGCACTTGCGCAGGGCAGCTTGTGCAACTCTGGCCTTGTGGATTTTGATGACGTTAAAGTCCATCATGGGGCGTGAGGTTTCTAGGGACTAACGGACAGAGACCTTTTTCATGGCCAAATTGTCGTGGATGAGGTTGATAACACTTCCATGTGATATTCCAAGTTCTCGCTCGATTTATCCGACCTTCACCCGTCGATTTTTGAGGATCATACTCTCCACATGGGCCACATTGTCCTCGTTGGTCACGTCTGACCGGCGTCCCAGACGGCGTTTATCTTTAAGGGACTCACGACCATGGCGGAACTCCCTATTCCAGCAAGCAATGGTTGCATAGGAAGGGGTGGTGTGGGTGTAAAATGCAACCATGCGTTCATGGATCTTTTTGCATTCTTGCTTTCCTTGGTCAAAATATGATCACTGAAATATTTGTGACTGACGATCTGCGATCAGCTACTGCTTCTTAAATAGACGAGGCAGGAGCATGCGGCTGCAGGTCCTGACTTGTCATAAGTTGTCCTAACACCCCCACAAACAACGATTTCCCTTCTTCTGTTTTGCCCTATTGATTTGCAAAACTTACTGACCACCCCTCGTATCATCAATATCTCTTTCAAGGGCTAATGCTGTTGGTGCGATCACCATCATCGCATAAACATCACTCTTTTTTTGTTCTGTATAATGTAGCCATTAAGTTAGGTGAAAAGTCTTTCGCGACTTGAATATTCTCTTTCTTGAGGATTAGATGGACCGGGCTCTGCTTTAACACTGCTGTTTTTTTCCGCTGGAGCTACTCGTTAGTTAAACAACTGACAAATTCATTTTTTTCGCAATTCTCGTTCAATTCGCTGCCATTCTTTTTCACTTCTTTTGGGTTTGTTCTCTTCATTCTTTACTGCTTTTGTCAACACTACCTTTCTCTCTCTAAGCCTGTAGAAATGAACGATCTCTTTCATTGGTTATCATTTCTATTGCGTTAGCAAGAACTATATAAAAAAATCATTTCAAGATTTATAGAACGAAGTTTTCTTTGATATTTGAGTTTGATCTCGCCTTGATTTTGTTTGTTGGAGGGTTGTCAACTTCGCGTATTTCTCCGAATCTTTGTAACTATATGATGTGTGCCTTTAGTTGGTATTTCATATATTTCTGAATATACAATGTTAAAGGCCTCTTTTACACTCTTTTTACATTGTGTTAAGGAGAAAAGACGTCTTATTAATATATCACCATTCAATAGAAGTTTTGTGATTTGAATTGCATCAATTGTTTCTTCAATAAGCCTTACTTTTGTTTTATTTCCTGTTTTATTGAAATTTCACATGTTATTTATATTCTTGAAGACTTTGTAATCTCAGATAAACACTAACACAATACCACTCTTCACCTCTTCACACCACACTGAATAGGGCATTCGCAATTGCCAACTGGTAAGGGATGTGCTGCTGAGACAATAGAACCATAAGATTATATTTTCTTTGTACCTACCCTATATCACATAGGTTATAGGATCATAATGAAAGCTAGAATGCACTTAATAAAGTTGTTAACATAGTACAACTATTAATTTATATTTAGGTAATACTTACTCTAAAAAAGACAGAAATTCCCTAATATTTAACTATTTTTCATATTTTGCACATATTATTAATATGTGTGAAATTAACATTGGTTGTGGCATTAGTAAATATTATTATATTTTACTGCTAATTTGCACATTGCATTTTTTTATCAAGCCTCACTATATGACAGGGAGGGACCAATGAATTTTTAATTAATTTTTATTTGGGCCAGTCTAATTATTAGGTTGAGGAATATGTTCTTGCGGGTTTTTTTAATTTTGTGTTGATTTAAGTTTTATTAACGTCATTTGTGCAGATATTAAGTAAAAAATACTAAATAATGAGAGCAAAATTTGCAAAGGTTAGGCTACCTTTCTTAACAGCGTAGACTATTAGGCCTTGGTTAGGCTACGTCTTGAAGTTGAGTAATAAGTCATAGCGGTTTTTTTTAAAGTTGTGTTAATTTAATTTTTGTTCTGTACTCTCAAAGTGAAATGTCAAGTTGAAAGAAAGGCTTTATCAGAAGGACAGCTCAATGGTGGTTTTCACCTTTCAAAAACGTTCATTTCAATCTTAATGACGAAGAACGTTCTGGTCGCACCATTAAGTTGGATGAAAATCGATTTAACGACCTTCTTCATGAAAATCCTCCTCAATTGACTAGAGAATTAGCTGTACAATCGGCGTGTGATCAGAAAACGTTAGTGAATCACCTTCATTCGATGGGGATAGTTCAAAAACTCGGTGCATGGGTTCCACACGCTTTGAGCGAAAGCAACAAACTCCAACGCTCCACGATTGCCGCAGGTTTTCTTGCTTGTCACAAAGCTACTCGTGGATATAAGGAAAGCTTTCTTCCCTGCATCATCACTGGCCCCTAAAAGTGGTATGTTTATGTCAACATAAACCATCGTAAACAATGGCTTAGTCCCAATAAAAAAACACTTCCGCGATTAAAGCAAGGAATTCATCCACGAAAGACGATGCTGTGTATGTGGTGGGATTGTGAAGGCATCATTTTTTATGAGCTCCTTGTGAACAACGAGATTGTCAATGCAGAACTCTACGTTCAACAAATGTATCTACTCGCCAAAGCTATTCGACGTTATGGAGTCCTTCTACAACACAACAATGCTCGTCCTCACATTGCCAATATGACAAAAGACGCCATACAAACGCTTAATTGAGAAATCCTGCCACATCCTCCATATTCGCCAGACTTGGCTCTATCGGATTTCAGTCTGTTCCGATCGCTCTACAACAATTTGCGCAGCGTTTCGTTCAATACTGATGTGGAATTAAGAGCCTGGTTAGACCAATTCTTCGTCTCAAAATCCAGCGATTTTTATTGCAGAGTCATCGAAAAACTAGTTGAACTTTAGGAAGAAGTCGTAAATAACAACGGAGAATACATTATTGATTAAATTGCATATTGTTATCAATTAAAAATGAAGTTTTTCTAAAATTGATAATAGTAATGAATAAATTTGATAAAACCGCAAGAACTTAATCCTCAACCCAATATATATATATATATATATATATATATATATATATATATATATATATATACAACAAGCTTGAATATAAATATAATTTAATTATGGAGAGAGAGATCACTAATGACTTGAGGTTGGCCTCACCTTTTGAATGGGATAAGAAGTTTATCATTTATCGATCAAAAGGTGGGGGCTTTGTTCCTTTCAGTTAAGCCCCCTCCAATTGTTTTATCCCATGATATTTCCATCTTTCTTCTGTCCAAATTTTACGGCTATTTTTTTAAGAGACTTGACTCTCTTAAATGATTCAAAGTTCTTTATCTTATAATAAGATCATCCATTAATTATTTCTTGCCCTTCCTGTTATTTTCCTATTTATTATTATCTCTAAGTTTTCACACCTTTCTCTCACATTGTAGGCTGCGGATTGTATCTGACAATTTTAGTTTTTTTCACCTTGCAAGAAATATTATACTATAAACTTTATTCAACGAAACTAGAGTGCTAAAAATTAGGACTAGACCTCATGTCTTCTTACCTATATTTATATTTTCTTTTATAATTTTTAATTTCATTTCTTTATTTTTTAATTGGTATGGAAAAAATTTACCTTGCTTTGTTTTTCTCATTCTCAAAATAATTGGTTTTTGAAAAATATATACCATTTTTTCTATTATAAAGCTGTGACATATCGCGTAAAATACTATATATGGTTTCTGAATTTAACATCGCTTTTATGAAATTCTTTGTTCCATGACTACAATATTAATTGCAGTTGAATTATATCCTTCACTGATCGATTTTCCAAAAAGAGTTCGTAAATCATGGAGAATCAATTTTCTATTTCTGAAATTTATCAAGAACTTCTATAAGCGTCGTTTTGTTTCTAATGAATATTGGACGAAATCTTTTTCAATCGAATTTAACTCATTACAAGATTTGGATTGAATCCGGTTGGATTCCTTTAGAATTTTTCGTGAGGGTGAGGGGTTTCTGGAGCATTAGCAAATAAAAACACGAGGATTTAGGGATTATAAAAGCTTCACAATAATAATGTTTGGTTTATTAAGCTTTTCTTTAAGAATAAAACTTTAGAAAAAAGAATGCAGTTGATTCTTATGTTGAGATGTAGCGCACAAAATTTATACTTTTTTCTCATTTACCTCCCTCACCTATATGCAACCTCAAGAGATGAGGTACATGAAGGGCATGCACAAGGATCGTGAGAGATTTTAAGATTTATGATCACTCAAGACATAATTTTAGAAAGAAATATTTTACTTCTTTAAGAACTGTTGGGTTAAATAACTAACTTTAATAAGACAATAAAACGTTTGTCTATATATTTTATCAGATAAAATTAAAGTTAATTACGTTTAGCATGGTTAGATCAAGAAAAGACCGGTATCATTAACGCTATGTTTGTTATAAAATAGTATACCGTGATGTGAAAAGAGAAACGATATGAAACAATTAACGCTACATGTGAGGTCGGATTCCGACATAACTCTTCGTGTTGAGTCATGCATATGGAAATTTTTATGGAAGTGAATATATTGATATTAAAAACTGGAATATATTGACCCAGTAAGGACAATGTTTATTTTAAAGGGCATTCAAGTAACTTAACTATATTAATTTTTTATTTTCAGAATCCATTACTTTCGTATGTATGCATTTAATTTCAATAAAATAATTGTAATTAAAATAAACATAAAGTTGCAATTCAGATTTATTTCCCCTTGAAGCAGCTGGTGGCGGCAGGCAAATTTTCTCTTTGATCTAGGTAATTAATATCTAAAATTCATTTAAATTGGAACTATTTTTATAATTTTTAACAATAATTTTAATTACGGAAATATTCAAATTACTAAATAATGATACTGGTATTATAATTATCTCAAAACGAAAGCTCACAAGAATTTAGCATCTTATTTCCCAAATCAGCGCTCAATAATGAGAGACCCAACGGATCAACCATATTCTAATTTTCAAGTAATAAATGAGCAATAACTCCCATATCTTCATTTATAATAATTGTTCAAGAGATTAAAATGGGACACGTTTTATTTTCTGAGCTCATGATAGTATGAATTCAAATGTGCTGAGAAAATATATCCTTAGCAACCAACACTCCATTTTACCTCAAGCGATTAGATAAATGGTCAATCTCAACTTAAAAGTTTTATATTCCATTAAAAATGATATTTTTATGAGATAGAAGGGATACATTGTATAAATGAACACATAAACAATATCAGAGTGACATAATTCTAGTCTCTTCGATATCCATAGTAGTTTTCGTGGCTCTCTTCCATCTCGTAAACACTCACCAGCGAGAGAAGGGAAACTATTGTCTTCCCCGTCTGGGACAAATGTATAGATAAATTAATTATTCACTTTTTAATATTAATTCTACTGTACCGTTAAATATGTACATATATTTTGGTATCTACCGAATGTTCAATTTGCAATAGGTCTCAAGCCGGACATTTATTTAGAGTAATTGTAGTTTTAGTATTATCAGTAGCAGAAGTGCTACAACCTTTCAGGATATTAATAAATATAAAAGATTTTGTCACTAGTTTCGAGCCAATAATGTTTAAATCATTAGTTCAAAGAACAGAGCATAATTATAATTGTCCCTTTGAGAGCATTGATTTCTTAGTCTAGTAGCTTCCTTTGCTATCTTTTACCTTCTCCTCTCTCTCAATTTCATTTACGACGAAAATAGAGCCCTTATATTTATTTCCCTACCTTTATTTTTTAAGGAATACCTCTTAGCTTTCTCATTCTCATTCACCTCATTACTCTTATCTCTCTTTACCTTTTCTCGAGGTACCTTCTGACTCACCATTCATTTTTGCCTCTTCCTAACCTCTTCCACACTAACTACCCTCATATTTAGAGTTTAGGGGTAGCTTATAACTCATGAACCTTCTCTCGCTATTTATGTGAAGCCAAAAGATGCCTAAACCAAGTAAGATTGTGACTATCAAAGATCTGATCGTCTCTGATTTATATTGAGTTCTTAGTTTGTTATGCATCAATTGAGAAAAGATATTTCCTGCCCCTCGAGGAATTACAGAAGAAATGTATCGAATAAGGCAAGTCACTATCATAAATAGAGAAATATATATATTTTTTTTCAAAGGTCTATCTGGCGACGGCCCACTTGGGTATAAGTCGGTGCAATCAAACTGACCAGTTCTAGGCTACTTAAAAATAAAATTTTTAACAGAAACACCAATAAAAAAGAGATAAAAATCAGAGAGCAAGCTCCGGCGTCTAGGGGAGGTCCCCCTTCCCAGGGCCCAGGAGACTGCGGCCTACAAAAAAACAAAAAACAAACAACAATAACAAAAATAAAGTTAAATACAAGGGAGAAGGCCAGCCTCCCCCCAAAAGTCTAACAGTCCACCAGTCATGGTGCACGCACTCGACCCGAGTACAATTGATAGGCGGTAGCGACCACGCCCATCCCAGTATCGGGACAGGTAACGTGCGCGAAGATCACCAAGAATGGGACATTCGACAAGCATGTGCCGAATACTCTGGGGGACAACGCAGTCGTCGCTGGAGGGCGCAGGCGAGCGCTCCATCAAATAGCGATGCATCACACGAGTGTGCATGATTCGGAGAAAAAAGAAAGCAAACTGAAGCCGCCGGGGCATTGGGGGATAGGTCCATGGGAACAGTCGCGGTGCAATGGCACGCAACTTTAAGTTCCCTTCGACCGTCTCCCACCTTCTTTGCCAAGCAGTCCGAAGAGCTGCCCGTATTCCTGCAATGTAGTATTGGTGAGGAAGAGCAAAACGCTGGTCCGTTCGCAAATTCCTCACAGGCTCATTCTCCGCAATTCCTACATGTCCAGGATTTTTTTTTTTTTTAAGAGCTTATCTGGCGACTGCCTACATGGGCATTAGTCGCCGTATTAAAACTGGCCGAGTTCTAGGCTACTTTAAAATAAAATTAAAGAGACGAAAAAAACACCCCAAATGGGGGAAAGAAAGCAAGCTCGTGCGTCGGGGGGAGGTCACCCTGGTGCAACTTAAAGGAAAAAAAAATTACCAAAAACAAAAAAAAACAAAAAAAAACCCTGCTTAAATAATAGGGAGAAGGCCGGCCTCCCCCCAAAAGTCAACAAGTCCACCAGTAGATGTGCACGCACTCATCCCGAGTACAAGGGACAGGCGGTAGCGACCCCGCCAATCCTGGTACCGTGATAGGTGTCGTGCGCGAAGATCACCCAGACTGGGACATTCGACAAGAATGTGCCGAACAGGATGGGGGACGACGCAGTCGTTGCAATAGGGCGCAGGCGAGCGCTTCCTCAAATAGCAATGCGTCACACGAGTGTGCCCGATTCGGAGAAGAAAGAAAGCAGCCTGAAGCCGCCGCGGCATTGGGGGATAGGTCCATGGGAACAGTCGTGGCGCAATGGCACGCAACTTTAAGTTCCCTGTGACCGTCTCCCATCTTCTTTGCCAAGCAGTCTGAAGAGCTGCCCGTATTCCTGCATGTAGTCGTTGTAAGGAAGAGCGAAACGCTGGTCCGGTCGAACAGTCCTTGCGGACTCTTTAGCGCCCTCATAATAAAACTCATTCCCAGCACTTCCTACATGTCCAATAACCCATTTTTTTTTTTTTAATTCAATAGAGCCCATCTGGCAACTGCCCACTTAGGCATACGTCGCTGAAAAACACGACAGCCTAGAACTAAGCTACTTTAAAATAAAAATATAAAAACTTAACAATGATATAAAGTGGAAAAACTTAACAATCAGGAAGCAATCTCCGGCAGCGGAGGGAGGTCCCCCTGACCCCGGTGCAGGAGAGTGCAACCTACAAACAAAACAATAACAAAAAAAACCCCTTAAATAAAGGGGAGAAGCCCGGCCTCCCCCCAAAAGTCAACAAGTCCACAAGTCAATGTGCCCGAATCTGTCCCGAGTACAAGGGACAGGCGGTAGCGACCCCGCCCATCCCGGTACCGGGACAGGTATTCTGCGCGAAGATCACCCAGACTAGGACATTCGAAAAGAATGTAACGAAAAGTCTGGAAGACGAAGCAGTCGTTGCTATAGGTCGCAGGCGAGCGCTCCATCAAATAGCGATGCGTCACACGAGTGTGTCCGATTCGGAGACGACAGAAAGCAACCTGAAGCCACCGCGGCATTGGAGGATAGGTCAAGGGGAACAGTCACGGTGCAATAGCACACAATTTGAAGTTCCCTTCGACCGTTTCCCATCTTCTTTGCCAAGCAGTCCGAAGAGCTGCCCGTATTCCTGCCATGTAGTCGGTGTAAGGAAGAGCGAAACGCTGGTCCGGTCGCAGAGTCCTCGCGGACTCTTTGGCGCCCTCATCGGCGTGCTAAAACACCGCAATCCCTACATGTCTAGAAACCCAGCAGAAGATAATCTCGACATCTGCCCAGCTCGCCAAAACTGTGGCGTCACGGATATCGCGAACCATGGGGAAGCGGAGATTCCAATGCCCCGAGAGAACTCAGGGCGCTTTCTGAGTTGCTATAGATCACAATCCAGTCTCCCAACCAGGCACGTCGCGTAATCTCATGTACCGAGTGGTGTATTACCACCAGCTCAGCCGTAAAGACAGACGCAGCGCCTGATACAGCCCCGCTGACTTCAAACAAAGGGGGGACGGCGTGGAAGCCGACCCCCTTTTCGGACTTAGGGCTATTGGTATACGTTGGCACGGTTCCAGCGTGACACGATGTTTGCTCCAAAAAGGTCTTAGGCAATACTCCCGGCGCAGTACAAGCTTTGGGAACAAAGGCGTGGCAACGAATAGCCAAATGTGGTACCGTCCAGGGTGGCGTCCTGGACAGAACCAGGGCCGCCACCTGCCCGAGAGCTATATCTACCTCTCGAAGGAGTTTTCTGGCCCTGAAGCCAAAGGGCTTAGGGTATGACTGGCGTCTTTCGGCGGCATAGGCACCATCGAGATCATCTGCGAATGCAGTGAGAGCTGTTGGCGACTGAGGGAGACCCTGGGCTCGCGTGTACAGGTGAGTGGCATCTCCCCAGCATCGAACAACAGGTTCTCAATAGGGAAAGTGCGGGAGGCACCGGTCGCAAGGCGAAGGCCAGAGTGGTGGATAGAATCCACCTTCCGCAATACACACTCGGCTGCGGATGCATAAAACTGGCATCCGAAACGAGCTTCGAACGAACAAAAGATCGATAAAAAAGTAAAACACTAGATCTATCAGCGCCCCAAGCGCTGAACGTCACGGAACGGAGAATGTTGAGAGCGCGGGTACAAAAGACCATAAAGCTGCAAATATCAGCCTCCCAGGTGAGGCGTCGGCCGAATACGAGACCAAGGAAACGGTGCGACTTAACCACATCCAGGCGCACCCCATTAAGAAACAAATCTGGGTCGGAGTAAAGCCGGGGGTGGTGGCAGAGGTGCACCACCTTAGTTTTGGCCAAAGAAAACCGAAACCTGTGCGGTTCGGCAAAGCGAGAGACGCGCTTCAATGCTGGTTGTATTCGACGCTCCAGGGGTGGCATCTGGGCCGCGCCAAAAGAGATTGAAAGGTCGTCCACGTAGGGCGTAGCGAGAACATCTTCCGGCAGCACCGAGGTGATTTTGTTGATGCTCAGGGCAAAGAGTGTGACACTGAGGAGACCTCCTGCAGGACACCCTCTTCCTGCTCCTTTTGGCCGGAGAGGGCTCCCCTCACCCGTACGCGGAATCGACGATCTCGCAAAAATTCAGATATAAAAATTGGGAGGCGTCCCGTCGCCCCCATCGTGTGGAGAGTCTTCACGATACCGTATCGCCATGCGGTATCATAGGCCTTTACAGATCGAAAAACACCGTGGCGTAGTGCTGTCTAAGAAGGAAAGCCTCGCAGACGGCAGTTTTCAGTCGGAGCAGAGCATCCGACGTGGAGTGGAACTTGCGGAAGCCGCACTGTGCGGAAGACAGATGGCCTCCACTGTCCAGGAAAAAGGCTAATCTAACATTTACTAATTTCTCCATCAACTTGCACACGCAAGAGTTTAAAGAGATTCGGCAGAAACCGGTCGGAGTAGAGTTATCTCTCCCCGGCTTGCAAAAGGCGAGCACAGTAGCGATTAGCCAGGAGTCTGGGAGAAGACCTTCCACCCAGATCGTGTTGAACAAATCCAGAGAAAGGCCATGCCTCGCTCAACCAGGTGTCGAAGCATGGCGTACGGGACATCGTCCGGACCATGGGCGGTGTCTGCGCACGAAGCGAGAGCGGAACGCAACTCACTTACAGTAAACTTGTCGTTGAAGGGTTCTCCACCTCTGAAGGTAAAGTCCAGCTTGCGGCCTTCTGCGACATCACGACGTGCATTGAATGCTGGTGGAGCAGCATCACGGCTAAAGAATGCGGAAAAAGCGGTCGTTAAGTATTCCACCACGGACGCGGGGTCCAAGATTGCGGTCCCATTCTCCTGGAGAATGGGAGGGGGTCTTGCAAAAACTTGCCCCGAATCCTTTTGACTTGCCTCCAAACCTCTGCTAAAGTGGTCTTCCCGTTGAGTGAAGACAGGTATGCCCGCCAAGAAGAGCGGCGGGCGTGCTTCGAAATATACTAAAACCTAGCCCTAGCCCAACGAAATTTCAGCAACAGTGAACTCGTTCGGGCAGCGCTTATAGCGCATGTAGGCATAACGCTTCTGTTTGAGGGCCGTCTCACACTTGGCCGACTACCATGGGAGTGGTCGGCGTGCAAAACGGCCAGACGTCCTATGAATAGTAGTCAGGCACACGGCGATGAGGTTGCCTGAGAAGAACTCCTCGGCCTCATCTACCGACCTAAACTCCTCGACTGAGATAGAGAATTGATCCATTTCCTGAAATGCAGGCCACCACGCCCACGCCAAGCACTATCAAGGTCTCTCAGGCGGCCGTTGCCCTGAAAATGATATTTAAATGAGAAAGTGATCAGTACCATGGAGGTCATCGACCACCCCCAATCAAAATCCGGCTGTGCATCCGAAGAGCACAAAGATAGGTCAAGGCAAGAAAATAAAGCGGTTTTCGGACAGTGATGCGTGAACTCATCCACCTTTAGGACACCCATCTCAAGCTCATAGAATCATTCGGCAAGGACTTGACCCCTGGGATTTATGGAGTAATCTCCCCAGAGAGGATGCCTGCCGTTAGGATCTTCAAGCAAGAGATAGGGTCTCAGCAACCGTCCCACGACGCGTCGGAATTCCCCCGAGTCGATGTCAGCTGACGGTGAAGCTGAACAGCCACTGCCTGGAGGGAACATCTAAAGAGAAAGGAAGAACGGAGACATCATCCTGGGTGTAAACCGCGCATCCCCCGTCCCGGCCATCCCGTGGTGATGAGGTCGCAAGACCCTTGTACCCCAGGAGGGCGGGCAAGGGGCACGCACCGGCATGGTCTCCGGTAAAAAGATAGCTAACGGGAGCGAGGCGAGATGAGGAACTGCAGCTTCTCCCAGTTGGCCTGGAGTCCACGGCTATTCCATTGAAGAAATATGCCATCCAGGCCTCACTGGAAGGAGACGCAGGGGTTCTCCTCGAACTAAAGACCCTCAAGGGAATAACCGTACGCTTCCCGGGGGCAGAACCACGGGAGCAGAACCCTGGGCGCTGTTGGGTGGACAAAGCGCTTAAGGCGTTATTCCCTTCGAGGACTTGTTAGGTGAGGTTGGGCTCGCCATGCGAGTCTTTTCCTCCCTTTGCCTCGAAACGTTAGGCGGGCGTTGCGGCTTCGGAGGCAAGGGGCCCTCTTTTCGAGGAACCACCGTCTCCGAGCAACTCGCTCCACCTCGGGGCGTGGGCGAAGGAGCCGAAGCTCCTTTGTGGCTGTCCTCCTTTTGGGGGACAGCTTTAGGAACCCCCGAAGATGGCCTAGCGACCATCTTCAGGAGTGTTGCCTCCTGTGAGTCTAACGACTCGGTGGAGGCGCGTGGCCATTTCGCCTTACTGGAAACGGTCACGCTGGGGGAAGAGGGGGAAGCCCTGGTTTTAGTTGGGCTTAGCTATAAACCCTTTTTGCCGCCAGCTTCACATGGAAAGCGCCGAGGTTGGGTAGAGCCCGCAGAAGGGCTCCGAATTTTCGCAGAAACAACTGTGCTCGTTGGCCTGGATGGGCCAGGAGCAGAAGGTGCCTTTCTAACTATTGAGGCATATGACGTCCGAGGCAGAGCCGGGCGGCCCAGGACCAAGTCCTTAGCCTCGCAAAATAAGTTTTTTATTTTTTTTCTATTTGAGGGGCTATCTGGAGACTGCCAACTTAGGTATAAGTTGCCATAAACAAACAGCCTAGTTCTAGGCTACTTTTAAAAATTGAACAGGAAACAACAATAAAAAGAAATAACAGTAACAATAACAAAACAATAACAAATACAATAACAAAAACCGTTATCAAACCTGGTTAAATGAAAGGGAGAAGGCCAGCCTCCCTAAAAAGTCAAAAAGTCGACCAGACAAAGTGCACGCACTCATCCCGAGCACAAGGGACAGGCAGTAGCGACCCCGCCCATCCCAATACGGGACAGTAATCCTGCTTGAAGATCACCCAGACTGGGACATTCGACAAGAATGTGCCGAACAGTCTGGGGGACTACGCAGTCGTCGCAATAGGGCGCAGGTGAGCGCTCCCTCAAGTAGCGATGCGTCACACGAGTGTGTCCGATTCGGAGACGACAGAAAGCAAACTGCAGCGTCCACGGAATTTGGGGATAGGTCCATGGGAACAGTCGCAGAGCAACCGCACGCAACTTTAAGTTCCCTGTGACCGTCTTCGATCTTCTTTGCTAAGCAGTCCTAAGAGCTGCCCTTATTTCTGCCATGTAGTCGGTGTGAGGAAAAGCGAAACGCTGGTCCGGTCGCAGAGTCCTCGCGGACTCTTTGGCGCCCTCATTTGCACGCTCATTATTTGCAATTCCTACATGTCCAGAAACACAGCAGAAAATAATCTCGACATCTACCCCGCTCGCCATAACCGTGTCGTTACGGATATTGCGAACAGGGGATGCAGAGATTTCAATGCCCCGAAAGCACTCAGGGCGCTTTGTGAGTCGCTATAGATCACAATCCGGTCTCCGAAACGGGCACTTTGCTTAATCTTCCGTACCGAGTGGTGTATTGCCACCAGCTAAGCCGTGAAGACAGACGCAGCGCTTCGTAGACCCCCGCTGACTTGAAACAGAAGGGATACGGCGTGAAAGCCAACCCCCTTTTGGGACTTGGAGCCATCCATATACACTGGTTCGTTTCCATCGTGACACGATATATGCTCCAAAAAGATCGAACGCAATACTCCCGGCGCAGTACAAGCTTTGGGAGCAGAGGTGTGGCGCCAAATAGCCAAATGTGGTACCATCCAGGGTGGCGTCCTGGGCAGAACCAGGGGTGCCAGTGGCCCAAGAGCTATATCGACCTCTCGAAGGAGTTTCCTGGCCCTAAACCCAAAGGGCTTAGGGTATGACTGGCCTTTCTCGACGGCATAGGCGCCATCGAGATCAGCTGTGGATGCAGTAAGAGCTGTTATCGACTGAGGGTGGCGCCGGGCTCGCGCGTACAGGCGAGTTATGCACTGTATGCGGAGCAGAGCGAGTGGTATCTCCCCAGCATCGATCAAAAGGTTCTCAATGGGGGAAGTGTGGAAGTCATTGGTCGCAAGGCGAAAGCCATGTTGTGGATCAAATCCACCTTCTGCAATAAACGCTCGGCTGCGGATGCATAAAACTCGCATCTGTAGTCGAGCTTCGAACGAACAAAGGATCGATAAAAAAGTAGAGCAGTAGCCCTCTCAGTGCTTCAAGCGCTAAACGTCACAAAACGGAGAATATCCATGGCACGGTTACAAAAGACCCTAAGGCTGCGAATATGAGCATCCCAGGTGAGGCGTCGGTCGAATACAAGACCAAGGAAACGGTGCGACTCAACTACCTTAAGGCGCACCCCATTAAGAAACCAATCTGGGTCGAAGTGAAGCCGTGGATGGCGGCAGAAGTGCACCACCTTAGTCTTGGCAAAAGAAAACCGAAACCTGAGCGTTTCGGCATAGCGAGAGACGCGGTTCAATGCCTGTTGAAGTCGACGCTCCAGAGTTGGCATCTGGGCCGTGCCAATAGAGATTGAAAGGTCGTCCACGTAGAGCGTAGCGAGAACATTTCTGGCAGCACTGAGGTGATGCCATTGATGCTCAGGGCCAAGAGTCTGAGACTAAGGACACTTCCCTGCGGGACAACTCTTCCTGCTCCTTAGGGCACGAGAGGGCTGCTTTCACCTGTACGCGGAATCGAACAACTCTCAAAAATTTAAAAATAAACATTGGGAGGCGTTCCCTTGCCCTTATCGTGTGGAGAGTCTCCATAATACCATATCTCCATACGTTATCATAGTAATTCCCTAGATCGAAAAACACCGTGGCGTAGTGCTGTCTACGAAGGAAAGCCTTGCAGACGGCATTTTACAGTCGGAGCAGAGCATCCGACGTGGATTGCAACTTGCGGAAGCCGTATTGTGCAGAAGACAGAGGGCCTCCGCTGTCCAAGAAAAAGGCACGTTTCACAAAAACAAATATTTACATCAACTTGCACACGCAAGAGGTTAGAGAGATTGGGCGGAAACCGGTCGGAGTAGAGTGATCTCTCCCTGGTTTGCAAAAGGCGAGCACAGTAACGATTAGCCAGAAATCTGGCAAAAGACACTGCACCCAGATCCTGTTGAACAAATCTAACAGAAAGGCCATGCCTCGCTCACCCAGGTGTCGAAGCATGACGTACGGGACATTTTCCGCACCATAAGCAGTGTCCGCTCACGAAGCGAGAGCGGAGCGCAACTTGCTCCTAGTAAACCTTTCGTTGAAGGGTTCTCCGCCCCTGGAGGTAATGTCCAGCTGGTGGCCATTTAGCGACCTAACGACTTGCATTGAATGCTGGCGGAGAAGCATTACGGCTAAAGAATGCGGAAAAAGCGGTCGCGAAGGATTCCGCCACGGACGCCGGGTTCGAGATTGCGGTCCCATTCTCCTGGAGAACGGGAGAAAGTCCTGCGAGAACTTGCCCTGAATCCTTTTTAGCCGCTTCTACACCTTTTCTGAAGGGTTCTTTCCGTTAGGTAAAGACACGTATGCCCGTCAATAAGAGCGGTGGGCGTGCTTCGAAATTCTACCGAAACCTAGCCCTAGCCCGACGAAATTCAGCGACAGTGAAATCGTTCGGGCGGCGCTTATAGCGCATTTAGGCATAACGCTTCTGTTTGAGGGTCATCTTACACTCAGCAGACCCCTATGGGAGTGGTTGGCGTGAAAAACCGCCAGACGTCCAAGGAATAGTAGTCAGGCCCACGGCGATGAGGTTGCCCGAGAAGAACTCAACGGCCTCATCTACCGACCTAAACCCCTTGACAGAGATAGAAAATTTAGTCATTTCCTGAAATGCAGGCCACCGCGCACTCCTTCCAAGCACCCCTGAGGTGGGATTTCAGGCAGCAGTTGCCCTCAAAATGATATTTGAATGGGAAAGTGATCACTACTATGAAGGTCTTTGCTACCGCCCAATCAAATCCGGCTGTGCATCCGAAGAGCACAAAGATAGGTCAAGGCAAGAAAATAAAGAGGATCTCGCACACAATAAGTCTAAATCGTGTGTGGCTAAGTGTGTCTATTGCACTCTGCTTCTTCGAAGCAATGTGGTGCATATCTCCTTGAAAAAGAAATCCTGGCCGTTTAGGCCCAGGATCGACTCTCATTCCGTGAGGCTAAGAATTTTGTCCTGGAGTGCTTGGCTCTGCCTGGGACGTCATATGCCTCAATAGTTAGAAAGGCACCCGCTGCTCCTGGCGAACATGGTGCCATCAGTGCAGCGAATAACGAGGACGCGCTTGAAGCCAGCGGGCTCGAACACGCCAGGTAACCTCTGAATGAGGGGCCCCGATGTCATCGAGGCTACGCCCTAGTGCACTTTTGGTGAAGTTTACAAAATAGAGAGGCGCTAGCTGGGATGAGAAAGAATAGTAGAAGGATGACTAGGGTCGGCAAATAAGATCATGTTTGGATATTTTGGGAAGTAATACGAAGAGTTAATAGATTAGTGCCTACAAAGCGATGTGTCGTGTTTTTGTAGGCTTTTGGGAGTGGCAATGGTGCGACTATGGCGGTAGGAGGATCGATGGTGGGAGAAAAGGCGAGCGTTGTGGAAATAAACTATTCATCTTGTTATTTTATGTGTGGATGGATGTACACCGAGGGTCTTCGAGGACCTCGTGGTTTCTTAACGCCATTGCAGCACATTGCCACTCATATATGTGTTTACGTCGAAGAGCAGCATGTTCATTCTAAAGCATATGAATGATCTCTGCCTTCCTCATTGATGAATGACTGGCTTCTATAAGTTTAACTGGGGCATATGTAATGAATGATGGTCTGGTATTTTATATAGGTATATTTGAACTTTACAGCTGGTTTTTATATAGATTTGTCTTACTAAGTGTTAATATTCAGTGTTGATTTGTTTTGATTCCGCGTTCTTGGTGATTCATAATCAATTTCACTCCGATTTATTTTGTTGTCCCATTTAATTATCTCTTCTTCCGCCTTTGGGTACCCACTAAATAAATATGAATTTGTTTTTGCCCGTTTCTTTTACCAACAAATCTAGAAATAAAGTAACAATTCTTCTAATGAGTATATATTAATTTATCTTTACTAGTGTCCATACCCCTTTCTAGAATTTAACTTTGTGATTATTTTACTTCGTATTTTCGGCTTTTTTCACAAAGTTTAAAGGATCTATTATATTTGCTTTAGTTAGACATTTAGTTCTTCTATAATTACATATCATTTTTAGATTTTTCGCTTCAGAATTTTCATCATCTCGTCTTTACTCTTTCAAAAATTTACATTTATCTTTCTAAATCTGTATCTATTACTCTCTTGCTTATTCCCTCGTTAAATTTACAAACTAATGCGGTTAATTCAAAGCAGTCTTTAATATATTCTAATTCCCTTATCCGAGTCCTTCTTTGGCTTCATTTTAAATGCTAAAGTTCTTTCCATCAAACCTTACTTAATAGACGCGTAGTAACAAAGAAATCTGAAATCAGAAAACACTCATCTGAGTTCTGTTTCTTTACCATAGAAAACATTAATGGAATCTTTGTCTGTGTAAGGTCCATCATGGCTTCTCAGTGTTCTTCCAAAAGAGATTTATACCATAATTTACCATACAAAAGAAATTTTTGCAGTCATGCTTCCCTTCGATGAATCACCCAACATTAATGAGAACTTTTCCATAGCCAACATTTGGGAGGGGCGATTAAAATTTGTACGAGCTCATAAAAGGGCGATTTTTATTTGTAAAATCAAGGATTTAACGCAGTTCATATATTACAGAGAGTAAGTAGTTTAAAGAGGAAGACGTAGTTTAGGTTTTACATTAATAATCTTCCTTTCATTACATTCTGTCAGAACAGAAATATAGGCAGATTTACTCTAGGCAAGTATAAGTGCAGGTTATATTATGCTAAATTAAGGTTATGAAAACTCTAAATATGGATTCATAATCTCCATTTAGTGATTAGTTCCACCTAATCTTGATGACGGAATAGAAACTGGGTTGCTTTAAAAAGTCAATTCACTCGAGGATTTTTTTTTAACGGATCAATTCTGGTGAATACCTGAGAATTCTGGTTTATCCCTGCGTAAGCCGACACAGTTGTATAAAACTATTTTTCAGCCTAAAATAGCATTACTATTTAAAATCAGACGTGAAATCCACAAACAAATTAAAAAAGCTAGAAAAAAATGAAAACAAAAATGAAAAACAAATATTAAACAAAGAGCATTAAGTTGCGTGTATGCTTGTCCTTAAATGGCAGTACGTAGCGCGAGTGTGTGTGATTTGGAGACGAAAGTAAAAGATCCTAAGCCTTTCAGACATTAGGCATTTATTTTCACGGAAAATGTGGTGGTGTGACGCTAATGAAACTTTACTCCCAATAGGCCGCCTTCTATGTTTTTTGCATGTCAGCCCGAATGCTGACACCACTCCTGCCATTAGGTCAGTGATGGAAAGACCGAAAGGCTTCTCCGATCACTTAGTCTTCTCAGACACTTTAGGGTCGTCATCAGTGCGCCCAATTCTCACAATCCCTAGATGTCCACGAACCAAACAAAAGATAACCAGGCCTCCTGACCGGCTTATAGAAACAGATGATTCACAGATACTGCAAACCATAGGGTGGCTTATTTTAATACCTCGAAGGAACCCAGTCTGTTCTGCGATTAGCTCTAAATCACAATCTTGACTCAGGTATTTAATTAAAGCGGGAAAGAGAAAAGAAGTTATCATTTCCGGTGTAAATCGAGCATCTGCACCACCCAGAGCTTATCCAGATAGAAAACGATTGTTTTGATATTGAACTGCTTTGCGTTGCACCTCTATTAGTCTATTGCTAATAGCCCATGGAGTTTCAATGTAGTCAAATTCGTATCCGTGGAAGAAAAAGTTCACAAGAACCGAGCCATAGGATTTAACCGATTTATTGTATTAAATATATCTGTAGTGATAAAGATATCAACATCTATGGAGTAAATTGAAATGAAAGACGGAAAATGGATGATTTTTAATTCGTATCCAATTCGTTTCTACCTACACGCCGAAAAATAGCTAGACAGAGAAATGTTTACATCAGAATATCCCCTTTTATTTCAAAATGCGTATTATTTGTAATTTTTGAAAATTTAACAATTAGTTCACAATAAATACTATAGTATTTCTTTTAGGTAGGTGAACCGAAGCTTTTAAAACTCAAATGATTCAAATGATAAAAAATAATCGTAGCAATGAAAAAATTGGTTAAAAAAATCGTTAAACAATCCTAACATTAAAAGTTGTACCTAAGGTACACATGAAGTTACGGACGCGTTACATGATTTTATTCGGGGATTTTTAATAATAAATAAATCGAAAATTATAACAGCTGGTATAAACGGAAAAAAATAGCCCTCTATGTTATGATTTTTTGACAAAGTAAAGAATCATATAGATTTTGTATAAAAAATACGAAAAACTATGCATTTCTTCTCCTTTCAAAACTCTGCATTGATTTAAAATACTTAGTATTTACCTGAAATTGCAAAACGAAGTTTCAAAAAAGTCACAAAGAGTGATCATGAAAATTTTCGGCTTATCTCTGTTACTTAGGTCCTTGGTAGAATGTGCTGATCCGGTATTATAGGTGATCGTGGAGAATCTATCTGTAAGTGAATAATTTAATAAATCATAGATAGTATGGTCTTTCTTTCGGAGGTTAATGATGGATGTGACATTTACCTAAAAGGCATGCTAACTAAATAGAATTAGCGGGCGTGGTTACTAACTAAGCCAAATAATCACTTTTTAAAACCTTTGCACTCCCCAAAGATAACAGTATGGTGTGGGCTAATTGAAAATAAGAATAAACTTCGCGAAATTATTGCATACTTCAATGTCAATATTTTTCAGAATGCCATGAGAAATTTGGCTTATCGTATTGATACGTGCATAGACTACGGTGGTGGTCAATTCAAATCTTAAAACCCTAGATAATAAAAGTTCAAATATTGTTTTTTGTAGTAATACTTATTTCTACCTTGAAGCTTTAATGGCTAACAAATTACAGCATTATTAAAAAAGGAAACATTTTAGGCTGTCATAAAAATTCAATTGGAGTTATATCGACGGCATATTCGTCATAGCCGAATACACAGGATGGAAAGATCTGTATAATATATACATTTTCAGGGGCCTATTTCTTTATCTCTTATCCTCTTTATATTGCCTTCAAATAACGTGGAAACAACTAGGGTCCTCTCTTGAGGATCTGAGAAGCTGGTGACTGTATTACGTTTAAAGATGTGTAGTTGTTTGATATCATTCATTTGTTTCCCAATGTACTTTCTTTCCCGATTACTCGCTAGGAGATTTTGCTGGATGAATTGTTCGTTCTCATTTATCGTTGCTTTTGAGAATTTTTAACCATTTTCCAAAATATTCAGGAAATCAGGCTTTTGGGGATCTGATAATACTTTTTAAAATGGTAATTGAATTTTTAAAAACCAAAGAAGCTGGCACAATTACGGAATATTTTGTTCCTCCCAGGTTGCGCACAACATTCAAATTGTCCGTTGAAATCTTTTGTACGTAAACCTTTGCCCAGCTGTTTTCATTATTTTTCCAATATCGACTAAGATGTTTTGTTTCGTTCAATACTAAATTCTTTACTACAGATTAGAAAAAAGCGGATTTAATGTATTGTTAAATTGCCAAATTTACTAGATATATTGTTCTAATAATGAAATTTATTGGTTTTCTTCCACTTTGAGACGTAATGCTTCAAGGCACATTGGGCTTTACTTTTGTAAATTCAACAGGTGGAACGAAGCTGTCGCCATAATGATGGCTCAGCAGAGTGCACAAGATAAAGACAAAAAATAGCTCAAAAAACTTTGTAACATTTCACAGCTCGAATTCCGTCCATTTTACATAGTTTGGGAATTAAAACGGAAATTAATACCAATATAATAACAAAAGATAATCGTTTGTTATCTCCTGTCACTCGACATAAATACGAGTATATAATCATTTTGTTTGAATGTGACTACAGATGTTACATCACTCTCTTAACCTTCCAACTTGGTACATTTTTGGAAAGTGAATTTTACACTGGTGTCTCACAAATACTTATAAGCTGACAGCGTAAAATAACACATTGGACTTACGGGGCTCCTAGATAATCATAACTTCATGCTTTGCAAACTTATACACTTTTGCTTGTGTGTGACGTGCAGTGAAAAATCTTAGATCTATTTCGTTTCTGCTATGAAGTAAACCTGATAAGTGAATGGGTCATTCCATTGAGGTAATTTATATTTAAAAGTTAGGGTCTAGTCACACCAGAGCCTTGCAAAGGCCTACATTGTGTAGACTAGGAGGAACACTAGATTATGGGACGCTATCTGAATAATTGGTATTATGGAGGTGGTTATGGATTCAGAAATTCGATGCTTGACCCAGTCGAGCATTTATTGGAGGTTGAGGTGAGGTTTATTCGCGCTAAAGATCGAAAACTATAAATCTAAGGAAACTGGGAGCATCTACCAAGATGACATGGCTCATCAACCCTCCAGATTTCTACCGTACGGAAGTGGCATCGATGATACGTCAAGTTGTTTGACTAGTCTAGGATAGATATCCCCTCAAGACTATTGAATGTTTTGTATGGTAATTTTAACTTTTATCTTACTTAAGAAATAGAAAGCTGTATGGATAATGAACATTTGTACCATTGTTGAACCATTTGCTTTGGATTAATTTATCTATTAGAGAATTGCAATGAGTTTGTTCAGAAGCACTCAAACTTAAGAAATCGCTTTTATAAATTTAATTTTCATTCTTATCTTCTTTACTTCTCTATTTTCCCTTAATTCTTATCTTTTTATTCTACCTCTTTTCCTCTTGTTCTTAGTTTCATCAGAATAAATCTGAATCAGCGTGAAAGAGGAAGTTTATCCATTTCCTAAATCACAAACTGGGTTTCGGCTAACTCATTGTTTAAGCTTAACATTATAATCTTTCTATGGGATCATTTGTTCACTTGCAAAGAGTCTTTGTAATCTTCAGGAAAACAGGCTTTTTAACCAAAATAATAAGTTTACCATATACACTTCGTATAATAATATATACTTCACGAAGCTATATCACCAAAATCTTGCACCAACATTCCCCCCCACTCATCCATTATCGAGCCTATGAAACTCATTAGGTGAGTATACCGGTCGGATAACTTAAAACTCAAAGGGCAATAGGGAGTTAAGTACAACAGTCATTGGTACTTTTTATTATTTTTCTTGTGAAGTAAAATATTATTTGTTGATTGAAAATCCTCACCCACACATAGCATTAGCGGGGAGGAAGTTTAATAGCGTAATCTTATGGGAGGATTTTCAATAAAACAATGTTATTAGGAAGATGGTTAAGTAGAACAATGTTTTGGGGGGATATTTAATAAGATATTATTAGGGTGAAGGATGGTGAATGACCTAAACCTAGCGAACTACAAAAAAAACTGTTGTAGAACATACTGTAAAAAATGAAAGGGTTTGTAGACAGAAAACAAAGATGCAAGGATTTGATAATAACCCCCTTCCTTCCCCTAAATAACATTCTCAAAGTTTAAGTCTACAGAGGTGTTAACTTGATCTGATGTTAAAGTATGAATAAGCCAAACCAAACAATGGTTAAATTTAGGGAGAAAACTCTAGGATTCTACCCATTCCTAAAGCTTTTGAGGGGGGAGGGGATGTTCAATATAAAATTAGTGGGGACAATCTGAGGTCAAGGAAGTACATCCTGCTAAATATGCTCCCTTAGTGGGTGCATTTGTTTGTGAATTCTTTTATTATTTACTAAGCTGTAGAATTGTCGGGTGATGAATATTAATCAGTGAAGAGATATATTTATGTATGTATGTGTATACGCGTTGATGGTTGAAGTCAGCGACGGAATTTTAATTGAAGAAATCTTTGGTGTAAATGAAGAGCAAATATCCTAATGCCTAATATTGTTATAGCTATAATTAATACATTTTATAAACACCAAACATCTACACGCACATATTATTTTCTAAATTATAATAACAATTGGACATAAAATGCACTGAGTTGTTTTCCAAAACCTTCTCACTACTACAAACCGAGAATAGGTAAATAATATAAGAGCCTGTCGAATTATTCTCCACATAGTAAATGTTATTATATCTCGTGGTAAAAAAAAGAGAGTCGTAATATTTTTTACTCACACAAAATACAGCAGCCTGGTAAAGTAAAGGATTTTGACCATTTTATACAATTTCATTACAAGACTTCCCAAAATGAATTCCTCTATTGCTCCAAACTCTTGAGCGAGGCTTCTTTAAATCGTGAGTTTATCCTTGTGAAATCTTTTCGCGTCTCATATAAAGGGAAGAACCAAGATAAACGGAAGCAATTATTTGAGGATCGTTTTGCTTCGTTTTATATAAATAAGTGCTTGCGGGTAAAAAGGTTTCGCATAATGATCACCCATTCAAAAATTTAAAGACATAGATTCAGTGATGATTGCAGCAATTTGCAAGGATATAGGCTGGTAATTAGAAAATATTCAGAATAAATATTGATCGCGTGGTATACAGCCAAGAACGTATGTAAGTTTACTCCGTACATAAGTAACTCCATTCCATTTTTCTCTAAAAGTGCTATATTTTAACTTTGATGCTTTAACCAGGGAGGAGTCGTAATATTATATATCTATTGCTATTTGCAGCGTTTAGAGGATTTTTCAAGATGCAAAATGGGCAGACGATATGAACCAATCTGGGTAATACAAATAAGAAAAAATGGTCCTGATAATAAGAATTTCTTCATCTAAATAGAAAGGATGACATATTTTGTATGCTGAAAGGAAAAAGTTATATATTACACATTTTGAGACAAGGAAAACATTCTATGATAATAAGCCTTCCCGCACTAATGATTTCAACAAATGTATAACATTGCCATTTAATAATCAAACAAATAGTTTAAAGGACATATTTGAAAAAGCAGGTATTAATCTAGCCTATAAATATAATAATTCCTTAAACCAATTGATGATTGCTAGGAAACCCAAAGAACATCAGAACATAGGATTATATGCAATACCAGGCAACGATAGCCATAAAGTTTATATAGGGAAAACGGGGAGAAAACTAGAGAAGAGATTGTACGAACACAAAAGTGATATTAGAGTGGGCAACCAAAGAAGTGAAATATTTTGCCAGGTTAGGGACTTGAATCATTCGATCGATTTCAATGGAAGTAAAATGGTATTTAAATCAGATAACTATGTGAAGAGAAGAATCGTAGAATCGAGCTTGATATCGTCAGTTCCTAATTTAAATCTATCTGAGGGTCAATTTTCTTTTAATCCTGTAATACGAAAGCAAATAAACAAAATAGTAAAATGTCAGCCTTCAATATGTTTAGGTCTAACTCCCCCCCCTGATTAGCCACAAGTAGGGGATTAGGGGAAAAAAGAGGGGATCGTTTAATACCTGACCCCGTTGTTATGTTTGTAAGCACTTTTCTAAAATTTTCTATCCAGTGTCAGTTGAAAAAGGGTGTGAGATACGCCAAAACCGTTCTGAGAAAAATTGTCTTCGGAGAATGTGGTTTAATTCCTCATATATATATATAATATATATATATATATATATATATATATATATATATATATATATCTATATATATATATATATATATATATATATATATATATATATATATATATATATATATATATAAATATATATATATATATAAATATATATATATATAAATATATATATATAAATATATATATATATATATAAATATAAATATATAAATATATATAAATTTATATATATATAAATATATAAATATATATATATATATATATATATATATATATATATATATATATATATATATATATATATATATATATAAATATATATATATATATATACGTAACTATATTACTGGTAATCTTGCTGGCAAAATTCAGGAGAGAAATACTTCTGAAACTGGGCGGCCTTGCCTGTCCGTAGGCTACCCAGGCTTTTAAGTGGAATTTCTCCATGAAATTTTTTATTCCTCGAACTCGTTTACGCATGTATGCATATATATATATATATATATATATATATATATATATATATATATATATATATATATATATATATATATATGTAAATATATATATATATATATATATATATATATATATAAAAGATTTTGGGTTTACCAAGTTCATCTTGGGCAGTTTTGTCCTCTCTGGTACTTTCCTTCAGAAGAAAGGTATATTGTTTGTTATTTCTATGGTTGTAAAGTAATTCTCCTAATATGATACTTTATATTTCGATGAGGGTAGGCTTTATTGCAGCGTTACATTGCTTGCCTCAGTGTCAAATTTATCTAGGGTATAGTCTTTTAATTCAAGTCGTATATGTGATTTACTTCTCGGAAAATGGTAATTACGTTTTTCTTTAAGTTTCTGAAAATTTTAGCAAATTCCGTTGTGTATTTTATCATTCTTTATATATAATTTGACGGACATATAAATTGTTGTTAAAATAGCATTAGTTAAACTCATTGATACTGCATCAGGTCTGCTTAGAGAAGCTCTTCACAAACACTCAACAAATATTTATTTCAAAAATACGAATCTAGCAACCCTAAACTTAACGCTTTCTAAAATATTCCCGTTTCATTTCGAAAGTGTAACTTTACGGTTCGGTTTCTTGTTATTTCCTACGAAGAGAAGGGACACATTTCTTCAGTCGGTCACCTGTTTATCTGTTCCAATGACCCTATCTCAAACATCTGGGCGCTTAAAACGTCTTCTCTGAGTGAGCCAAATCAAAAATGGAGATTACATTAATTTCTATTTCTTTGTCACATACTAACATTGTAACAAGATTTCAGACACTAGTTAAAGCTTCTAGATCCACAAAATAGAGGAAAAAACCTCATACAAATCTTAAGTAAGATTTCCGGCCTCACCAAATTTCCGTAGACGTAGATTTCCATCTTTAGAAATCGAGCGATCCTTTCATTTCCTCTCTTACGGCATCGATCTCGTTAACTCGATCCAATCTCCCGAGCCACTTCGCAATGCAAAGACAAATGCATCAGCACAAATACTCAGCTGCTACTTTAAATTCATCTACAATTTCCTCATTTTTTTAAATATTTCATGCACAGTATAGTTTATTCTAGTATAATTTATTTAATTTTAACAATTATTTATATACAAAACAGCTGTATAATTTATACTCGCTGCAATGCTTCACTGATTACATGAGTTTTTTTAATATTTCTTTTTTAATTAAATCCTTTTCACAACTCTTGCCGTAAAGACCTTTTTATCGTGAATTGGTATTTGCATTAGGTCAGACACCTCTAATAAATGTTATTCAATTACTTCTTATATTTTACTGTATATAAGTAATATAACCAAAATATCAATCAGTTTTTCTTTCATCTTTCAAAGAATCAAATTTAACGTATTGACTCGCATAGTGCTAATCAATTTCTTCACTGCTTTCGGGATTGTGAGGGCTAATTTCTGCCTAAGAAGGGAGTCTATGCCCTGAAGAGCACCGTGTTTCTCTTTCCATGAATGACCCGGTTGAATCAATGGTAGTTTGCTTGCTTAATCAATAAATGGATAATAAAAAATTCAATCTCCTATTCAATCAGTTGTAAAGGATATCAGGTATACGTAGATTTACAGGCTGATTTAGAGGTCAACAAAGTTCTTACCAGCCATCTTTTGTGAACTATCTTCTTATATATGAATTAAGGAGATCCCCGACTCATTGCTATCCGCACCACCTATAGTCGTCAACTTGGGCTCTGGAGCTGCCACATTTTAGCACTTTTTCTTGTGCTATCTATTAAGAAGATCTCATTAAAAAAACTTTCTGCCAAAAGATTTCACCGTTGTTTAAATTTGTATTGATTAAACCAACAAGAGTAATTCCTTTTCCCGATCGCCCTCTCTCTTTCGGATATTCTATTTTAGTTTCTAGGCCTCCCAATTCTTTTCGGTCTCCATTCGTTCGGGATTTTAAAATTAAATTATTTATCTGAAAATACTTATCCGTAGAAAAGAAACAGCTATATTGAGATTTACCTTCACAAATCTGATTTGATTGAGGTAAATCACATAATAAATCTCAACTACTTAGCTGGAAAAATTAAATTATAGCATGTAGACTTGATTTACCATCATAAATGTTTAAACTTTACAAAGAAATTCTCTTATTTGTACGATCAATTATCGTGATATTGAGCCCTAAATTAGGATCTTAGAAAAAATATAGCCTTGAATGAATAGTAATATGCACTCAAAGACTAAATCAAAATATTACTTATTTTTCTTTTATACGTTGTTATTTAGGCTGGTCGGGTTCGTTAAATCGAAGGAGACTGCAGCCACGTTGAAGATAAATGAACAAAAACATTTCCCGCGTGATCTGAACCAATATCGAAGGCGATAACTCAAACACGAAATATGCCTCAAACTAGAGTGATTCCGTCACTATGTCAATAAATACCACCTACTGGTTTCATGCTCGTATGATAAAAAAATAATTTATGTTTAACCTCTGAATGCTTTCCAATGGTTATACCTCTAAAATGATAGGTATATTAGGTAAAGTAGTATTAATTTCCCACTTTTATTCTTCAACCAATCCATTTCAACGAATAAAAATATTATTTCCCAATCTTTTATTTCCTAAGTTTTATTCAAATAATTCATGGGCTTGACGATGCATTTAATTTTATTTTGTTTGTTAAACCTCGAAATCTGCATGCCTTCTATTTTTTCTTAACAAATCAGCCTTCCCCGCACTCATTTGAGTGTTTTTGCTGCACGTGTTAAAGTAATAATAAACTGATTAATGCTTCTCTGTGGTTGGTAAAATTAATAATTTTATAATTATTATAAAAAATGAAAATGTTTGATGTCCAATTTTTAGATTCTGTTCAAGATGTTCATAGATCAGTACGAGCTAAGTACGTATTTGGAATATTAAGGAGTGAGACAAAATTGGTCGTTAGTTGGAGAATTCCACGATAAAGTATCTCGAATGATATTATCCTCAATCTCTTCTCTGATCTCTTTTTCTGTTGTTTCCCGTTTCCCCTCAATTTAAACTTTAATTTTTCTTTTTTCATCACTCATACAAGGATTGCAGCCTTCCTGGCTTAAAAATGCACTTTCTAAAGAGGTGCCGGCTGTCCGGGTTCTAGCGGCTTCAAACTCTAATTAGGCTGTGTTTTTTTCTTCCTTTTCTTCTTCAAATTTCAATCTAGTTTTTCGTAACTCCTATGGATGAGGTGCACTTGCACTTTTCTCTATTATTTCATCTTATATCGGTAAATGCTACATAGTACCTAGCTCAACACCGCGATCCGCAAACCAAGGCTTACGCTGAAAACCTAATTCTATAAGTGTAGGCAGAAAATTGAATTGTCTTCGATCGAGGCAGCAATAATCCAGGAGATATACAGATGCCGCCCTAATACGCAGCATAATTTGATAACCAAGAATAACAAGTAGCAATGCCAGTCTCAAGCGATGCATTCACTTCATCATTAAGTTATTAATCCACCTATCACTCCTTGTGGAGTCGGTATCTTGATAATAGAGCTTATTTTTTTCAACACGCAGATACTAAACCATGCATCAAGCAAAAAACAAAATAAAATAAATCAAGGAAATCCAACTTTTGATATTTTTTACAATATCTAATGTGACTACCATGTGCACTAAACTGATCGATGGCTTTAAATAAATAGATGATGCGCACATAACGGCAGTAATCTAAAATGAGCTGCACAAGTTAAAAAATTAAATAGCATCCATGAAGCAAATTAGTCTTCCAGAATCTCTTTATTAGAAGGATAACCAATATGCTTGCTTCTGTTCGGTCAAAGTGCTGAAAAATTCAGTGATATCGGATTTTTGACCAATAGCTACAACAAGAATAAACTCTGGTGCTGGAACAGCATTATGGAATTGCATCTGACCCAAAACCACCTCCTCAAAGACGAGCATTTTGAAGTCTTATGGATTTCTATAATTGGTTTACAGTAAATCCGGCCTCACAGTTTTTAAACTGCGCAAATGCATTTTTGGACTCTCCTGAACCGTTAACTTCTTTACCCGGTAGCGACATGCCACTAGCAAATTTATTTCGTCCAAAAATCCAAAACCAAAAAATATTTATCCAATTTCAGCTCCTCTTATGTTTGTTTGTGTTTGAACGTAAATTGTTCCTAAAATATATTTGATGCTGATTGGTCAATTTTTGCAGCGCTTATGTGTAAAACACATTTTTTTTTAAAGCTGAATAAATAAATTAAACATAAGATTATCATTAAAAATCTGCTTAATCCTGATTGGTTGAATTTTGTATAATTATGACTAGATGGAATGACTATTTATATAGCTATATTTTGTTCAAGATAGGACGTACTGAATTTGGATTTTTTTTTACAACGGAGAGCTGCGAGCGTGCTTAAGAAAAAGTTCACTTTTTATTAAAGATAAAGTTAAAGTTAACTTCAAGAAAGAAGAAATATATGAGTCCTCTGGAATGATTGAAGATTCCTCCTGTATTCCAGTGGGCAGAGTGCTTTGCCAAAAGGGGTAACTCATCCTTAATTCTTCCTTATTTCTCGATTTGACTTCCACTTACTTCAACAACTCAAAGCGACATAACCCAACCACCGCTGTGCCCAGAGCCACTTAAAGTAGAGTATATTGAACCTCAAAAGGTAGCCCCAATAGGCTGCGTGAAGAAGGGGTTCCTTAAGACCACGAGCCCAAAATTCTGTGTAGGCGCCTCTTATCTTAGACCTATATATCAAGGGTGGTTGTGAAGCGCTAAAATATGTAGGTAAATAGGGAACCATAGGCTGCTAGGTGATAGGGCACGCTTTAACTGTCCTTTTTTACAGATTTAGAGAGAAAGAAAGAAAACAAACATAGGATTCGAAGGAAGAAACAAAGAAAAGAGCGCCTAGGCGCTCGAATAGCAAAAGGATGGGGGATCCTCCCCCTCTAGGAAAAGAAGGCAGCCTGGAAACCCTACGATTACCTCTACAAACAATTGCCCAGGAGACAAAGCCAGGCAAAGGAAAACTGCGAGACATTATTTGGACAGATAAAAGTAGCCCTCGTCAAAATTATTGACATCCCAAATGGCTACGTATTAATTGCAAGCAAGCAAAAAAGGGGAAAAATTAGTGTCACATTAAGGAATAAAGACATTAAAGGAAATAGGACTAACGCCCAAAATCCCGCCTCAGATAACTACAAACAGAAGTATTATATGCAGGAAATTTAACGTTTTGATGGGTTTCCATGACAAAAGAAGAAATGAAAGTAGAAATAGAAAAAAATAAAAGCATGAATATTAATGAAATAATTAAATTTGGCCACCACACACACGTCTTTAAAATTGTGTGTGCAATGACAGATATGGCAGCAAAGATATTCCAACGAAGACTGTTCATTTTTAACATTATAATTCTACCAAAGAACATGAAGCGCGAAAAACATTAATATTCAAATGTGCTTCCTTTGCTAAAAGATGATGGACCACTTAACGCGTAACTGCACTGAAAAAGATACAATATTTTCTCAGTGCAGACAAAAGAACCACAAATCGAGACAGTGCAAGGAAAGTACTAAGAAATGCGTCAACTGCCATGGTCCACATAGGAAAATGGATTTGGCTTTCCCCAAACGAAAGCAGATAATATATTAAAAGGGTAAAGAAGCGAGAAACGAAGAAGAAACTAGAAGAAATGCAACATACACAGGAGTGGCTAAAGCAACTGGGAAGCTAATGCAGGAAGCACATATCCACCAAACTCTGCCACAAGGAGCATCGAAAAAACTACTCTCATGCATACCTCATGCCCATGTAATGGATATTGGTAAACAGGGCACTTTCGCTACGATACTCAATACAATGCTAGAAAAAAATAGAATGATTAAGCAGTGGTTCCCTGACAACCCCTTCATCTGAAATCTTTAATATCAACTTCGCTTCAGCGTCGGCACCAACGAGCAACGAGGAACATACTGCTAAAGAAAAGGCAGTTTCAAACATGTCAGTGCAAAGCAATGAATGAGACAAAATAGTAAGCCTGGTAGCACAGAAAATAAAACTTAAAGTCTACAGTGAAGAATGCTCCCCTTCCCTAGAGGCGAGAAACAGAAGACATCATTAAGGCTATTAAAGAAGAAAATGCAAATGGGAATTCAAAGAAAAAACATGAAAAGAAGACGAGGAAGAAGTACAGATACTCTTAATGGAGAATAAAATTCGAATCTAGTCTGGTGACTACGTTACTCTCTGCTATCCTACATTTCAAAGTATGAAGAATGGTACATAAGTTTAAAGATAACGAAGCAGAAACCAACAAGAATCGACCCGCCAGAAGTCCAAAGATCTCTAGACGATCAAATCTAATAAATAATAGAACCAGAAAGGAGAAGAAAGCTCAGCATTCGGCAAATCAACATTCACGGATGGATTGGTAAAATATCGACATTAGGAAATGACTTCAGAGAGATCGATATAGACCTAATATTAATATCAGAACACGCATGAATCCAGAAGTAAAACCAATGGAATTGTTCAATTACACAGTAATAAATGCCAACCCTGCAGGCGAACATCATGAGTGGGCGGCCATAGCAATAAGAATAGGGCTGAAGTTCAAAAAGTTAATAATTTGGATGAGGCATACTTGGCCGTAAAATTTGAAACAGAATTAATGCCAATACTAGTAGCCACAGGATACCAACCACAAAGAATTAATTACCTTTCCCTGCACAACCTATTTAAAATCTTTGGCACAGGTTTACCAACCATCTTTATGGGAGACCTCAATATTAGGTGCAGTTCAAATGGATACCGCTGCAGAAACAACAGAGGAGCCAACTTAGAAGTAATGTTGAAAAGGAACATTTTAAAGAGTATAGGGGCAGACTTTCCAAGAGATGTCACAGGAAATACAGCTACAATGCCAGACGTCGTGCTAAGTAGCTTCAAGATGCCATACAACACCCATATGCAAAGAGTTAATTTTGCATGTAAAGACCATGTTGCAACACATTTGCTCATGAATCAATACCCGACACAGGTACAGGTCCCGGCGAGGAAGTATTACAAGAGAGCAAACTAGGCAAGTTGCATACACGATCTGAGTAACTTCGTCCCAAAGGATCTCACTGTTGCAAACCTGGAAGATATTGATGAGGAGAACTCAAGATTAACAAGAACGGTCATTCAGGCGGACGAAAGATATATAACAAAGACAAGACACCGTACTTTTCCAAATCATTGATATATAGAGAGGAAATAAAGAGACCGAATAGGCAAGTAAGAGGATTCCTAGACCAAATAGAGAGCGATAGGACGGAATCAGAGGACGGAGAGAAGAAATGAGGCATCTCATAGAAGAACAGCAAAGCCACATATGGGATAACCTAATGCAGAAAATAGACGAACAAAGAAGACCCAATGAGAACTGGAGACTAATAAATAGACTTAAAGGTACATAGAACGACGATGGAAATAATAACAATTAAAAATAAACGGGGAGAAAAGATCCAAGAAGAGATGAGAACAGAAGAACTTTTTCGTAATCACTGGAAATCACTGTTCTGCATAACACCAGAGGAGGACGAAGACTTCAATCCAGAGATAGACGAAATAGTCCACACATTCTTGCGAGAAATAATAGAGAAGATCACTCCAGGACCAAGTATAGAGCGATAGAGCGAGAAAGTAAGGAAATTCTCGGTACAGGAGCATACATAACAACCGAAGTGATCAAAGGCGTAATACAATAATTCAAGCAGAACGCGCCAGGCCCCTTAGGAATAACCAGAATTAAACTTATTAAGGAAGCTAACATAATCATCAGAACATTAAAGAATATTTTTAACGCGTGCTTAAACACTAGTTACTTCCATGATAGCTATAAACTAAGCGAAATGAGATTCGTCCTAAAGCCAGGAAAACCACCAAACGACCTCAGAAGTTACCGGCCAATATCGCTAATGAATTTCATGGACAAAGTCTTCGAGAAAATCCTTAACAGAAGACTAAAAGAATATCTTGAAAAAATAACCTTTATAATGATTACACAAGATAATTTTAATCACATTTTCAGGTGACTTAGATTTATCTGCCAATTTTATTTGTTTTTTCTTCCTGATTTTAAATATACTCGTATAATCCATTTTTACCTGCATGTTTTATCTATTCTGTAATTTAGATTTTCTAGTTTCCCCGATTACGGCTCTCTGGATGGAGAGAAAGGGTGCTTGTAGAAAGAAAGTACTTCACAGTACATAGTAGTAAGTTAGTAATAGGTGTTATTGTGCAAAATATTGACACTGTTATTTTTTTAGTTCTCAATTTAGAGTGATGGCTTCGTCAAGAGAAAGTTGTGTTAATGATGCAAACACCTTCCACTACATATGTGGCCGTTACATGCTAGTTCGTCAAAGGCGCAATATATCAAACTTTGTGATCCGCACTTATAAGGCATATTTTGATGTTCTTCTTGGCGATCAAGATAACAAGTGGGTCCCACATGCTGTTTACCATAGTTTTGTGAAACATCTTAGTGAGTGGACGAAAGGAAAGAGAAATGGTCTTGCTTTTGGAATCCCCATGGTGTAGCTAGAGACATAGGACCATATATAGGACTGTTATATCTGCCTGGTGAAGTACTAAATGGATTGGAATGAAAAATCGGCAAAAGATCAACTACCTCAATTTTCCCTTGGTGATCTGAGTCTTTACCAGTTCCGATTTTCAGTGGATATGCTTTGTCCGAAGATGAGGTACTTGATATGGACGTCCACGGAATGGATTCAGAGTCTGCAGATTCATTATCAGATGCTAAACAGTCATTAGCTCCTTACTGTTTCAATCATGAGGATTTGAATGACATGATACGTAATTTGGTGATTTTCAAGAGAGCTGCAGAACTTTTAGCCTCCAGGTTGAGTGAAAGACATATGCTTGACAGATCAGTACGGCTATCATATTACGGAGCAAGGGAGAGTACATTTGTTAAGTATTTCTCTGAGGACAAACAATTTGTATACTGCTACGATGTCCGTTGTGTTTTTACCGAGTTGGAACTTGGCACCTATAGCCCTGATGGGTGGAGCCTGTTTTTGGATAGTTCCAAGCATAGCCTTAAGTGTGTCATTTTGCATAAAGGCAATGACTCTGGTGCAGTTCCTTTAGTTCACTCTGTCCATCTGCGAGAAACTCACGATGACATAAGAATGCTCATGGATTTACTTAAGCACCATGAACGCAATTGGATCATATGTGTAGACCTTAAGATGGTCAACCTTCTTTTCGGCCAGCTTTAGGGATATACAAAGTTTCCATGCTATATCTTTGTATGGGAGAGTCAAGCCTGTAGCAAACTCTGGTCCCAAAAAGATTGGCCAGTTAGGGAAACTTTGGAAGCAGGAATACCAAGCATTGTTAATGAGTTAATCGTAAGTCGAGAGAAGATCGTTTTTCCTCCACTTCATCTCAAACTTGGGTTGATGAAGCAGTATTTCAAGGCGCTGAGAACTGACAATGATTGTTTTCAGTACATAATATCGATTTTTCCTGCTTTGTCATACGAAAACATAAAAGCAAGAGTATTTGATGGTCCCCAAATCCGAAGAGTTCTCAGTGTTTCTAGATTCTTGAACACCATGAATGAAAAAGAGAAGGCAGTCTGGGTCTCATTTTCTGTCGTTGTTCGTAACTTCTTGAGAAACTAAAAAGCGCATAACTACGAGTATCTGGTTACTAATATGCTTTTCTCATATCGTGATCTGTGATGGAACATGAGTGTGAAGCTTGAATCCCTAAATAGTCACCTCGACCGATTTTCAGAGAATCTGGGAACGCTTCCATCAGGATTTGATGACTATGGAAGAGTGCTACCAAGGTCACTGGGATAGACACATGATGGCAGACTACTGCTGAACAATTAGAAGAGATATGACAGAGAAGACTTACAAGAGAAATTGTTACAAACGCAAATTTTGGCCCGACTGAAACCAAGAAGAGGTCTTCCAACCTGATGTACGGTATTTGTAATCCTAATTTGTAATTCTAGTTTCTTCTAATATCCAATAAATTTTGAGCGCACCAGCCGCTTCTTCACATTACGAGTATATGTCCCTGAGATTGCTAAAGTTCGTCACATTGTAGCATTTTCTTCACCTTTTCTTAAATCAATTCCTCTAACTTGATTTTTAGGAGCGCAAGCTTATCTAACTTTCCTTGCCTGTTGCTAAGCTCATGCACTTGAAATTGCTCCTAAAGTTACTAGTGACTGATTCCTGCTGAATTATCTATGACAGGTGGCATTACAAGGGATTTTACCTGGTCCATGCTGTTTGTTGAGCCTTAATGCGGCCAGCTTCTAGTGCTTGTATGTTTTGCTCAATTGGTTCATACTTAAAGTTAATAAAAGCGATAGGCGTGATATTAATTACTGGTTTTAACACATGTTATTTTCAAACCAACCTGTATGGTTGCACATTTTCTTTCTACTGGTCTATCAAACAATCTAAAGATGATGGTCAGATGACATTTACACATATTTTTAACACACCGTTGTTTCCTCTATGTCAATGCTTTCTTCATGACGATGAATGATTCAAGATATTTTTATGTGTAAGTACGCTTTGATGTTAATTCTCGACTGGCATTATTCGACAAAAGTGAATTATCATTAGAGTTAGCTTGAATACAATGTATTTAGGTACAAAATGAGTTTTGCGAGGAATACGAGAAATTTTGTTTAGATATATAGAGAGAATGATGACAAACAATTTTTTGTTCAACAACATCCTATTTCATTACAAATTATTTGGAAGCAGGTATTGTTGTAGGAGAAAAGTGGAACCATTGTTTTTCTTTTAAACGAGACCGAACCAAAATAGCCAAGTTGGACTTTACTAACTAAGGTATATACCCCTGATGATAGCCAAGAGAATAAAAATTCTACGGAAAAGGTATATCTTTGATGACCCTTCGAAGTACTGTTACGTGTCTTCAAATTCAGATTTTCATATCTGAATGCAAGTTTGCTTTCCTTAGTTTACTTGACTTTTATTAATACACAATACCTTAATATTTTCTTTAAATTTTGTTTATATTCATAGCGAATAAAAATTTGTGTTCATCTTAAGTGAAACAAAGACCCTTGTATGCACTCTATGTATAAAATATGTAACTTAGATCTATTAGACTTTTTTATGATACCTAGTACTTTTCTTTGCAGCAGATTTTCACATTCATTTGCATTTCATTCAAGTTAATAAGAAAGCATGGCATAAATTCTCGGCTCAGGCAATATGTATTAGTTTCCTCACAAAAAGTCCCTATAATACGATTTATATGTAAATATTTCTAGAGAAGATAAGAGAATTTTACTTCTTTAAAATTAAGGGTTAAGAAAACGCATCTATTCTGCTGAAAGCAGGAAGGAGGTTTGATTAGATTTCCTTCTCTAAATTTATTTTCACAGGGGAATTCATTCGCAAAGCACTGTTTAGACGTACTCTTCTCAAAATATCATGCACAGAGCATTAAAATTTAAGGCAAATTTTAAAGTGCTGCTTAATATTGATTGTAAAAGTTACCGATAATAACCACTAAAGACAATTAAGAAAAGGTATCAATTGGAAGAATAGGTGGTGTTTAAGCCTCCCAAAATGGCATTCTATTTATATAGGCTTTTACATGGACTCCTATGATGAGAAATTTAAAACTCTCATATCTGCATAAGAAATTCTAAAGGAATAGCCGGCGGACATGGTTCTAGACTTCAATTAGGACAATGTTCACCTAATACTGAGAAAACTGCCACTTACTTGTCTATCGTTTCTTAGAATATGGAGTCTCCCTAAGTCACATTCTACCATACATGGAGCATTTCTTTTTGTTGTAATCTTTGTGGACCGTGCTCTTCTCCGCTATGGGACGTTTCTCTGGGCCAACGCTCTTCTGTCTTAAATTGCCCTGGGTACCCAATCAAACCAGAATTGAATATTATATATGAGCATAAGATGAATAAAGTTATAACGCGCTTCGAGAGTGAGATAGGATCGATAGAAATTAAAGTATGGTGTGTGTGTTTATGTGTGTAGGATGATAAGTGAAGATGTTAAAGATTTGTGCCAGGTTGCCTAGCTAACGCTTTTGTTTTTCTTTTATAATTTTTTGGGGAGATAGTGTTATTTTAAACATTGGAGCCTGTGATAGAATTGCCTGAGGCTGCCACGCCTCGCTTCTATCACATATTTGTCTCTTGCTTCCCGCGTTTATCCCGCGAGAAGAGAGGAGCATGCCGTTCTCATGGCCTCGAACATTTCCCGATTCTTATCTTCCCTAACCCCAAGTTTAATCGAGGAGGTTAAATCCCCCATTTTCCTGTAGGCGTTGATCTGGCCAGACTGAGTTAGGCTTATGGGAAGATAAGAGTTTTCGAATCGCTAGCGGGACATTCCATGAAGGGCCCCCATTGCCCCATACCCCGAGGGGCTGGCTCAGGCTATTTATGCGATAGAATTTCGCATTTGAAGCAGATCACGATTATCTTCGTCAGGCATCACGCCGATCCGGTCTCCCTTGTGAACCTAGGAACTCTCTACCTCGAGAATCCCCTTAGTGTCCAGAAGAGGACTATATCATTGAGTGCCAAGGTTTGTGCCCCTCATAACGCTAAGTCAACAGGGCCCCCTCTCTGTTGTTCAATTGTTTAGAAGAGAACAACCTTAGAACAGTCATTGTTCTTCGATCCCGTTCCACAAGAAACGGTTATTGCTTCCCTGAAATCACGTCAGTGGTAATTTGATTCACTCTTTTAACGTTCTTCAAGAGAACCCTTGGTTACCCAATAACCTCAATTGTTCATCCAGAACATCTCCGGTATTCTGTCTCAAGGATCGCACGTAGTTCCGAGCCCCACTTCGCTCCCACTTCTCGAAGTCTGTCCTTCCTCCCCTCATTAAGGACAAACCCCCTAAAACCCCCTCCTCCTGGGAAGGAAATCGCCAGTCGGACCAAAGCCATTCCTTTAAATCACCTTCACCTGCACGCCGACCTTATAAATACGTAAGCTACTAATTGAAATAAATTATTTAACTTTGTTGCCAACGTAACTCTGTGCTTTAACACGGATTAAGTCCACCCTTTCCCTTCTTGTTTGTTTTGTCATTTAAATTTTTTTAATCCACGCATAGTCAAATTTATCCTATGACCTTTTCATTTCATGTGCATCTCCCATTTTAATTCCCCGGACAGGTAAATATTTTCCATGTGTTATTTTTGTTAGTTTAATTAATAAAATTCTATTTTGTTAATGCTGGCAAAATTATTTATCCTTGGGCTCCGTTCCACTTCTTAAGAATATTAAAGATAAATAAGCCCTCTCCAGGCCTATTTATTAACGTAGAATAATACTCTGCCATCTGATTAAATCCCCGCAATCGAATATAGAATAATCCCCACAAAGAATAGATAAATAGTATATCGTCGGTAGACTTTTCTACGACACAGCTTTTGTTTTCTTTTGCTCAATGTAGCGTCTGTATATTTTTTAAATTTTTGTTTTATTTATTATTTTGTGCTTCGCTCTTTTTTTTATTGATTTAACTATTAATACTATTATATATATATATATATATATATATATATATATATATATATATTTGGGGAGATCAGTACTTACTTTTAGTTACTCATCGGGATTCTCATTTGAGTTGTATAGTTGGTAGTCATAATCGGTTGTCCTTTTTAAGTTGTTACGTTTAGGGTAGTTACATTTATGTACTATAGTTTATTACCTATAGATTGGACTGACGTTTGTTAAGGGTTTTCTCAGGCTTCATTTGAAGCGTTATTTATAAAGCGTACGACGGATTTCTTCTTCTTGTAAGAAGGTTTGGTCTATTATATTGTGGGGTATTGTATTTTTATTTTTTTCTGACAACTTTCTTGCTCTTTTTTTAAGATTGTGTTTATGGGTTCTCTAGTAGAGCTGCAGTGGAGTTCTTCTGCTGGTATGTAATCTAGTCTTCTTGTGTTTGTTATAAATCTAGTGGCTTGATTTTGGACTTTTTTGATCATCTCGATTTGGGAGTTACTTAATGTATTCAATGTTACTATTGGGTATAGGAGCTTAGGTTGTACTAAGGCCAGGTATAATTTTAGTTTGATTTTTCTTTTATAGTTGTCTGAATCTGTAAAGTGCTGATAAGGTTGATTTTGCGGCGATGATTTTTTTGTGGTCGATAACATGTATATCCTGACGGTGTTAATTTTAGTCCAAGGGCACATTCTTCTGTTGAAAAAGGATATTCCTCTTCATCTACGCGGACAGTGTCTTTTTTCCTTCTTTTTATCGGTATTAGTTTGAACTTATCTTTGTTTCTCTTTATTTTATTCCTTTTCTCTTAATCATTTAGGTTTTTAACTTCTATTCCTGTTCTTAGAGCAATGTCCTTGGTGTTTTTTCTGTCCCTGGTCACTATCTGAGTGATATCCTCCGCTAATTGTATATACATCGAACGTTATCAGATGGATGTGAAAGGTGCCTAGTGTAAACTGTGAACCGTTTTGGTGAGAGGCAGCCTTGCTGTGAGACACCTGTTTGCAAATTGAATGTGTCGCCCGTTTTGCCGTTTATCTGCAATACTGCTTTCCTCTCCTCTAGATAGCTGCAGTGTGTTTTGCAGATGTTTATTTCCAGGTTAAGATCACAGATTCTGGGCTTTAGGCCAGGCAACTACTACTCGTTCAAGACTTTGGCAACATTTCGGAGTACAATGTCAACTCTGTTGCCTCGCACTGTTTCAGTAGGGTTGTATAGGTTGTTTATGTTAAGAAGATTGATCAACCTTTCGTTAAGGAGCTTTTCTAAGACTTTGCCTAGAAATTCGAGGAGCGAGATAGGAAGGAAGCTTCCGACTTGATGTTTCGGTTTACCCGGCTATGATAGAAAGAACATCTTTGCCGTTTTCAGTGCTTGGGGGGAATATCCCATATTTAGGGAGGCATTGAAGATCTTCACTTCCGATTCGTGCACATTTTCTGGGACTTTGATTAGGTGAGCTTTGGATATCCCACTTTGTCCTGGAGCCTTTTGTTTAAATGATTTTAAGTTTGTTAGGTATTCATCCATAGTAAACGGCTTTTCTAACCCATGGCATTGTGTCTTTGTTCGTCAACGTTTCTAAATGTTATAGTACGTTCACGATGTGTTTCCAGGCTATGTAAGATTTCTTCTTCGTAGTTTAGCTCGAATTATTGGTTTCCTTCCGGTGAAATAGAATTTTTTTTTCTTCCAGTGTGTTTGGAAATGTTTTTGAAGTTCCTCATTTTGTTCTACTTTCTGGTTCTGTATTTTTCAGGCTTATTTCCTCTTTTGGCTCTGATCCGCGTAATTTCCTGTATTGTCCCTAGAATTTCCTTGGAGCCTTTTCTATTTGCATTTTGCCTATTATATTATCCAAAAGGCTGTGCAAACTTTCCTTGATGAAGGTTTCTATCCTCCTTCTAATTGTCATAAACTTCTGTACCTTTCCATCGTATTTCCCGATTCCCTCATTTCATTTATTACGTTTTGAAATTCTTCCATTTCATCTTGGATCTCTTGGGTCCAACTAGTTGAAGGTATGGATCTCTCCTCTATTGTTAGGGGGGGCATACTGTACGCCTCTCTGATTTTTTTGGTAATTATTTCTAGTGAGTCATCTATTTCCTTTTTACCTTAGTTGATAAGGGGTCCAGTTTCTATTGTGTTTAAGTTCTGTCTGTATCCATCCCAGTTTATTTTGCTGGTTGCTTTTCTGCGTGTTATTTTTAATTTGTATGGGCGAAGTTAAGATGGTGGTAATTATGCTTGAATGATTGGGGGGATTTGCGGGGCTTGGCTCTGTGTGGTGATTTGGATTGAAGTTTTGATTCGTTAAAGTAATATCTGGGGTAGTCAAAGTTGTGAGATAAGTAAGGAAGTCTAGTCCCTCTCTGTCTAGTAGGCATATTTGTATTGAGAATTGTAAGTTTTTTCCCGTTTGTATGGGTTGTGTACCCTGCTTCCTTGCACCTCGCTTAAGGTCTCCGGCTAGAAAGGTTGAGACCTTTCTATGGAAGAGCTTAATGAAATTGAGTATTTGTAGTTACGAGCGTCTTAGGGGTTGGTATGCATATATGGTCCTCCTTTTTAGATATATCTAATTTATTTAACAGTTAACCTTCTCAAATCTTTTTTCTATTTAGATGATACAATTCCAGGCCATAATAATCCTACGTTATGGATAATATTTTTATCATCGTTTTCTCTGCTGCCCGTGTAATTGTAATGCTCTATATTTTTTATAATACTTAATGGGGTGCCTGATGTATACAATCACCCAATCCTCCGGTATTTTGAAGATTGTATGAAGACGCACTTCTTATTCTAATTGTTTCTTTAAATAAGAGAAAGCCTATAAATAAATGGTTGTGACCTTAATGAACGCAATGAAAATTAATATTTATTATTAGTGGATCTCATAACAAAGCGTCCTAACTATTTCATACCAATTTTATTTAGGAATTAAGGAGATAATTAATTTTTTATATAAATCTTAATCTCGTTCTACTTCAATTATGGTACCATAATGTCGAAGGTAGTTTAAAATGTTAGAAAGAGTGTATCTTGCTTTGAGTAGTCCATCGAGGTCGAAGATGACGGATGCCTTTATATATGCCCCACTACCCTACCACCCCATCGTCGCGGGACTTGGTTAAACCTAGTGTCAATGGCATCAAACCTGCACTAGGCTTAAACGGGTAGGAATGTGTGAAATCTTTAGACGTGTGTCTTGACCGTAAGGAGATGGACCCAGGTGCCAGTAGATGCTTGATAAGACCAGGATTCACCCTCAGCTGCAGGGAGCTGGCGAGACACCGGTCTGTTCGTGCTCGCCTATAGGCTCTCTCGATCCTGATATGTGATCGAGGTATCCTTCCTCTAGCCTTTTCCTAAGAAGGCAGAACCTTCTTATGGCCTGGGATTGTATCATCTAAATAGAAAAGAGATTTGAGAAGGTTTAGTGTTAAATAAATTCGATATATCTAGTAGGCCTGCATGTCGTACCTCTTTGACCCACTGCCACTCCGAGATTCCCGGCTGATTTAGTTGTGGCTCCCAGACACCCAACTGCACTGTGTGATACGTAACTCAACCAAACTGCTACCATTTTAATTAAAGTTGAATTCCTAGAAATATATGTATACTGATATAATTAACTGACAATTGCTAAAGGAAACACAATTGTAGTAGAACAAATTCTAGTTTTTTTAATCGTAAAAATCTTTCAGAAAAGGAAACTTTTTAATACAAGAAAGCAACAACTCTAACTAAAGGCAGTGAAAAAATTTTTTAAACGTTTAAAAATTCGTAAACATACAGAAATATCAGATAAATTTTAGGATGATTAGGTGATGGGAACAGGGACTATCCTGTTTAGCTCTTTGAAGACTACTTTCTTTATTATGTTCTTATCTTCCTGTAAAGTTTTTGTATAACAATAACATATGCGTCATTATATTTAACTCTAAAGGCGGTGAGCAGTTTAAGAAGTCATATATACAGTATATTTAATGGGATTGGATTGAACCTGATGAATTATTATTTTTTTGCCCCAATCCATCAAAACCTATCACTTTTGTCATAATTTCTTTCATTGAATTTATTTTGTTTATTACACTAGCACGAGTTAAACATAACGGAAAATAGGATTATAGGATAAGCACTAATTAGGATAAAAGATTAAAATAAAAGAAAGTTTGAGTAACAGTCGGTTCTACTGAGAAAATGGAGCAGTATTTAAGTTGCAGGGAAAATGACAGCTGGCATAATCAAATTAAGGAAGAAGCTGCCCTTATTTTACTAAAATTTGAAAGCTCAATTAATGAAGAAATATATAAAAGATAAAAGGGAGTCACTAGAAAACCTTTAAAGAAGATGAGACAAGAAGATTGAAAGACCTAATATTGTGACGAGAAAAAGATATTGCTAGCTCACTTCGCACAGAGTTAATCAGGTGATATGCCTCAGAGTGGCCGAGTTCAGATAATGTTCTCCACAAAGAGGCAGATGGTTAATTTATTAACGTCGCCACTTCTAGCCGATTTCGCTTTGCTTCTTTTGGACAGTTGATCAAGGTCGGAAAATGGGTATTCATATTACTTTTTGTAGTGGAAGGGGGGTTCTAATTAGAAACGACATAAATTTACAATGTCAAAGGTATATTATAGTATATATTTCCCTTGAAATAATCCTCCTAGGTATTTCCCAGTTTAGCAATCTTTTTACCATTTCTTTCTACATACTGTAGAATCCATGACATTCGATTCTTTAGATCTGAAGGTCTACCTACATTCTAGTCTGCCACACATTGAAATACATAACACTTATCTTGAAATTACTTCTCTTTTCACATTTTTACACGTAATTTGTTTCGCAGGTAACGGAAGTTAACTTCGCAAATTTAAAAAGGTTAATTATCCAAAGAAATTCTATTGACTGTTGTTGATAATTATAGAAAATCTACTATATATATTTTATATTAACTAATATAGTTGGAAATTTCATGATTAATGGATGAGAGATAAACTCGTAGTAAAAAGGCATTCTAAAGATTTTTCTAAAATATTTTTGCTTATAAACAAAATCAGGTGAATTTAATGGTTTGATCAAAACAAGGAAATATAGTCAGAAGAGAACAGTTGAAATGAAAAGATTAAAAGAAGTTAAATTGCAGGACAAAGAGGAATTAAAGCAATTACATTGACTGTTAGGTCCAAAGTTATTTAAAGCAAATGTTTGCTTCAAACTGAGTCCAAGAGAGAAGAAGCATAATAGATGATGCAATGAAAATAGGTAAGGAGAAGTGCAGCCTCCTAGTTCTTTAGCATCTCAAAATATTCGCCTTTTGTTTATGACACACATTTACATAATTTATGAATGATATTCACATATTAGCTTTATCAATCGTAGGAACAAGAAAGTAAAACTGTCCAAGGAATCTTTCGTTACAAATATGTGATCAATTGTATAATTAATTGAGTGATGCTGAGATTGACATTCTACAGTTGATCATCGGTCATGATCAGTGTAGAAGTCTAAATACCGCGTACATAAGTGTACGCAGAAATAATGCGACACAAGCTGCGTGCGTTCTCGTATCTCTAAACGCACCTCTCGCCTCGAATTCTCTGTCGCCCTTTTCCGCGCCACCGTAAACTCCGAGATGGCTCGAAGGCATGAAAGACATACTGTCCTGTCTGCCCAAAGATGAAAAAAAAGGTCTTTCGCACGACGATCTGGATTTTACAAGAATTCATTTCTCTCTCTAGATTTCTGCTTGAGAGGGCAATAAAAGGAAAACTTCTCCCTGGATTCAGGCAGAAGATCGTGGACCTACGTCGAGATTGTGTGGTGCCCGATCCACAAACGAAACAGTTCGCCCGCTGCAACGAATGAACTTCACGGTACTTGTAGGGGCCAGACTTTTCGCAGCCCTACCCTTCCGGGTCTGAGGTTACACAGGACCACCCTCTGCGGAATACCCTAGACGTAGCTAGGTAATAGGTTTTGGCTACCCACTCCAGGAGCCGAATAATTAAAGAGGGACATCAAGGAAGAAGTCCGATTTGAGTCACCGTTTGGCTCACCTTCTTGATCGGGCATAGGTTCATTATATCACAGGTCTAGGATTACCCTCTCATTCCGTAACCTTGGATAGCCGAAATAGGTGCGATCATCGTCACCAGATGAAGATCTTGGACCTATGTTGAGTTTGTGTTGAGCACGATCCACAAAGGAAACAGTTCGCCCGCTGCAACGAAGGAACTTCTCGGGGAAATGGATGTTGCCGTCACGGTACTTGTAGGTACCAAACTTCTCGCAGGCCCCCATTTCTTTAGAATCTGAGGTTACACAGGATCTCCTTCTGTGGATTACTCTAGACGGAGCTAGGTAATCGGTTTTGGCTCCCCACTCCAGGAGCCGAATAATTGGACAGTTTCTTCTAGGAAAAAGTCCGATTTGAGTCACCGTTTGGCTCACCTTCGTGATCCGACATAGGATCATTATATCCTCATTCTAGGATTACCTTCTCATTTAGGAACCTCGGACGGCCAGACTTAGTGCACTCATCGTCACCAGAAGAAGATCTTTTCCGTCCCCTTCCAAAATACTTACGAACTCAAAAGGTATCTTTAATTGAATTATCCCCTCCCTTAACTTCACCAGTTTATCTCTGAACTAGAATTCTTATCCCCAGCCCATCACACTTTGAAGGTGCTTAATTCAATGTTTAACTCAACAATAATATTCCCTTCGTTCTGTCTGGTGTCATTAAGACGCAAACATCCCAGTGAATAATATGCAAGTAATCCCCACGACATTTTGCAGACTTATTTATACAGTGCAAGATTAATCCTATTTATATTTATATACCCTGTTGCTTATTTCAAATTCGAGTACATTAAAGATTATTTTTGTATCTGTGTGTTTAACTATTTTGGACGATCCTTTTGCAATTATTAAGCAATCTACTCGATTTAATCTCAATATTACACTGATCCACCCAGGGTTGGCATTTACTGAGTGGGGACACACTCAGGGGGTCATCATCTTAGTTTTAATCAAAAGATACGCACTGGGGTTATTCTTATCCACCGGAAGTGGCTAAGGTAGGTGTATTGGATACGATTCACTACCGCTTCCCCTCGGTGCGGCAATAAAATATATGTCCAGGAAGTGGGACTGGGATTACCGACTCAATAAAGCTCGACAATCAGAACTATCTAGTTAAACAAACATTTATTATTAGAATTAGTTAATAGTGAGCAGTTAAAGGTGGAGGCATATAAATAGTTGCAAACTAAAGAGTTTAGCGATATTCCTCAATTCTTACTCTTCTCGTGAGTACTGTGGCGACCTGTTGCAAATGTTAATTATATGAATTATATCTCACCAATGTGTCGTGATACTTTTCACATTCTGTTTTCCTTTGCCCCGCGAGAATTTAGTACAACATGGACTTATAAACGTGAGGGTGATTGCGCGATTTACCTTTAGAGATAAAAGGGTAGAAATATGCAAACATAAAGTATGGGTATGCCTAGAAATTGACAAGTAAACGACTGCTCAAAATACAAGTCAACATTGTTAATACGAACCAGAATTTCGGGGCCAAATCAGGATTGTCATTGGAGAAGTGGATCCACGCTATTTATTATTCGATTAAAAATACGAGAGAAATATCTGTTCTAGAGTGTTATAAAATATTTCGGTTAGGAGCATGGTGGATTGCTACAACATTTTTCAGGAAGTATGTACCAACTACTTCACAACGATTTATTTTATTTTAGCAGGTCGGGTAGTTGTGGAGTGCATGATTCTTGCTTTTCTCACCAGCCAAAGCAGCATCGTGGATGGGCGCCTCTTATGTCATTTTGGGTTTTCGGTTTAATTGACAGCAGTGTAACTGCTGCCAATTTCTACATATAGATCCTGTATCAAAAAGATGCGGTTACGTTGTTACCCATTGGGCAGCAGTTGTTAGCCCTCGATTTATCATTCACACAGACGAATTGAGATTCCATAAAATTTGCTAGGTTGTATATTTCAAATTTCTCAAAGATACGCTATGTTCTATTTCGAGGAACATTAGTTCAAAAATTTTGTCTCCACTCTATTTCAAATTTGATATATGCTTAAATTTAAAATACAACTTTACTATCCATTTTATATAACCATAGAGGGTAAAAGGAAATAAATAGTGAAACAAAGGGATAGGTGTTGTCAGTAGTATTCATTTTAATCATCAGAAAAGCATAGAATAATTGATATGCTATGATTTCCTAGTTTCCACTAGTTAGTTTTATATCAAGAATAAATATCACCATATTTCGTTCAACTCTGAGTCAGAGAGAAAGAAAAGTTTGACACTACCAATCCGTTAAATGAGGTGAGAATGTATGTTCATAAACAGCTTTTTTGCCAGGTGAATCCTTAGTGGCTTTCACTTAACTTTAATCGGGTTGGAGTAATTGGTGTCCATAAACGCATCTAGGAACGTTCTAAATCTAACAACCCTTTACCTATCACATTAATTCCATTCTAGGTTTCTTATATGCTTAATACTTCAAAATGCAAAAGTATCTCAATGTAAATCGTAGACAAGGAAATAGATTATAGTGCTAGATACTTTGTGAGTAAGAACTTTAAGATAATATAAATTATATGTTCCTAATGCTCTTTCATGTAATTTTTCAACAAATATCGAAACGTCTGAGGTTTTCTTGAAATAAAGCGAATCATCCGTACTTCATTGTAATAAAACGTTGTGTATATATACAAAACTTTATATTTCGCTAGATTCAATATATTTAAAAAACAGATAAAATAATCAATAATGACAAACAAAATACCTATCTAAAATAATAATAACCATCTCTTTTTAGTAAAAATGATAATTTTCTAAGCATTATTCAAACCTGTTTAATTTCATTTTAAGGATATCTGAATGTCGGGGAGGAGGGTTAAAGCAAATGCAAAAGTTTATCTTGATGCTATTTAAAATCATTTATTAACCTATACTACCCTCTCAGCTAGTATAGTGGTGAGCGCCCTTGCCCAGCAATCGTTGGGTCGGCAGTTCGATTTGCCGTCCGGATTCTTTTTTCTGCTGACACTATTTACTAGGGGGGTTACCTCCGTAACTGTGCATCACAGTGGAGACGGTTAGATGGAGCTCGTAGCCATGACAGGTAGTTGACCTAAGAGAAGGATAACCCTGATTGCATAACCCTGGTGCCACAGGCATAATTTGCCTGTTCCAGCGATCCTTTGTGAGTGAGTCAGTGAGTATCTTTATTTAGACGTGAATTTTCATAGCAAAGATTATAGTATTATGTGGAACTGGGGGGCTTTATCTTGGCGCAGCCGGCGACTGCAGAAAACGCTATGATGCCGATAACTGGCAACCTTATTCCAGAAGATCCTAATTAGTGGCACTGAGAAGAGAAGCAAAAATGTTGTGATGATCATCTATTTAATACAAGCTCAACACCCCTCTCATCACGCCAAATGCCAGCCTGACACGATCACAGTCCAAGCTCTCTAATTATACGAGCTACAGCTATTTGACTGTAGCATTCAAGAAAATTTCTACCCGATATTGTGAATGACATATTATATAATTGGAGCAAATTTATTTTAAACTTTTCAAGAAAAAATGATTTATGATAAAATTTATTACTGCCTAAGTCGGTTATCAATATCTTGATAGATGTAACATGCTTGTCTGAGGGATAGTGGCATTTCCTAATACAAGCCTTTTCTAGAAATATTCACACCTAAGTAAGATTAGTCACCGTAATGGATGAAAACAACAGAAACTTTGCAACAACTCATTAGCTTTCCTGTTTTTAATACCAATAAAAAATTTGTTTTTTCAAAACATAATCTTGTCTCCTCAAAGCTGGAAGAATTAGTTCTCTTTCATGAATTTATAGGTTTCGATTTCCTTAAGAACTCTTGTCAGAAAGAGACAATTAATATGGATGGGGACTTTTGCTCGATTTTTTGTTATAGAAGATTTCCGTTGTTTAATAAGATTTGTTTTCATAGGCAGTTTCTATTTTCTCCTAATAAAATTTAATACATAATATTTGAAAATGGGTACTAGGATAAAGTCGTTCAAAAACAATTATATAAGGTAAATATTAACTAAATACCCGCCAAATGATGTATTTTTTTTTAAGGGCTAATCTGGCAACTCCCAACTTGGGCATAAGTCGCCGCAAACAAACGGCAAAAAAAGAGAGATGACAATGAGGGAGCAAGCTCCAGCGTCGGAGGGGAGGTCCTCATCCACCCGGCGTAGGAGCGTGCGACCTAAAAAAAATAACAAAAACAAAAACAACAAAACCTAGTTAAATACAAGGGAGAAAGCCGGCCCCCCACCCCTCAAAGTCCATCAATCCACCAGTGATGGTGCTCGCACTCGTCCCAAGTACAAGGACAAGCGGTGTCGACACCACCCATCCCATTAGCCGGACAGGTAACGTGCATGAAGATCACCCAGACTGGGACATTCGACAAGAATGTGCCAAACAGTCTGGGGGACGACACAGTTGTCACAATAGGGCGCAGGCGAGCGCTCCATCAAATAGCGATGCGTTACACGAGTGTCTCCGATTCGGAGACGACAAAAAACGACCTGAAGCCTTGGCAGAATTGAAGGATAGGTCCATAGGAACAATCGCGGCGCAATGACACGCAACTTTAAGTTCCCTTCGACCGTCTCCCATCTTCTTTGCCAAAAAGTCCGTAGAGCTGCCCGTATTCCTGCCATGTAGTCTTGTGAGGAAGAGCAAAATGCTAATCCGGTCGAAGTCCTCGCGGACTCTTTTGCGCCCTCGTCGGCGCGCTCATTCCCCGCAATCCCCACATTTACAGGAACCCAGCAGAAGATAATCTTGACATCCGCCCAGCTCGCCAAATCCGTGGCATCATTGATATCGCGAACCAGGGGATGCAGAGATTCTAATTCCCCTAGGGGCCCTCAGGGCGCTTTTTAAGTCGCTATAGATCACAATTCGATCTCCGAACCGGGCACGTCGCGTAATCTCCCGTACCAAGTTGGGTATTGCCACCAGCTCGGCCGTTAAGACAGACGCAGCGCGTGGCAGAGCCCCGCTGCCTTCAAACATAGGGGAAACGGCGTGGAAGCCGATCCCCTCTTCGGATTTGGAGCCATTCTTATACACTGGCACAGTTCTAGCGTGACACGAGGTGTGCACCAAAAAGTTCAAACGCAATACTCCCGGCGCAGTACAAGCTTTGGCAGCAGAGGCGTGGCGACAAATAGCGAAATGTGGTACCGTCCAGGGTGGCGTCCTGGGCAAAACCAGGGGCGCTACCGGCCCGAGAGCTATATCTAGCTCTCGAAGGAGTTTCCTGGCCCTAAACCCAAAGAGCTTAGGGAATGACTGGCGTCTATCGCCTGCATAGGCACCGTCGAGATCAGCTGCGGATGCAGTGAGAGCTGTTGGCGACTGAGGGAGGCGCCGTGCTCGCGCGTACAGGCAAGTGATGCACTGCACGCGGCACAGAGCCAGTGGAGTCTCCCGAGCATCGACCAACAGGCTCTCAATGGGGGAAGTGCCAGAGGCACCGGTCGCAAGGCAGAGGCCGGTGTGGTGGATCGAATCCACCTTCCGCAATAAACGCTCGGCTGCGGATGCATAAAACTCGCATCCGTAGTCAAGCTTTAAACGAACAAAGGATCGTTAAAAAGTAGAGCAGGAGCCCTATTAGCGCCCCAAGCGCTGAACGTCAGGAACGGATAATATCCATGCGCGGGTCAAGAGACCATAAGGCTGCGAATATGAGCCCTTCAGGTGAGGCGTCGGTCAAATTCAAGACCAAGGAAACGGTGTGACTTAACTACATCCAGGCGCACCACATTAAGAAACAAATCTGGTTAAGGGTGGAGCCGTGGATGGTGGCAGAAGTGCACCACCTTAGTCTTAGCCAAAGAAAACCGGCACCTATGCGCTTGGGCATAGCGAGATACGCGCTTTAATGCCTGCTGGAGTTGACGGTCCAGAATTGGCATCTGGGCCGCGCCAAAAGAGATCGAAAGGTTATCCACGTAGAGCGTAGCGAGAACATCTTTCGGCAGCACCGAAAAGATGCCATTGATGCTCAGGGCAAAGAGTGTGACAATGAGGACACTTCCCTGCGGGATACCGTCTCCCTACTCCTTTGGGCGTGAGAGAGCTCCCACCACCCGTACGCGAATACGATGATCTCGTAAAAATTCAGATATAAAGTCTGGGAGGCGTCCCTTCACCCCCATCGTGTGGAGAGTCTCCATGAGACCGTATCGCCATGCGGTATCATAGGCCTTCTCCAGATTGAAAAACAACGTGGCGTATTGGAGTAGAACTTGCGGAAGCCGCACTGTGCAGAAGACAGATGGCCTCCGCTGTCAAAAAAGAAGCTAATCTAACATTTACCAATTTCTCCATCAACTTGCACATAAAAGAGGTTAGAGAGATTGGGCGTAAACCTGTCGGAGTAGAGTGATCTTCCCCGTTTTGCGATAGGCGAGCACAGTAGTGATTCGCCATGAGTCTGGGCGAAAAACCCCCACCCAGATCCTGTTGAACAAATTTAACAGAAAGGCCATGCCTCACTCACCCAGGTGTCGAAGCATGGCGTACGGGACATCGTCCGGACCATGGGTGGTGTCCGCGCGCGAAGCGAGAGCAGAGTGCAACTAACTCACAGTAAACTTGTCGTAGAAGGGTTCTCCACCTCTGGAGGTAAGGTAAAGCTGACCGCCTTCCGCGACATCACGACGTGCACTAAATGCTTGCAGCGCAGCATCCCTGCTATAGAATGCGGAAAAAGCGGTCGCTAAGGATTCCGCCACAGACGCAGGGTCCAAGATTGCGGTCCCATTCTCCTAGAGAAAGGGAGGGAGGTCCTGCGAGAACTTGCCCCGAATCCTTTTGACTCGCTTTCACACCTCAGCTAAAGGGGTCTTCCCGGTAAGTGAAAACACGTATGCCCGCCAAGAAGATCGGCGGGCTTACTTCGAAATATACCGGAACCTAGCCCTAGCCCGACGAAATTCAGCGACAGTAAAATCGTTCGGGCGGCGCTTATAGCGCATGTAGGCATAACGCTTCTGTTTGAGGGCAGTCTCACAGTTGGCTGACCACCATGGGAGTGGTCGGTGTGCAAAACGGTCAGACGTCCTAGGAATAGTAGTCAGGCCCACGGCGATGAGGTTGCCAGGGATGAACTCGACGGCCTCAGCTACCGACCTAAACTCCTCGACTGAGATAGAAAATTCAGTCATTTCCTGAAATGCAGGCCATCGCGCCCGCGCCAAGCACAACCGAGGTGAGCTCTCAGGCAGCAGGTGCCCTGAAATGGATAATTGAATAGGAAAGTGCTCACTACCTTGGACGTCATCGATTATCCCCAATAAAAATCAGGCTGTCCATCCGAAGAGCACAAAGTTAGGTCAATGCAAGAAAAGGAAGCGGTTCTCGGACAGTGATTCGTAAACTCATCCACGTTTAGGACACCCATCTCAATCTCTTCGATCAGACTGGCAAGGACTTGTTCTCAGGAATTTATGAAGTAATCTCCCCAGAGAACATACATGCCGTTCAGATCTCTAAGCAAGAGATAGGGCCTCGGCAACCGTGCCATGACGTGGCGGAAGTCTCCCGCGTCGAAGTCAGCTGACGGTGGAATGTACGCAGAAATGATAGTATTCCTTCTATCCAGGTGCAGCTGCACAGCCACTGCCTGAAAGGAGGTATCTAAAGAGAAAGGAAAAACGGAGACATCATGCCGGGTGTAAACCGCGCATCCCGCAGCCCGGCTATCCCGCGGGAGGGCGGACAGGGGTCCGCGCCTTGCATGGTCTCCTGCAAAAAGATAGCTAACGGGTAACGGGAGGAGACGAGACGAGCTTCCGCAGCTAGTCGCAGTTGGCCCAAAGTCCACACAATTTCATTGAAGGAATATGCCGTCTAGGCCTAGCTCGGAGGAGGCGCGGAGGCCCTCCTCGAACAGAAGACCCTCACGGGAATGGCCGTACGCTTCCAGGGGGCAGAAGCTCGGACGCTGTTGGCCACACAAACTGCTGGATGCGTTGTCGCCTTTGAGGACTTATTGGGGGAGATTGGGCTCGCCATGGAAGGCTTTTCATCTCTCTGCCTTGAAACCTTAGGCGGGCGAGGCGGTTTCGAGGCGGGGGGCACTCTTTTCGAGGAACCACCGTCTCCGAGCCACTCGCTCCACCTCGGGTCGTGGGCGAAGGAACCGAAGCTCCTTTCTTGCTCCCTTCCTTTCTGCGGAGAGGTTTAAAAACCTCTGAAGATGGGATTGCGTTTAAATTCAGGGGTGTTGCACCATGTGTACTGGTACGACTTGGTGTAGGTGCGTGGCCGTTTCACCTTATTAAAAACGGTCACGCTTGGGGAAGAGGGGAGAGTCCTGGTTTAAACCCGGGCTGGGTATAAATTGTTTATACCGCCAGTTTTACCAGAGGAGCGCCCAGGATGAGTAGAGCCCGCAGGAGGCCTCCAAGTGGGCGCAGAAACAACCGTGATCGTTGGCCTGGATGGGCCAGGAGCAGAGGGTGTCTTTCTAACTATTGAGGCATATGACGTCCAAGACAGAGCCGGGCGCACCAGGACCAAGTCTTTAGCCTCGTGGAATGAGAGTCGACCCTGGGCCTAAACGGGCGGTCTTTCTTCCTCAAGGAGATATGCACCACATTGCTTCCAATAAGCAGGGTGCGGCTCTCCGCAATTGCCATCCTATGCCACACACGATTTGGACTTATCGTGTGCGACCTTTAGAGCAATTTACACAGACTTCGGGTGACCCTGACTTTGCACGTCTACAAGAACACTTCGTATGGCCGAAGCAGTGACAGTAATAGCACCGCCGCGGCAGTGGCACGAATACCTTCTTGCGGTAGTGGTACCAACCGGCACGCACCGACTCAGGGAGCTGGTCACAGTCGAACGTGACGAAGAGTGTTTGTGGGTCTCGAGGCTCCTCCCTGTTTTATAATCACAAGTTCGACCTTGACTGCCCCATGGTCGGCAGCTCTAGGGTGATTTGCTCAATCAAGTATTTAACGAGGTTCCCCCGCATAAACTACTCCTTTCACAAAGTTTATGGTAGAGTGCGGCGTCACACTCACCGGGGTGCCATGAAGTGTCCGAAGAGCACTTATCTTCGCCGCCTTAGCGGGATTCGCTGCATTCGCCAGAAGGCTCACGCCCAATTGCACTAGCTAATCCTCTTCTTTGATGGATCATGTTGCCCTAGGAAAACATAGTGCCATCAGTGGAGCGAATAACGAGGAAGCGTTTGAAGCCAGCGGGCTCGAAAACGCCATGTAACCTCTTAATCAGGGGCCCTGATGTCATCGAGGCTCTGCCTTGTGCACTTTTAGGTCTTAGTCTTCGTCAGGGGCTCCGCACACGGGGTTTTAGAGGGGCCGGTTTTGCCGATCTTGGCTTGCTCGCCTACCAAAGTGGCAGCAGATCCATCCGTCCCCGCAGCACCAGCGGATGTAGAGGAGCCCCGAGTCTTTTTTGTCTTTCTTGTCTTTTTATTTTTCTTTTTACGAGAGGAGGGCGGGGAATGAACCCCTTTCTCACCTCCGCCAGCAGAAGCCCACTTGCCAGATGGACCGGCCTCAGCCAGGTCCCTCTCCGAAATGGAAAAGGTCCTGGTAATCGTAGGAGCACCTGTCGGAGGAGATCCCTCCCCTCCTTGTACTGCCTCGGAGCCCTCAGCCGTAGGAGGAGGACCTTGCATAGGGGCGGATTCGGGTTCGGTGCTTGGCGCCGAGCCTTGATTCCCCCCCATGGAAGGCCCTACCGTTTGAGGCTGGGTTTCTGTAAGAACCATGTCTATCACAGGAGGGGCCTCTGGATGGCTATATTCTCCCAGGACATCGCAGGTCCCCTTGGCAGCGTCAAGAGTCTTTTGTGGGGAGGCACAGGCCTTGACCCCGGCAAGGTTTAATATTCTTGCCAGCAGGTCTTTTGAGGGAAGCGAAGGAAGGGGCCTGGCAAACCCCTTAAGGGGGTTTGCCTTACCGAGCCGCTTACATGAGGGGCAGTCGGCAAAGGGCTGCCTGCTGGCTTCCTCGGCAGTCCCCTTAGAAAGAAAAGGAGGGACTGCCGCTGGAAATAGGGAGGTGCCCGAAAGCACCTCCAGAGAAGGGGGTGAGGGGGAGTTCCCTTCACCCGTAGGCGTTGGAGAGGAGTAAGCCTCCTCTCCAGTTAAAGAAATATGAAGAGTCCCATGAGCAAGCACATGGGGCGGAAACCTCCATTTTTTCGGTGGAGATGCCCGAGGGCGGCTCCGTCGATGAGCAAGGGGGAATTAGGGGGAGATTTTTTTTTTAACATCATTGGGCATGGTGATCCTAATATTTCTGCGCGACTCAATAGCTGACCACCTCTTACAGTTGCCCGCACTGCAAGAGGTGCTTTCAGGCCTGGCAGAGCCAGGAGCCAGCATTTGGGACCACCCCTCCTGCCTGGTGGCCTGGCAGTCCATCAACATGTCGGCTCTACCTTGAACATGGCGTAAAAGGATAGATTGTGAAGAGGAGAGGAAAAAGGATGTGAGGAAGGTATGGGTGGCAATGAAGCAGTTTGTTATAAAAAACTCATCCTGAACCGGAGCTCAGGGTTTTGAAAACGTTGTTCCTTCCTCCCTCAGCCCCGATCCAGGACAGTGGGCTTCAGAAGAAGGTCAGCATCTACCCTAAGAAATTAGAGGCTAAAAGACAAAGTTGTGGGAGAGGTTGTATGAAAAGCGAGGAAACAAGTGTTTTGAAGGAAGGAGAAGAGGCTAAGCTGGGGTCGGACGGGGTGCTGAGTCCCGTCAGCACGGCGGCCAGGATGTCAAATCGCCGCGCTTCTTACGGGGATACGGATAAAAGAAAACCAATTGTACACAGGAAAAAATATTCCTGGAACAAATTTACGCTTATGAGAAAGCACTCACCATGTTTATCGCTCACCTGTCCAAGATTAGTAGGAAATTCATTGAGATGGGGCTTGAGGTAATAAATCATTATGCTCATGTTGCAGCCTAAATGCTGAAAACTATCAAGCATATCTCCATCAAATCTTTGTAGTTTTCAAACTTTTTCCTCACCAAAGAATCGTTTCCCTACAGCTACAAATGCATCCCATGCTCTTTTTTTCTGAGTAAGTCATCGATATCGAGAGGTTTTGGCTTTCATTACAATTCTGATTTGTGCCATTACCCAAACTCCAGCCTTTATTTTATCATAAATAAGCCCTGAAAATGTTACATATTGGAATTTGAAACATTTCCTACTTAAAGAGCATTGTCAAATAGTTTCATTAGTCTTATGTAGCTCAATATGACAGGGCGAGATGATTTTATCTCCAAATATCGAATATTTCCTAATTGGACAGAGTTTCTGTTCCCAATGTTTGTCTTTTTCTCGGAAAATACCTTAAACACAGGATACATGAATATTTTGTAAATCCTCTCCAACTTGCTTACCAAGTAAAGAATTTACCTTTTTCAGTTCCACACAAATGACCCATTTGGGTTCGTCATACTGAAGTAAATCTAATACAACTTTTGTCTTTATGATTCTCTTTTAAGTGCACAGAGTGACGAATAGGAATCGCAACAAGCAAGTTTCCATTATGGTATAATACACATTTTACGCTATTCGTTGAATTACAAATAAAGAGTCTCAATTCGTTTTATCATAGTGTAGAGCACCCATTGCATTTAAAAGTTCTGCCACGTAACAACAGTAAACCAAATCTTTTTCAGATTTAAGATTGCTCGGAGATCATTTTTCTTATTGCAATAAAATTAAATTATATAATTTCTTCAACTTGTTTTTCTCTTTAATTCTAGAAGCTAACATTTCTGCTAACTCTTTTGACAGGGCTAATTTTATAAGTAAATCATTCAGTTCTGCCTTGTTGTAGTTTTCACGTTCTCTGGTCGTTGGCTGGCCAAAATTATTTCACTGTTATGTTCATAAGTTTCATCTGATTCACTTATATCAATTCCTCCTCTAGTGAAGGTATTTCTGTGAAAATGGGTAATATTATTTTATCTGAGTGAAGCACGGGAGGAATTGTTGAATTTACATTTGGGTAACCTAATTGTGATAGAACGGGTTGAGGCCGCCTTAATTTCAACCCCTATCACATGTTATTTAAAACCACGATGCTCCCTACGTTCATCTTCGCTTTGAAGCTTGGCGCCTTATCGCAGCCACCTGAGTCAATGTTTAAACAAGGAGGTTCATCTTCCCCCGTTCGCTCCCATACGCCGACCTCGCCAGATTGAGTTAGGCTTATGGGCAGATAAGGCTTGTTCTCAGGCTCGGCTGTGCATTCCCTCGAGGCTCCCACTCCATTGTCCCCCACGCCAAGGGACTGTCTCGACTATTTAGATGGAAACTTTACCACTAAGATCAGATTGGAGATCCAGATTTTCGTCACGAAACATCACCACGACCCTCTCTCACCTTGTGCGCCAAGGGACCTCGACCTCGAGATTCACCATCACTTGTCCAGAAGAAGGACAATATCCCTTGAGTGCCAAGGTTCGAGCCTTCGTGACGCCGAGTCCACAAGGCTTTCCCCTTGTTGTTTAGAAAGAGAACAACGTTAGAACAGCCATTGTTCGTTCGAGCCCGTTGAAAAGAAACGGTTCTCACCCCCATCCCTTTTTGTTCAGAAGAGAACAACGTAGAACGGCCAATGTTCGTTTGAGCCCGTTTGCCAAGAAACGGTTCTCACCCTTTCCCTGTTGTTCAGAGAGAGAACAACGTTAGAACAGCCATTGTACGTTCGAGCCCGTTGACAAGAAACGGTTTTCACCCCTCCCCCCTCTGTTGTTCAGAAGAGAACAACATTAGAACAGCCATTGTTCTTGAACCCGTAGACAAGAGACGGTTCCCACCCCCCCGTCCCTGTTGTTCAGAAGAGAACAACGTAGAACAGCCATTGTTCGTCAAGCCGTTCGTCAAGAAACTGTTCTCATTCCTAAGACGCTACGTCAGGATCATTTAATTCCCCCTATCCTTCGGCTGGAACTCGCCAGCGGACCGAAAATTCCTTCACGTCACCTTCCACTGCACAACAAGTATAAGTTACGTAAGCCGAACGTTAACTTTGAGGATTTAACCGTTTTGTCAATTCTATCCTGTGCTTTAAAAAGTTTAGCGAACCATCACCTCCCTTTAACTTTATATTTGTTTTACCTTCTTAAATCTTTTAATCCTCGGATAGCTCGAGTCCCCACGACCCTTTCCATTCTCTGTTCATGTCAATATTTTCCGTTTTGTGTGTTGTTGATATTTATTATTAATAAAACTCTATTTTGATAATGATAGCATTATTATTATCCTTGAGCTCATTTCCACTTCTTAAGCATATCCAAGATACATAATATCAGCCAGCCAGACATCCACGCACTCTAAAGATAATTAAGTAAGTTCCCTCAACGTCGAGAGTCCATTCTACGACATATATTTCTATCTAGTTTTAGTGCTATCACCAGAAGCCTTTTTGAGGTGAAAGAAGCAATCAAATACATGGTTCTTTTGCCCCCACCTTATATAGAAATGACAAATGATAGTTCTTTCCTACTGCCCCTCGCCCATTGACGTAAATTTTAGACACATGGTTTACATACATTAGGCGCCGCCTACGATTTATCCTGATTACAAATTTTAAGCTTTAAATTGCCTTGGAAGACTCACACATATATAGCAAACAGAGCTAGAGGAATTAATAAATTTCCTCGCTAATAAAGCTATGTTACAGAATCTCTGCGTCATTTCCTGAAATCAATCTTTAAAGAGAGAAAATAACATGTATACACAAGACCTTTATATTTCTAAGTGTGTCTAGATAGATACTGTTGATAAATAGATGTCTAAATAGATAGATGAAATAATATAACAGCATAATTGATTAATTATAATATCTCTTGTAGCTATAGGTGGGGCTAATATGGACCAATACATTGAAAAAACGCAAAGTAATAGAAAAAATACTACTGACATTTTTAATATCAGTGACCCCAAATAACCCTAGAACAGGGCTTAAACTTAAATCTGCCCCAGAAGTAAATATTTGTTGACCTGTGTGATTAATGACTATAATCCACACTTCTTGTATTGTATTTACAGGGTGTAGCAGCAAAATCCGACACTTGACAAAAAGAAAACGAAATAGGCAATAAAAACAAAAGTTGTAGAGGCAGAGACCCGGCAGTTTATTTAGCGACTGTTAGAGTTACATACTACATTATTTTTCAATGTAACCCCCGCCGGCGGAGACGACCATCCCAAGGCGGGCGCGAAATGAGTCACACGCTTTGGCGACCATGTCCTTGTCTATAGCGCGAACGCCTCCGCGATGGCAGCCTTCAGAGAGTCGACCGTGTTGTGGGCGTGCTTGTTGGTCTTGGTTTCGATCATGCCCCAGATGAAATAGTCAAGGGGGTTGCAGTGGGGTGAGGAGGGCGGCCACAAGTCTGGTGACCAGTGGTGAGGAACATTGTTGAGCAGCCACGCCTAGGTCGGCTTGGCCTTGTCTGCATGAGTGGAGTCCTGCTGGAAGACGTAGGGGCGTCCGGCAGCGATCTCGTCCATCCAGGGCTTGACCACGCTCCTCAGCACCTCCTGCTAGATCTCGGCGGTGACTCTCAGGCCTTTTTGAAAGAAGAACAGAGGCATGACGTCCCCCTCGCTGCAGATGACGCCAAGGACCATGACGGAGGAGGGAAACTTCGTATGCTTCACGACGGGAACCTCCTCGATGTCTTTGCAAATCCACCTGTCGTTCTGCCTGTTGCTCGTCTGGTCCTGGTCGAAATTCTTTTCATCAGAGAAGAACCTCAGCATCCTGGCGGACCCGTGCTTGAGCTCGTTCAGCAAAGCCGCCGTCTTGACCTTCCTCGACTCCTTGGAGGCATTCATGATGAGCATGCGGTGAGACTTGCGGTAGGAGCAGTACCCAATATCTTTCTTGATCGTTCGGCCGATCATTGACTTGTGACAGCCCATGTCAGCGGCGATCTTCACGTAGCTCTGGCTTCAATCATTGTCGACTGTCTCCTTAACGGCGGCGACGAACTCGTCGGTCCTAACGGCCGAAGAACGAACGTTGTGGGCCTTTCGTTTGGCAGTAAACTCATACTTGTTGTTACACGTTAGTTATTTGTAAAGTGTCGGATTTTGCTGCAACACTCTGTATTTTAATTTAACGCCTGTAGTTGTTTCTTTGAGTGAAAAGAATTAATAATTAATCATCACTTTCGAAGATTTTAACGCTGTGGTTAGTTGAGAAACTCAGGAAAATGCTGATTACGGAAAGAAAATTTCACAATAATTCCTTAAAAGAGGAATTTAAATTACTTATGATTACAATAAGAAAAAAGAAAATTGCAAGAGTTCTGTAACTCTCTAAAAGGTAAAAAATTTTGTGAAGACAAATTCCAAGTGCGAATATTTTTTTTTTAGCTCAGCCAAAGTATATATTTTTATAATTCCAAATAATTCTAAAATAATTGGAATCAATAATATTTCCGAAAAATTAAAGGGGGACATATTATATAGCATTAGAGTACTAAACAAATACGATATCTTTAAAAAAGTATTTGTTGCCCAGATATAAATGTACATCACAAATTCAACATTTATACGAGGTTGTTTTATGATTTACTTAGAAATTGCTAAAGAAATAACTTCTACGTGGCCCACTTATTGGTTTGTTAGTTAATTCTTGTTTACTACTTAAATTGGAACATATACTTTACAAAGGATGATCTTAGACTGGAATTAACGGTCCTTTATTGTCCTGTACCCTATACTTTTGTGACGCCAATTCATCCACAAGTTCTAATGGAAATTGTAGCATTGAATGTTTTTAAGACTAGTTTTTTTTGTAAATTATGAAAGCATTGAAACAGAAGCAAAACGATTAGCAATACAATATTTATTGTCAGCTTAATAAAATTATTTTTTACGATTGCTTTGCTTAAGTTTAGCAAAGTTTCAGTTGCTGTGGCTTGGTTACTCCATTTATTTACGAGGGTAGATAAAGTCCAATGATCTGACTAAGATTCTGAAGAGGGAGAAAGCCTTCGCACTCTCCACATTTTCCTTGATATAAAAGTTTTTTCCATCCACTAATAAATCCTACTCAAAATCTAAAGAAATATCTTGATGCCTTTCTGTTGAAAATCATTATCACACAGTCCAACATCATTCAAATTGGCACAAATTGAGGGGCACAGCTAGAAAAGTTTAGGATAATAGTAATTGTGTTAAAATACAAACTCAGTAATAAAGGGAATTCTAAAATGGACTTGTATAAAAAAACCTGCAAACACACCTTTAACAAATATGAAAATTTACGCTTGAGTTTTTTAAGATAAAATAATATAAATAATGAAGAATTATCTCAACTTACCCCTTGAAATCTCCTTAAAAGTTGCTAAGGAGCATCACTTATTTATAATAATTAAAGAAGGCGAAAAAGATAATTTTAAAGAGTAGTGGCGCAAATGTTTAACGTTACTAAAACTTGTAGGATTGTTTCCTCTCCTTTTAAGTTGTAATGGTGTCCTAGGACTAATATTTAAATAGCGAAACAGGTCTATCACACGTTAGAAAGTAACAGACAAATTTCAACCTGATGCTGGAACCCAATTATTTTTCTACGAATTATTCTTCAACTGCTATGAGTCAAACTAACGATGGCGCGCGCGTTTCACTATTTATATGATAGTCAGCCTAAGTAACGTGCGCATCTGGAAATGTGATGTAGAAGCTTAAGTTAAGCCCCCGCGTTTGTTTTTAATGTTAATATTTATTAACTTTGTAATATAAATGAAAAAAGTGAGGGAAAATTTCCAGAATGTCCAAAGACGATTTTGTTGCTAAAAAAATTATTTTTAGGACGTTTTGAGGTTTATCATCGAGTTAGTTTCACATTTATTTTAGTACACGTACCAAGAAAAGTAAAAAAATTCTGCTAAAAAAGATGGATAGATGTGACAACGACGGTCATAAATCGTTAAACTTACCTAACCTACCCTTACTTCCTCTTACCCTACCTTACCTACTCTTACCTTACCTTACCTTACCTTACCGTACATTATCCAAACTAATCTTGCCTAACAGAAGGTTAGGCGGTAAATATGTAGATTAGCGGCACGGCCGAAAATAAAATTTGTGTGTAAATAATATCGTTCACTCGTGTCGGAATATTCATGCCCCCCAGACCCCCCCCCCCCTGATTTGATGAAACTCAGGATCATCGTAGTGTAGTGTTGCATTGTGTTCACCCCCACACGAGCCGTCAACTTAAATGTAATCCAAAAACGTGAAACATTTTGGAACACGGACGAAATATTACGTCCCATCGTTCGCGCCGATAATCTACATATTTATCGTTTAAGCAACGTTTTTTTTCCTAACCTAAACAAACCTGACCAAGCCCACAAAACAGAAAAACTTACTTTCCAGAGGTGGGTAGAGATCTGCAACGGCCTAGAAAAATTCGTGGAAGCACTCCTTCCAACTTGTAAATTTCCTAACAAAAAGTGCCGTTGTGAGGTAACCGTCGAAATTTTCTTTTCTCCCGTACTTCAGTATACAGCATTTTTAATCCCTGCACTGTCTTTCAATTCTCTGTGTGTTAGCTACTGTCATGGATATACTAAGTCTTGAGAGTGCTTAACCACCATTGAGTGATCGTACTCCGCAACCTAAAATTTTGCATAGAAGCGGCAGAAGTCGAATATAGTATGGGTTCCCACCAAAACCCAATTTTTGATTACGCGAATCAGAGTTTCACTATTTCTATTGGATACCAGAACCAAAAAAAATCTTTCCTATTCACGTTCGAAACCGCCGAAAATCCTCACACCTTCGATAACGAGCCCGTTTATCAAACTTAGCTTCGTCTATTTCCACCGTCTTTTCTGGGCTGCCGCAGATTTTCTGAAAACACTTTTCAAAATAATCACCTATTATCTCGCAAGAGAAACTAAAGCAATCAACCAAGGTTTTGGCCCCATTTCAACCTTATCACATATCACTATCCATTAGTTTGTTGCACACAAGCCACTACACAATCCAAAAAATTGTCTCGGAAGGAAAGGTGTGCGTTCGAAGAAATGTCCCCACAAAGACCGATTTTTAAAACTGCACCTCGATTTACACACTTTCAAATTGCCTCGGGATATAAAGTTTCTGTCACAACTGAAATACAATTGTTCAGTAATAGTCACTACTTCCGCACCTCAGACAGCTAACCTCTTTTTGTATCAGTTAATGTTAGCAAACTGTTTATAAACTTCAAATTCACAGCAACCAAAATAGTTTAATCGCGAACAGTCAAAGAACAACTTGACCCTCGGTTTCCAGAATGGAAATGTCTCGAGGTAAAAAAGAAGCAAACTACCCCAAATAAAACATGAAACGTTTCCAAAAGCGTAAATTATTCCAACTCTCAAATAGATAGTGAAATACAGGCATGAACATAAGCATTTCAAGGTGACATCATAGAAAATGACACAGGTGAACAATTTTAATCACATTTTCTGCTGACTTAGATTTATCTGCCAATTGCAATTTATTTTTCATGCTGATTTTAAATATATAATCCATTTTTACCTACATGCTATAGTTATTCTGTAAATACTATTTACTCGTTTCCCCGAAAACTGCTCTCCAGACGGACAGAGAGGGTGCTTGTAGAAAGCAAATACTTCACACTACATAGTATTAAGATAGTAATAAGTGTTATTGTGAAAAATATTGACATTATTGATTGTTTTTTCAGGTCTCATGTAAAAGTGATGGGTTCCTCAAGAAAAAATTGCGTTAATCATCCAGACACCCTTTGCTACATATGTGGCTGTTACATGCTAGTTCGCCGAAGGTGCAATATATGAAACTTTGTGATCCGCACTTATAAGGCATATTTTGATGTTCCTCTTGGCGATCAAGATAAGAAGTGGGTCCCACATGCTTTTTACCTCAGTTTTGTGAAACATCTTCGTGAGTGGACGAAAGGAAAGAGAATCCCCATGGTGTAGCAAGATCCATAGGATCATATATCGGACTGTTATCTCTGCCTGGTGAATACTAAATGGATTGAAGTGAAAAATCGGCAAAAGATCGACTACCCCAATATTCCCTCGGCGATCTGAGTTTTTACCAGTTCCGATTTTCAGTGGAAAATGATGTACTTGATATGGACGTCCACGGAATTGATTTAGAGTCGGCAGATTCATCATCAGATGCTAAACAGTCATTAGCTCCTCACTGTTTTAATCAAGAGGATTTGAATAACTTGATAAGTGATTTGGCGCTTTCCAAGAGAGCTGCAGAACTTTTAGGCTCTAGGTTGAGTGAAAGATATATGCTTGACAGGTCGAAACGAGTATCATATTACTGAACAAGGGAGAGTACATTTGTAAAGTATTTCTCTGAGGACAAACAATTTGTATACTGCCACGATGTTCCTGGTCTGTATATCAAGTTGAGACTTGGCATCTATAGCCCTGGTGAGTGGAGACTGTTTTTGGATAGTTCCAAGCGTAGCCTCAAGTGTGTCCTTTTGCATAAAGGCAATGATTTTGGTGCAGTTCCTTTCGGTCACTGTCCATCTGCGAGAAACTCACGATGACATAAGAATGCTCATGGATTTACTTAAGCACCATGAACGCAATTGGATCATATGTGTAGAACTTAAGATGGTCAACCTCCTCGTCGGCCAGATGTAGGGATATACAAAGTTTCCATGCTATATCTGTGTATGGAAGTCGAGCCTGTAGCAAACTCTGGTCCCCCAAAAGATTGGCCAGTTCGGGAAACTTTGGAAGCAGGAATACCAAGCATTGTTAATGAGCCAATCGTAAGTCGAGAGAATATTGTTTTTCCTCCACTTCATCCCTAAACTTGGGTTGATGAAGCAGTATGTCAAGGCACTGAGAACTGACAATGATTGTTTTCAGTACATAATATAGATGTTTTCTGCTTTGTCATACGAAAACATAAAAGCAGGACTATTTGATGATCCCCAAATCCGAAGACTTCTGAGTGATTCTAGATTCGTGAACACCATGAATTAAAAAGAGAGGGCAGCCTGACTCTCATTTTCTGCCATTGTTCTTAACTTCTTTGGAAACAAAAAAGCGAATAACTACAATGATCTGGTTATTTCTATGCTTTTACGATATCGTGAAACATGAGTGTGAAGCTAAATTTCCTAAATAGTAACCTCGACCGATTTCTAGAGAATCTAGGAGCCGTGAGCGATGAACAAGGAGAACGCTTTCATCATGATTTAATTACAATAGAAGAGCACTACCACAGTCACTGGGATATACACATGATGAAGGTCTACGGCTGGACGATTAGAAGAGATATGCCAGAGAAGACTTACGAGAGAGAGCTACAAACACAAAGTTTTGCCCGAATGAAATCAAGAAGAGATCCTCCAGCCTGATATACGGTCATTAATAAATTAGCATCTATTTGATTACAGTATTTGTAATCCTAATGTGTAATTCAAGTTTCTTCTCATATGAAATAAAATATTTGTGCAAAAAACACCTGCTTTACTATAAATAACGCATAAGGATGATTCAAAATTACTTGAAACCATGATGAGAGGCGTGATAAAATGAATATTATTGTATAATATTAGTTAAGATATTACGAAAAGTCTGTAACATTTAGAGAGCATCTGATTTCAGATTTAAATTTAGTATGCTCGTATTAGGTAGGAAAATGTACTTTCGTCAATTAACCAAATACATTCTTCGCCAGTGTCATTGTTTGAACATCTGTTCGAAATATTGTCTGAAAACCAACCTCTAGCACTCCATCGTGTTTCCTCACTCTTTCTATTAGATTTCGGAGTATCTATAGGTTGTGCGTATTACGAAATCTAGCTGAATGTTTTTAAAAAGAAGAAAAATTAACATAAAAACAAATTCGCAAACGTAAGTTAGGCATCTCATGCCATTTCAAGCTGACCCCCTAGAAGAGTTTTTTGTTGCAGAATAGGATTCAAATATTCTATTTTCACTTTATCTAAAATGTGATAGACCTTGGCTATCGAAATATTGCTTCAGCATCTATTAAAATGATAATAAAAAATATTACAGGCTTTATTAGCCTGAAACGCGTGGAGCACTCTTCATCAAAATTACTTCGAAAAACTGTATTGATTGAAATATTGTCTTAAAACTAACCTCTAGCACTCCATCGTGTTTCCTCACTCTTTCTATTAGATTTCGGAGTATCTACAGGTTGTGCGTATTACGAAATCTAGCTCAATGTTTTTAAAAAGAATAAAAATTAACATAAAAACCAATTCGCAAACGTAAGTTAGGCATCTCATGCCATTTCAAGCTGACCCCCTAGAAGAGTTTTTTGTTGCAGAATAGGATTCAAATATTCTATTTTAACTTTATCTAAAATGTGATAGACCTTTGCTATTGAAATATTGCTTCAGACATCTATTAAAATGATAATAAACAATATTACAGGCTTTATTAGCCTGAAACGTGTGGAGCACTCTTCATCAAAATTACTTTGAAAAACTGTATTGATTGATAAAACGCCTATTTCCTTCAATTAAAGACTAACTAAAGGTTTTATGCAATTTTCGCAGAACGAATTCATGTTTTATTATTTGTTATACAAAGATATCTTAGCAGGGAATTTTTTATAAGGAAGCGAAGATCTATAATCGAAAGGTGTGGATTAATTGTTGTAAAAAATTAGATTTTTTTAATTAATTGTATTCATAAACAATCAGCCCAACCAAATTTTTTATATTTTTTATTCCATTTGTTTTGATAAAAATTTTATTGTTCCTCTCATGATAGTTTTTCATCGGGAAACTTAGATTCATTTCATCATTGTCTAACCTGGTTTATGTAGGAATAATGTGCACAAATTAAGAACATATAAGGGATTTATTTTGTGAATGTATTGGGTTTAATTTTTGTCTTTATTCTATTAAATTCAAATTGTGTATTTTGGAGCCAACTTAGCCTAATGGAAAAGGCAAAGGATAAAACAACTTTAAAAAGATTCATTAAAGTTGGTATAGTAATCAACATATTTTATGCTTCATAATAATTATTTTTTATATAGTATAAAGATGAAATTTAAATTAAAATGATTTCATCATTTCTTGACGTAATTTTTTTCCATATAAATTACTTATTCCTGTGATATTTGCGTTTATTCTCTTTGAAATAAATACATTTTATGAAAGAGAATAATGAATTGGTACCAACGGAAATTGTGCCTCTTAAAATGATTCTATTTACAAATGGATAAACGAGACCCGATAGTAAAATAGCAATAAAGAGAAGAATTTACATTATACAATACCAGAAATTCCTTTTCTTTTTTAATATTTGAAAGAATGAATGCGGAAAGGGATAAGATCGATAGCTTTTTGATCTTTAATGGAACTCTTTCTTAACTTTGATTTGAAACGTGAGGGTATTAAGTAAATATATGGGGTAAGGGAGAAAGAGAGTGTGCGGGAAGTTTCTGAAAATCAATGATCGCTCTCGTTACACCTAAGATGAGGATCAGAGGGAAGTCTAAATTGATGTAAATAAATTGGAGTTTGATTTGAAAACCAAAATGTTACAGAGCGGAAATTTGTTAAAGGAAAGTGACTTAGAAGCAATTATGATAATCTTTGCTTCAACGAAGTGTTCCTCGTATCACAAAGAAGGTCTACTGCCCAAAAACTTGCGTCCTCTCACTTATTCTGATTTATCACGTAACGAAATTCAAAACTTTCAATAATTCTCTAACTAACCTTGGGAGGACATTTGTAATTCTATCATTTTAAAGATAATGTAAAAAAAACATGAGGGTTTCAGATTTAGTTAGAACTTAGCATAAAATAGAAGAATAGGCCTGCGGATAAAATCTTATTACCTCCGCTACAGTTCAATTTGGTTGTCTATAAATATTTCTTTATAGTATCAATGTTTCAGAATTTGTTCGATGCAAAATTTTAATAACAATCTCAAGGGATTTTTATGCAAAAACCAATCAGAAAATATTGGTTCTTTATCGACTAACTGCTTGAACATTACAGCAGTATTAGATCGAAAGCGATGTTTGGAAATCTTTGAAACGAATCCTTGTTCTTTCTTGAAAGAACATGGAGACAGGTTGAATAGAGGAATATAGTTTATGGTTGAACGTATAAGGAGGTGTGTTTAAGGTAAGTTACCAGTGGGTTGCCCTCCAATCTAAGTGGATTCTATATGGCAGCTAGGGTGGAACGAGACCAATCATCTATAAAAGGTGGAGGAGACCACTTTGTGACAAAAATTTTAAAAACGTCGGGTTAAAATATTCATCCGCCAATATGAATCGAAGACGGGTGTGTTGAGAAATAGTTAAAAGGGTCCTGAAACAGGACAACCAGAGAATGGCAAAAATGGCTACAATCCAATAAAAGGTGGGCGAACGATTGGTCCCCACCGCAAAAACGACAGCAAGGTCTTATATGAGCATCACCCGAAACAAGATGGCCGTGAGTAAGTCTCGTGTGGCCAATGCGAACTTGGCAAAGGGCCACCTCCAACGACCGCATTTTATGAAGACTCGAGGGCCAAGAGCAAATAGAATTTTTAATTTTGTATAGTTTGGATGTTGAACAGTCATCAGATTCATTATGCTATAGTTGAAAAATATACTCTCTTACTGAAGGAAAGTAGTCCCTAAAAGGCAGAGCCGAGTTCTCAGGGGACACATAATGTGCTGACCGTGCCAGCCGATCAGCCTTCCCGTTGCCCAGGACACCCACATGACCAGGGACCCAGCAAAAAATAATTCTATATTAAGATGCATTTGGGATCAGCCAGTTGCAAATTTCTGTGACTAGGGGATGGGACGCATTAAAAGATCTAATTGACTGTAAGACACTTCTTGAGTCGGAAAAAATGACAAAATCACTAAAGGATAAAGTTGGATGAGTCTAAAGGTTGAAAGGATTTCTGGAAGTTCAGTGGTAAAAATGTATGCTGCTGGCAGCAAAGATATAGTTAGTAATTCTTCTCTTGGGTAGATGGCTGCGGCACCCACGCCACCGTCCGACTTAGAGCCATCCGTGTATAGTGGGCGGCATTGTTTGTGTGTGGTTGAATGCTCTAAGAACAGGCTCTTAATGATGCGAGGGTCCATGGAGGGCTTCAAGGCTCCACATGTTGGTACATACTGTGGGGAGAGGAGCACGCCAACTATGGGTCAGTAAGGATGGGAGGGTAAGGACCCTTGGAGCACAAAGGTTAGAGAGATGATCTCCTATGCGAAGGTTCAAAGGGTGGGGTAAAGATGGCAACTTATCATATGCCGCCGTTGATTCTGCAGCATACAGGCATCTGTAGACCTCTGATACAGGGGCTTGCTGAGGTATCGCATGCAGATTTAAAGTCTATGGTAGGGCAAAGGGAGTACCCCACTCTCGCAGTAAAGGCCGTTGACAGGAGAAGTAAGTAAGGCTCCACTGCAAAGGCGAACTCCGAGGTTTCGAATGGGGTTCAGCATTTTAATGGCTGAAGGGGAAGCCGATGAGTAAATTTGACAGCCATAATCCAATTTGGATTGGACGAGGGCTGTGTACAATGTCCACAATGTTTGTCGGTCTCTGCCCCACGAAGTGTGTGAGAGGACTTTCAAAATGTCTAGAACCCGCATACAGCCTATTCAAAGTCGGTGTAGGTGTGGTACCCAGGATAACCTTGGATCGAGACTTACACCAAGGAACAGAAACTCGGAGACGAACACTATATCTTCGCCTTGTAGGGAGATAGATGGCGGAACAAGAACCCCTCTGCCTCGGTGGAAATACATTGCTTTGGTTCTGTTCATAGAAAAGCAAAATCCCTTAAGTTTTGCTCCTTTGGATACAGCATCAATCGCTAGCTGTAGCCAACGCACTGCTGATGGAAGGCGAGGTGAGGAACAGTATAGAGACGAAATAATATCATTGATGGCAATTATAAAACATAAGACACTTAAAACACTGCCCTGAGGAACTTCCTCCTCTTGGAGTGACAGGTCAGAGTATGCGTCTCCAAAACGTACCTTGGAAGATCGAGATGCTGAAAAACTTTCAATAAGTAAGGTAAAAGGCTTCTCATCCCCCAGACGTATAGCTGCTTCAAGATGCTGTATCTCCATGTTGTGTCTTAGGCTTTATCAATATCTAAAAATATAGCCAGGGCTCGGTGCTTTAAGGAGAAATCTTTCTGGACCGATCCCTCGAAACTTACTAGTAGGTCAAGGGTAGGTCAATAGGAAGAGAAGGTTATTGGTTTCTAGGAACCAGTTTAGGCGCTCCAATATCATTTTTTCCAGCAACTTACCCAAACAGCTCGTGATAGCTATAGGGCGGTAGTGATCTGCGTCCAACCCGTCCCTGCCCGGTTTGACAAAGGGAAGGATGATCCCAATGCGCCATGATGAGGGTTAAAAACCCTTCAACCATATGAGGTTGTACAAATAAAGTAAGAAGAGAGTAGTGTGGATGTAAGTGACAAATCATATCGAAATGGATCTCGTCAAGGCCAGGGGATGTAAATCTGCAAAGGGATGAAGCACTTTGCAGCTCATGGAAGCAAAATAGCGCGTTATACGGGAGGTTAGATTTTGTTGTGAAGTTAAGAGAATGAGATTCTTCCTTCGATTTGTAGGATTGAAAAGCCTTATAATAAGGGCTAACACTGCTGAAGGCGTGAAAATGGTCAGCAAAAGCATTGCTGACTGCCAGGCCGTCATTCTCCAAGGAACCGTCTAAGTTGGAGTGTTGGGGGTATGATGATTAGCAAAACGGCCCCTGATCTTATTAATCCTCTTCTAGATCTTAGCAGTAGGTGTCATAGAGGAAATTGATAAAACGTAACGGTGCCATGAATTTTGGCGGGTCTGACGAAGGGTTCTTTGGCGAAGCGCACGAGCTTGGTTTCGGTCGACCTTGTTGCCCAAATTTGGGTTCTTTCGGAATCGGGCATGGGCTAACTTTTAATTTTTGATAGCTGTTGCACACGTCAAGAGCCACCAGGGCACGGTTGAGCGGCCCGTGGCAGGTCGCCTCTGTGGGATGGTCTGTGTTGCTGCATTGTAGATAGTCAATGTAAATTATTCCACTGCCGCGTCTACTCCATTGAAGATCCCTAAAGATGCGTTTGTGAACGACGCCTCTTGGAAACCTTTCCAATATGCATGACCTAAGTCCCACTTAAGGGGCATGGTTGTATGAGGGCTAACTTGAAGGGCCGACAAAACAATAGGGAAGTGGTCACTCCCATGGAGATCATCAAGAATTAACCATCTAAATTCCGTGAAGCAATCAGGGGAACAAACAGACAGGTCAACACAGCTAAAAGAGTCTGTCTGGACACGATAAGAGGTAAAATCACCGTAATTTAAGACACAAAGAAAGTCAGATAATAAAAGAGACTTTAAAACACTGCCTTTGGCATTTCGAGTGATGTCACTCCAGTATGGGTGACGGGCGTAAAAATCTCCTACTAATAAAAATGGGGAGGGCAACGGGTCTATAAATTCTAAAAGTTCGGGTCTTGACAATGATAAACAAGGGGGTAGGTAAATAGAGCAAACGGTAAAAAGCTTAGTAAGAAAGACCCTCACGGCAACAGCTTGAAGGGTAGTAAGTAGTGGGATGGGAGAAACATGGTGGGATGAAGATGTCATGAGTGACACTTCCCCATGATAGGGGCTTCCAGCAGGAGCAAGAGAGTTGAAAGTGAGAAAGCTGGGTACCGGCGGATAGTCGTCAAAATAATTTTGAGTTCTTTCCACTTTGGAAGAACTCCTTGACAATTCCATTGTAAAGTTGAAGATATTATGTGTGACGATTAGATACTACTGTGGATATCTTTCTTTTTTGAGGCCGATATTGTACTTGAGGTTCGTCCCAAAGAGCTTGGAAGACGGAGAGCTGATTTTAAGGAGCCTGCTTTTGCAGGGGAAGAGATCCTAGATGGAGCAGTAACCGTTTTTTTTTCCTGGCTTTTGGAGAACCACCCGAGGCCCTTGATTGTAATTCGGGCTCGCAACCTGGCGGAAAAGGACGATCAAGAAGGGATTTTTGGCCGGTAGATCCGGATTCATGGATCGAGGGTATTTTCGGTGTCTGAGGTGTTGGTCGAACCGCCACAATTGGTGATGTTAGAGTATCAACTGCCTCCATTGGAGCTTGGGTTTAAGGGTTAGCGAAACGAACAGGTGATCTGAGCGAGGTGTGTGGAGCTGGGTGTAAATCTGCCATCGTTTTGATTAGGATGAGGCCTAAGTCCTGTGAAGGGCGGGTCGGACTTTAGGGCATAGAATGTTCAACCATAGGCAAGGAGTGTATTGAAGATTCTCGGGGTTCGGCCGAGTCGGCTCAAGAGGCTGCCGCTTATTGGTGGTCGTGAACCCAGGTGAGGAATCCTTCCTCTTAGCACTGGGCTTTGGGTCTCGGGGCCGGGTGGATGAACCTTCACTGGTCGATGTTGAGGATTCTTTCAAATAAAGTCGGATGTCTTGAAGTGTCTTACCCTTAGTGTCTCTCCCAGCTAGAGCTCTTGAAGAAAGTGGGGGGCTACATTGGTTATCTATGTGTGAAAGCGATGCTTCAACTGCATATTTTGAATGTGTTCATCGCTGTTAGTAGATCTAGGGTGAAGTGCTTCAGGCTGGTCAGAACTCGTGCATGATGGTCGGTTTCGTCCAGCGTCACGTAAACGTCAGAGAAGAGCGGGCATAGTGGTGAGGTTTGTGCTCGGGCCTCTCTTATATCTAGACGTAGGGAGTCGCGCAAAGCGAGAACTTCCTTTTCATATTAAAATATAGAGCAGTTGGCACAGTTGGCACAGCCGTGTGTTTACGTGCATTTGGGACCATGGTAGTCAGAGCTGCAATTTACGCAGGAGCGAGGGTGCCAATAGGCACTGCCAACATGTCCAAGTTGATTGCACTAGAAGCAGCGTCTGAGTAGTTCGATGTAGGGACTTACCAGGACACTAATGTACCCCGCTTTAATATACTGCGGCAGTTCTTGTTCAACTGTTAAAATCAGTATGGCGGTTAAGCCTTTTGTGGATCCTAATGTTTTAGTTACCCTGTGTACGTGTCTGACACATTGGGTACTGAGCTTACTCTGAAGGCGGGTGGGGTCGTTGTCCTTTAGTTCGTTTGAACGGACACCTTTGACGAAATTCAGAAGGGAATGGGGCAAGCCAGTTATTGGAATTTCAGTTATCGAAGATAGATTTCGAACAAGGTTGTGTTGAGAGAGGGATGACAGCTCGACTACGACATCACCACTTCCTTATCAGGCGGGGTTCACCATAGCGGGCCTCAAAAGTTTTATTGACGTCAAACACATCGACTTTTGCAAGTGGGATGTCGGATGATGAATTCATGACAAGAAAGAGAGGATAATCTAGATCTGGGTATACTTCGTTGGAATAGAGGTCCAACGAGCGAGGGAAGGCTGAAAGGTGAGCTAAGGAACGTTCGGCACAAGAACCCTTACGAGAAGGTGATGTTTTTTGGTTTATGGCTAGCCATTGCAAAAAGAAAAAACTTCGCATTCTCCTTGGGGACTCCCCACCATGGAGGCCAACAAGGGCCTGGCACTACTGCAACTATACAATCAGTTACGTCCTGTATGTCCTCTTGGGGAATAGATACGGACCCACCACACCATCTTTGGAAACCTAAGAGGCTGCCCGTGTTCTCCTACGCACGGAGAAAAGGGGCCAACGATGGGTTTCTCCTTTGGCATTCGGTAGACGAAGGCAGGGGAGATGCCCAGCCTCTTTCACCTTCATCAAATAACAATTTTGAATCAATCCACTAAACGAGCAGAGGTCGGGTATCGATAAGGACCTTTAGATAGGTGAAGGAAGGTGGGGAAATAAAGGGCAGTGGAAGAGCGTAAGAGGAGCAAAGAAAGAGGGGCCTGTCAAAAGTCTTGTTGGCAGCACCATGGCTCCCCTAAGGGGCCCAGGGCTGACCACCCTCACCACGAGAAGGCTAGAGCCTCTCTGGGAACAATCCAGAGAGGGAGGCGGTGTATATGGGAAAGTGTATGAAGCAATAATAGGTGATTCTATGCAACTTAGTACAAAAGGAGAGTAGAGACCTAAAGCGATAACGACGGTACAATCTACACTTCTGAGCTTGATTATTATTTGATTCCTTCACCTCCAAGTTTAATTGCAATTTTAGTGTAGTATTCTTGCTACCTTAATTTAATATTTTATTATTAATCTAATCTGATATATAATCTAGTCAGTTTTACATTTGTTTCAAGATCTTTTGTAAGATATTTGGTTTGATAACCTAATGTAATTTTATGCACATCCAATTTAAAATATAAGAGCTAATGATAATTTAGTATTCAACATTCTATATATGATAAGAAACATTATGTGAGAGTGAAAGATTTATCTACTACACAGACCTAAGGTGATACAAAATTTACGCAGCCATGCCAACAACTTCACATCTAACAAGCTGAAATTTAGTATCTGAAACTCCTACGTCTTTGGATGTAGCTGTTTATTCCCATACAATAATTTGGAAATTGACCATCAATGTTCGAAAATGTAGACCGATTTATAACGACATGTTGCATTATATTAAGAGTATTAAACGTTCTTGATTCTGGAAAAGAAATTAAAAATGATACTGGAATTATCAATTAGCATCACATGTTAATATGTAAAATGACTGTTTAAAATAAAGTTAAAAGCACATAAACTAGGAAATCAATGCATAATTAAAGTGGACGCACATATTCTCTCCCGTCAATTTTTCACTATTTAGAATATGATACATCTTGCTTGTTTGGTTTCTTACCTAAATTGAAGAAACTTAAAATTATGGTATTAACGAGAACTTAATAAAATGCAGAGACAATTTTAACAGTTTTGAAACAATAGCAATTACTCTTCAAAGATATCTGCCGTATTTTCAATATGACCATGTCCGGACGGCAATATATTCTTTAGGGCCTAAAGTTTCACACATTTTAAGGATATTTAAAGAACACGAAACAACGGATCATGAGATGCATACGATTAAAATTGTATGAGAGAATATATCTCTTCTTATCCATGTGCATTAAGTTAAAAATAGCCTAATAAATAAAAAAAAAGGTAAAATTCATTTAACTACAAATATATTAAAATATTTCCTTATTCTTAATTTTTATAAATTTTGACTTAGGTTTATTGAAAGGAAAGGGCAATTTGGGCAGAGACTAAAGGTGTTTATGGCTCTAAGCAAAGTGGCTAATTTTTACTTCTCTAAAAACACCCTTGATCAAAGAGCACAGGGGGAAAATGCAGCCTTCTTGTAGAATCGATTTTCACCTCGATTTTACATGCTGTAATAAAATATTTATTCCTCACACCTCTAACATCGCAGAGAGACCTAGATAAAAAGGATTTATGACTCAAACTAAACAGATTTTTTTCTTTTTAGCTCATCTGGCGACTGCCTACTTGGGCATTAGTCGCCGTATTAAAAACTGGCCTATAACTAGGCTACTTGATAAAATTAGGATAACCCTCCCCAAAAAGAGGAAAGGGAAGTGAGCAGTAAGAAAGCTACCAACGCAGGAGCGTGCGACCTACAAGAGGGAAAAAAATAAAAACAAAAACAAGAAAAAAAACTACAAAAAAAAAAAATTAACCCTGCTTAAAAAATAGGGAGAAGGCCCCCTTAACCAAAAAGTCAACAAGTCCAAAAGTGAATGTGCACGAACTTGTATCAAGTACAAGGGAGAGGCGGTAGTGACCCCGCCCATCCCGGTACCGGGAAAGGTAACGAGCGCGAAGATCACCAACACTGGGACATTCGACAAGAATGTGCCGAACAGTCTGGAGGACGACGCAGTCGTTGCAATAGGGTGCAGGCAAGCGCTTCATCAAATAGCGATGCGTCACACGAGTGTGTCCGATTGAGAGACGACAGAAAGCAACCTGAAGCGTCGCGGCATTGAGGGAAAGGTCCATGGGAAGAGTCGCAGCGCAATGGCACGCAACTTCAAGTTCCCTTCGACCGTCTCCCATCTTCTTTGCCAAGCAGTCTGAAGAGCTGCCCGTATTCTTTTCCTGTAGTCAGTGTGAGGAAGAGCAAAACGCTGGTCTGGTCGCAGAGTCCTCGCGGACTCTTTCGCGCCCTCATCGGCGCGCTCATTCCCTGCAATTCCTACATGTCCAGGAACCCAGCAGAAGATAATCTCGACATCTGCCCAGCTTGCCAAAAACGTGGCGTCTCGGATATTGCGAACCAGGGGATGCGGAGATTACAATGCCCCGATAGCCCTCAGGGAGCTTTACGAGTCGTTATAGATCACAATCCGGTCTCCGAACCGGGCACGTCGCGTAATCTCCCGTACAGAGTGGTGTATTACCACCAGCTCGGCCGTGAAGACAGACGCAGCGCCTGGCAGAGCCCAGCTGACTTCAAACAGAGGGGATACGCCGTGGAAGCCGACTTCCTCTTGAGACTTAGAGCCATCCGTATACAGTGGCACGGTTCCAGCGTGACACTAGGTGTGCTCCAAAAAGGTCGAACGCAATACTCCCGGTGCTTTACAAGCTTTGGGAGCAGATTCGTGGTGACAAATAGCCAAATGTGGTACCCTCCAGGGTGGCGTCCTGGGCAGAAGCATGGGCGCCACCGGCGTGAGAGCTATATATAGCTCTCGATGGAGTTTCCTGTCCCTAAACTCAAAGGGCTTAGGGTATGACTCCCCACCACCCGTACGCGGAAACGACGATCTTGCATAAATTCAGATATAAAGACTAAGAGGCGTCCTCTCACTTCCATCGTGTGGAGTGTCCATGATACCTTATCGCCATGCGATATCATAGGCCTTCTCCAGATCGAAAAACACTGTGGCGTAGGGTTGTCTACGAAGAAAAGCCTCGCAGACGGCCTTTTCCCGTCAGAGCAGAGCATCCGACGTGGAGTGGAACTTGCGGAAGCCGCACTGTGCAGAAGACAGATGTTCTCCGCTGTCCAGGAAAAAGGCTAGTCTAATATTTACCAATTTCTCAATCAACTTGCACACGCAAGAGGTTTAAGCGATAGGGCGGAAACCGGTCGGAGTAGAGTGATCTCTCCCCGGCATCCGAAAGAGGAGTACAGTGGCGCACGCGACATCATCTGAACAATAGGCGGTATCCGCACACGAAGAGAGAGTGGAGCGCAAATCACTCCGCGACATGACGACGTGCATCGAATGCTGGTGGAGCAGCATCCCGGCTAGAGAACGCGGAAAAAGCGGTCGCGAAGAAATCCGCCACGGATGCGGGGTCCGAGACTGCGGTCCCATTCTCGCTTTCACACCTCTGCTAAAGGTGTCTTCCCGTTAAGTGAAGACACGTTGCCCGCAAAGAGGAGCAGTGGGCGTAATCGAAATATATAGTAACCTAGCCCTAGCCCGACGAAATTCAGCGACAGTAAAATTGTTAGGGTGGCGCATATAGCAGATGTAGGCATAACGCTTCCGTTTGAGAGCCGTCTCACACTCGGCCGACCACCATGGAAGTGGTTGGCGTGTAAAACGGTCAAATATTCTAGGAATAGTATTTATGCCTACGGCGATGAGGTTGCCGGAGAAGAACTCAACGGCCTCATCTACCGACTTAAACTCGTCGACTGAGATAAAGAATTCAGTCATTTCCAGAAATGCAGGCCACCGCGCTCACGCCAAGCACTGCCGTTATAGGATTTCAGGCTGCAGTTGCCCAGAAAATGATAATTGAATGGCAAAGTGATCTCTATCATGGAGGACATCGCCTACCCCCCCAATCAAAATCAGGCTGTGCGTCCAAAGAGCACAAAGATAGATCAAGGCAAGAAAATAAAGCGAGTCCCGGACAGTGATGCGTAAACTTATCCACGTTTAGGACACCTATCTCTAGCTCTCCGATCAGATCGGCAAGGACTTGTCCCGTGGGATTTATTAAGTAATCTACCCATAGAGGATGCCTGCCGTTCAGATCTCCAAGCAAGAGAAAGGGCCTCGGGAACCGTGCCACGACGGGGCTGAAGTTCCCCGCATCGAAGTCAGCTGACGGTGGAATGTACGCCAAAATGATAATATACCTCCTATCGAGGTGCAGCTGCACAGCCTGCCTGAAAGAAGGTATCTAAAGAGAAAGGAATAACGTAGACATCATGCCGGGTGTAAACCGCGAATTTCCAAGCCCAGAAATTTCGCAGTGGTGAGGTCGCAAGACCCTTATACCACGGGATAGCGGACAGGGGGCACAAGCCTAGCATGGTCTCCTGCAGAAAGATAGCTAACGGGGAATGGGACGAGACGAGCGTCCGCAGCTCCTCCCAGTTGGCCCGGAGTCCACGGCAATTCCATTGAATAAATATGCCCTCTAGGCCTAGCTCGGAGGAGACGCGGGGACCCTCTTCAAACAAAAGACCCTCACGGGAATGGCTGTACGCTTCCCGGAGGCAGAACCCTCAAAGCTGTTGGCCGGACAAAGCGCTGAACGCACTGTCGCCATTGATGACTTATTAAGGGAGGTTGGGCCCCGCCATGCGAGTCTTTTCCTCCCCCCCCGCCTTGAAACCTTAGGCGGGCGTTCCGGCTTCAGGGGTGGGGGGCCCTGTTTTCAAAGAACCACAGTCTCCGAGCCACTCGCTCTACCACTAGGCGTGGGGAAGCAAACGAAGCTCCTTTGTTGGTTTCGTCCTTTCCTGAAACAGCTTTAGGAACCCTAGTATATGGCCTAGCGATCAACTTCAGGGGTGTTGCCTCTTTTGAGTCTAACGACTCGGTGAAGGTGCGTGCAATGGTGGCCTTCGGGAAATGGTCACGCAGGGGGAAAAACGGTTTGAACATTTTTTGCTGCCAGCTTTACCAGGGAGGCGCCCGGGTTGAGTAGAGCCCGCAGAAGGCCTCCGAATGGGCGTGGAAAAGAACGTGCTCGTTGGCCTCTATGGGCCAGGAGCAGAGGTTGCCTTTCTAAAAATTGAGGCATATGACGTCCTAGGCAGAGCCAGGCAAGCCAGGCCAAGTCCTTAGCCTCGTGGAATTAGAGTCGATCCTGGGCCTCAACGGCAAGGATTGCTTTCTCAAAGAGATATGACTCACATTACTTCGAAGAAGCAGGGTGCGGCTCTCCGCAATTGACTCACTTGGCCACACACGATTTGGACTTATCGTGTGCGGCCTTGGAGCAATTTACACAAACTTTGGGTGACCCCGACTTTACACGTCTACAAGAACGATTCATATGGCTGAAGCGGTGACAGTAATAGCACAGGCGTGGCAGTGGCACGAATGTCTTCACGCGGTAGTGGTACCAACCGGCACGCAACGACTAAAGAAGCTTGTCACAGTCGAACGTGACGAAGAGTGTAGGGCTGGGTCTCAAGGCCCCTCCCAGTTTTACGATCACACTTTTGACCTTGACCCTCCCATGGTCGTCCAGCTCTAAGGTGAGGTCTTCAATAGAGTAGTCAACGAGTTCCCTCGCATAAACTACTCCTTTCACAAAGTTCATGGTAGAGTGCAGCGTCACACTCACCAGGGTGCCCTCTAGTGTCCGAAGAGCACTTATCTTGCCCGGCTCGGCGGGATTCTCCGAATTCACCAGGAGGCTCCTGTCGGAGAAACACTTCACCTTCGGCTCTCTACCAATTGCACTAGCTAATCTTCTCGTCTAATGGATCATGCTGCCATTGGCCAACATACTGCTATCAGTGGAGCGAATAACCAGGAAGCGTTTGAAGCCAGCGGGCTCGAAAACGCCAGTTAACCACTTAATGAGGGACCCCGATGTCATCGAGGCTCCGACCTCTGCACTTTAGTCTTCTTCATAGTCAGGGGCTTTGCACCCGGGTGGGCAGAGGGGTTGGATGTGCCGATCTTGGCTTGGTCGCTTACCGTAGCAACAGACTTATCCGTCCCCGACGCCCCCACAGGTGGAGGGGAGCTTCGAGTCTTCTTTGTCCTTTTCTTTTTCTTTTTCTTATTCGGGAAGGAGGGTGGGCAATGAACCCGCTTTTCACCTCTGCCAGAAGGAGCCCCCAGGCCAGATGGACTGGCCTCAGCCAGGTGCTTCTCAGAAATGGAGAAGGTCCTGGTAGTCGTAGGGGCACCGGTCGGAGGAGATCCCTTCCCTCCTTGTACTGCCTCAGAATCCCTAGCCGTTTAAAGGAGGACCTTGGATAGGGGAGGATTCAGGTTCGGTGCTTGGCGATGAGCCTGGATTCCGCCACATGGCAGGCCCTTCCTTCTGAGGCTGGGTTTCCTCAAGGGGTAAGTCTATCACTGGAACGGCCTCCAGTTGGTCATCCCCTCTTATGACTTTGCAGGTTCCCTTAGCAGTGTCACCAGTCTTTTGTGAGGAAGCATAGACCTTGACCCCAGCAAGGTTTAATGATCTTGCCAGTAGGTCTTTTGATGGAAGCGACCGAAGGGCACTGGCTTCCCTCTGCCCACTAGGGGTTTTGCCCTCCCGGCTCGCTTACATGAGGGGCGGTCGGCAATGGGCTACCTGCTGGCTTTTTGGGCAGGCCCCTTAGAAAGTAAAGGAGGGACTGCAACTGGAAATAAGGAGGTGCCCGAAAGTACATCCAGCGAGGGGGTGCGGGAGAGTCTCCTTCACCTGTAGACGTGGAAAAGGAGTAAGCCTCCTCTCCGGTTAAAGAAATATGAAGGGTTCCCTGCGCAAACACAGGGGAGGGGACCTCCATTTTTTCGGTGGAGCTGCCCAAGGGCGGCTCCCTCGATGACCCTAAATTTTCTGCTGGATACAATGCCTCACCACCTATCACAGTTTCCCGCACTGCAAGAGGTGCATACAGGCCAGGCACCGCCATTTGCGACCAACCCTCCCGCCTGGTGGCCTTGCAGTCCATCGGCATGGCGGCTCCACCTTGAACACGGCGTAAAAGGATAGATTGTGAAGAAGAGAGGAAATGTGATTTGAGGAAGGTATGGGTGAAAATGAAGCAGATTCATAAAAAACGCACCATAAACCGGAGCTCAGGGGTTAGGGGACGTTGTCCCCTCCCCCTCAGCCACAATCTAGGACGGTTGGCAGGAAAAGAAGGTCGGCATCTACCCTGTGAAATTAGAGGCTGACCAGAGAATGTTGTGGGAGAGGTTGTGTGAAAAGAGAGGAAACAAGTGTTTTAAAGGAAGAAGAAGAGGCTAAGCTGGGGCCGGACGGCGTGCTGAGTCGCGTCAGCACGGCGGCCAGGATGGCAAATCACCGCGCCCTTTACGGAGGAGGCATCCAAAGAGAAAGGAAGAACGGAGACATCATGCCGGGTGTAAACCGCGCATGCCTCAGCCCGGCCAGGGGCACGCAAAAAGATAGCTAACGGGAAACAAGACGAGACGAGACTCGGCAGTTTCTCCCAGTTTGCTCAGAGTCCACGGCAATTCCATTGAAGGAATATCCCCTTCAAGGCTAGCTCGGAGGAGACGCGGGGACATTCCTCGAAATAAAGACCCTCACCGGGATGGCCGTATGCTTTCCGCAGGCCAACCTTAGGGCGCTGTTGGCCGGACAAAGCTCTGGAGGCGCTGTCACATTCGAGGACTTATTGGGGGAGGTTGGGCTAGCCATGCGAGTCTTTTCCTCCCACTGCCTCTAAACCTTAGATCGGCGTTGCGACTTCGGTGGCAGGGGGCCCTCTCTTTGAGGAACCACCGTCTCTAAGCCACTTGCTTCACCACTATGCGTGGCGAAGGAGTCGAAGCTCCTTTATCTCTGTCCCTTTTTCGGGGGACAGCTTTAGGAACCACAGAAGATGGCCTGGTGTCCAACTTCAGGGGTGTTGCTGCTTGTGAATCTAATGACTCGGTGGAGGCGCGTGGCCGTTTCGCCTTACGGGAAACGGTCACGCTGGGGAAAGAGGGGGGAGCCCTGGTTTTAGCCTGGGATTTACCAGGGGAGTGCCCGGGTTGAGTAGAGGCCGCAAAAGGGATCTGAATGAGCGTGGAAATAACCGTGCTCGTTGGCCTGGATGGGCCAGGAGCAGAGGGTGCCTTTCTAACTATTGAGGCATATGAAGTCCTAGGCGCAAGGACCAACTCCTTAGCCTCACGGATTAAGATTCGATCCTGGGCCTGAACGGCCTCGATTTCTTTCTCAAGGAGACAAGCACCATATTACCTCGAATAAGCAGGGTGTGGCTCTTCGTAATTGACACACTTAGCCACACACGATTTAGACTTATCTGGTGCAGCCTTGGAAAAATTAACATGGACTTCGGGTGACCCTGACTTTGCACGTCTACAAGAACGATTCGTATGGCCAAAGCGGTGACAGTTATTGCACCGCCGCGGCAGTGGCACGAATGCCTTCTTGGGGTAAAGGTACGAACCGGCACGCACCGATTCAGGGAGCTTGTCACAGTCGAAAGTGACGAAGAATGTAGGGCTGGGTCTCGAGGCCCCTCCCTGTTTTCTTAACACACGTTCAATCTTGACCGCCCATATGGTCAGCCAACTCCAAGGTGATGTTCTCAATTGAGTAGTCAACGAGTTCCCTCGCATAAACTACTCCTTTCACAAAGTTTATGGTAGAGTGCGGCGTCACAATCATTGGGGTGCCATGAAGTGTCTGAAGAGCACTTATTTTAGGCACCTCGGCGGGATTCGCCGCCTTTGCAAGAAGACTCCCGTCCGAGAAACGGGTCACCTTCGGCTCTCACCTAATTGCACTAGCTAATCCTCTCCTCTGATTGATCATGTTTCACTTGGCCAACATGGTGCCATCAGTGGATTGAATAACCAGGAAGCGTTTAAGGCCAGCGGGCTCGAAAACGCCAGGTAACCTCTGAATGAAGGGCCACGATGTCGTCAAGGCTCCTCCCTATGCACCTTTGGTCTGTCATGGTCATGGGCCCCGCACCCTGGAGTGCAGAGGGGCCAGATGTGCCGATCTTGGCTTGGTCGCTTACCGTAGCAGCAGACTTATCCGTCTTCGCAGCCCCCGCAGATGGAAGGAAGCCCCGAGTCTTCTTTGTGTCTTTCTTGTTCTTGTTCTTTTTCTTATTCGCAGAGGAGGGTGGGGAATGAGCCCGCTTCTCACCTTCGCCAGAAGAAGCCCCAAGGCCAGAAGGACCGGCCTCATCCAGGTACTTCTCAGAATGGAGAAGATCCTGGTAGTCGTAGGGGCACCGGTCGGAGGAGATCCCTCTTCTCCTTGTACTGCCTCAGAACACCTAGCCGTTTAAGTAGGACCTTGCATAGAGGCCGATTTTGGTTTGTTGCTTGGCGCAGAGCTTGGTTCCTATGACATGGAAGGCCCTACTGTCTGAGGCTGGGTCCTCAACCACCATGTCTATCTCACGCGGGGCCTCCAGTTGGCCATCCCCCTTTCCCACGACATCGCAGGTCCCGTTGGCAGTATTGTCATTAGTCAGCTGGTGTGCGGAGGCACAGACCTTGACCCCGGCAAGGCTCAGTATTCTTGCCACTAGGTCTTTTGATGGAAGCGACCGAAGGGGCCTGGCTTCCCTTTACCTCCTAAGGGGATTTTGCCCTACCGAGCCGCTTCCACAAAGGGCGATTGTCAATAGGCTGCCTGCTAGCTTTCTTCGCAGTCCTCTTAGAAAGAAAAGGAGGGACTGCCGCTGGAAATAGGGACTTGCCCGAAAGCAGATCCAGAGAAGGGGGTGAGGGTAAGTACCCTACACCCGTAGCTGAGGGAGAGGAATAAGCCTCCTCTGCGGTTTGAGAAATTTTGAGCGTCACCTGTGCAATCATAGGGGTGGGGGTTTTCTTTCAAATTTTTATACATGGACATGGTGACCCTCTTTGTTCTACGGGAACCAATAGCTCATTAACTCTCGCAGTTGCCCGCACTGAAAGAGGTGCCTACAGGTCTGGCAGAGCCAGGTGCTGCCAGTCCGTCGGTCTGGCAGTCAATCAGCATGGCGGCTCCACCTTAGACAGGGCGTAAAAAGATCGATTGTGAAAGGAAAGGAAAAGGGATGTGTGGAAAGTATGGGTGGGGATGAAGCAGGTTGTTAAAAACCAACCACTCCAGACACAATTATATAAATTATGAAACTTTTTAACTAGTAGTATATATAACACCTCCCCCATTGAGAGATTTATAAGGGAAATGCAATAAATCAAATAACCATTATCAAACTGAAACTAGATAATTAACTGTTAAATGCAATAAATCAAATGCTAAATCTAACTTAAACTTAAAAATTAACTGAACTTAATTTCTGGATACCATATCTGCAATAATATTATTTCTCCCTTTTATGTGATAAGGATTTATCTTATATGGTTGCAATGGTAAAGACCATCTCATTAGCGTTAGTTATAATTTTTTATCTTATGTAGGAATTTAAGGGGATTATGGTCAGTATAGACATCAATAGGAAGCCCTGAACCATTTATATATACATTGAATTTGTTTATGGCAAATAAAGCATAACATTCCTTTTCAATAGTACTGTAATTCTTTTGATAGGGCCCAAACTTAAAAGAAGAATAACATATTGGATGCAATGCATGATCGCTATTTTGCAATAACACTGCACCCACCACAGCATCGCTAGCGTCGACCTAAATGATGAATGGCCGATCATACCGGGGAGATTTCAGAATGGGGGTCATTGGTAAGAAAGGCACGGATCTTCGTAAATGCCTTTTGACAGTCTAGGGTCCATACAAACCTTTTCTTGTGTCTCACAATGTTGTTCAGATGTACAGCAATGTCAGCAAAGTTGGAAACAAACTTCCTGTAGTATCCTGCCATGCCCAGGAAGCGCATCAGTGCCTTACGGTCTTTAGGAATCGTCAGTGACGTTATGGCTTCCACCTTAGCTGAGACAGGGCTAACCTCCCCATGACCAACCACATGTCCCAAGAAGACAACGTTAGCATACTCGAACTTACTTTTAGCTAGGTTCACAGTGAGACGAGCTTTTGAGAGGTTGCGAAACGGGGCAAGCAGTTGACGTAGGTGATCCTCCTAAGTGATGCTGTAGACAATACGATCATCCAGGTATGATGCACCACAATTAGCCCTTCGGTCACTCGATGAATCAGTCGCTGGAATGTGGCTGGGGCATTAACCATCCCGAATGGCATGACGGTATACTGCTATAAACCACCAGGGGTGACAAAGGCAGAAATCTTCTTGGCTTGCTCTGTCAAATGGACTTGGCAATACCACGTAAGAGATCAATCTTGGTGATGAACTTTGCGTCTACCAACTGGTCTATTAGGTCATCTATGTGAGGGAGTGGATAACAGTCTTGGCAGGTGAGTTGGTTGAACTGGTGATAGTCCGTACATAAACGTTAGGATCTGTCAGGCTTGTTTACCAACAGGCAAGGAGAAGCCCAATTGCTATCCATCTTCTCGGTCAGACCATTCTCACACAGGAATAGCACCTCTTTATAGCATCCCTCTTCCATGGGCTGACTCGATAAGGATGCTGCTTAAATGGGTTGAACGCTATCCACCAGTACCACATTAGGCTCCATCAATGGACACCGTTGAAGAATGTCACTAAACAGCTGTTGATACTCAGAACAACGTCACTACCTCGCAATACATGTCAGACGAAAAGTGCTGGAATTTTAACCTCTGATTATACATGATATCAGAGTTCTGAAGTTTATTGTTAGAAGGCAACGGAATGTCATCCTGCTCATTAGAATTAACAGGATTAAGCACAATAGTCACATTAGTCACAGGGAAGTCATTATCTGAACTTCTTACATGATAAGGCTTAAGAAGATTCACATGGATTAACCTCTCTAACTTTCTCCTATCAGGAGTTTTGATTACATAATTAACATCACCTCTTTTTTTGTTTGACAACATACAGTCCATGAAATTTACTTTGTAAGGGCCTCTTAGGAATGGGCAAAAAAGCTAACACATGATCTCCTAGTTTAAATTCTCTAGAAATAGCCTTCTTTTCAAAATTGTCTTTCATTTTATTTTGGGCATCTTTCAAGTTACTCATAGCATGATTCACAGAAGACTTTAATCGCCGTTTGAATTGATGTATATAGGTAAGAAGAGGGTTAGTAGGGGGATCACCTAACTATGATTCCTTGAGAACTTTAAGGAAACTTCTAACTTGATGTCCATAAACCAATTCAAATGAGGAGAACCCAAGGGAATCCTGCACACGACTTCTTACAGCATATAACACAAAATGGATACCTTCATCACAGTCTGCATTATGTTTCATACAATACCTAGTCAACATAGGCTTTAGAATTTGATGCAGAAGTTCCAATGCACCCTGGGACTCTGGTCTACAGGCAGTGGAGCCGTAATCGTGAACTCCCAACTCATCCATGGTCTGTTTGAAGAGATTAGAAGTAAAATTGTTACCAAGATCTGACTGTACAAACCCGAGGATTTCCATACTGAGTAAAAAACATGCTTAAGGCTTTAACAACATTTATGGAAGTTATTCGTCTTAAAGGAAACACTTCAAGATACCTGATAGTGGAACACATAACGGTTAGCAAATATTCATTGCCACTACGGTGCTTATGCAAGGGACCAACACAGTCTATAATGACCTCACTGAATGGCTTACCTGTGACGGGAATAGGAGTCAAAGGTGCTGGTGAGATTAGCTGATTAGGTTTATCAGCCATTTGACATTCATGACAGGTCTTACAATATTAGGCAACAGACTTTGATTTTAGGCCAGAAATAGTCTCTACAGACCTTATGTTAGTTTTTGTTAACACCTAAATGTCCACCACTGATATCATCGGCGGAATTTCACAGGTATTACAACTTGATGGCATTCATCACATGTTTCATTAGCAGGTATGTTAGGTATATACATCTTCATCGGGATACTATTCATAACATAAAAACAAAGAGGAAACCTGGAAACATCAGAATCCTTCACTGTCATGTGAAAGAAAGGTGCTAAAGTAGAGTCTTGTACTTGAGCTTCTTTAAAAGTGTCGCGATCAATGCGTACATTAGTTAGTTCCTCTGGGGAAGCTAACACCTAAGGAGAGTCATTATCAGAAAACAGGCAAGAAACATGGATATCAATATCATTAGAATCTGTGCTATCATAAGGCTTACATTGTTGAGCAGTCATACTCCTTGTAACTACACAAGAAGGAAACAAGGGAGGATAATTCTTCTCCAATTGCTCTGTATTGTTACTGGATTAGGGTGATGAAGCTACTATAGGATCAGTCACCACTTTACTACCTGCAATATCATTCCCTAACGAAAGGTTCACACCTTGCACAGGCAGCCACTCTTGAACTCCCACAGTGAAATACCCACTGACTAAATCAGTGGCCAGGTAAACCATAGCCAGAGGGACAACAATACACCCACTAACCCCTTGAATTAGAACAGTTTGACTCAAATAACAATCCTCTAACTCAGGCAACCCAAAAGGAACAATATACCCAAAATTGAACACCCGATAAGTGAGAGCCCTTATAAGGGCATAAACACAAACCTAAAATAAAAAATGAATCAAAGTAAAGTGGAAAGTGGAAAAAGTAAGGGTGAAATGATATTAAGTAAGGGAATTTAAGTGTAATTGAAAGAAAATTGAAATATTGAAATACAAAATGACTCAAAGCGAAGTGGAAATTGAAAAAAAATGAAGTCAAGTGAAGTGATCAAAGTAAAGTGAAGTTGATTGTATGTTATAGATGTCAATAATTAAACACAAAATTTGAAGAACTTAAAAAAAGTGAAAATACAATTCTAGAAAAATATAAAAAAACACACCATATACAACATAAACCAAAGCAAAACTCATAATCGCATCCACTTAGAAGAGAATAACATTAACACCAAATAAATGAAAGAAAAAAGAAAAGGTTGACACAGATTAAGCGGATCTTCAGCTCTCGTTATAAACCGGTTATGCTAAAGTGAAATAAAAAAAGCTAAAAGATCCGGAGGAACAGAGTGATAGGTAGATTCTTAGTTCGGAACCACGATAAAATGAACTTTAAGTAACAAGCGACCATTCAAAGTATTTTCAAGAATCTTCTCTACATGTTTTCAATATCCTTTTCCACTTTATTGGGTAAATATGGTAAAAAAAAAGCTTGAAAGGTTCTTATAAATGATATGCATAGATTGTAAAACCAGTCCATAAAGTATTAATTAAGGAAGTGATTTTGCTTTCCAAATAAACTAGATGGTGGAATTATTGAGAAAAGAGGTAATGTAATATATTATATGAACCGCAAAGTATAATAGTTATATGGTTTACCAGGGGTAAGCTTAAGCTCTATGTTATCTTTATTAGGTGTATGGGTTACAAATAACTGCGTTCAGTTAGCTTGTGAGTTTCATTTTTACATAGCGTGATTGAAAAAACGAGTAAATGCTCATCTACATAAAGATAGTAAAGAGTAAGAAAATAAATGATTTTATCATTTTTCAGGATTGATATCTTTATGCGTGCTTACTAGCCTGGCTGTCTGAGACATAATGTAAGGGTTTCATAACATGGTTTAAAACAAACCTAAGACGTTAAATGAAATGTATGGAATATGCCCTTAAATTTATTAGAAACCCCTACGATGATGTTTCTGATTTTGCTATGAAAGTGGTGATGGAGTCAAATATATACATTCGCATCATGCGGCTGTTTCGAGATGACTCTTATTTTTTTGGACATATGAGGATATCGAGAAAAGTTGAGCAGCTGAACTCTATTCGTAAAATGGTTCCATGAAGTTTGGCTTAGGACAATCTTAACTATACCAAATACATGAAATAAACTAAGCACATATGTCCTAGCTACATATTGACTAGCCAGTACTGTATGAATCGTTATTTAATAAATAGAGGTTTTCAGTTCAGTTGGGATCTCACAATCCATTTAGTAGCATTTGACCTGTCCATAGAAGAAAGTTTGAATTAAGATACACAAACACCAGGCCAACTTAGGGTTTCTGCCTTAAATATGGAGCTATCACGAAATTCTACAAGATATCGGAGTTCCGTAGTATGTTTCTCTGCTAGCTAAGGGAAAAGAGAGGCTTCTTTGGTCCTAAACTGATCCATCCAGATTTGCAACAGACTTGGGCCCTGAAGGATGAAGCAGACATATAAGCTTTGATAAATCTTCTGATCGACAACAATTGAATGGATCCACTGCGGTAGGACCGGGATGATTTAGGTTACTTAGCAACAGGGGTCCTATCCTCAGCAGCTGTTCATAACGATATGATAAAAGCACACTAGTAGGGGAGGAAGCAGAACAAACATTATAATCGATACATCTTGAAAAGAATCTACGAGATATATAATTTCATTACATAATTAAAAAGCAAAACTTAAAATCTAATCAGACAAATTAAAGAAGAATGTGATTTACAGATATCAAACAGAAAATTTGGTTCTCAAAGCAGATAAAAACTTATTCGGTTACATGATCACTGTAACACAGAGAACGCAGTGACGACTTTTCTCAAACACACAAATTCAAATTAGCAAGACAACTGGAAAACAATAAGCTTCAGTAGAAATAATGCCAAAGGAGTCAGCATGTACTATTGTTGGAATGGACCTAGTTGACAAATAACCGGCAATCATTTGACATTCTATAACTTAGCCAGTAATTCATGATGAGGCACAGAGTAGAGAATTGATTTGTTAGTTGATGTATACCGTGAGGAATCCATAAAAAATGATGACATATGTAAAAAAAGGCTTAAGTTCAAGCATTCAGTTTATAAAGATTTCACCAGGTTATAAATACAAGAAGTGGACGAAGTTTAATGATAATAAACAAAAGATTTAGCCAGATAATTTCCTGTCACTAAGTGTAGGTCACCTGAAAACTAGGACAGTTTATCTAGCCAACAAAGAGACGTGTTTAAAAATCGGAGAAAAGGGCTAGGATTAGTTCACAGATATGACACTATCACAAGAGCAGGCAGACACTCGCATAATACTAAATGATCTATATCATGGTTTCCCAAACGGGGGCCACGTGAAAATTCTGAGCTTTAGAGGGGCCACAGATCCATGAAGAGGGCCACAGGACTCAACCTATTGAAACCTGAATTATAGTTAGGGCAGTACCTAATTTTAATTTATGGAGTTGAATTACATTTTAAAAATATTAATACATATTTTCCCTTTTGTAAAATATTTTATTAGCATAATAGGATTTACATTAATCTGTAAAAAATCTTTTGCATCTTACAAGCTTATTCTGCAGCGCACTCCATTGTGCGCTAGATCGGTATGTGCCCGGCACCGTTGTTGGCTTGATAAAAATACTTCAGGTGGAACTTTAAATCCTTACAGTCTGTTTATCCAGTGGTTCGGCGTTATAGTATGTAAGTAGCTTTTATTTGTTCACCCTAATACTGCGAAGTTGTAGTAATTTTACTAGTTTTGAAAATTATAATAGATTGCCACAAGCAAAATAATATAAGACTTTTATAAGTAAATAACTGAACATTTTTGTTTGTAAGTAGTGTGCCATTGCTAGGCCTACACCAAATCATTTTTTTTTACTTCAGTTTCACTTAGGGTTTATTTACGAGATTAGAATTTAATCTTGGATTCTGATGATTGTACTTATCGTTTTGTATCTGCATTAATTTGAGTAATATATATGTATATATAATAAATTATTAACATAAATGCCGATCTACCCCCCCGAAGGAGTACATTTCCTCTGTTTTGCATTTAGGTACAGGTACAGATTACCAGGATGTACAATTAGCAACGAAAATTTCGGACATGTTCAATTAATAGAAACGCTCATAAAAATAGTTGCATTGTTTGCCGTTCTTTTTTGGAGTCAAATATTTACCATCAAGGGCAAGTATTTAGCACAAAAAAGGAAAACAAAATTTTCAATGCAGCTATTTTTATGAGCGTTTCTATTTATTGGACATGTTTGAAATTTTCGTGGCTGACTGTAATAGAAGTTGGTGTTGGGCACACACTCGGTGCTCTGCACAGGAAATGGAAGTTGTTTCTGGGTATTTTCTCAGAAATACTCTTCCTTTTTCGCCGTTTAGATAAGCGCCTTTCATTCTATTGTGGTGAGCTTCGGCTCTATAATGGAATATATATATCATTAATATATTAAATTTCTTCTGCACAGATTACCCATGGCTACGGCGACGCAGAAAATATTTTGACAATACTATAGTGAGTATTTAGCTTATGGTTATATACATTCACCAGACAATATAACACAGCCATTGTGTCTTTTATGTATGGCTACACTTTCTAATGATAGTATGCGACCAAGTAAGCTTAAAATACATTTGGAGAATAAGCACAAAAACAAAAAAGACAAAATATTAGATTACTTTAAAAAGCTGCGGGATGATTTCCAAGCAAGGAGCAATATTAAAGATAAATTTAGCAAAACAGCGGCAAAACTAGTCAAAGGTTTAATTACATCTTATGAGATTTCCAAGCTAATAGCGAAATAGGAAAAACCTCATACTATTGTCGAATAATTGATTTTGCCTTAAGTATCTGTGATTATTTCAACTGTCATGCAACAAAATCTCCCCAAAATCACTGAAGTCATTCCGCTGAGCACAATGCAGAATCAAGACGTATTGACGAATTGGCAAAGGATGTAGGGGAAAAACTCTTTAAACATTTACAAAGAAAGACCTTTGCCTTACAAATTGATAAAACGTTATTACGTGATAACGAAGCCCTTCTCATGGCGTATGTTAAGTTTTTGGATAAAAATCAACTCAGAGAAGAAATGATTTTTTTCTGCAGCTTTGTGACGGATACTAAAGATGAAACAATTTTCAAAGAAGTATTGACCGATTTCAAAGAAAATGATATTCTACTTGGGAATATTATGGCTTGTGCAACTGATGGCGCCACTGCTATGGTAGGTAGATATAGGGGATTTTTTGCACATTTAAAAGAGGCTGTACCTAAAGCTTTTTGCATACAATGTGTTGCACACCGTGAACATCTGATTGCGAAAAACATAGGAAGACGTCTGAAAGATTCACTTGATAGTGTAACCAAGACAGTCAAACTTATCAAGTCAAATCCAGTTCAAGAGCGTCTTTTCCGACAACCCTGTGCTACCAATGAAGAAGGGTTTGAGCGCCTACTTTTGCATACAGAGGTGCGATGGTTTTCTAAGGGCAATTGTCTGAATCACTCCATTGCATTTGGGATAGTGTTTTGGTATTTCTGGATGATAAGAAGCTCAGAGTGAGAATCAGTGCTGCCAAATGTGACATATTCTACCTTACAGATATATTTGAAAAGCTAAATATCTTAAACAAACAGCTAAAAGGTAAAAATGCAAATATTTTAACTTGCAAGGAGTCTATTTGTGCATTTAGGAGGAAAATTAAGCTGTTCAAGACAAAATAGGGCGAAAGAGTTGATACAGTTTCCAACCCTCTGCACCTTTGAGAGTGAGCTAATAGAAGATGATATTTTAGTAAACATTGATCATTTGGAGAAATTGCTAGTGATATGGAAGTTAAATTTAGAGATCTTCTACAACTGGACATTCCAGGTTGGGTGGTAGACCCATTTGGAATTAATGCTGCAGATGTTGATATCAGATTACAAGAAAGCCTCATTGAGTTACAGAGTGAGCAAACTTCTCTGGCTAGATTTAAGCATGGTGTCAGGAAATTATGGACAAGTCATTAAATTGCTTTAGGACGAAGTAAAATTATATTTTATTGCTTTTCCTACTTCTTATCTGGTTGAGTCGGGTTTTAGTAAAGTGTCACACCTCTTATTAAAAGCTCGCAGCCACTTAATTTTTGCTATGTTTATAGTCCTATATATGTGACAAATATAATTGTACCTAAATACAAATAGCTGTTTTAATATCATTTATCCTTTAAAGTAGAGTTAAACTGCATATTCCCTACTAAAAATAATAATTATGGGCCACAGGAAAAAATAAGGTTCCTAGGGATGCCATAAGCTAAAATCGGTTAGGGACCATTGATCTATATGACAGTTATCAACAATAAAAGCCAATAATCATCGTTGCCGAAGAAATATATATGCTCGTACTTTGCTCTCTATTTAAAATTATATTTCTTTATCAAAGTACCTGAGGTAAACAGCTCAGGCAGAAACATAATTTCTACTTATAGTAAAAACTTGTCTTGATGATAGAAGATGTTTTTTGACAGACCATTGTTGGCCTGATTGCACTGACCTGATGTAATTTTGCTAGTGCCTTTGCAGACCGTTTCAAGATGGGTGTTCTGAGAAATAATGGAAAATTTATGGAAGCCTTTAGTGATGAAAGGAATCTGAAGAGTTGTTGGATGCGTAGGGTTCCCTGATCAAATGGATATATTAGAATTAATGTCATGCAATTGTGCTCAGGCTTTAAGGTTGCTACAGTGTCCATGTCTTGCGGCTGGACTTAAGTGCAGGTATAAGTGAAAGTTGAAGACGATTGGAAATCAGAAAGCGGGTGAACACTAACCTAATATTATCTCTAACTAGCTTAGATGGAGATATGGAGTGTGACAATCACTTATTTAATTAATGAGATATGTAATTTAAATATTGAATTCAATTCAGAGAATTAACATATTGGCTACAAAGATTTAAGAGGTTTCTTACATTGGCGAGTGAAATTTTAACTTTTTGACCTAGTTAGCTAATTAATTTGCATATCTATATTTGATCTGAAACTATAGTTCATCTTTACCAATGTTTTATATGATTTTTTAACGAACAAATTTAATATTCAGAAAAGCACTTCTAAAAGAATACTTGGATAAGATCTGTGAATTGGTTCATTTAGGAGACTTTAAATAAACCCTGAAAAAAATACCATAACAACCTTCTATGTATAAATAGGTCATTTACTTTAATCTTAAAACTTGCTAGAATTTTAATTATTAAAAATGAGATAAGTGGGTACAAAATCGCCTTAATTATTAATTATAACTCCTTTTGAATTCCTTTTGATATAAAAAAAATATTCCAGTGATAAATTATAATCAATCTCTTTTTATGATAGTTTATTGTTTCTATATAACTCTCCTATTCAAAATTAGCATCTCCGAATCATTTGTAGCTCTGAATAAGATTATAACATAAAAAATAAAATCAATGCGATAAAATATACTGAAAGGTAAAAAATAGCTGATCTTAAAATTACATCGGTCTCTTTATGCATTAAATGAACAAAGGTTTTTAAAAAATAGCTGATCTTAAAATTACATTGGTCTCTTTATGCATTAAAATTAAAACATTGGTTTAAATTCTTTCAATAAATCAGCGGATAAAGTGTTGGATATTGGACAACATCGTTCTCCTGCTCAAAAGAGCTGATGGGCTCAATTGTGTTTTTAAAAAACAAAGTTTTAGTAAAATATGGAGGTTAAATAAATGAGCCACCAAAGAGAGTAGTCGCAAATTTTGTAAACTGTGCGAAGGATACAAAATACTTGGGCAGTTTCTAAACGATAGAGTCGTTAGGTAGAGACGCCTGCTTTTTGTCTTTATTTGCAAAGACTAAGTTAGAATTCATCCTCTTTTTCTTGAGTCAGGTACCTTTGGCAGCTCACATAAATGAAGAGCTTTTTGAAGGTTGAAGGAAAGGTTGGCATTTGGACTAAAGCGATGAATAACACTCAACGGTAAGAGTGCTGTCAATGTGAGAGAAGGAAGGGAGATAATAGATAGATAGAATTAGAAGTTGGGGGAAAGGGGAGAAATGCGTTTCTGTGTGGCGAGAGTATAGGTACCAGGAGTCTTGCAGATCTTTTTCGTTGATGAATTCTTCTAAATATTCTTTGCTAGTAGTATGTTCTTTGCTTTTGTTGTACCTTTTTCAGGTGATTCCAGCAAAATCATTTTTTAATATACTGTTATATATATATATATATATATATATATATATATATATATATATATATATATATATATATATATATATATATATGTATATATATATATATATATATATATATATATATGTATATATATATATATATATATATATATATTACAAAATACTTCTAATTCCTTTTTTAGATTTTTCTTGTCATTTTTTATTCGTTATTTAAGGCATTCATGCTTTTTATTTCTGTATCTGCTTAGGTTTTTCATTCAATCTTTTTCACTGAATTTCTGCAGTTAGCTTGCCGTAGGTAGAGACTACTGCTTGGAAACCGCCTGTTTGTTGAGTTTCTGTGTTGAATTCTAAATTCTCCACTCGTCTCCATATGTTTTTCTTCTATTTTGTTCCATATATTTTAGCCTTTTTTTCTAGGGTTAGATTTATTGGATCTGTTACGGATATTTTCTATTGTCTCTTATCCGTTTTTCTTCCCTTTTTCTTCTGTCATCCACGTTTTGTATAGGTAAGCACCCAGGTGTAATTGGGGCGGAAGATCAGACGAGTAAATCGTGTTGATGGTGGAACTCAAGCAGTCCACTTGTTGGAACCCCGTTTGTAGACAGAAGGTCAGTCCTTCGTGGTCATCGATGGAGATGTAGGCTATCATATTGGTTTTATAATCAGATCCCGTTTTAGGATCTAATATGTAATTCCTTCAACCTCCAGACCTAGTCGAAGGCCTTCAGCACATCGAAGAGGATCAGGTCCACGTATCCTTTTTCTGACTTGGTCTGCGCAATTTCTCCGACAATATGGCTAAGGATATAGCAAAGTCTCTTTCCTTTCGTAAGCCATACTGGTAGTCGGTGTATTCACCGTTTTCTTCCAGAAATGCGAGTAATCATTTGTTCAGTATCTTTTCGATGTCTTTACCAATATAATTTAGCAGGGATAATGTATTTTCTCCCTTTGGGGGAGAATACCATCTTTTCTATCTTCATTCTTTCTGAAAATACTCCTAGGTTGATATATGCATTTAATAAATCGCTTATGGCTCTTATTATATTTCCGGGGACTCCCTCAAAATAATATATCGTGAGACCTGTCCTCCGGGGTAACTTATCTTTGAATAATATAATGGGACTTTTCAGCTCTTGTTCTGTTTTCCATGCTCCTAGTCCTTCGTTCTCTTGCGTACTATAATCCACCCTTCTTTCTTGGGTAAGTCTATAGCTGTTTGTCCGTATATCTCTAATAATTCTTTCCTCCGTTTTTTTTGTCATACCGTTTGTTGTCCTATTATTTAATGGTTTTAACTTTGCCGCAATGTTCCTTAAACTTTTCTGCTATTACTGCTTTGCTCCTTACGTATTCTAATTGTTCATTCTTAATTTGTACCTTCTTCTTAGGCGGTCTGCCTTTTATTAGATTAATCATTTTCCACAGTTCGTTTGGGCATTCCACATTATCCACTTTCCTTATGATGTCTTTCCATTTTTCGTTTTGTTGTTCCTCTATGAAGAAAACCATTTCACTCTCGCCGTTTGAGGGCCTTAATTTTTTCTTGGTTTGTGCCAGTTTCTCTTATTTCTGTATATTTTCCTTCGATATTCTTTGCTTTTCTTTTCATTTCATTAGTCAAATAAGCATGAGGGAGCGGTTTTATGTGATTGACGGTACGCATTTATCGTCTGCTTCCCGTAAAGTTCTTAATTAGCGGGTGGGTAATTTCTTCTAGTTTATCGAAGTTTTTCACTTGCAGTTTTGGTTGAGTATAACCTTGCAGCATTATAGTATACGTTTCCCAGGTTGCCATTCTGTAGGATTTCCTTCGTCAGATTGGGACCTGGACTGGATATGGTTGACGGTCAACAAAATTTCAATGAGAACGCTACATCAGACAGGGACTGGTTCCATATATATGTTATAGGGTAAGTTGGTACTACTTAGTAAAATGTCTACCCTGGTTGATGCTTTTCCATTTATAAAGATTGGTAATAATGTTCTTGCTCCTTTTACGATATTTCTGCTCATCGGGAATTCTAGGTTTTGTCCTGTATGTTTTTTTCTTGAGTATTCAGATAGCTACAATCTTCCATTCAGATTCCCTAGTAATATGCTTGGAATATTCCCATTGAATATCTTCATTACTAAGTAGATCGGAATGTATAAATGGTAAGGTGGTTGGTAAGCTGGTGCTATCGTGAGGGGAGAGTATTCCATTTCCACTGTTACAGCAGCATACGCCTTAGTAACCTCTCCTTCCTGAGCGTATGGTATACACTTTTTGATAGCGATTAAAGTACCGTTGTATCTTTATCCGGGTGATTATTCTTTACGATAGCGTAATTTCGAGTTCATTGTATATTTTTTGCTTAATTCCGTATTCGGGGGTTGTTATGATGTCCGGGTTTAATTACCGGAAGATGCTTCCGTATTGAATGGTTTTGCTTTTGCATGCGTCTGTATTTAAGTATTTAATTTTCTATTGGCGTTGTCCATGTATTGATGTATTATTCTATATTTTTTTGTTCTTTGCTTGTATTTTATAGTATTCCACTTCCCACTTATTAGTTTTTCGAAAGTTTTCTTTTTCAGCAACTTCATGTCGCTGGGATAGAAGGTAATTCGGTTTTCGTTTATTAATTTTTTAATCAATTATTCTTCGTGTTCTCTAACGTAGATCCATTTGTAGATTTCTTTGTAAATTTATTTTTTTAATATTAGTTGGCATAGCCCCTTTTAGTAGGGGATATTCCTCATAAGCGAACACTCAATGTTTAAAAGTTTTGCTTCGAATCGGGAGCCTTACTCATTTTTGTTTTCCGTATCGGAGGCGGTGATGATTCTGTCTCCGTAATTTCCTTCAAATTTCTGCGTTTTTGTTTTGTTGCGAGTTTCTTTTTCATCGTAGTTTTGGTTTCCTAGTCTGTAGTGTCGGTTTCTCTTTCATATTCGTTTGTGTGTTCAGTTTCTTATTTATTTGCTTTTGTGGCCCCTATCGCCAACACATCCTACACTTAAGAGTGTTTTGCTTGCCATAAACTCCGTAAATTAGAACTAAAGGGGGGTTAGGCGGGAACCACATCTTTCCTAATTTATTTTTTCTACCAGTTGATTTAACGTGTCTGCAAAGGTCCCCATCTGTGCGATGTTGTTAGATGTGTGAACATTATACATGTAAGTATGTCCAAGTTTGTCCCTTTGTTGACATTAATATTAATCTTTTAGTCATGTGCCTCGTAAATTCCCTTAATTGTAGCTTTCGCTATGCTTGTGTAGGTTTCGTTCTTTTATTCTTGCTTTTTTTTGTTAATTACGTCTCTTCTTTGGGGGCAGTTAAGGAGCATAGTCCTGCGTCGACCTTGACCGTTAATGCATTTTTTTTCGAGCACAATATACTCACGAAAAATGCCCAATTTTGCCACACAGAGAAGAGATTTTCTTGTCCTTGTGCGGGCAGCTTGTAGTCGCGATTGACTCTATATCTCACTATGTCGGTTAGTCGGTCCCTGTTTTGTATTTGTTTTGCTTTGGTAATAACTTTGTAAACATTAGGCCGATTCTAACGAAATTTGAAACACTTATGTTACTTTACCTTTTTCTTTAAATGATATAATTGCCAAGGTCCTTTCAAGTTAGCTCGGAATTATATTCTTTTGGCGATAGCATTATAACTCTTTGGCTGGCCGCTTCTACCGAAATTTGAAATCCTTCTGTTGTTTTTACATTTTCTTTTTCATGATATAATGGCCAAAGTTCTTCCAAGGTTAACCGGTGGTTATTTGGCAATAACACCATAACTATTTTGCCGATTTGAACGAAATTTGAAACCTTTATGTTGTTTAACATTCACTGCCGATTCATTGCCAAGGTCCTTCCAAGTTAAGTTGGTAATTATTGAAAGATTTTAAGGTCGTAAGGTAATATATCAGAATAAGGGAGAGCACGCTACTTTGGTCAGAAGATCTTGCTTGTAACATGTTTTTATTTCACGTAGTATTGAAAATATGTTTGAACGTTCTTGAATTTTTCTTTCTCCATATTCACCGGCGGGATCTTCATGACAAAAGAAAGAATTTGATCGCTGGTTGCTCTGTCTCCAAACTTTATGAGGCCAGTAATTCGTTAAGTTCTTGTTTTCCCTTTCAATTTCTTTTTTTCTTTCTTCTTTAGTGTGTAACCCTAGGAAATGGTCGACTTTTCGGCAGATGATCGAGCGATTGGTCGGATGTTGGGGTTGCAATTTTGGGCCCAGGCCGATGCTACTCAATGCCTTTAGCACATCCTGTGTTACCAAACGTACAACATCGTCCTTCTTATGGCAGAGGGCAATATAGCTAATAGGCACCTCAATCAGCTTTGTAGGTTTTTTTAATTCCTCGTTCTGGTTTCTGTTTTCCTTGTTTGGACCTCAAATGGAGTCGTCTATCCTCCAAATTATCTTCCATATTGATATTGTGAGGTATCTCCTGCATTATTATGACCCAATTTTTACAAATTTGGTGGTCAAAGATGAAAATGTGGATTGGATGAAAAATGAAGCCGGGTTGGCCCCTCTCGGGGTGTGAAATGTGAAGTAAATTTTGCTGGTTAGCGTAGAATGAACAATCGCTACCCGGGAGTGCCGCCTCCTCAATGGAAGTAAAAACCTCGGTTGCTGCTTCTATATACTGAGACGATTATGTGTCCCTTAGTGGTCCTGAGCGGAGCACTACCGGTGGAGTGGTTCGACTTCCAGTAGATCTTGCAAGCCGGCTCATTGTCCTGGGCTTCCTCTGACACGGGTAACTGTCAGTGGGTTAATCTTCAAACCTGTTAGTCTACCTGTGTGCCAAACTATGCAGTTGCTAATACACTGCTTATTGGGACGAGGTTGTAATGACAGCGCTCATTGGTCAAGTCATCAGGCCAATTTTAGGAGGTTAGGCAATTAAGGAGTCAAGATGATGATAACTTAACCGTAAAATTTATTATTCAGGCTTTGAAGAACCTCCATTTTTGGGAGGAATTTTTAAATGTGAGAGAGTAAAAGTTAAAGAGATAATAAATGGAAATGAAAAACGAGGATAAAAAAAATAAATTCAAGTGAGGGGCAGCTGGTGATCTTTTTCCTTCAGGTGCTCGTATACAAATAAATAATCTCTTACTACATTCTTCCGAAATCAGTCTTGAAAATCTTCTTAGATGGGGAACTAATGAGTAAATGCCGGAAAGTTTGCTTTACCAACCGTAATTATTCCTTGTGGCAGCGAACCAAGCGCAGGATTCAACGAATAACAATAGTGTATGTATCTCGCGGCTGCGAATATTAATAGGCCGTGAATGGCCTAAGTTCTCATGGGAGCGAAGATGCAAAAAGAGAAAGCGCGAGACCCGAAAAAAGAGTAAATATTTGAATGGTAAAAGCAACAAAAGCCTAGTATTACATTCTCTTGCATGCTTTGTATTAGGGATCGAACACAATCTTCCATATGTCAGCCGCATCAAGGCTTCTCATTTGGCACATCTTAAGCTGTTTGTGGGTGCAAAAGAGGATAGAAAGCAAAACAATGAAGAATGGGCGTAGTAGAGAAAAGTAATGGAATATTGCAGGCATATTAAAACCCTTCACCCCACCGGAGCTAAGCGCAAACTGGGGGGGACCCGCCTCTCCATCTCTCCTCCTTGATGACCAAAGAATCGATAAAAGAAGCTGGGCAACTAGGCTTCTAAATTAGCCACCAGGCAAGAAAATAGGTGAGAAGACGGTTGTAAAGGGATGAAATGCTAAAAAAACATAAAGTGCAGATAATCTTAATCTAGTTCTAGCTTCATGGGTCAGTGTGGCCTGGAAGCCAAGTTACTTACCCGCAGTAGTATCCACTTGAATCATTTTCTTTCTAATAATGTCAAAATGAATAAACGGAAAATCTTTTTAACAGGCGTTCCATAACTCAATCTGCTTTTAGTCTAAATTTATGGCTTCTTGTTTTTGGATAAGTGAAAATGGAGAATAAGGTTTGCAATAAAACATTAATAATTCTTTTTTAGAATTTGATAAGCATTGTAATCTACTCTCTTATTCAAAACTTTAGTTGAGAATTGAAGTTTAATTATTTGATGATAAAATCTTGGAATTTTGATTTAATCTTTGTAGATTCTTGGTCGCTGAATCATTCGACAATTATTTTCTGGGGCAAAAAATAACCTTTTTGTTTTCAATGACACTAAGATTTCTTTATCACAACATCTAATGAAAAGAAAATGAGGACATAGGGTAATTTAATTCTGTTATCTGAATCAAATATGTAGAACTAGAAAAGGTGTTTCAATCATAGGCAGTCCTGAAACCACATCTGTCTGGGTAACCGCACTCAGCAGGTTCTCCTAATACGGTCAAAACCAAAAAAGATACAACTACTCGAATTCGGAACCTTGAATGTAAAAACATTGAAAGACGAAATCAACAGGACAGAGACCAGAAACAAGATCAGCAATCATGGCGAAGGAGCTGTGAAAATACTACTTCGATATTGTAGCCTTGAGTGAAACAAGGTGGGTTAGTGAAGGATAACTAAAGGAAGACAAGAGTAGGTACACTTTCATTTGGAAGGGGACACCTAAAGAATATCGACGGATCTATGGCGTTGACTTTGCTTGCCTAAACATGATATTGGACTTCCTTACCTGTCCAACAATTAGACAGAGTGAAATACTGATAAGTCTCCGACTAAAACTATCGAAAAATCACCATATTAGCATAATTCGTGCATATTCTCCGACCATAGACGAAGAGACTGAATTCAAGGAGGCTTTCTAGACGACCTTGATCGTAATCTGACAAGAGTCCCGCGAAATGACAAGTTAATTCGGCTTGGTAACTTTAATGCCAGGCTAGGATTTGCAGAAGCAGCAGATATACTAACATCTTACTGCTGATTATCAGCGCAAGATCCGCGCGAGGGCGAGGAAGAAAATTTGGTGGGAGGAGAAAGCTTGTGAAATTCAGAGCTTCTCTAAAAAAATGACACGTGCAGTTTTTACAATGCGACGAAGACAATCTCTGAACAATTCATCAAACCTGGGCCTCACTAAGATCAGCTGATGGTCAGAGACTACTCGAAGAAGATGATTTCATTCTTGGACGCTGGAAGGCACACTTTGAACAACTTCTCAATAAGGTGGCCTATATCAATGACATCATTTATGAGGACATCCCCCCAACAACGTGTAAGAAGATTATACTAAGAATACCAACTCACGTGGAGGTGACCGCCGCGATTCAGAAGATCAAATCAAACAAAGCATGCAATCTCGATGGTATCGCAGCCGAGATATTCAAGCACTGTGGTTAACTACTAACTTCGATGCTCCATAAAATTATTGTTTAGATCAGGGAGAATAAACAAACAACACCAGACTTTGAAGATGCTTCCATTGTCAAGAAACTAGACAGATTGGCATTTGAAAACTACCTTGCAACCTCACTCCTGTCCAATGCAGGAAATATCATGGCATGCATTTTAGCGCACTGTTTATCCCCAGTTGCTGAAAAACATATTCCTGAGTCTGAATGTTGCTTTAGGGCAGCGTGTAGAACAACGAACATGATATTCAATGTCTAATCCAGGAAAAATGCTCAAGCAAGCCCCCTACCTTTTTTATAACCTTTATAGACTTTACAATAGCTTTTGTTTCTCTTAAACCATGAGGCACTTAGGAAAATCCTCCAGATACGTTAGTATCTGAACATTACTATATGATGACATTGGAGCGTCAGTCAGACATAACCTTTTAACATCCGGACAGATGTTAAGCAGGACTATGTTTTCTCATCAGGACTGTTAACATACATGTGTCTGTGGCCGTCGAGCTAGCTTAAAGAGACCCACCACCTCTGGTATAGCGATGTTACCGACTGGATGGAGGACGATTCAGAGTGCAGTGCATGAAGGCCAGGACGAAGGTCGGAATACTAAGTGTATCTGAATTTCAGTATACCGACGACCTCGCCATCATCGCACACTCTGTCGATGAGATACAAGCAGACATGAGTGTATTTAACAAGGTGTACAGAAAGATTGGTTTAAAGATGAATAAGGAGAAGACCAAAACCGCATTCCAGCCGAGACCATTAAGGCCATTAACGACTCTGCAAATTACCTTAGAAAAAGAGCAACTTCTATATGTGGAACATTTCTAGTACTTTTGCAGTTACCTCTCAGCCAAGACAAACATCGACAAGAAACTGGAGCACTGCCTCCACAAAGCTGGAGGCGAAGAATGTTTTTAAGGTATATGAAAAGAAGTTTTCTGAGAAATTATTTTTTAATTTAACATGCATTTGACTGTCTTTGTCAACCTATCTCAAAGAGACCGACCAACTACGATTGAGCTATGTTACCGGCTGGATGGTAGACGATTCAACCTGCAGTGCTTGAGGGCAAGAAAAAGGTAGTATAGATAGGTGTAACCGAACTCCAATCTGCCGATGACTGCGCCATCATCGCACACTCTGGCGACGAGATTCAAGCAACTGTGAGTGAATTTAACAACGCTTACAGAAAGCTTGAGTTGAAGAGGAATACGCGGTAGACCAAAACCGTATTCCAGCCGAGACCATGAAGGTCATACAAGCCTCCTTAAATTCACTTCGAAATACAGCAACTTTAATATGTGGAACACTTCTAGTAGGTGGTACTCACCTCTCACCGAATGCGAAGATCGACAAATAAGTGGAACATCGCCTTCACAACGCTGGAGGTGAGGATTGTTTGTAGAGTATATTAAAAGAATTTATCTAAAAGCTTTTTCTTGAAATTAGGCCTAGAAAATATGTATGTATAGAAAAATAGATAGGGGAAATTATTAGGAAATATGTAATGGAAATAAAAAAATTTTTACACGAAACTACGTTAATAGAGCGAGATTCGCCTTAAGCCACAGAACGAAGGTTATTCTGTAAAATACCAGCAACTCCTATAGGGAGGAGTGGCGAATCTTAGTCGTTTTATTAAAACGTTTGTATGTAAAAATTGACCAAAAAGTATATTTAGGAGTATATATAAATTCAGGGGCAAAAGATTTGACTTCAGGTTATCATAAGAATGAATTTTAACTTGGGAATTTTGAAAATGAAATGGTGAAGTTTAGAAAACAAATGGAAATTTAGCCATGGTTGTATGTTTTTTTTTGTATATTCGAAGGCTTAATCAAAGTTATTTTTAAAATAGATTTTCAACTTTAATTTTTAGCAGGAGGAAATAGCTACTGAAGTCAAAAAACGAGTAAAAGAAAATGAGAATATTAGATCAAATTCAGATGGAAAAAACCGGAAGCATTGTTTTTTTCCGTATTTCAAAAGAATTACGACTTAAGATATTTTTTTCAGCGTTTTGGCCTTAAAAATCAGAGCTATATATCAAAAAATACCATTGTTATGAGATCGGTACTGCATACCGAGAGTCTCCCTGTGTAAAATTTCCAAAGGACAATAAGTTTGCGTCGACAGTCTTGTGGCATTGGTTAATAAAGTTCATTGTTTTTGTTTCCTTAACATACGCAAAACATCAAGAACTTTTCGCAATAAAGACAATATGAGAATAGCAACATGGAATGTAAAAATATTACAGCATGCAGGAAAAATTGCTGGTGTATGGAGAGAAATGAATCGAATGAAGATAGATATCTTGGGAGTCAGTGAGGTTAGATGGTGGGCAGTTCGCGAGAGGAGAAGTAAAGATGGATATTTTTTTCTATTCATACGGGTGCTAATGAGGCGGTAAGATTTGTTTTAGTTAAGATGAGTCCGAAAGTGGCTAAGTGCCTGGAAGGATACTGGACAGTGTCGGAAAGGGTGCTTTTGGTGAAAATCATAGGCAAAGCATTTGATATAACTATCCTCCAGCTATACGCTATAATCAGTGAGAGAGATGAAGATGAAGTGGAAGAGTTTTATGATAAATTGGATCAAGCAAAAAACGAATTTAAGTATCAGGAGATTATAATTTTGGGGTGTTTATATAAATGCAAAGGTGGGTGAAGGTGGTGAAGAAGAGGGAGTGGGACCGTTTGGATCGGGAGAGAGGAATAAGAGAGGCGAAAGATGGGTAAACTGATGTACAGAAAGACAAGAGATGCTGATAAATACTTGGTTCCGGCAGCATCCACAAAGACTGTGGAAATGGAAGTCACCTGGAGAAAGAGCACGAAACCAAATAGTTTAAGTGATCATCAATGAAAGATACAGAAAAGCAGTTACAAAGGTGAGGACATATCCACGATCAAATTGTGTTAGCGATTATGTTTCAGTTTTAGCAGACATCAGTGTGAGAATAAAGAATGTGAGGAGAGAAGTTAAACCAAGAAGAAATGTACAAGTGTTGAGATAAAATCAACAATTAAAACAGAGGTATATAGTGACAGTGAAAAGAAAATACGAGATGTTGAGGGATGAAAGTGACGAAAACAATCCTGGACAACAGTAGAAGAGGGTAAGCGATGCAATAGAAGAAGGCAATCAAAAAGTACTTTCAGCAAAGAGAAGAAAAACTGGATCACTGATGAAATATTTGACTTGATGGATTGAAGAAGAGCTACTAAAGGCCGAGATGACAATGCCTACAAAGAAATAAATAGAAAGATTAAGAGGAAGTGTATAGAAGCAAAGGAGAAGTGGCTAGATGAGCAATGTAAAGAAATTGAACATCTTAAAAAGTGAGATTTTAGAGTGATGTTCGATAACATTCGGGAAGTAAAAAATAAGAGAAGTATAAATGCAGGGGTTATTAAAGAAAAAGATGGTAAGCTACTTTTGAAAACGGACGCAATTACGAAAAGATGGGAGAAATATATAAGAGAACTCTTTGAAGATAATAGACGAGAAGATAAGGAGGAAGTAGAGAAACCTTGGCATTAAAATGGAAAACATATATTAGAGGAAGAGGGAAAATTTTCTATGAGTAGGACGAAGAAGGACAACGCTGCTAGAGAAGATGAGTTCATTGAGAAAATGTTAGAGGCCTTGGGAGAGTTGGCAAGAAAGAATATTATAGTTTGGTTTAATCATATTTATAATACGGGTGATATACCTGGACAGATGTGCAATTCAATCTTTATACGGTTCCTCTCAAAATTATAGGAACACTGGAATGTAGTAAGCACCGGATGATAAGTATAATCAACCAAATAAAAAAGATAATTTAAGGATTATAATGAACATAATAAAATATAAAGTGAAAGAAGGCAAGGGAATAACTAATGCAATATTTGTGATGAGAAAAATTTTGGAAAGAATGATCAAAAAACAATGAAATGTGAACTTTTGTTTTATTGACTATAAAAAGGCTTTCAATAAAGTAAGCCATGAGGAACTGATGAGGATGTTGGAAGAGCTAAACATCGCTAGGAAAGAAAAGAGTGTTATAAGAAATTTTTATTAGAAACAGAAAGCTGCAGTTAGAATACAGGAAGAGAAAACAGAGTATAAGACCAAAAGGAGAGAAGTACGTCATGGATATATTATGTCCCCTGATCTGTTTATCCTATATGGCGAGATGATAATAAGGGAGCTGAAAGGGCTTGAAAAGGTCAAGAAGGGAGGTTAAAATATCAAGTATATTAAGTACGCAGATGACACTGTTTTGATTACGAACTCCGATGAGAAGTTTCAACAGTTTTTGGATGTGACGGTGAAGGAGAGCTAAGAGAAAAGACCAAAGTGTTGGTGGCATCTAAGACGAATAAAGCCAGTGTAAGAATAGAGGCAAGAGGAAGAAGAATAGGGAGTTTGATAACAGAAGACTGCACATGTGAAAAGGTAATTAGAATGAAAATTGTCATCGCAAAGAGTGCATTTAGAATTTAACGTCATATTTGGCAAATAGAAAGTTGCCTACAGGAATTAGATAGAGGGCAGAAAAAAATTGGGTGTGATCAACATTGTTGTATGGATGTGAGACTTGAACGGTGAGCAGGAAGATGGAATGTCGTGGTTTGACTAGTGTATGCCGTTATACGTACACTTACCTACTAGCTAACCGAAATTAAGGCTCCACTCAGGGATGGTTCTAAGAATGCTTTACTTACACAGTTGCTACGCCAAGAAATATTTAAACACGGCTACAAAAATATACTTTAATAGGACTAAAGCTTACATATACATATAGGGCAAGTTGAAAGGCAATGTAATTAAATATTGAATGTTCACTGCTAAGATGATCAACAGTATCAATTAAGTTTGAACCGAGAGATAATTGAATTAGTAACGATTTTACAATTATGCAAGTGCTAGAGCAAAGGGGATCCTTGAGGTTCGACGCAATAAATCTGGGAGGAGCGTGACGAAGTGGCGGTTAAATCCCTATTACCTTGATGTGTGACGAGTAGGACCAGGCCCTTGAACTTGTGGGTCTCATATCCTAAGAAAAAAACGGAGGGTGCTTCGGGAATGGCTTTTACGATCCTTAAATTCCGAAGACGTAGTGAGAAGGGTTGAAGCGCGCCTAAGTGTTTCAAAGAACAACACTGACAGAAGACTACCTCTTTCTTGGCTCTTCGTCAATCACTCAATTCTTCTCTAGAGGAGAATGAGGTTGATTTCCTCTCAACTAACGAAGACGTTACACCTAACGTACTGGAGGGCGGCTCCAGAAAAAATCTGCATCTGAATTCTGAACTGTCGAATATATACCCCGAAATTATCGAGACGGGGAAAGAGATTAATGTCCAACAGAGTTCCTAATTGCTTTGGGTGGCGACAAAGTTCTATACCACGACGATGCGATACCCACTTAACTGTCTTTCGATTGTTTTAATTTTTGCAGTATATAGGGCAGACGAGTTTGAAGTTGTCATCGGCGAACTGGATAAGTCAGCTGGGGAGGAGGGGGGGGGGTGGAATTGGTTCTCTGTCTCATTCTTCCACATGGAAGAAAAGTTGGAAGCAGCTGAAATGTGGTTATAGAGGTGAATTCTGAATATACCATGGACAGCGTGGTAAGGTAGATGGGAGTAGAGAGGGAAATGATGACAACGATATGAAGACGACAAATGAGACTACTCAGACATGTGATGAGGCGGAATGAGATGCAGGCGGTGATGTTGAATGGAATGGTGGAGGGAGGAAGAGCAAGAGGTTAAAAGAGAGAGAAATTTATGGACGGGTAGACAAGAGTGGCAGAAGGACATCTTACACCAGCCAAGTGGTTGCGGCTAACAAGAGACAGCATCAGTTGGCGCTCTGTCTTTTCTGAAGTCCAGGTGGATAGAGCACGTCGGGAAGTAACATATGCGAAATCCTGTTCATTAAATTACTCTAGGTACAAAAGGCAACAGATTAATTTTAGACTTTCGGCGTCATCGATAAGAAGTACGACTTGACATTCATGTTCATTTTTTCTTGCCATTTTATTGAAAAATCCATTACGTCCAGAATATATTTTATTCTATAAAATCTATTACCCAATTTAAAAAAAATTGATGATAAGGGCCCGGAAACAAGTGAATACCTGGATTATATTTTTAGTCGCGTTCGATTCTAATCTCACTCTGTCGGTCGGTGGGTCGACCGGTCCACGTTTTGCGGTTTTTTTTGTAATAACATCATAACTATTCGGACGATTTTAACGAAATTAGAAAACCTTATGTTGTTTTACATTCACTTTTGAATGCTATAATTGCAAAACTCCTGTTCAAGTTAGCCCGGGAATTATTTCGTTTTGGCAATAGCATCATAACTAGTCGGCCAATACTCTGCTAGACTAGACTAGAATATAATATTCTATACTATCCTAGGCTATATTATGCTAAGCTATGCTAAGTAATAATGTAAGAGGGTAAGATGTACTATGCTATTTTAGGCTATAAAATGCTATGCTAGGAGAACATATAATATGTTAGGCTAGATAATACTAAGCTATGCTTGACTATGGTATAATAGGATCGTATGGGCTATACATGTCTAGGATAGATAATGCTAGGCTAGGTTATAATATACTATGATAGAGTAGGCTAAGTTATGCTAATCAAAACTAGGGTAGACTTTGCTATTCTATGCTATGGTAGGCTAGGCTAAGGTATAATAGGCTAGGGAGGGCTATGCTCTGTTATGTCAGGCTACGATAGGATAGCTAATAGAGGCTATAATAGGCTATGCAAAGTTATTCTAGTCTAGGCTATGGTATGCTATAATAGTCTAGGATATACTCTGCTAGGCTATAATATATTACGCTTGGCTATATAATGTAAGGTGTAGTTATGTTATTATAACATAGGCTAACAGATAGCACGCTAGGCTATCGTATGCACGGATATATTGGCTAGGCTAGAGTAGCCCATTCTATCTTGGATATAATAGGGTAGACTCTGGCATGCAATGCTTAGCCATACTTGGTTAGGCTAGGCTAGGCTATAGTAAGCTAGGCTACAATAGGCATAGTTCTGCTGGGCTATAGGCTATACTAGGCTAGGCTAAGCTAAGCTATACTATAATATGCTAGATTAGACTAGGTTCAACTAAGTTAGGTACTATGCTAGGTTATACTAGGCTAGCTAGCTTATACTAAGCTACGTTAGATTATGCCCGTCACAGCTAAGCTATTCTATATAAGTATCGAAATTTTATGAATTTTTTAAAATCCAAAGAATTACAAATGGTGAAGTTCCGAAAATTTATTTTTCTATATCTTCTAGAACTCTATATTTTAACAACGTGATATTTTGAAATGGGGAAATTTAGTTTAGAGTTCCTTTTTAAAATTATTATAAATAGGGAAGTACAGAAATTTTTTAAAATTTAACCATGGCGGCTTTTTTTAGATTGGAAATTTCAATCTTAGTCGCGAAGCACAAGCTCCGACGGTAGGGGGGAGTGGCGAAGCCATTTTCTGGTCTTAATATAATTTTGGTTCTACATGGTTAGCTACTTTAAAGTTTTAACTTATTTTGGTCATCTTGTGGGAGCAAATGACTTGTTATATTAATAATTATATCTATTTCACCTCTTTTTTTCTTATTTCACCGTTTGAAACATTCAACAGTGTGCTAAAGATTACGTGGCCTTCAGTACTACTATCTTAGCAGTGGGATTTGACCTACATTTGCTTTTAAAATTAAGACGAGACTGGCGACATTCACACATTTGAGCAGTTTTTGCCATCTCAATTCAAAACTCTGGTTGACGTTCTCAAATTTGGATGTGAGAAACTACCCAGCACCTAATTTTGCAAAACAAATTTACTCTAAAGTGCTTGAAACGTCGGAACGAGGGAACAGTTCTTTTCTAGCCGCAGTTGTAAATTCAAGAGTCACAATCTTAAACAGATTCAAAAGAACTGGGAGCAGACCAAAAACATATCCCTCGGGAGAGGAGAGCTAAAGGCATAAGACACTTTAATTACAAAATTAAACAACCTGTTGAAATCCTCAGGTGCAAGTGTAAAATTGCTGTTTGATTTGAATCCCGAGCCTTGGTTGAAAACGCTAAACTCAAATTAATTTAAATCCCTTATAGAAATGAAGATCTGTATGTAGGAACTTGTTTCATTAAAGGTCAGAAAGAAATGATAAATTCTTTTGGACCACATCCGTTTTGTTTTCGAGATTAATTAAAGTAAAATAGACAAGCGAATAAGTAAAAGCAATAAGAAGGTGAAGTAATAAGAGCTGCTTACTATAAGTAGGGCAATGTTTCAATGCCATCAAGTGAAATTATTTTCTCTCCTGAAGAAAATGAAGAACAAAGAGCTGATGTTCAAGATGGAAAGTTTTGAATTTATGACGTGACATTAAAAATAACAATCACATCTTCAAATTCTTTTTAGAAGCAACCTGAGAATTTCGGGGGGCCAATAACATCATAACTATTTTGCTGATTCTAATGAAATTTGAAAGTCTTATATTGTTTTACATTCTCTTTCTTCAAATAATATGATTGCCGAAATCCTCCCAAAGTTAGCTCTGGAATTATATTGTTTTGGCAATAACATCATAACTATTCGGCAGATTCTAACGAAATTTAAGACCCTTAAGGTGTTTACATTCTCTTTCGAATGATAGAACTGCCACATCCTCCCAAGGATACTAAGGGAATTATTGAAAGTTTTGAAGGTCATAAGGTCCTACATCAGAATAAGTGAGGCTACGCGTCATTTTGGTCAGCAGACCTTGTTTATCTAAGACTTACTGGATAAAGCAAAACTAATTTTAGTATCATATACTAATTACAATTTATCAAAGTTAAAAACCTTTTCTTCGTTTTTCCCTTATTTACAACCGTATTGCTCAAATCATTTGATATACTTATTTAATGAAAAGGTAAACCATTTAGCATTACCACATAAAAATTAAAAGTTTCCCCTTTTCATCCCCTCAGGAACTCAAAACCTTAGCGAATCAATCATATAATTATGCTTCTAGATATATGCTACCACGTTGGTAAAAACAGGATAACTACGAATTCCAATGTGATGATCAACTTTGCACTGTTAGAATAAAATGCATTTGTTTTAACTAAAATATATAAGCTTACAATGGTGAGTTGTCAACTCTTATTAACTAGCAGAACTGTACCACTACAAGATAGTCAAAGTATTTGGGAAGATTAAGATTTTATAACTGATTTAACACAATTTGCACCGCTGAATCCAAAAAGGCATGTATCCTTGGATTACTTTATATTTTTGCTAAATTGTTTTTTTTAAAAATCCGTTCTTATAATTATATCGATTACATATTTGTAATATTTTCGGTTGCTTTTTGTTAATATTTTTCAGCCGATTAACTTTTTAAGATAGAGACATCGTTTTCTAACATAATTTACTAATTAAATGGGAAAATATAGATTAGTGTACATTGACTGGTAGATATTGATAAAGATTTAATTGGATATTGGATATCAGGTCATCATTGTTTTGAACTTCCGTTTCTAAGAACCCTTAGAATGCACAGTTGTATGGATGTCTTTCCTGAGTCAAGCACCATTCAGCAATCATGACTGCTTCTCAGCGTCTCTGATAACTGCTCGCTATCTTTTTCGTTACCGGATGGAATATATACCCCTACACGTCGTTTATTGATAAAATATTCTCAAGAAACCGATAAATATGTAAGAATAAGTAAAGTATTTTAATGTCCAGGTTGCATCCGAGGTTTCTGTAAGTAGTCAGCATATTCGTGAAGAGATTTGTTTAGTTCCTGGATGTCTTTTTCGCAAAAGAGTTCTTCAAGACAAAAAAAAATCTCCTTGCACGCTTCCACTTTCATTTTGTAATTGAATTTTCAATCCCTACATTCTGATGACTTGCCAGAGGTTAGGACCGTGAAAAAAGCCACCTTTCAATTTCTGCATAATCAATCCTGGAAATTGTTTCACAAATAAGTGAAGCAGCCACTATCCTTGTCCAGAGCCCTTTTGAAATGTTCAGTCAAGCCTAGTTTAATGTGAAATGGTGGGAGGAGTAACCTGTGACTGTTTATGACCCTCCTTGCTCAGCAAGGTACCATTTTCTCAAGTACAGGCAAATACTCCTTCGTGTAATGCTGAGATCTTTCCCTACTATCCTACATTTACAGAAAGACCAGTTAATTTGTGAACGCAGAATTTTGTTCGAACAAAACTAATTTCCCTATCATGAGGTCAACATAATTCAACCATACATGCTATTCATAACGAATTTTTTCCGTCATGTACTTCACTTTTCATACTTATACTTCAGTATAGTCGAGAGAGCAAGCGCTAGACAGTCACACTGTGTAACGTTGTGCAGCAGACCACAATACAGAGATCGCTCTTCTCTGTCAATGATCTGTCTCAAATAAACAGAGGAGATTTTTCTTCAATCTGAAAGACAACAGTCGGGCAGAGGAATTTTACAAGCTCAGATCGCTAACTAGATAATTTAGCTCCCTCTGGGTAAAAGGATGTGGAGCATCATGGTCAAAAACCAATTCTTCATTTTCTTCGACCCTGGATGAATCTTCGTCACTAATGTCAGAAAATTCTCCATAGTTTGGTAATGGAATTTCATCATTAAGTTAGAAAATCAGTTTTCATACCAAAATATTAAGATTGAGCAGACTTCATGAACTTCTGGCTGAATCACTATCATTCACCTGCAAAAGATAAATACCACTTTGTAAAAAATTGCTGCATGTAAACTCTTCATATTTTGCTTATTTAAAGAAATAAAATTTTTGCATCATAGGAATGGAAAATACCCTTACATATAAAAAAGTCCCAAACTCATATGGCGATATATCAAAATTTTACCAGATTAAGCAAAACCAATGTGATCCTTGTACTCAGCACCTAAAGATTTTCTAATATCTGCTAAAAAACTTGTAACTTAAAGTTATTGTTGGCCATTGTAATGTAGGAATATATTACAAAATCTTTTCATATAAACCAAAAGAAATAATATCGTTGATGTTCTTTGATGTTTAAAAAATCTTGTTCGCTGAATGATCCTAAAAGCTACCTATTTCTTACTTATGTTTAAATACGTACTTTCAGACAATAAATTAAAAAAATAACACTTATCCAAAATAGAAAAAGGAAAAAAGCAATAGCCCCGAATACTTTAAACCCCTCAAGTCGTCTAGAAAATGTAAACACGAAAATAGTCCCAGCCAATAGGTAAAGGTAAAAAATAGTCCATGTCTTTAACGAAATAAACTGAAGCGGCAAATCTTTAAATTGAATTTTGCAGAATAATTAAAAGAACTTAATGTAGGAGGAAGGAGAAAGTTTAGGTGCCGGATAAAATGAGACAATTGATATTAAAAGACATAAATGACAAATCTTTCAGAATTAATATACAGAATAATGGAACAAGCAAAGAAAAACATAAAACAAGGAAGAACAAATCAGCAAGATGAGGGTTCATTGGTTGAAAACGTAATAATTAAATCATTTAGGTGACCTGAAAATAGTAAACTCCTGAGAATCCAGAATCATGGTCCAGCATACTCTGTGTAAGATTTGGATCTACCTCTGGTACTTACGTTCCAGACATAATCAATTGACATGAACTCGAAATTAGATTGTCTTTAATTGTGTTTAGTACATATCTGAATATTTTTTTTTTATTGCTTAACATACCTATCTTTTATGCAGCAGAACATTGTGATTCATATTCTTGGTGATTCAGGAAATACAAGAATGAGGGCACTCCTAAGTTCGAAATTGTTAAAAATAGGAAAGAGTATTAATCTTCAAAATTTTCATGGGAAAAATAGACACACGGCGATGAAAGATATAATAAAGTGCTCTCATTTATTCCAAATTTTCTACAAAGCGAGTATACAAAATTGTATATGTGAAATATCGGTATCTGAACTCTTCTCGAAATAAACAATTCTGTTTTGGTTTGCATATGTGCAACATATACCTAAATATTTCACCGTACGCCAGGTGGAAAAAAATGTCTAAAAACGCCATGTGTGTTTCTGGAAGGCCCCTAACATAAGTGGTGGATTTCTGCCATATGCACAAAGTTACAAGCGTTAAATTTTGTAGATATGTTGTCCAGGAGACGGCGCGTGGAGCCAATCCACCAGATCTCCCTTTGATTATTATTATTTTTTTTTATAAGTGCAAAACTTTCAGGAATTTCTGCCAAATTTTCGAAAGTTTGCACATTTAAGCAATTTTATGGCATATGTCTTTAGTTTATTTCAATATTATTCATTCACCATGGTGGTAAAATAACTAAATAAATATATTCTCAGTTAGAATAACATAGAAAGAAAAATTACACAGTATCGTGAAAATGAAATTACACGAGAATTGTGGTTGAATATATATTAAGAACGAAAACACTACAGACATTTATTTTCAGAATACCCCTAAATGATTACCAAATCAAGTGAACATAAATATAAACAAGAGTAAGACTTGCACCAGAAAACTCCTGAATGATTTTAAGCTGGTAAACATTCAGTACAAACTAAATATGTATGCTCCTCAAAAATATCTTTATCACACTTTCTGCATGACTTCTTTGGCTTCTTATTCATCATTCTAGGAGGAAGTTCACATCATCTTCTTTTCATCTGCACTCCTTTACTCTGTGTTGCTGATGCTGATGGTGTATCTTCTTGCTTCACAAATGCTTTTAGACACATCTTAACATGCATTGGCATATATATTCCAGATGACACATAACGCCGTGTGATGTGTGGAAAGCATAATTGTTCTGACAGCTCTGCTAGGAATTTTCTTCGCCCGCGAGGCCCTTCATAGGCAGTGGGATTTTGCTTCTTGAAGCACGTGAAAGAATTATAGACCTACAACTTTCACCATCCAATCAAAGGCCATCTGTTTGATATGCGCTTACAAGTGTAGTTCTTTACAAGATGGTCTAATTGGTCAACACCACCTTTTGTTTTGATGATGTCAAAGGATTACATGAGACTTAAAGGGTTTTTCTTCCTTTACCCTTTTCAAAATGCATTGACCTTAAAATTATAGCATTTTTATTTTCCACTGGGACATAGCTGCAGATTGTAACTCGTTTGTTCTTGTACAAGCCAAATTTTGATGAGTGCACTTTACGATCCTTTGATGCTTGAAATGTTGGAGGAATTTTCCTTTTATTCTTCATCATAGTTCCAAGCAGTGTCAATTTCTTGTTAAGTAGTTCTTTGGCGAGACCATACTCAGTAAATAAGTTGTCTGTCGTTATGTTTCTTCCAGTGTTTTGAATTGTTGTAATAAGATCACGTACGACTCTTTAGGGTTGTCCTCGTTCAACTATCCTATTATCTTTTCCTTTATAAATTTGGGCATTCAGAAGAGACGCATTTGTTTCATCAGCCATGCTTTACACCTTTATCCCATACTTATCAGGTTTACTAGGCAAATAAACCTTGAATGAACATTTTCCTATATATGCTAGTAGCGCTAGCCTTGTAGTTGACTTGACAGACCCCAACAAACTTTGGGAAAACATCATATATAGGCGCCAACTTTCCTTCTTCCCCATCCCTTTTTTCCGTTCGAGTGTTCGTGTCGTCAAATCTGATGCACCTTCTAATTTGCAGGAAACGGATACGACTCATGGAAGCTCAATAAATAGGAGGACCTGTCTTGGTGCTGAACAGTTCATCAATATGGCGCTTATTATCCTTGTGGATTCCACATCTAATGTGAAGTCCTAGCCAACGCATATGTTTTACAGCATCCACATTGATTCAGTCCCACCATATTCAACACATCTCCTTTGATTCACAGTTTCAAGAATTGTTTCAATTATTTCATCTGTTATGAAAAAGCTGAAAGCAGCATATTCATTATGTGTTGGTTATGAACTGTAAAAACCAGCCTTTTCATGAACAATATTTTGCGGCAAGTGATTTCAACGTCTTAGATGTAGAGTATACCATTTGTTTTCTTTGTCTCTTCCTAGCACAAACCCTTTTTAAGGAATATCAACATCATTTAAATCATGATGCTCAGTATTACTCACATTATCACTGCTTATCTCACTATCATCATCACTTATTGCAATAACTTGGTGCTCATAGTCATTTTCATCTCATAAATCACTACAAGAGTCATTTTCACTATCAAAAATATGAGGATATTCTTAAATTGCCTTATTTTGACTGTAAAGTAGATCAACAGGCAGCGCCATGTTCAATAATAATCTAGAATCTGAAAAAAAAAACCCTAAAAAATTCATAAACGGTATGCTAGTTGTGGTACCAGATGACACTAACGAAGTTTGCTACCTTATCACTCCTAAAGTATAATATCTTTGCTTTTTGAACTTTGTCTTCCTATGCACTGGCCGAGTACAAACACACTTCTGAAAGACCAGATCCCTAAAACAATAAGTCACTAAATGGCATGATATTAAAAAAATATTTGGGTTCAATCTAACCCTATATGGCATAGCGAGGATTAAATGAAATCCTTGTAAGAGTGACTACATAAATTTCATTTTATTGCTGGAAAAAAGAGGAATGTAAGAAGTGAGAAATCAGGGTTTGCACAGCAGGAATGAATTTGCTAAAGAAAAAATTCAAATTTATTTCTTTTGGTAACAATGAGAAGTAAAATTAAGAGATGTAAACTGTGCATGCGAATATTTTTGGGATATTGCAAGGAATTTATTTATAAACTTAGTGCTAACTTGGGATGGTCATTTTTGGCTGGAATAACTTTCTTAAAACCTTATAAATTTTATGTCCGAGTATAGAACATATATTCGTACCGCTCTATGTACCATTATAATTGTTTTATGAATTAATTGAAAGAGCAAAATTATCTAGTCCTTAATACTGTATGGGGCACTTAGAAGGTTAAAACATGAGGGTATGGATGAGGTTCTAGAATTTCATACTTCTATTGCTATTAATAGTTCACCTCTGTGTAAACATTTTGGAATAAGGTATACATAGATAAATATTATACCTGCGCACCGATCTATTTGCGGTTAATGGGCTTTGCTCTTGTAATTTATGTTTCAAACTCTTTCTTTTATTCTGTTCAGTACGTTTATTTCATTTTCTATTCCATCACATTTACTGAACCATGAGAAATTCTACTTCTGGTTATGTTTCCAATTTGTTCACTCTTCATCTTATTTCTACTCTTTATAATTGCTAATTGCTAAACCCAACGCTTCATTTACATCAGAAAGTATTTAAAAGGTTAGAAACGAAAGTGCTTAGGACATTAAAAGATACAATGTCTGTTAAAATGATATATACATACTTTGACAATGTAGTTTAAAAGTTATACATTGGGCACACTCAGTTTGAACGAAGGGCTACAGGCAGCATGAAAACCACAATCTTTTCACTGCAAAAAGTGACAACACAAAATGAATTGATATGTGTTGATAATTTTGGACGTGTTTTGGATGCAATTTTGAAATAAAAATGTTATCCTAATCTTTTCATGTACTTTTGAGGAATGATCTTTAGGAAATTACGCTCAGGCCAGATAATTAAACCATAGATCTCTGTAAGATTTGTCACCTAAGAATCTATATGAATTAAAACTTCTTCCACTTATAGGTTGCGCTCAATCTGAAAAGAGAATTGTGGTTTAAATATTACCCATAAATATCCTTCTAAATGATTCTAGTTTAAATACACATATGGATTATGGTTACTTTAAGAAATCTATTGAATAAAACCAAGTCGACAAAATACATCCATTGCTATATTTTGCTCTCTTTGGATGACCTGAAATTCTTTGGTTAATATTTAGGAATTTATGTGAAAACTAAGCTTGTGTATGGAATATGTGCGCAAGAGGTTAGTATGACTCTTTTATTTAATAAAATTGAATTAATTTTAGCAATTGCCGATTCTTTTAATCATTTGGGGGACGGAAGCGTCATATCTGTTCTTATTGTTCAATTTACTCTATATTTGGTCTATATTAAAAAATATCAGAATAGCTTTTTCAATACGTGCCAGAAGTGAGAAATTGTAAATTTTATAAGCACAAACTTTTAACACCCACAGAGAGCAATAAACCAGGATTTAGGGGACTAGGCATGGGGGGCATTTATGGGATGTATGTTTTTGCCCCAATACCTCCTACCCTGCCCCCAATTGTCAAATTTCTCCTTGTGTTAAATCTCAGCAAATCAAGGATTTAAGAGCTATTATGACGAGCTTTCCTGCCTTGCTGGCTCTCTGGCCAAGAAAAGGTCTCCCTTCCGTTCCTTGATCTATCTAATGAAAGATATTTATAACCAGGTCGTTATATGGACGATTATTACTACTTAGTCGTGGATTCAACTTTCTTATTCTTGCTCTGGAGGCACGGCTTATTGTAAGTGACCTTCCTCTTAACAAATTCTGGTTTGTGTGCTTTGTCACACATGCGATGAGATCACCCTTTAATATGAAAAAAAGTTGGAGCCCTTGAAAGTCAAGAAAACTAATAGGATATAAGTGGAAGTAGCTGGGAGAGAAACATAGCCACCTTTCCCATTTTCCTCATAACTGTTTGAAAATTTTCCTGTATATTTTTGGTCGCCCACTACTAAAGATCGATACGAAAAGAAAAGAGTGACAACTCCCATAATTTTACTGAGTTAAGCGTTGACCACCACAAAACCTATCTATATTATTAAAGGGGTTCTCTTCTCATCCTTGCTTTCTCATTGGTCAGCTGAAAGACTAAAAACAACGTATCAGGACGGGCCACCCTACACGGAGGAGAATTGAATCTTGAGAGAATCTATATGGAGGCCTATGGGCAGCGGACCCGTTTGGGCTATGCCATCATACCCACTTTTATGACCCTAAAGGAGATCCGACGTACTGGATATCAGTAACATTGCGCTGGAGCCTTTGGCGCCGATTTCCGATACTTGCAGTCCCAAAGAGACCATAAGACTATCCAGACAACGGTTGAGATCCGTGACACCAGGGTTTGGTGGATGGCAGAACAGATTCCAGAGCTGAGGCGAACGAGGACCCCAAGCTGCTCTTGCCGAAACGGCCTGGTCTTTTAAAGCGGAGGAATGTGAATTAGGGGTACTATCGTGTTCTAAGTCCCCCTAAGGGAACAAACGCACCCGAGCACTCGAAGTTAGATCTCGGAAAGAGCCATAGTTGAATTAGTTCCGTTATAACTTGGTGGTCTTCCAGGAGGTTATAAAGAAAGAGAACACACCACGGTCACCTCAATAAATGTGAAAAAGAAAAGGATAAGGATGAAGCGTATAGGATTATTTTTTCGCGCGTTTTTCGGGGATGGAAGCAATATTTGAAGAGTTAGAAGGGGATATGAGTAATGATGGCCTGTATGAACACTAGGCGCCCTTAACCTGAAGTATAAAGAACCGAACTGCAGCCCAGAATAGTAAGATGATTCAAACTTTGGAGAAGTTGAGGGTCTCCTTCGACAGGCTACCTGGCACTAATGAGCATATCGAATTCTAATTTTATTTGTCATGGTTTCTAAGGATAGTAATATATTGTCCAAATGATAAATATTTTATCAGGGTCAGAATTTAGTTGGAATTATGGTTATGTAACAGATGGTTGACTGTTTCTTGGGCGAGAACATTCTAATGAATGAGACTGCCCCTGCCGAGGTGCCCAATGTGAGTGTTCTTAGAATGATTCGAATGTGTAGGTGACCTCACACTAATCCATCTTATCTAGAAATGGATTGCCTAGGTAAGAAAACTAGATAAATGGATGCCATTAATCATCATTGCTGGCCAACTATAGAGTTATTAATTTGAAAAGATTGAGGATACAGGGATGGCCTCTAGAAACAATCTACAATATTTATGAGTTTGTACCGTGAGAAGGTGTTGAATAGTTGCGAGCTAGTTGGTAACGCTACTGCAGAAAGGTATTAGGAGTATTGTCGCGGAAGTAAATATTTATAATGCTACTGTTTGAGCCATACGAGTCTAAAGAAAATCTCTATGTAATACCTCATTCCTCCTATGATAAGGCAATGCGACAGATAATTATTTTAGAAGGAAGTTTTCGTTGTTAAGGTCGGACTTCATTTTGTTTCAGGAATCCAAGCAATTAATTGATTCTATCTCTTCTTATGAGACTCGTTAACATTTTTGCTTCTCAGCTTAAAAAAAAAATCACACAACTCGCCTCGCCAGGATTAAGAGCCTATAGACACAGCACGTCTTATCAATCCCTTAATTGCTTTTAGCTAGCCCGTGAGACATTCAGGGAAAGCGTTAACCCCTTTCACATAAAAAGCCGAATCTTCTTCCTGCCTATGACATATGGTTAAACTCCTGTAAAGAAATCGCCTAAAGGTAATGATGAAGCCATTCTGTAACTTCTGATGTTTGGCCTTGTCTTGGACTTTGAGGTAATTGGGATAATTCCTAGATGCTCGTCCGGGACTCTTTTATCTTCAAGATGCCTTGCTTGGCGCTTTTCCAATTCCCAAATTCCCGTGGTATGAGTTTAGCAGCCCTACAACACTGATATGTAAGTCAAAGATGGAAATTGCCTAAATATGAAATCCGCATGATTAAAATTGTTACAAGCGGTACCCAAACACTTACACTTTGTGTGGATTTACTCGAGAGTGGAATGGGTTCCGGAATATTTTTGATTTACGTTCGCCGAACTACTTCGCGTGCATATTTTTGTCATCTCAGTAGGAATATCCCTGTCTTTTATCAGCCGATGTGGGGAAATAGAACTCTATATACAGGCGATTTAGCGCTGTACCCGATTCTGAAGCCATTTAATGATTTGTTGTGACTTTTTCAGAACAATGTTTTTAAGGCGCTCCCCTGGTATCTGGTACCACGGTCTTAGTCGCTGGCATCAATTTTAGCCTATTCTAGGTTACATTAATAACTCACCCAAAATAGCCTATAAAAAAAAACAAACAGTGAACAAAAATAATAAAAGAAACCAACCAATAGGCAATAATAAAAAATAAAGAAGAACTTAAGGCACGATCACGCATCATAAGGAGGCTCGCCTCAACTCCGACACTGGAGCATGCACCTAGCACTTAAGTGAATCAAATAAAATGTAGGCATCAGCCTCCTAAAGAAAGCATATGGGTCCAGAGGTCTTTAGGAACAAACACTTCTTAGGAAAAATATATTTGCGATAGCAATCTCGGTCGACGCTGTTCTTTGAAAAGTAAGTGCGTAAAGTTCTCCTAGAATTTGACACTCATCAAGCACTGGGTGACAAAATATTTTCGAAATTGTATGCAGCTGAACGCTCCATCAAAGGGCGGTGCGTCTCGTTAGGTGCCCTATTTGAACACATCGGAAAGTAACCTGGGTCCGCCGAAACATTAAGAACAAGAATTAGGAGTACCATCGGTGGATTTGAATCTCTATTCCATCATGGTTCGCTGTATCTTTTATACCACGGCTGCTGAAACTGCGACAAAAAGCGCTTGTCTTTGCTTCCTGAATGTGCCTTCCGTATTTACACTGTAAGTATTTAATTATAGACGCCTGACAGATGACATCCGTTATTAACTTTGTGCAATTGTACAATGCGTTTGTGTATCTAGGTTCAGCTCTCCTCTCTTAACAACGGTTCTCATTTCCTTAACGGCCGATCTTGATGGGCCCTTAACCAATATTAGATGTCAATCATTCCCTAGAGCATTATAGTTTAAAGCTAGAAAACTGTTTAGAAAATTTGGTTTTACTCTATTTCCCTTGACTCAGTGAGGTTTCAAAAAGATTCAACCGTCGGTGATACCAAATCTGAAAGTTTGTCATCACGCCTCTGTTCCCCAAGCTTTTACATCCGTAGGATTATTGCTTTTGTACGTTTAGAGCACATGTATCACAGTGGATTCGTTCAGGTTTACACCGATGACTCAAACTGTGATTGGAGGTAGGTTTTCAAGCATTTTTCCCTTGTTAGAAGTACCTTGTTCGAAACTGGCTAACAAAGACGCCAAGATGTCTGCACATGAGAGGTATTATTCTCTTCCTTCCTCTGACTACATGGTAGGAATAATTTCAGTCCTTGTAGCTACTTTGAAAAAAGAAGATGAAAAACGGATCACTGGAATCTAAATTTGCCTGCCATTCCACAATGACTTTTGTTGTGGATCTACCTGTCAATTGATCGACGATATCAGGTATTTTTTGTGACCTCCAAATCGGACACAAAAGCGTGACTCAGTCAAGCTGATGGAACTTTCCCCATCGTTTTTCTGTGAAGCATGATTGGTGCAATCGGCTTCCAGCCATTATTTGTTTGAATATTTTACTATGGGGGATTTTCTTGAGAGTTACGAGGGGCGGTGAATAAGTTTTGCAATTCGGATATAAGAAAACGAGATATGAGGAAAAGGGTTTTATTATTTTTCAATATAACTACCCGCGACTTCAATGCACTTGCACCACTTGTCCCCGAGGCTTAGAATTCCCGATAACCAGAAATCTCTCGACTGCTGTTCAATTCACTCCTGGACGGCGTGCTGGACATCTTCATCGTCCCCAAACCGGCGTCCACGCAGTGCAGCCTTTATCTGGCGGAATAAAAAGTAGTGGCTAGGGGCCAGATCTTGACTGTAGTAGGGATGGTTAGCTCTTCGAATCCGCACTCGCGCAGGGCACCTCGTGCAACTCCGGCCTTGTGGACAGGGGCATTGTCGTAGAGAGGCAGAACACCGCGTGTCAACTTGCCGCGTCGCTTCTGACGAATGCACGTCTTCAACCCGGCCAGTTCCTCGGCGTAATATTGGTCTGTGATGGTCCTTCCACGAGGCACATAGTCCACCATAAACACTTCCCTAGAATCCCAGAAGATGCTGGCCATAATCTTTCCGGCTGACGGTTGGGCGCAGTACTTTATGGGGGTCGGAGAGCCCCAGTGCTTTCAGGCCATGCTTTCGAGCTTGGTCTCGGGATCCCAGTGATGGACCTACGTTTCTTTACCTGTCACCATGCGTGACTCGAATCCCACTGGGTCTTGGTTGTACAGGAGCAGCAGCTGCTCCAAACTTTGATGACGTGTAAGTCGATCATGGGGCGTGAGGTTCCTAGGGGCCCAACGGGCAGATACCTTGGTCATGGCCAAATTGTCGTGGATGATGTTAATAACACTTCCATGTGATATTCAAAGTTCTCGCTCGATTTCTTCGACCTTCACCCGCCAATTTTCAATGATCATTCTCTCCACACGGGCCACATTGTTCTCGTTGGTCACGTCTGACGGGTGTTCGGGATGAGGGCAATCTTCAAGGCTCTCACGACTATGGCGAAACTCCCTATTGCAGTAGGCAATGATTGTATAGAAAGGGGCGGTGTCGGTGTACACTGCAACCATGCGTTCATGGATATCTTTTGAATTCTTGCCTTCCTTGGTCAAAAATTTGATCACTGCGCGGTGCTCAACCGTTTCGATTGTTGATAAATTTGTGACTGACGATCTGCGATCAGCTACTGCTTCTTAAATAAACGAGGCAGGAGCGTGCGGCTGCAGGTCCTGACTTGTCATAACCTGTCCTAACACTTCCACAAACAGCTATCCCCCTTCCTCTGTTTTGCCCGACCGATTCGCAAAACTTATTGACCGCCCCTCGTAACTGTCGTGAAACCTGAAGAGCTGGAGGGGTAGAAAACTTTCCCTCGTGAAGTGATCGGTCTCCGGGACACAAGATTGTTTTAGGACCATGTTATACGAGGGAGTGAACCTCTTGTAAATTATAGTGTCGTTTCCAAACTAAGATCTCCGACTTCATTTATTTTATAACTAAACAAACAAAGATTATTTTATTTTAAAGCATTTAGATTTGTAAAAGTTTGCCAGTATTAAAGTAAAAAAACTACAAGATCAGACTGAAAATTTAGTAAGAAAAATCTATTTAATTTAGTAAAATAAAAGAGAAATAAAGAAGCAAATACGATTGAGTTTAAAGCTATTACCTTCGCATGAAAAGAGATCGAAGCTACAGACGAAAGGATGTTCGCGACGAAATTAGCCTTGCCAGCTCGTGTAATGATTACTGTAAGGATCTCAAAATTGGGAAAAACTTCAATACATTTCGTTGAAAGAAATGGAACAATGGCGATAAAAGCATAGCTTCTGATTTGTTAGAATCTTAAATGAGGACAAGCAAAGGCTTTGTAGTCTATGATATGAGCACGTGTGCCAAAAGGGTATGCAAACTTGATATTATTGAAAAAACGACAGGAGCAATCTTTTTGGAATGCAACTTAAGAATGAAAGTGGAAATTACTCTTTAAAAGGCTTTTAAGTTCTCATGGAATAAATATAATATCAAGGATATATACAACTGCAAAATCTTTAATTTTTGGAACCCATGAAACTTCATAGTAGTTTTCTTGGTTGGGACGCAAAGAACTGCATAATGCTTGTCTTCCTTGAAATGAAAGGAACTACATAGTTTCTCCTTCTTTTGGGGGCAAGGACCGCCATATTTTTGGACATGAGTAAAACGTGAATAAAAAAAAAATGCGAGTAATTTTACCCCACTCACCCTGAATTAGAATATACAGAAAAACGTGGTCTTGCGTTTAAGGATGAACTCAAAAATATAATTATTTGTTTAATTGACACGTTGTTATTGAACTTGTTTGTGGTTAATTGGAATAGGAGGAAGAGAAAGAGAATGGATAGATGGAGTTCAATTCTTGGAATTGAAGCGTTTTTGTAACCACCTAATCTATATTAACATTGTAGAAGTCTAAATACCACGTACATAAGTGTACGCAGAAATACTCCAATACAAGCTGAGAGCCCCTCACGTATCTCTAAATGCACCTCTCGCCTCGAATTTTCTGTCGCCCTTTTTCGCGTCAAGGTAAACTCCGAAATGGTTCGAAGGCGTAAAAGACACTTTCTGCCCAAAGATGAAAAAAGGTCTTTTGCGCGGCGATAGGATTTTACGAAAATTCGGTGCTCTCTCTCGATTTCTGCTCGCGAGGAAAATAAAAGGAAAACTTTCCCCTGGATTCGAGCAGAAGATCTTGGACCTAAGTCGAGTGTATGGAGCCCGATCGAAAAAGGAAACCACTCGCCCACTGCAAGGAAGGAACTTCTTGGGGAATTGGTTGTTGCTGTCACGGTACTTGTAGGTACCAAACTTCTTGAAGGCCCCACCACTTCAGAGTCTGCGGTTACACAGGAGCTCCCTCTGTGGATTACCCTAGACGTAGCTAGGTAATCGGTTTTGGGTAGGCACTCCAGGGGCCGAATAATTGGGCAATCACTTCGAGGAAGAAGTCTGATTTGAGCCACCGTTTGGATTACCTTAGTAATCCGGCATAGGATCATTATATCGCTGGTCTAGGATTACCCTCTCATTCGGTGACCTTGGACGGACGGCCAGACTAGGTGCAATCCTTGTCACCAAAAGAAGATTTTGGACCCACGTCAAGTGTGTGGTAACCGATCCACAAAGGAAACCATTCGCCTGCTGCAAAGAAGAAACTTCTTTGGGAATTGGTTGTTGCCTTATCGGTACTTGTAGGTGCCAAACTTCTTTGGGAATTGGTTGTTGCCTTATCGGTACTTGTAGGTGCCAAACTTTTCGCAGCCCCCCACTTTAGAGTCTGAGGTTACACAGGACCTCCTTCTGCGGATTACCCTAGACGTAGCGAGGTAATTCTTTTTTGGCTACCCACTTTAGTAGCCGAATAATCGAACAGGCACTTCGAGGAAGTCCGATTTGAGCCACCGTTTGGATCACCTCGTGATCCGGCCTAGGATCAGTATATCACCGGTCTAGGATTACTCCCTCATTCGGTAACCTCGCACGGCCGGACTAGGTGCGATCATCGTCACCAGAAGAAGATCTTCCTTATCACCTTCAAAAATAATTACGAACTCAAAAGTATCGTTAATTGAATTATCCCCTTCCCTAACTTTACCACTTTATTTTTGATCTAGAATTCTCATACCAAGCCCATAACCTCGAGTATTAGAAGTGCTTAATTTAATGTCTAACTCAATAATAATATTCTATTCATTCTTTTGGGTGCCATTTAAACACAAGAATCCTAGTGAGTAATTTTCATGTAATCCCCATGACATTTTTGTAGACTTATTTATTCAGTGCAAGATTACTTCTATTTATATTTAAATACGCTGTTTCTTATTTCAAATTCGAGTACATTAAAGATTATTTTTGCATCTGTATTAAGCAATCCACTCGGCTTAAATCAAAATATTACACCGATCCATCCATGATTGGGTTTTACTGAGTTGGGACACACTCAGGGGATCAACATCTTAGTTTTGATCAAAAGGTACGCACCGGGGTTATTCTTATTCACCGGAAGTGGCTACGGTAGGTCTATTGTATACCTTTCACCTCCGCTTCACCTCGCTGCTGTAATAAAATATATATCCAAGAAGTAGGACTGGGATTACCCACTCACTAAACCTCAACAATCAATAATAAAGAATTTACCATGAAATCCACAATTTAAGTTATTTCTTATTTCATTCCAATTAACTTTGCACGTTTCTGATTTTTCTCTGAACTAAGACCACTAAATTTCAGGAAATAGGTTATTATTTAGGCTTCTATTTTATATTCTTTATTACTACTTCCCGAAACATCTCTCTTTTATATTTTTTTACCCTCCATAGCTAGCACTTCTCTCTACCAACACGATTTGAGTGTAATTACCGAACTGTTAATACAAGTACTTTACACATTGCCTCTATTCTAATTTATGTACTTGCTGTTATATGAAACACTCTCTATCCCTGTCTGAAACCTCGTTTTCAGGTTCACCTGACTCTACAGGGTGAAGAGTACTCTGCAAACAACAGATATGCTGAGAGCGGTCTCATGTTTATCTTTTCCCGTCGAGAGCAGCTCAGATATCTGAAATTGAACCTTTGCCACCAATCTGTTAAATTAAATTGGTCCTTAACCAAAGGTCCAACAAATCTTTAAGCAATCTTAAAACTAAAACGTTAACTTTGTAAGGTTTTAATCCGTCATTTGTTCAGCAGAAGAGTTGTTTTCAATCAAAGGAGGGATTATTTATATTCTAAGTATTTTAAAAAGCTAAGATCGAAACAAGCTTTTGCTTTTTGAGAGATTATTTATTAGGATTTGATCTATTACGGAATGTTTGAAGAAAAGGGTAGGGCTAAGAGTTTATAGATGCGAATAGAATATACTAGACTTAAGTTTCACTAATGAAGGAAAAATTTGGGAAAGACCTTGGGTATCTTCACTATAAGATAATCCAATTAGTTTTACCATTTCAATGAACATTTAGAAGTGTTCTAAACTTATCTATGAATTTAAATTTTGCGAATTTTTCTGCGATATTAATTTGATATAGTTTTAAATTTTAAAAACATCCAGGAAATGTATAGTAAATTTCAGACTTCAGTTTTTTCTATAATAATAAAATAATGCAATAAAATCGTATAGATTCTATTAGAGTAACTAACCTACCAAAGATAAATAAAGAGATTAAAGAGTCGATACGAGAACGTAATAGATTGTATATCATTTCGAAGACTATTAATACTTGTCAAATGCAAAATATGAACACCCAAATGGAAATATAACATCAAACTAACGGTAGTATAAAAACTGCAAGTGGCATTAATTAAAAGTTTTTCTCTATGGAAGAGAAAGTTAAGATAGCTAAAAAGTAAAAATGAAATTAGTATTTATAATAAGAAAAAAAATACAAAGTTCCAGAACCAAGTGAAATATATCCAATCTATATTAAAGAGTTAGAAATAACTATTAAATCTCATTATATATTTTAAAAGTACATTATCGATCTATTAAAAACTTTTTTTATCATTGAATAATAGCTTATTGAATAATAATACTAGCAGTCTACTTAACCTAGCAACAGATATAAAGCACTAAGATATAAATCAAGTTTATATCTATACCTTATAAGCCTTCTTTGAGATTTTGCAAGGACTTAGAAATCTTTCCACAGAGGGCATGAACGTCAGAGAAACACCATCTTACTAAAATTTTCAATTTTAACTTATATAAAACAGCGAAACAATGGTATAGAAATAGTAGGTTTATAGTTCCATCACCTGAGATTCGGACATTATGTTGGACTCATAATATAGAGTAGACGAGAAATGCAAAGAGATTTGGCCAAATTTATACAAATAAGGAAAAATAGAAGGTTATAAAACGTGGAGAGAGAAATTGAGACCCAACAATTGGAAATGAGGCAGAAAAGTACAATATATAGGTTAACTAGTGATACTGTCATCGGGGAATGATTGAGAAATATAACCTAATTTGCCCAGAGTGGTAGGTTCTCTTGAATAATAAAATGCCTATTTCTCTACACCTTCCGCCCCCAAAATAAGAATACCATAGATAGTGGCCATTTTATCGTTCATATAATGTTGTCATTATACCTAAGTACTGCTGGGAAGGATTTTGTCAATTTTAATTTTTTTCTATGTTAGAGAGTATTTCTATGTATGGGGTATTCGCAACATTTCTCTTACCTATATCCTTCAATTTATTCATATAACCCAATTTACCCGGAGTGGCAAGTTCTCTTGAATAATAAAATGCCTATTTGTCTACATCCTCCGCCAAAAAACTAAGAATAGAAGAGATAGTGGCCTAGCAACAAATATAAAGCACTAAGATGTCTATCAAGTTTATATCTATAACTTATAAGCCTATTCTGAGATTTTGCAAGGACTTAGAAATCTTTCCACAGAGGGCATAACCGTCAGAGAAACACCATCTAGTTAAAATTTCAATTTTAACCTGGAAAAAACGGCAAAACAAGGGTATCGAAATAACGGGTTTATAGTTCAATCACTTGAGATTCGCACATTATATTGGACTCATAATTAAGAGTAGACGAGAAATACAAACAGATTTTGCCTTGGTTTCGTATCATAAATCAAATTAATTAATGTCATAAAATAAGGAAAATTTCACTATATTTTGAGAGGAAAAAAGGCTCGTAAAAGAAGAACCGGATAGTTGCCAAATTCCATTGTAATTGCTTCTTGTTTCACGAAGAAATTGGATTCCGTAGCGGCGAATTCGCCTCTGAGTGAGTTTTAAGAGGTGTCCCTTTCTTTCTTACTAATTCTTGCTTTTTTGAAGAGGTTCCTCATGTTCCATTCTACGACCCTTTTGAGGACTCTGGTTTCCTTTTTACCTTTCGCTTCTTGACATCATCCGTCTCATGTTCTTGATTAATTATCTCAAGGGAGAAGAAGAAACTGATAAAGGCAAAATGCCGTGAATTTGACGGGGGAAAAATTACACTAATTCATTCTAAACGGGTCAAACGATATATTTCAAAATGTCTAAAAAGCATTGAAAAGAAAAAATACACCATTTTTTATGATCAATTTCTTCTTTTTTTCAGGAAGAGTTAAAGAATATTATATTAACATATATCCGCAGCTTGAGGGATTCTGCGAGAAATGAGGAGAGTCCAAGAGGACGCGAATAGCCTATTCTGGCTGAGAGCGGGCAGAGGATACTGAGGGATGGGCGGCGGCGGATAATGCTTTCCAACCCTAGCAACGGAGAATTTCTAGTGGGATCGAATGGGGGTCTCTCCACTCCGTCAGAAGGCAATATTCCAGGGTCCAACGCATTGGTAGGTGAGAGTAGAGCCCAATGGGACCTTTTGGGCTCTTAAACTTGTCGCGGCTTTTGGCAATGGCGGACATTTAGGCCACTACAGCGTTTCATGATTTCGCACTTCAATTAGCGCCGAAAAAGGGTCGACCAGGTGTTTATTGTCTCTCTATCCATTGAAGGCGCAGCAGAGCGCATTTTCCTCTCTGATGTCTCCCATAAGAATTAAGATATTGTTATAATTAAATATACATAAAAAATATTACATATTGAGTCCGTTAGGAAACAAATAATGATAGTTCAAATGATCTTAGCTTTTTTGCCTCTGCCCCCCAAAATTAATAGAAAATGCAAAACTTACCGCGAATTTCTTGTTTGATCTACGGGAAGGTAATTTCACCTGGAAATTAATTAAAAATAACATTATTTGTGAAAGCAACTTACCACGCATATTTTAGAATTAAAGTGAGGGATCAGGATAAAAAATTGCCCCTTATTTCTGTTGTAAGAAGATGGATTAAAAGGAAAATGAATTCACTATTTTGTTATACAGATGTAGTGGCTAAAAAGCTAAGATCCTTTGACCGATCATTATTTGATTCCTACGGAATGAATATGTAATATTTTTATTGTTTATTTAATTATAGCAATATCTTAATTCTTGTGTCAAAGATCAGGGAGAAAGATGCGCGCAAATGCGCCTTTAATGGAGAGAGAGACAATAGACACCTGTTCGACCCTTTTTCCGGCGCTAATTGAAGTGCGAAATCATGAAACGCCATAGTGTCGTAAAAGCTTAAAATTGGCGAAAGCCGCTACAAGTTGAGAGTCGAAAAGTTCCCATTGGGAGTCGGAGAAAGTTTCGCTTCTCCAAGTTAGGAACGTTCTCGCGATCGTGTTAATAGGGCGAGACTACTCTCACCTACCAATGCGTTGGACCCTGAAATTTTCCTTTTGGATGGAGGGGGAACCCCCATTCGACCCCAATAAAAATCCTCCCTTGCCAGAGTTGGAAAGCAGTATCCGCGGCCTGCCCGCCCGTTAGTATCCGCCGCCGCCAATCAGTCAGTATCATCTGCACGCCCCCCGCCAGTACTTGCTATTCGCATCCCGTTAGACTCTCCTCAATTCTCGCAGAACACCTCAATATGCGGATATTCTCCATTAATTCACCTTAGTCTACCCTATAATCTATTTTTCTGCTCGTCGCATGCAACGCGTCCAGTCTTAATTCGTGTTCTAACTCCAAAGCAAGATCTAAGTTCATCCCGTAATATTCATTGTCAAGAGACTAATATTTCAACTTTACGCCAAGGTAAGGATTACTCCCTGGGACCAAATCTCCAAGTTAACAGCAACGCGAAACTAGCCTGTTAAAGTGCTATCTCTATTACCCCCCTCCCCCCTCCCCTAGTGTAAGCCTCCATTGTAGGCTTCGTATATGCTCAATGTTATTCGAGCGACCCTCGGTCAATATTGTTCGTTTATTTGTACGGTAACCGTCCCGCCAAGTCTCCCCCCGCCTTTCTAGCCGCTGAGACGCGTGTTAGTTTAATCTGTATATAGCTTGTTTTAACACCCCCTTTTAACCTTTAAATGAATAATAATTTGCATATGATAAAGTTTTTTTTCGTGTCCGTTTTTCTATTGTCCTGTAACTTCCAAGGTAGTCGACTATTTGGCCAAGCTACATTCCGTTAATTTGCACACTGCTTGTATTATAAATCTCCCAGGCACATAGCCGTCCCCGACCTCGGCTAAGAACGCAACAATGGTTAGCTTAATCCTATTCTACGAAATATAGTAGTATCTATTATTTAACTGGTGTCAGGTGTGGGGTTAATATTGGTCAATCTATTGAACAATCTATTGGTTAACCTGGGTTAATTGTTAATTGGTGGCTAATCAAGGTTCCGGTTCAGGAGTTTAAAAGGTGAGAAATAACTATTGCATACCTATTTGCGAAGTGTATTTGTTCAGCATCTCATTTAGTTTTTTGGTGAATTGATTGTCGAGTGACAGTGTTTAACTATTAATTTTTTCCCCCACAGAATTGAATTGTTGTCGTTCAAGGCCTCACCTCGTGCCCTAAGTTGAAGGTTTTGTAAAAATAGTATTATTCTTTGTATGGCCGTGCTAGGAATACTCCAACTCTTCTCTTAATCACAGTAAAGTCTCCTCCGTAAAAGCTCTCTCACAAGTGTTTCCTAGCCTCCACATCCCATTTGTTGTTTAAGTTTTCCTTTGTTTAGCAAAACCATTCGCACTCCCGCTCCGGCATAAATAAAATCCATAATTCCCACATATTCATTGTCTTGCGTTAATCTAATTATTGTTGTTATACCCATCGCGTAAAACCAGCATCATATCGTCTGTTAAATTTTCAAGGCCCAAAGTGAGTCACTCGGACTCAGTGGCAAAGATCTAATAGCCTACATCCAAGAAGTATAAGTAGATAAATAGCTGAAAGAAGAGAAGAAAACGAACGAGGAGAAAGAGAAAAGGAACGAGAAGAAACAGAAAAGGAAGAGAGAATTGTCTCACACGAATTGGAAATGATCATAGCTAGGAACGAGACGCTCTGCATAAACTCCCAAAGTGCTAGACTAGCGCACCGAGGTCTGAGACCAGAAAACTCTTCGTCTTTCAAGAGGGCAAAGACTGATAGTCTTATCTTACCCACTTCGAAAAGATCTTTGAAGTGAACCAGTGAAACATCTAGACGGAAGGCGTAGCAAAACTATTGTTGCTGTTTATCACCCTGCCATCAAAGGCAACAAATGATTAGTCATCATTAGAAGCCGAGTTACTTGCAGCTTAAAGCATGACCACTACTTTCTACCACGCTAAATTTAGGCACTATCTCATTTAACCAAAACAGACATTCCGACAGTTTGGCTACTTTCTACAGCGTCATTGTATATTTTGGATTGACGCGTCCAAAGTGTCTCATAAATACGACGCCCTGGTCGATTTTGTCCTCAAGGAACAATTTATTGCGTCAATCCCTTCAGAAGTCAGATCCTTTGTTAAGGACCGGAGGTGTAGTACTCTAACGGAATGCATCGAGGATGCAGACGTCTACGCGGCTAGCCACAACTGCTATCCGATAGAAGGAAAGAAATCAGAATCCCCATCTCCTAAATCCAAACCCAGCAAGAATAAATTTGTTTCTAATAATGGGGATAAGTTCGTTAAGGTGGCTGGGCCCGCCAAACGCAAACCTCTCTTTTCGTCGGACCATAAAGATGTTAAGCCCTTTGCTTCCACCCATCATGCTTCGTCGTTCCGAAGGAGGACCATCAAGTCCTATTTCTGTGAAGATCAGATCACGTGAGGTCTAACTGCCCTCACAACTCGTGGTTTAGAAGCACCCCTTCTTCTCACCAGGTACTCCAGGTCAGTGACACTTCTAAGCCCCCACCGTCGCAAAATGAAGCTCCTTCGTCTTCAAACCTGCCGAATACTGCTGGTCAGCAGGTAAACTTTATGCTCGATAAAATACCCCTGGGATCCTCTAATATGAAACTGGAGCAGTGATTGGGGATAGATCTCCACCCTCATCCGTGATACAAGGTGCACGTGCATTGTTGTATCAAATGAACTACTCTTGTCTTTGGTTCCGTACCACCATAAGTTTGCCGTAGTGTAGGATTACTTGGGGCGGGCCAATAAATTCCCCATTGTTCAGTGATACATAGAGAGCGCGTATTTTACTAGTTGGGGTGAAGTCGTTGCAGCCCCCATCAAGTTTTGCTATGTACTAATTGGTCAGTCCCGCGGGGTTTCTTCCTTCCTGGTGGCTCAACCCGTTCCTACCCGTTCCCGCACGAAGAAGTAACTGAAAGCCCCTACACCTTTGAAACTCCCATGTGCCCCCGAATTCCTGAGTAGGATGACCTATGACTTTGCCAAGAACCAGAGTGAATGTGATTCTATTCGTCACTTGTGGTCCAAACCCCAAAACAAAACACACGAAACCGTCAGAGGGAATGAGGGGATTTACTTGCTCACCAAGGATGACCTCCTCTATCGAGTATGCACCGAGTCCCGCACACTATGTATATCCCGATCGGACCGATCCGATTAGGTCAAGACTCAAGGCCATTCTCGGGAAGTCGTGTACAGATCAGCCCAGTGAATGGCACTGCTTCTTTCCAGTAGCCCTCTTTGCCTACCGTGAAATCCCCAATCATACATTTTAGGATTCGCTCTCTTTGAACCTTTATATGGTAGAAACGTCACAGACATACTGAGTATCCTAAATTAACTTTATTTTAATCAGAAATTGGATCTAAATATCCAGACTTCTATCTAATATCTAGTGGACTTAAGAATGAGGCTGGAAAAGTGCGCTAAATTACGTCTCAGAACGCCGACATCAATTTTGAAAAGTATAGGACATACTTCGATCGAAAGTACAAAGAAAGGAAATTTAACCCAGGAGAAGATATTTTCCTTCTCCTCCCCACGGAGAAAAACTAATTGTTGAACCAGTTGAAAGGGCCCTACCACACATTCGAGAAGCCTGGCACCGTCGATTAGTGAAACCACCTCGGAAAGAAAGATTTTGCATATTATTATCCCCAAACGTTATCACCAGCGCGCTAGCATCAACCAGATAGTTGCAATCGACGAAGAATCCCCCATGGAATCTGGCTACCCCCTCGACCCCTTTTGCGAATCCAAGTCGCCTGCGTGGAGCAAGACAAGGAATACCCACTGCATGTCTTGCCCGACTTTAATAATTCTCCGAATGCCGAAATTAAGATATGCGTCCAGTTAACATCTCTTCAAAAGGATCAATTGCAAGCGCCTTTGATTCGTTTTGATGATGTCATCACCGAGGTCACAAATTTGAGCACAATATCCAACGAACAAACCTGGGACCCATCCGTTCCAAACCATACACCGTTCCTATACACCTCCGTGAAGCATTCAATAAAGAAGTGGATAAACTTCTAATGTTGCAGATCATCGAACCTTCGGAGTCAAGCTATTGTTCCCAAGTTGTCATGGTAAATGAGGCCGATGGTTCTTATCGAATGTGCATCGATTTTAGAAACCTAAATTCGGTTACCGTATTTGATGCCGATCAAATCCCCACCATATATCAGAACCCCGACCTTTTTGAGAAGGCCAAATTCATCTCCAAGTTGGATTGATGCAAGGCCTATTATCAGATCCCCTTCAGGGAGGAAGTGAATGTGAGGGGATGCCCCTTGAAGGAGCTGGATGAGATGAAGCCCCCGTTTTGCAATATCCTTTTCAACCCCTTCGCTCTAAACTTCGTGCTCCTTAGCCTGGGAATTTTAGAATTATCAATAAGGAAGCATTCCCGCGCTGAATCTTTCGACCAAGCTCTATTTGCTTATTTGGGATGCACCTCACTCTCCCTTCCCCACAAAAATGCTCAATTCTCGCCTCATGCCTCACAAGCATTTCTCTTTCCACCGAGAGCGCGGCCGTCAAACCCAAACCCATATCCTAAAGCAAACTTCGCTGTCTGAACCAATTCATTATCTCGAACTAAGTTTGTATAAACTGATATCGTGAATCCTCTGAGGGTGGCTATGCCCGGGGGCTATCTAACTGACCAGACACCTGGCTATTTAATTCCGCGTCCGCCATTCCTCGAGGAGACTGAGAGTCTGCCAGTGGCTCCGTTCAGACCGTTTTTTTCCCTGCGATTTCTCGCAACCGCTGTTCGAGTCGTACCTCGTCGTTAAGATCTCACTATCAGATGGCCCTTTGTGAAGCTTTGGCCCCTGTTCAGAGGAAAGCTGGATGAATGAATGAAGCCAAGTATCGTAAATATTGGCCATTAAATTAATATGAACTATGGAGAATGCAGTATGTGGGGATGCAAGGTGACTAGATGTCCCATCAAGAAAAGGGCCCGAAGTATACGACTAAAGCAACAAGTGATGTTTCCTTCCAAACTATAATAATAATATTCTATCCTGGTCTATTCCATCCTTGATATGAATCGAAATAAAAATTTAGGGGAAACACCTTAGTGAGATTAGAGCAAACATTAGTGGTGCAAAGAAATATTAGGATAATTCACTAAAATATATGTAATAACTCTTAATAATATAGATGTATGCTGCACAAAAAATACAGTTGTAAATTATTTAACTGAACTTTTTTTTAGCTTATCAATATATGTTTCACCTGACTGTACATTTATGTATTTTACCTATTCCACTACAAAAGTCAGAACTCTCCCTTTTATCTTGGAAAATGAAGTCTCCATATTTTTGTTAAATTTTGTCTGATCGCTTATGCGACTTAATAATAGGTTATTAATAAGTTCTTTACTCTCTGCCAACAGAATATTTATTGGGTATTTAGCATTGTGAGCCTTTTCTATTCCTGGGTTCACTGTCTCGTTTACGCAAAAATAACTAAATTCGTAGTCCTTTGTATACTTTCATGGGAGGCTTTTTGCGGGTTTACCATACAATGTCTGAAGCTGTTAACAATTAAGGCGCTGGTTCTTAAGATGTAATAATCCTTGCAGCAATTATTGCACCGGAAAAGCTAATTTATTTGCTGGTAGATACTAATAGCAAAACAAGTTAGTGATTTTAAACTCAACTCATTCTTCATATAACCAAGCAAATTTGACCACCAAATCACATTAAATTTAATAATTGTGTGGGAATAGTGTGTAATAAATAATTATCATATAGTTTAACTCAACCTTTAAAGATAAAAAAGGATTAGAACTCCAATTCGTAAATGGTTTCAAAGTTTGTCGAAAAAAAACTTTGGATCATCACCTTCACAATGTTTTAAATGACAGAATTTGTTAACTAAGCATCCCAAAATAGAAGGAAATAGAGAGATAAATATAAAAAAACTGCTAAAAAGTATTAGAATTCACATCGCTAAATAATTAAAAGAAATTATACAACAATAATTTAAGTATACGATTCTATGATGTTTTGGTATATAGCACAAAGTAAAAGGAACTATGAGAATACTTGATCCAATTTCAATAATAATAGGTATCTAAGAAAAAAATAAAAGACTAGTGAGCAACTTAATTATATTGTAAATATTTTGTTTTCTTTAATAAAGGACGAGAGAAGATTGGAGCATCATCAAGAATGAGACGGGAAGCAATAAGATGCTAAATGGGAGTTTTAAATTTCAAGTGACGACCGTATCTGAAAGTTGGTAGCATTTCCTTCGTTATCCACGCACGCAGGCTTTATTCGGTCGAGGAAAATGATTTCAGGTTTGCCATCTCTGTCAATGGTTATTGCTCATCTCGCCGGGAAAGCACCTTGAATTGACCAGCCTAGGGAGAGACCCGAAGATTGCGAACAGTATCATTTCAGACAAAGGCGCTTTCGGAGCTCTGTAGTTCTTAGATGATGATTTTTTTTTTTGGGGGGGGAAATAAGAGAAGTAGAGAACTATATATAACTCCTGCAAATGTAGACTTCATATCTTTTGTGAAAGATTAGCGAAAACCAAGCATGATGAGAGGAATTTTGCCGTCCAGTGATGGGCATCCTCGTATACATAGTAGTCCTAGGCTGTCGATGGAGTTATACCCGGCTATTCGCCTGTGGGTGGTATATCTTTGTGTGATTGAGAGTGGAGCCAAAGGTGTTGGCCAACTGGCTGAATCAACTGGTTGCAAAATGACGTCCTCTATCCGTCGTAATGGCTGATAGGAGTCCAAAGCGGAAAATCCACCCGTTGAGAAAAGTTTGCAAGCGACTGTAGTTGCCTAGATATTCTTCATCGGAGAGGCTTTCTTGCTATCTGGTAAAACGGTCGATATAGATTAGAAAGTAATTGTTGTTCTGTGAAAGGCAGAATGGCTATACGAAGTCTAGGTTGACATGGTCAAATCAAACATCAGATGCCATAAATATACCCGGTGTAAATGAATGTGTCGCTAAAATTTGCACCTCTGACACTGAGGATAACATTGATTCAACTAGAGATTCTCTTGTTCATCGAAAGCAAAATGTAGACCGATAGGACAGTAGAAGAGTCGAGCGTATACCTGGATGTGATAGGCCGTGAAAAATAGAAAAAACATTGCAACGGAGAGCGGGAGGAACTAAAATTCGAACACTGTCAGGCGAAACATCACACCACAGGAAAACACTGAACTCCTGATATGTCAAGAGTGAAATCAGTTCTGCATTATTGGCTTTTTTCTTTCTGAAGTAGCTTCCGATTGGGGCCAGGACGGTTAACAGAAGCTATCACTACTGTGAAAATGGAATCGGCTGCCACGTTTTCGGTGCCGTGGATGTGCAGAATTGCGTAAGTGAACTGAGATATTAATTCCATCTAGTGAATTCAAGGGGAACATAAATGTCATAAGCTTATGATCTGGTAGAATGTGAAAGTCCCTTCTTTCGACGAAGTGACCAAAATGGTGAATGCTGAGATAAAGGGCGTGAAGTTCTTTGCTCTAGGCATTCTGGCGTCTCTTAGCCTGTTGTTCTTTCTCGAGCGTGAAAAAATTCACGTTTTGAGGAAAATACCCAGGCCGGTTTCCTCCTTTACCAGTGAGAACTTTGCTAAATCGTAGAATTGCGTCCGAAAATCAGAGTAGCAGGTCCATCAATCAAACTAGTACATTGTTTGTATAGGTTTATTTTACAATAGCATACTGTAGGGCAACCCTACGCGAGAGCTCTAGAGCAGAACGGAACTTCCATGTGCTGCAGAAGGCCTGGTTAGGCCTAAATTGGTAAGCCTACCCATCCCCCCCCTCCACAAGCGGTAGCCTCGAACCGTGGCCATCACGATTTACTTTTACACGGGAAGAATAGCACCTGCAAGAAGATTTGAGGCCATTCGAGAGTAGAGCTGTTTCCCGCTTACCGCCCCTCCCCAACCCCGGGGAGAGCCTCAGGCAAAAATAGCGCTCGACTCCCATGAAAAGAGACAGAGTTGAGAAGTCTCGTCCTGACTCCAGAAAATTCCACATAGTTCCAAGTAAGGTGCTAACAACAAAGCAAAGTAACAGCTGAACTATTTTGTGCATTTGGAATTAGCCTCAGCCAGTGAGGTAATTCCACTTAACGATCGCCACCGAGTGATTTTCGGGACTTTTCTAAACAACTCCTGTCGTAGCCCTCCTTCGTTCGCCCCTTATTTCGGGTGGCCAAAATACTCTAAACTAGACCGGAAGTTACTGCCCCCCGCCCCTGTTTTTGGAGAACCGTCATCACTTCAATTTCCCGCTCAGAAGTTCCGAGCGGCCTCACCTCACGTGCAAAAGACCTCCGTAGGCCAATCCCTCTCCCCCCTTCAGTAACCCAATTGAGTTAAATTCCCCCATCATTTGAATAGTCTCATCCTGTAATACTTTAAATTCTAACTTTATAGTCTGATTTATAACTACAATTCTTCCTTTCCTTTACTGATGTGATTTTGTGTATTAATTCTCTGAGGTAATTTTACCCATCAATTCTCTCATTATTTTTATGTAAATAAAATTATATTTTTTGTTAATGCCTCTTTAAATAACCTTGAGGTTTGCCATTGCCCATTTGTTACCTGACCTCGTTGCACTCTCATCTCGCATCTCAGCCCGTCTAAACTAGTGGTGTTCCGCCCCTTCGTCAGTTGACCTGTAAGTTATCGGTCCTTCCTCCCATAGATATGATATGGTATTGATGTAATATAATGTCATACCACGACAAATACATTTATACATGATCTAATACAAATACAATAATAATATGATATATTATATAAATACACAATATAAGCGTACACATTACACAAAGTGGGAAGCCCACCAGTGTTGGCGTGCAGTAAGAAGCGGCGGAACGTCCCACGCCTGTTTTGTCTGCTGCAAGTGAGTAGCGGCGGTCCTCACCACCCGTCGCCCGGCTGGGGGCGGGCGTCGGTATGCGCGGAGGGGGTGCTGTTCTCAGCACCTCCAGCAGCTTGTTTGTTGTGGTGTGGTGGACAACCTAGGCGGCTCTTGCCTGTCGCGCCCTCAGCAGGGCACCTATTAGAGGGTGTGGGGTTAGCGCTGGCTCTTGCTGTGCAGGAAAGGAGTTAGTGCACCAGTGGGCGCCGGGAGTGGCCGCCACAGTGTTAGCACCTAGTTGCCACAAAGATGGCGTGCCGCTCATCCTACGTGGAGTAGCCCAGCCTCACAGGCTGTAGCAGCATGCCGTTCACTCTGGGCTGCTGGGAGGATGCGTTCAGTGGGCGGTCTTGCGTTTGGCCTTCACATTGTACTGCTGCAGGCTGGGGCGCAGGATCCAAGTGATGGTGGAGTCGTGGTCGGCTTGCTTGGCAGGCTCGTGGGCAGCCTCTTTGCAGCGCACGCCAACGTGGCTGGAAACCCAGTGACACGCCTGCCCTAAAGCTGCCAGGTCCTGCAGGGTGCACCAGATGGTGGTGGTAAGGTGAAGGTTTTCCCTGGTTGGTCGTTGGCATGGGTATCCTGCAGCCTCGACCGAGATTCCATGGGTATCATCATAGTGGCCTCCCGGTCGAGCAAAGCGTGCTGGAGGGTGTGTACGATTGCTACCAGCTCCATATGGAGGATGGAGCAGTGATCTAATGTACTCGACGCCTGTGTTAGGCCACTTGTGACGTAGGCAGCGCCGGACCTCCCGCTGTCTGAGTCGACGGAACCGTCGGTGAAGTAGACTGCGCTGCCTGGCTCCGTGACCACAGACATGTCTCTGAGGGCGTGCTGGCGCAGCTCCTTGGTCAGGCAGTGCACTTAGCTGGCGGACAGCTGTGTGGCGGTTAAGTCGAAGGCGGGGTGCTTCCACAGTGGTGGTAGAACGTAGGCGGGGTTGGGGGTGTCGGGGTCGCGCCACAGCTTGTTCCTTGCCTGGGTGAGGGTGTTTGTTGCTAAGCTGACGTTTACGAGCCACCTGTTGTTACGCAGGCTCTCGAAGCCCTGCGCCACGGCCATTTGGAGTCTCCTCTGCGCAACACCTTCTACGTCGCGCTGGAGCACTCTGGCCACCCGACAGGCCACAATTCAATCCACCTTAAAGGTGAGAGGCACCAGGCTGGCCTCGCTCTGCATGACACAGGCACTGCACCACCTCGGTGCCTCCAACATGGTCCTCATGGCGGTGTTTTGCACCACCTTCAGGCGCTGTTGCTGCTGCCGGGGTAGCGCTACAAGGACCGGTGCACCGTACTCCACTAGGGAGCGCACTGCCTGCAGGTAGTATAAGCGGAGGACGGGCATGTTGCACCAGCGCTCGGCCGCGTCATGGCCCTCATCACATTCAGCCGGGCCTGCGTCCGCTCTATCATTTGCATGACATGCTGCGTGAAGGACAGCCGCCTGTCCACCCACACTCCGAGGTGCTGGTAGGAGTAGGTCCAGGCCAGCCCGACTCCTTGGACGCGCAGCTGTTGGCCAGCAGGTGAGGTAGTCTTGATGGCCATGGCCTGGGACTTCTCTGCCGAGATCTTGAGCCCCAGCTCTTCGCAATTGGCAGCGATGTGGTGTATCGCTTCTTGAGCCCGCGAGAGCTTGTCGCCGCGCCCGGTGACGACGAGGGCCAGGTCGTCGGCGTAGCTGAGCAGGATTGTTACTTCCCAACAGGGGAACGCCACCAGCTACTTCATCAGCACGTTGAAGAGGAACGGGCTGAGGATTCTGCCCTGGGGCGTTCCATTCTTGAAGGTAAGTTAGGGAGACTTGTGACCCTGGAACTTCACACGGGCTCGGCGCTGGTGGATGTAGTATTGAAGCCAGCCCAGCAGTCTCCTTCGGATGACCTTCCTCACAAGGGCGGCTAGTATGGAGTGCCAGCTAGCCAGCTTGAAAGCCTTCTCGAGGTCAAGGAAGACTACGATGTTGGGCTGGTTGTTGGCGTAAGCCATGAAAGTGATGAGGCAGTCCGCCTTGCTCAGCTTCCTGGTTAGGCGAACACGTGGTGGTGAAGGCTCCCCACGCTCCACTGTAGGTGACTCAGCACCATCCTCTCCGCTGTTCTTCCAGTGCAGCTCAGGAGGAAGACTGGCCTGAAGGTGGTGTGATCCTTCGCCTTAGGGATGAGCTGGATGTCGGTGTCATTCCAGGACACAGCAGACGGCTTGCCAGCCACGACGCGTTCAGAAGGGCTAGCAGCGCGGCGTCCCCGGCGGGCCCAGCGTGCGCCAGCATGGAGTACCACACTCCGTCAGCCAACTAGTAGAATTTAAAGTATAGATGGTTTTTCTGACTTATTTATTAAAAATATATTCGTTATTTTATTTATGAAAATAATATGAATAATAGGTAATGCAATAATTAGAAAAAAACAAACTATATTTTTTGATTAAGTAAAAATGTCAATGTTTGAGGGGTAACTAAATAATTTTTGGTAAAAATAACATATTACAGAAAATGATATATAAAAGGTAAAATATGTAAATTTACATTTTTACGGGTAACTTTTATTTTTGCCACTACATGATAAAAAAATAGTATATTAGTTTGTGGCATTGATATGATCGCTGGAGCATTTGAGAATCCTAGATGCCTTAATCTTATGCCATAATCATGAGCTGATAAAATCCATCTTGGCAAAATGTCACCCATGGAGAAAAAACTGATACTTTAGGTCTGCACACCAATGGAACAGTAATCCAAAGAAGCACATAAGAACCATAAGCAAGAAACAGAGTTTCTGACATGAAATATAATTATTCCCTTCCTTTTCATGTTATTTGAGCCGTGATATCCCTCGATTAGCTCAGCATCGCAACAAGAACTCAAACCCCCACATACACTCTACACCCAACTCTTAGCTATAAATATTCTTAGCTAATAGGTTGGAAACAAGGTTCCTGCACAACCTTTTTTAAAAGTTTATTTATTTATTAATGTAAAGATTTATTAAAAAGTTTATCTTTTTAGATTTGATAAGTGTCTTTGGCAGCACATGCAGAGGAAGAAGAATAAAAACCAGAAGTGTTACAAGATTCCCTATTACTGCTGTTTGGGTCATCTAGAAACAGGGGTAATAAACAACCGTGTGCGTCCTAGAGTTTCTTTTATTCCCCCTCTCCAATTACACTATATAACACGATTTTTGTCTTTATGGAGCAACTGTTATTTTTTATTTGCAAGATAATGTTTTTTGTATGAAATTTACCTTTTCACTCTGGAAGGAAGAAGCGAATTTGAACTTTCATTTGCATAAAGTAGAAACAAAACGACATGGTACAAAAATATCATTTATTTATTCTAAAATTAAATAAGTGAGACAATAAAAATATTATAAATGAGTAGTTTTCCGTGATTTACAGTATAAATTACTTACACGAATCAGCCCCCAAATATATTGTCCCATCAGATTTTCATTACACAATCCTGGATATCAGTGTACTAAGTCCATAATATCCTGGTGTAAGTGCTCGCCATGCTCCTCTGAGTACGCTCCCATGTTCTCCTTAAATTCATCATGATAACCATCAAGAATATGGCATTTCAGGGACATCCTGCAACCTATTTTGCCCTAGTTTTTCACCAACTTCTCAGAAAGCTCTAAATAGTTTTCGGCTTTGTGATTAACTAGAAAGCCCAGAACAACTACGAAAATCTGTCCCACACTGCTATTTCCGTCCTAATAAGATGGAAACCTCCTTGCACTCCATGATCTTTTTGATTTGTTGACCGGCGAAGACCCTAGCTACCAGCTTTGCCAAGGAAAGTTAATGAAAGAAATCTTTTTGATACTTGAAAACTGTAGACTCCTAATCTAGGGCTCTGACGAATTGTTTCATAAGGCCCAATTTTAAGTGCAGAGAAGGAAACAGTACTTTTCGTGGGTTCAACAAAGCTCCAATTTGACTTTCTTTCTCCACAACTAAACTCTGTCTGTTGTAGCCAATCCCGCTTATGATAGTGTACGACGGTGTCTCTGCTTTTCAAAAGGCAAAGATAACAAGGAAACTTGTTAAAGCCACCTTGGAGATCCATCAAGAAGGCCCCCATTTTGAAGTCTCCGAAAACCTCCCAATCGTAATCTTCATATTTGAATGCATCTATGGAAATTTGACACTGATGTTTCCCTTTTGGAGCTTAACCGAGTGAGCAAGGGAAAGAGATGGATAGATGTTCCTGTTATGAAGCAGCACTGCTTTGAGGCTCCTGTTCGAGCTGTCAATGAAGCGGTGCCACTCGTTGGTTTTACAGACGATTCCGATTGACTCAAACAAACCGGTCACCTTGTGACAAAAGCAAAGCTCATCTAGAGGTGTAAAAGAGCTTGAAAAACCATGGTAATGCTTTATCTGACCTGATAGTTGCAGACTGTCATCAAACAAATCCCACTGCTTGAGTTTCGAAGTCATATCTCAGTATTGGACTTAGTGAGACCAAGATCTCTGACAAGGTTGTTGAGATCTTTTTGGTTGTGGTAGTATGGGTTTCTCTTCTCAGTTTTACCTCGGTAATCTGGATCAATGACTTCATCCTCTTCGAACTGTTTTTCCTTTCTAAAAACTGCTGCTCTCATTTTGTAAGAGTTGTTACGGGGAGCTCAGAACTGTGTGGCACTGGCGCAATAGATGACTGAAGGTCTGAATACATGATAACAGGCGCATTTTGCCTGCTCTACGTTTAGAAGGGTTCAAGTTGCATAAGTAACAATTGCTTGAGTGGTCAGTTGGTTTCCCCTCCAAATTCATGGGCTTGCGAAATTCATAGCCATTTTTTCTTCTCTGTACTATCCTGTAAAAAAAACAAATGAAAACATAAGTATAAATATACAAATACTTTTCACTTAGTGTTATTAGAAATGTTAAAAAAAATTTTAAAAATCCAGTATCCAAATAAACAAAGCAACATTATATTTATATATATTGCCTTCCCGTGTTCTTTTGTATAGCTCGCAGGTGAAATGAGGTGCCCAAGGTTTGTCTTGATCTCCGACTGGCATGCCGAAATATGCCTTGTAGACCTCAGACATTTTATCAGATCTCTTTTCAGATTAATTTTCCGCTCTTTCCTTAATAAATTCGCCGCAGAATAGCAAAATGCATCTGTCAATGCTTACAACCTCTTAATGACAGTGGGACGAATGCTTCTATCGATGACGAGTGACGATGTCTGCGCTGTGAGAGGTAGAGTTGAACTGATCTGTTGAGTAGACATTCCTCGTATTTGTGTAGTCATCTACGTTTCCAGAATGTTCTAGAAATTCTTCAAACATATAAAAAATACTCGAAAGTTATAGAAAGATTTACAATTTATTTTTCACTAAATTATGAGAACTGCCAGTTCTGTCCAGGTAGCAAAAAACAAAATATAAGAGAAATAATAGCTATTCGTACTGTATTACTGTTTTTATAACTTTTTTAATAGAGTATATCATGTTTATACCATAACTGAAAAACATCACCCTTGAAAGTTTTTATAGATTTTGACTATTTGCATCGAAATAATGTTATTTATCATAAATGGGCTAATTTAAAAATTCAATTTCCTAGACACAAGAGCAAAGTTTGAGGATAAAAGTTGAATTTTTCATTTAATAGAGCAGAAACAATTGGGAAATAACACTTTTAACTCAAGAAGAAGACAATAGTGAAATTTTATTACACAGCGTTATAGATTTACACAAGGTACTCGTACACCAGTAGTTAATATATAGTGAACAATTCTTTTCCAAAAGTTGCATGAAAGTGCAGAGTGAACTAGAGCCTAGATACATTGACTAACTAGTGATGCACATTAAATGATGCCTATAAACGCCTAGGCCACTATACAGTAATTACTTGGATGCCCTCTATGATATCTAGAGTTTCAAAGACTAACCAGCAAAAAACGCTTCTTGTGACCAGCAAAATACTCTTTGATTACAAATCCATCCTAAACAGTGCCCAAGCGCCACGTAGTATCCGCCATGCATTTGGAGAAGAGAAAATGATTCGTTGTAAAGCCCTACGATTGGTTTAAGAAGTTTAAACTTCGCCAACTCGATCTCCAAGATGAACCAAGAAGGCGTCGACCTTCACGAAATTACAATGACCATTTGTGACCCTGTGTCAAAGCTGATAGACATTTGACATTACGCGACCTGGCTGAAAAGATCTGCATCATCTATACAGCCATTTTGCCTCATTAAGAAGAAATGGGAAAAGTCAGCAAACTGGACGTATGGATTCGATATAAACTTGATAAAAGAACTGTCCAAGAAACATCGTTTTAATTGGATGAACAAAGTGGTTAATGCATATGAGAAATTCTGTCTACACACCTAACATGGCACGCAAAGGAAGCAGGACAGACAAACGTGCACCTGATTTGATTCTAGAGAGAAATGAAGTGAGTGATTTAGTTGGGAAATGGTTGAAAGAAATCAGACTATCAATTATACAGTCAAAATCTGTAACAGGTGACAGATGCCTTTGCTAAGAAAATCATATACGTAAAAAACTCCTGTATCTGGGGTGGGAATTTCTCACTCAACAAAAGTATTCGACCGACCTGGCGCCAACAGACTGCAATCTACTCAGGGCACTGATAAACTTCTTGAATCACAAAACCATCGCAAATGATGACAAATTGAAAACTGCAGTTGGAGACTCCTTTGAAAGAAAACCAATTGAAGTTTACAAAAAAAAGGGCTCCATGAGCGATCCCGTCGTTGGAAGCAGGTTATTGAAAATATCGGTGATTATATTGTTCATTTATGTTTCTTTTGCTGCATTGTATCGTATTAAATCATTAACAATATAGGTTGTTCGAGTACTTTGTGTCCAACCTATTAATATTTAAACACTGATAACAGAAATGAGAAAATTTGTTGTTAGGCAACCAAAAAGAAGTACGAGCTGGTTAATGGCCATGAGACGGTGATCCTCATAACCAGGCTGAAAATACTACGATGTACAGCATGTCACCCAGATTCAGAGGTTGTAAGGAGGTCGCTGAGATAATAAATAAAAACGGTTTGCATAAACCGTTCGTCTTGAAACAGGGGATAAGAGAATTAGAAGACTTTGGTTTGGGAATATTTGAGTATTAGAGTATTTTAGTCGAAGTTTAACTTAAAATAAACATAAAATATATTTTTGGAAATAAAAAGCAATATCTTGTTTAACAAATTGGAGAACAGAGTAGATTAGAAAGATTTTTCCACTAGCAGATGATGTCACAAAATTTGTTGTGGCGACTTCAAAACAACTAGATTTTAATAGCCGTGGTACTAAGTGTTCTTTGTTTTTCAAGACAAGAAATAACCAATTTAATCAATGAATTCTGGAGACATTAATCACCTACATGATACCTAATGATATTTGCACGAATTAGAAAGGCGCATTCCACCGATTAATCCAAAATACTTACAAAAAATAACTATGATCAACTCATTTAGATTTTACAAATTATCTGATACTTCATTTCTATCTCTCATTTAATAAAAAATCATCGTAAATATTTATACACTATGATATCAGGTTCTTGTAAAATGTGGCATTGTTAAGTTACGCAAAGAATAATTGTGATTTACAAATGTAAATAACAATTTACCTTGGCAATAAATAGTAAAATTATAGCATAAATAACAAGTTTAGGGTTTTAAACTAAAAACTCACTGCAATTTAACTCCTTGACTAACAAAAGTTGTTTTTTTTTAAAAGAGTATATAATACCGGTACCGTATGGCTAGGCCTTTATAATAATAAAATATAATAATATACCAGTATTAAATAAGATCAAATAATAAAAGACTGTGTATAAAAAGAATAGAATAATATATGACTGTGTATTAAAATAGAATAGAATAATATATATGAAAAATATACATAATAAAATATAAACTAAAATCCATTTGACGTATTGTCCCGCTGGGAGTCAAAGGGCTAAATAATTAGTGTGAAAAGAAGTAAATTAATTTATGTATATTGAATAAACAGGGATCTCTTATGAACTATGTATTCTATCATTCTCATATACGTTGCTAATAGAGGGGATTATTCGCTCGCTAGAAACATACATCACCCCCATAATATACAAATTAATGGGGCTCACTATATTATAACTAGGTTGACGAGTGGCCTATGTATGAGCTCTCCTCTTTAAATGTGTGGGTAGAGTGAGCTGGTGGACGGAAGAATATAAATTTGGCAAGGCTTTTTTTATTCATAACTCTCATTTACAAGTGGATATGGCACGACACCCCTGTTTGCTTCTATCATGGACACTGCCTAACTGTTGCATGGAGTGCTAGCGAATGAGAGAGTTATAAATTTTCAATAGCATCCAACAGCCTCCCTCAAATTCTAATTTGATATCCCACGACAGACTCCCAGAAGGCGTGGCCCCACCTAACTCTAGAACTTTAAGACCTACAGAACAAGATATGGGAAAAAATAATAAAACCATAGTTACAGCAAAAGCTGTAAGTTCAAATGAACGTTCCATTAATCTCCGAACCAGTGAGAGGGAGAAGTTATCTGCTTCCTGGGGATCAGATAACAATAACAAAAATATCAAAAACTTTATGAGTTGGTGTGAAGAATAGATTGTGTGAAAATGTGTACTAGTGAGAAAAGTGTAACATTTAATCTGTTTTATCAAGTGAATATTAAAAATGCAGTCATGTTTTATTTAGATATTTTTGTAAACTAGAGTTTTTATCTTAAAAATTTCAAAAAAATGATAAGGGATTAAATAAGAGAGAGTAAGAATACGAGTAAGATATATAACCGAAAATCCTCCTACAACCGTTAGGTCAAGGAGAGGAAGAATTTCCTGACGTTGCTGCCGGGAGAGCACTCAATTTTCCACATATCAGATTCAGTATGGTTTCCATGCTATGCTTACCACTCCCTTGCGGCGGTATAAAATAAGAAAGTTTGGTTGTATAAATATATGTGAAGAACATCTTACCCTAAAACAACTTTACATAACTCTAATTTTACATTTCTTTTCTAACATTTCGAACAATCCATTATGTATAATGGTGGCAACTATTTCAGCAATTTTACCTCCTTTCTTATATAAAAAATGGAGAAAATTTAGATAATGTTGCTAATTATTATCATAATAGAACAGGTGTGGCTATTCTTAATGCACTTGCCAGCAGACCGAGAATTTCCAATAATAAAATTTTAGTTCTGTGAGATAAAGCACTTTTTGTGGCTAGTTGCAAAGAGTCCAAAATTCTCCTAATGGCTCCCCATTTTACGAGTTGGTTCAAACTTTTTTATAGCAAAACGACTTTACATTCATCTAACGTACCATATTTTTTGTCCCGATGAAGTCTGTACTTTTTCCTATAAGCATTTCAGTGCGAAGAGCCTAATAACACCTTATCTAACGACAATCATGAATATCTCATCTAAATTTGCCAACTTTGCCACAAATAAACCCGACATCAAGTGAATAAATAATGAATTTGGACAATATAAATCATTGACCATTCCGAAACCAAGTAAATATGAAATCAACTCATGTCAAATTTCCCAACTTTCTCCCTTATTGTAAATAAAACGCCCCTTTTCTTTCTCATTCACTAAAAATATAAACAAAGAGGGTATTCTACCATTTTAGTATGTCTCAAGATCTCAATGAAAAAGTGAACTGATGAAAAGTCTTAATGAAGTGAAGGAAATATTCTGTAAACATGAAGTACAATGCACACTATATATCAAATTTAAAACTGCCAAAACTTTCTATAATATATTATTTAATTAATTATATCAACTTAGTTATTAAATAACTCCCAATGTAAACTTCGAAAATTCATGTCTCTTCAAAAAAAACTTAATTTATCATATAATTACCAAGTTTTGGTTATATGTGCAAGACAAAAACTTAGCAATAATATAAAATTTAAAGATAATATAAAAACAACTTTACTTGAACACACAAAAAATGTACACACGTACTTTTGAAGAAAAAAGTGTTCGAATTCAGTCACGAACTTATTATTGCTCTCCAAAAGAAATTAATACTCCCATATCCAGATATTTTCAAACAATATTGCTTTCCAAACCTTCTTTAAATATACCAACTACTCTCTGCATGTACACTAAGCCTCACTAACTTACCCAAACTGATCTGCCTCAAACCGTAGTAGCCTATCTCTTCCCTACTCGCAAAACATCATGGTTCTAATTGTATGAGTGACGTTGGCAATGAAGCCATCCGTTTCAGGAATATCTGCTCTACTGACCTATCAACAAAGGATAAGGTACTCTTTGCTGAGCTAACTGCAATACACCTGCATTCGAAGACATGATCGGTCTATTTATTGCATAATCGCTTTATTATATTTTCTTTATTGGGGCGATGTGGTGAAGTAGTACTTGGTAGAGTAACTCTTGCCTAAAGAGCATTTGTTATATTTTCCTTTTATTCTCTCTATTCAAGACCAAAAATCTGTACACATTTTGAAATATTGATAGCTTTCATTTATTTTATACTTTACGTGTGCACTGTATCCTTTGATTATTTTATTCTGAATATTTGTGTGGGTTGTTTTAAAAGGTAGTTTGTCTTTCAGATACGTATTATTTCCTATTTTTTCGACTAATTGGTATTACCTATATAAAATTTACTTATGTTTCTTTGGATTTATGTTTTCTATTTCTCTTTCTTTTCTCAGCTCAGGGCTAGGATTTGAGAAGGACTGTTTTGATACGATATAACTTGAATTATGACATCCGTGAGTTGTGGGTAGTTGGTTTGGTGATAGATGATAACCTGTTTGTTGAAGGGATAGATCCTGTATAAAATCAAGGATAAGAAAATTACCTGTTCTATGCCTTAGCTCTTTAAGGAGGATGATAATAGGTCATTTAATTTTCTTATGATAATGTTCGTTCGCAGAGGAAGATGCAGAGGAATCTAATTGAATTGTCTTTAACTTTGTCTTAAGTTTGAAGCTTGGACTGGTCAGCAACAACTCTTATGCCGGTACTAATTAATTAAATTGCTTTTATTAGTGAAATATAAAATAATATAATTGGTATAATTAGCCTAATAGAGGTTGGTCTTGCGCCAATTGTTAAAATGGGGCTAATAAAATCTTATATTGCCAAAACAACATAAATAAAATAAAAAGTAGAAAAACTTTTTGTATAAGTTTAAATTATGTTATTTTAAATTTAAGAACTATCATCTTAAAGTATACTAAAAATTCTCATAGAAAACCAACATAAACATAATTGTCTTTTTTGTAAAGTACATTTAAAATTACATTTTGGCGTTGATTATCGTTTTGCTTAAATTTATTCATTATTTCTCCCCGAAAGATGCATTTTCTTTTCAACCTATACCAAGCTTCTTTACCCAGTGTTATTCAGCTACTTTTCGTTATAATACTCTAGAAGAGATCGGTCATCTAAAGTAAATATATTGCGAGGTCCTATAGGAATAAGTACTACCTAATTACTTTTCCACGAATTTCACTGGTATCAATGGCATTTTCTTTAATTGCGTTATGGCACCTACAACCTGGACGCAACTACCCTTGGAAGATCCACAAGTTTGTTCACTTTTTAAATAATAAAAGATGTTTTCGTTATATGCAATTGCAATAACTCTACACACTCTCTTTTTACAGCTGCATTAATATGTTTCTTCCCTTGGATCTTTTAAATCTTTTAGATCAGAATGTAAACGAATTGCCTCTTCCTAAAAACCTATGTATTCCTCTAACGGAAAGCACAGTATTACTCACAAGTGGAAGCATTGTAAACCTGATATACGACTATTACCAAGTAAACCAAAACATTAAGCACAATATAAATGCCACATGAAGTAACAAAGATGGTTGGTAGTTTGGAATAAAATGAGTCAATTGGCATTCAAGTAGGAGCTATAAATGTATGTTATTTTGCTAATAATAAATAAAGTCTGAATTTTGTATATATTTTTACATACTACGCATAGGTTTTCATGTATAATATATAAATAGATTTATTACAAAATATAATATATATAATTATATATATATATATATATATATATATATATATATATATATATATATATATACCGTAGTATATTTACTAAAACGTCATTTGACGAATCGTCAATTAGCACTATTACAATTGGAATAATCGTACTTTAGACCGATTAAAACAAGTGAACTTGTCGTTATTGGATCAATGGTGGCCAACACACACACAAAAGCAGACACACATATATATATATATATATATATATATATATATATATATATATATATATTAAAAAAAACTAAATTCAATATCAGATTCATAAACAGACTAATATATTAACTCCTTCTTTAAAAAAAAGGATTCTCTAAGAAATGGTATAAAGAGCTCTATCATTTGCCTATTTAAATGTTCAGGATGTTATCAAGGCAGATATGTGCATAAAAGATCCGCGGAGATTTTAGTCCCATGTTTGGACAGGTAATAAAACTGGGAAAATGCTCCAAACGCGAGAATATTCTTAAATAAGAGACCCCGTTATAAAATTTTATCCCGATATAGCTAATGAAGACTTCATAATATTTATTTCCATAAGCTTTCCATTTCCCTCCTTCTGTCCTCCTTTTTCCTTTCCGAATCCGTTCAGGCAACGGTTTCAAACCACAATATAGTACTTGACCGAAACTTACAGCATCGATCCTTCTTAAGCAACAATTTAAGTTTTGGTGATATATTTGTTCCTGATCCATCCTCTATTATCAAGATATGGAATCGTGTTAATGTCTTATGTTCTAGCTTTTAAATAAGACTTTAATTTACTTTTATATAAAGAAGCGAGGGCAATGAGTCATTAACTTACGACATGAAATTAGACTATTCCGCAAACTTTTTGAATCTGAATAAAAATGTTGAAACCAAAACATGGAGAAATTCAACCTTAAAAAAAGAATACTGGAAAATCGTGAGACAAATTATTTCAGATTAACAAGAACATGCCTAATGGGATGGAACCAGTGATGTAAATACAGGAAGCAATGAAAGACGTAAGAAAAAACGTTTGATGGCGATTTCATAGTCAGAATTAGTAGTGGGAGAAAGGAATTGTAACAACTAATGACGGGATTAGTTTAATGACTAAATTGATCAAGTGTCTTATTTTAATGACATTCATCCTTAGGAAACGTAAAATGAAAGTCGTTTTCAGAATCAAATTACCTTCTTGTTTATTGATTTACGAACAAAATAGATATCTGGAAAACATGATCAGCCAAACACTTTTTACATTCTAATATGATATATAGGTTTTATCATATACTCGTAGCTGTTTTATAGTGTGGATAACGAGATGTGCGATAGTAGAGGCTCTTGATGATAACTAATACTCTTCGCTTTCTATTCTACTGAACATACTTAGACAACCCCACATCTTTCTAAAGCTTCTATAAATGTCCATTTTAAATTTCTGAAGTACATTAATCGCGTTTATGTCCGCAAATAATAAGCAAACTGGATGCATTTATAGAACAGTGTAATTTTATTTATGTGTTTATGTGCCACAATCTTTAAAATTTCTCTTATGCATTGAAAACTTAATCTTAGATTATTTATCCCTGATTCCACCTAACTTAGCTTTCAGAATAAAATGCTCCTCATGTCTTACAAAATAGATATGCAGGAAACCTGATCGACCGAACCATTGTATCTTTTTCAATGCCAAGTAAACCAAAAAGCTCTTTACAACAACTTATCTCATAAGAATGTATATATCATATATCCATCAAATATATAAGGAACTTTTGAATCGACAAGGTCATCCATATATGCTCCTAGAGTTGAATATTTAGTAGTTTCCGTATTTCAAAAATATCTTAATACTGCAAAAACTTTGACATCAAATATAAACAGTAGCTTCATTTTTGGTTGGCATTTAAAAATACTAAGAATATCCTATATTTGTATTAAACATTTACTTTGACAGAGTTCTTTCAGTGAGAGGGATTAACCTTAGTTTACCTGTATATTTTCCCCTAGAAATGTGTTTAAAAGCACTCACATTCAATAATAATATTTAGGAGATGATAAAATTAAGGAAAATGAAAAATATTTCGCAAATAAATTTCTTTGTGAATAATATACTACCCATGCAATATCTACAGCATTTTAAATCTATTAAATTTAGACAATAATAGCCATGCTTCATTATAAAGCATTTTTAAAAAATCAAGTTAAAATTTTAAATTGAATGCGAAAATTTTCCAATTTTATCTTTAATTTTTACCTTGTTTCAAATTTATTGTTTTTTTATCGTGATCTGTAATCTAATTTCTGAAAAACAATTGCTAAAATATATGTATATAATTCTATCCTTTATATCCTTGGATAATATAATTTGTAACAAAATTTAATTAAAATTTGTCATGCCATTTGTCAGATATCATCATCAAAATTTTGAAAGCCTGTCTGCTTCAACCAGTTTCAAAATTCTCTTTGTCTGTAATCATTTTTGCTTTCACTTGCTTAAAATACACTGTGGAAAGCAGGGCATCTTAACTTTGGGTAAGGGATGAATGGCATATATAAAATATCGTAATACCTCAAAATAGTTGTACTACAAGATAGACAATGTGGACGGTACAGAGAAAGATAAAATTCAAAGGGTAAGTTCATAAGATTCAAATCTCTTCAAATTCCCCACCTCACTGCTATTGAAAAAGCTTAATTATTTCAAAGCTCCGAAAAGATAAACGTTTTGGGCACTACAGTAATGACGAAATTTAGACAAGTTTGAATTTTCGATCGAATGAAATTACAAACAAATCATCTGTTAAGAAATTGGGATCTTGTATAGATAAGGAATTACAAGGTTATTTCGACGTTAATATTACCTAAACTAAATTAAATAACCTATTCTATTCTAAATTGGGTTAGTTAAGTTAGCTAAGGTTAGGTTAGAGGTATTAGGGTTGAAAAAACGTAGAAAAGCTATATCTTTACCAGATCCAGAAATTGTTATAGAGGGGTGAATTTTCTGATTTTATTAATATGATTAGGCATAATTTAGAAACAAATTTCTGAGAAAATGGATTCGGGAACTCTTTTGGAGTTCCCGTATTATAACATTTTTCGGTATTTTTTCAGAGAATGTGAGGATGGCTTTCACGCGCGCATTAAGCATTACTGATCAGTTCTTGAAAGCCATTTTTCAATACATTGAATTTCTTTTGAACTGTTTTAAAATCGATTGAGGATTATCCAAGTTGAATTAGATTTCAAATTTATCGTTTATATACTCTATTTTGGACTAATAATTATCAAAGTACTTTAGAATTTTCTCAAATTTGAGGATTAATAATGGATCCATGAATGTCCTTTCATCAGTCTGCATAAACTTCAAAATAAAACTTTAATTTGGTTAAATTGGTACCTAAGAATATTAAATTTGGAGTTACAAGGAAAGAAAGTATCCTAGGAGACCTTACGGACCATTAAAAGAGGATACCTTTAAACTAGCAATTCTTTTTGGCACATGGCTGCTCAATTGTTTTGCGTCTCTAAACGGCCAATTTTCAAGACTTTGTCTAGTCTTGACTTGAACTGGCCAACAGATTCACTGTTGACAACTTCCACTGAAAGTGCGTTCCACTTACCGCAAATAATGAAGGTGAAAAAATTCCTACAGAGATTAAGGTTGTAACGCTTCAGTTCAAGTTTGAAGCCGTGATTGCGTGTTCTGGTCTCACTCAGTGTGAAAATATCCCGGTAGTCAGCCTTGTCGAACTCTCGAAGTATTTTGAAAACTTTAATGAGTTGACTACGCAGTCTACGGGTTTCCAGCGAGAACAGATCTAATTCCCTTAGTCTATCATCTTAACTTTTATGTCGGATCGAGGGACCCAGCTTGGTTGCCCTGGCTTGTACGCGTTCCAACCTTGCGATATCCTTTCGAAACGAAGGACTCTAAAATTGTACGGCATACTCCAGGTGCGGCCGAACGAGGGAGTTGTACAGACAAAGTACTATCTCCTTGTTACGGTATCCAAACTGGCGCTTTATGTAGCCTAACATCCTTTGGGCTTTCTTCTCTGCCTCGATGAACTGTTTCGAAAACTTGAGGTCGCTAGTGATAGTTACACCCAAGTACTTCTCAGTTTCACTCGATTCAAGAGTAGTGCCCTTAAGAATGTACTGAGATTGGGGGTTTCTGTAGCCGATATGCATCACTTTGCATTTGTTCACGTTAAAAGGCATTTGCCACGTGTCCGACCGCTCCCTAATCTTCCCAATATCTTCCTGCAGGTGGGCAGTATTTTCATCCTTTGCAACGTTTATACAAAGCTTGGTATCACCTGCAAATTTGGTAATCTTGGCAACCATGTCACCGTTCATGTCGTTGACGTAGATGATGAACAGTAGTGGTCCCAGGACAGAACCTTTAGGCCCCCCGCTAGTAATGGGCACCCACTCAGAAGCCTATCCATTCACCACCACCCGTTGCCGTCTGCCACTTAGCCAGTTTTCGATCCAACCTGCTACCTTGTAGCCTATGCCCAGCGCTCGCACTTTCCGGAAAGGCGGTGGTGTGGTATCTTATCAAAGGCTTTCTAAAAGTCTAAATAGACCACATCCACCGCCTTATTCCAATCGTGCTCACTGAATACGAAGTGGAAGAATTCCACAAGGTTCGTCAGGCATGACCGTTGCCTTTGGAAGCCGTGCTGGGAACTCCTCAGTAGCAGGTTCCGAGTCTACTAACAAAATTTTATAAAAGTTTTTTTTAGTTTACGCATTAATCCTAATGGCTTGAGTTTCATAAAGCTTCCTTATGACAAGCTAGTATGCTAGTAAACGGAAATATCAATCTATGTTGGTGGATTTTGTTGTTCATCTTGTGGGAATGAATCTGAAATATCATATATCTCTTTTAGAGACATCATATTATGTCTTTAATTAAGAGTGATTTAAAGATTGTGATGTCTGAAGTAAATTTTTTATGATAGTTTATTTGCCGGGAAAGGTTTGCGCTCAGCTGAAAGGGAGTTCGTTGAGTAGCTTTCCGTTTAAAATTAAGGCGAGTCTCCATTGTCCCTTTTTGCTTTACCTCGATAAAGAGAAGTCCTTAGAAATTCTCAGTAAATATTTTTCCATAAACAATTTCTTCAATCTCACTTTTTTAAGGAAACTTCCTCCTTCTCCATTATGAACACACCTGAAATGTATCCTCTAAGACATCTAAATAATTTTACTTTCAATATTTTACAAAATATTATATCAAATATATTATGTTATATTTGCTTTAAGTAAGGATTTATCTGCAGGGTCTTTCGTGGATGGAGTCACCTCTTTAACGTTATCACCCATCCTCGGGTTCTTATGAAGACATCGGATTAGAGATTTGTATATACTCGTACTTATTAAATTTTTGTTTACATGGAATATAACCTGAAATCCATGTGCCATACGCATTTTGGTTAACCACATACCCATTGAAAAACTTTAGTTGGTATTTTTTTAGAGTTATTGCCAGTTTATTGTCTCCTAAGAGATTCTTCAATTAAACGATAAGCCATTAAGCTTACTGATGTAATTATAAATTTCCCTTTGTATAAATTCTTTTATATGAAAGCAATGGCTGCAAGACCCCGTCCTTCAGATTTTTATTGGCCTCATTTAGGTTATTTTCTGAGGTTATTGATAATTCGAGACTTTGTTTAAATTATATTTAGATTAAATACTAAATGAGAGGATAAAACCAGAGATTCAGCATTTTTATTCTTTATAGAGTTACCCGCAAGTGTAGTTGGATGTTTTCCTGCACTACCTTCTCTAAACTTTAAGTTTTGACGATAACTTAAGCTACATAATTTGAATAATTATAGAAAATAAATTTGTTGAACTTAGGGGATTAGAAGGGCTAATTAGGCTTTCTACGGTCAACAAACCTGGAACAAACCAAGCATTTGATCAGTTAATTCAGTCGATGAGCATTAGTATCTCCATCATAAAAGTAGAGTTTAATGAAAAGAACAAAGCAATAGCGGTGAATTCTAATGCTCCTATTCCACCCAAAATTAAATTGATGGATGTAGCCCGTTCACTTGAAGGAAGAAAAATAATAAAAATTATCGTTATCTGAAACCAAGGGTGAGCGATATCATCGAAAACTTTAAGCCAGATAAAAACCAGGGTCCAGATTCAGGGAGGGAGAAAAGTTTCAAAATTTTAAATAAATACATAACAAAAAATAATTAATCTAGAATTTCAGAAATTCTCTTATCCTGCGCAAATATAGGTTTGGTTAACTTCGTTATTTTCTATATAGCTTCACTATTTTGATAGCAAACCATATGAAAATGTTACCATTTATAAATGTACTTTATAAACCAATTTTCTTTTCACTTATAATCATTTAAGGATAAGGTTTATTTGGAACCCCCTGTATCGGAGCCACTGCAAATTGGATCCCAATGGAATCCGTCCGGCTTGTAAACATTGTTTACGCAACAAACACAGAAAACGACGCGGTTTAAACTAACAATAAAAGAGACCTAATTTGGCCAAAATGTCATTTTAAAAGTTTATTATGTTCCACTAGAAATTTATCTTTCATCCTATTTTGCTCCAGCACTCTTATATTCTCTTATCATTTTCTTTATCACTTTTTTCGGCCATGCACCCATCATATTTACCTAACATGGCAAAATTCTGTGCTTTATTGATCATATAATATTACCTTCACAGTATTCACCTTAAACTCAACTTTTGCCATATTCTTTCTTACCAAGATCACATCAATCATATTCATATTTTCTCCTTTTCTTCGTTCAGAATGTGACCGCTCTTGCTTCTGCTCTTTGTATTCTTATCAATATTTGAGACCGAGAAGCCGATAAAGTATGATAAAAAATGGAAGTCCAATCAAAATCAGCTTTAATTTTCTACCTCGAGGTCAACCAAGACAATTAAGGGCAGGGTGAAAAGGGACTATGGGGTTTATTTATAATCAGCGATGGAACGGAGCTCAATATTTGTTTTATGTTGATTTACGCTCTTTTCTCGCTGAAAGAATTATACTGCAACAAGTGAGAAGAAGAAAAGAATAAAGTTGGGGAGACATAACTCTTGGAGCAAGAAGTTTGGCCAAAAGCTGCTAAACTACATACTTTTGTCACGGTATAGTTATTTAATTTCGTTCCTCTGTCTTTGTATTCATTAGTAGTAATATAATTAAAATTCTTGCGTTGTCTTATATATTTCATATATATTACATCATATTTTTAATCGATGTTATAAAGATATAACATTTTATGTCAAGAGGAAAGCTGGCATTAATATCTTTATTTCTCTTATTGACCGAAATATTGGCACTACAATTTAAAGAATAAAATAACAACCATACCAAAGACGCAAGTTGCAAAATCAATTTGTTAAAAACAAAGATACAACAAGAGAAAATTATTTAAAAATTATTTGCAATATTAAAAATATGAAATTAGGCAATATGGGCCAAAATTATAGGAAAAAATAACCAAATTTGTATAAATATGAATTAACACCTAACCTGATTTGAGGATCTCAGTATAGGGTCGAGATGCATGGAACATAGTTTCAGAGGATGCCAAATTTGATTTTCAAATCACAAATCAAATAGTTAAATAGCAGATAAACTATTGACTATCTGTTGCAGATGATCAAACAGGTGTTCAATTTTTGGACAACGAAAAATAAAAGATTCCAAACAATTTAACTGGATAGACACATCAAAATATAGTTCCTTAGTTCCATCATTTTGAGAAGCCGAAATTGAAGAAGGCTTAAAATCAAATTTCGTGATCAACGCCAAAGATCGTTTTAAAATTATTATTATTTAAGGCAAAATTTTGAAAAATAAGAAGAATTTGGTTGCTTTATAGATTTAAATTAATTTACAATCATTATTTGTTACTTAAAAGCATCTTATGTCAGAACTTAGCCATAGCGATTATAAAGCAAATCAAGGAACAGGCATGACACACCATTAGCTTTTAATTGGAGCAAGATCTAAAAGGTTTAGGCTATAAAATTATCGAATGATTGATGCTTTAGGTCAAAGTCTTGAAATCAAAAGTTAAAAACCACTAAAATTTCTATTTTTCCACTTAAGTTTCACCCCATACTTTAATTTATTTATGACAAAATAGGCTATTTTGTCATCCATCAAATCACCTACATTTTTGGATATATTAGACTCATTTCTTAGGAGTCAAATCTTGTTGGAATATAAATTACTATTTGATGCTTAATTATTTAGGTGATTATTTCCTACAAGCATTCTGAGGACCCCATAGAAGTCTAAACTTTCTAACGTTTTCCAAATTCGTATAGACTCTGTCATTAAAAACATTCAGGAGTGGATTTCCTCGTTGGAATTAGTTCTCTAGTTTTAGATAAATGATAATAATAATATTCAAGTCATTACACAAGTTAAGACCTTTTCTAGAACTTTATCAGAGAATGATTTCCTGAAGCCATGTTAATAGGTAAGGAATAAAAAAGGCGAAATTAGCATCATAAAAATTTTAGACAAGCTGATTTTATTCTCCACTAAATACTACAAATTACAAGTAAAGATTAAAATTGAAGAGTCCTAATAAAGATTAATTGATGTAGACTAAATATGATCTTCTGGATTGGCTAAACTGTCTATCAAGATTTCTTTTCGAATTTATTAGTAAGGCACCCAGTCAGATTACTAAAAGGCTGGTGACTAATTCCAATAAATTGTTTTAAAATAAAATAAAATTATAATTAACACAGGCAAAAACTCTCCTTACTATTTTGCCGGAATATTTTAATTAAATCGAATTAGTTTTTTATCCTTGTTCCAAATTACTTCACTAACGTGTATACTTTGTACTAATTTCTCCGCTTTTCTCCAAAAATGAGTATAAGATTTTTTGTTTGCATATGGGCTTTAAGCTTTCGCCGCAACTTCCACCGTTTTAGAAAAAAAAGTCTACGTTTGTAAATTTAAAGCCATCTCATATAGCCGTTACCTTATATTTAGTAAAGGCTAGAACCCTTTTAAAAAGAATAATACGATATAGAAAACGAAGATTTTATTACTAATTCTCATGAATTTGTTATCTAAAATCTCAGAAGCAATATCTACATATATCGTTTCCTATCATTATCGTATTTTATGCATAAAATAACGCTTCCCCTTTTTCCTCTAGAGAAGCGGTTCTTATCCTTTCCATTCATTATTTCCCAACTTTTCAATATTATTTTATTTTCCATTTCTCTCAGTTTGGAAGACTTTGTGGTTATGATTATACTATAATTATAACGTTCAAGTTATCAACTACATTAAAACTTGTTTAAATATATTAAAAAAACTATAAAAGGGAAAGAAATATGCAGTGCAACTCGCTTTTGAAATGTTTGAGAGTGTTACAAATTCCTGCAAATAAGATTTTCCACCATTGCGACGGTAAAAATATGAGCCCAAGTTGAAGCCTATCGAATTGCAATCACCTTAGACAGGTAGAATGTGGAAAAACTGGTTCATGGTTTTAAGGTATCAAACAATTTTTTTAATTATAAATTTGGTGTATTTATGACTGTAATAACTCAACTAGGACAAGAAGAAATGGTTTCAAGTCACAAGTGTTGTGAGAATACCATTGGTAAGTTACCTTACACTTACAAGGGAAGTAGTCACTGAAATCGCTTGCGCAATAACAAGTTATTTCTTAGTTTGGTATGAGAAAGTGGATGCCAATTGTCTATATGTAGAACATAGATTGATGTAAGGTTCTTATATAGCTCAAAGCTTTGGTCAAATCAAATAAAAGGGAGGGTAGCAGTGATTTTTTTGTCCCTCAGGGCTTCGAACACCTTAATCTTTGAGTGGCAAAATTATTAGGATAAATAAAGCTCTAGAAGGGCAAAGGTTTATTTGTTGAATTAAAATAAAATATTTTGATTGATACTGACAATAAATCTTCACTAAAATGATATTTCACTATTATTTTTAGAAAAATTATAACCAATTAACTAATTATTAAGGTGGTAGTCATAGTGTACCACCGCCCAAATTTCCATAGTAAAATTTCTTCCTTCCAAAACAAACAAAAATGAAGAATTAAAAATATTTTTAATTTCCTTTAAACTTCTATAAATTTAATTTCTTTTTGACCCCCGATTTTTGTTTTATTTTGTAACATGCATGAGTAGTATGTTTCTTCATGAAAATCATGAATGCAAGTTTTATTTTTTGCAAGGCAAATGGCCACCTTACAAATCGAGCATTCCCACTCTGTTCTGGATGGTTTTGCTTTTGTGCGGCATAAGCCACATCTTCTTTTTGTTCCTTTTCTTGGTTGAGGAGTTGAGTCTTGCTTCCTGATTTCAAGTGGCACCTGAAGATTATGCTTAGTTACTCTAAAGGATGAGCCTTTCTCTCTTAGCTCCGCGACATAAGTTGCTGAAACAAGTCCTTCAACAATTTTCATACGAAAGTTTTTCATATTCATCTTTTTAGGTAATATATCCTTAGAGATTATAAAGGCATTTACAACGGCTGTTTTGAGGAAATAGAAAAGTTTTCTGTGCCACCATTTGTGGCTCTTTTGATCTATTTCATATAACGCCTTTAGCTGGTCAAATATATCTACACAATTCATATGTTCGTTATAATCTTTAATAGCTTCAGGACAATTGATTTGACTAATAATCGCATCTCTTTATTTTCTTGAAACTTGTACTACAGCAGTTGGGCAATGATAGCTAAATGTAACACGCACCATACGTGTATCTTTCCATTTGTACACATATTCCATCTTCACTTACAAACCAGTCATATTCTCCTTGCTTCATACTTTTGTGTTCTTTGAAATTATATGAGAACTTTTTCCTATTCTGGTTTACTGTACCACATAAATGTAGAGAATGCTCTTTAAGATCTTCAACTAAATCGTAACTAGTGTGTGATAGAACGGGTTCAGGCCGCGTTAATTTCAACCACTATCACATGTTATTTATAACTACGATGCTACCCACGTGCAATTTTGCTTCGAAGCTGGGCGCCTTATCGCAGCCACCTGAGTTAATGTTTAAACAAGGAGGTTTATTTTCCATCGTCTGCCCCATGCGCCGACCTCGCCAGATTAAGTTAGGCTTATGGGCAGATAAGGCATTGTTCCCTGGCTCTGCTGTGCCTTCACTCGAAGCTCCCACTCCATTGTCCCCCACGCCAAGGAGATATTCTGACTATTTATTTGGTAACTTTACCACTAAGATCAGATTGGAGATCCAGATTTTCGTCGCGAAACACAACCACGACCCACTCTCACCTTGTGCGCCAAGGGAACTCGACCTTGAGATTCACCATCACTTGTCCAGAAGGAGGACAATATCCCTTGAGTGCCAAGGTTCGAGCCTTTCGTGACGCCAAGTCCACAAGGCGTCCCCTGTTGTTCAGAAAGAGAACAACTTTAGAACAGCCATTGTTCTTTTGAGCCCGTTGACGAGAAACGGTTCTCATCCCCCCCTCCCCTGTTGTTTAGAAGAGAACAACGTAGAACAGCCATTGTTCTTTTAAGCCCGTTTGCGAGCCATGGTTTTTACCCTTCCCCTGTTGTTTGGACATAAAACAACGTTAGAACGGCCATTGTTCGTTCGAGCCCGTTGACAAGAAACAGTCCTCCCCCCCCCACCTGTTGTTCAGAAAAGAACAACGTAGAACAGCCATTGTTCGTTTGAGCCCGTTCGCCAAGAAACGGTTCTCACCCTTCCCTCTTGTTGTTCAAAAGAGAACAACATTAGAACAGCCATTGTTCTCGAGCCCGTAGACAAGAGACGGTTCTCACCCCCCCTGTTGTTCAGAAGAGAACAACGTAGAACAGCCATTGTTCTCCAAGCCGTTCGTCAAAAAACAATTATCATTCCAAGACGCCACGTCAGGATCATTTAATCCCCACCCCTTCGGCTGGAACTCGCCAGCGGACCGAAAATTTCTTCACGTCGCCTTCCTCTGCACAACAAGTATAATTACGTAAGCCGAACGTTACCTTTGAGTATTTAACCCTTTTGTCAACTCTGTCCTATGCTTTAAATGGTTAAGCGAACCATCTCCTGTAACCTTATATTTGTTTTACTTTTTTAAATCTTTCAATCCTCGGATTAGCTCGATTCTCCACGACCCTTTCCATTCTCTGTTTATGTCAATATTTTACGTTTTGTGTGTTGTTGATAGTTATTATTAATAAAACTCTATTTTATTAATGATAGCAATATTATTATCTTTAAGCTCAGTTCCACTTCTTAAGCATATCGAAGATACATAATATCGGCCAGCCAGACATCCACGCACTCTAAAGATAATTAAATAAGTTCCCTCAACGAATAGTTATATATGGTATATTGTCCAGAGTCCATTCTACGACATAGTGAAATAATTGTCAAAAAACTATAGGATTTTTCCCTCGAAGTGGTTGCGTTAGCTTCCGAACAACACTACCTCCTAAATCTTTAGTAACATTTCCTTGCACCCTACCAGTGTATATTTTCCCATCAAGAAAATAACCTGACTTGTCAGCTAGATCCCATATTTATAACCTCTTTTAATTGTTTTCATCGGATTATATTGCTTTAGGGTACTGCGACCTTTGAATCTGACCCTTGATTCATTAACAGCAACTATTTTGTTAGGCAGAAAACTTTTTTGAATTTCCAATAAGCATTTGAAGTAAAGGCCTCACTTTATAAAGCTTGTCGAAGTCTGTGGAATCTCTTTGAGGCATGAATGCATTATCATTCAAATGTAAATTGCCTAAAATCCAATGAAATCTTTTTACAGACATCAAATTGGAAATGAAGGAATCATTCAACTTTGAATCACTACTCCAGTGATCCCTGTAACTGGGTGATTTTTTATTTTCCATAAACAAATTAATCGCAAAAAAACATTTCATTTTAACATTGCTGGGAAAAACTTCTTGATGAGCATATAAATATGTGTGAAAAACAATATGGTCAATAATTTGATTTGAAAACAGTTCAAGAAATATTTTGCAAGGGGTAGTTTCATCTAGTTGTCTTAGAGCATCACTTACCACAAATGACTTTGAAAATTTGTTCCTCCTTACACTGAATAATTTATCTTCATTTCGGTCCAGTCACTTGAGCAGAAGACAAATTGTAGATAATGGTACATCGTCTAAATCACTGACGATGACGATTGTAAATATTCTTCAATAGGTGATACTATATTCTCTTCACTATCTTCAAGCTCTTCATCAACATCTAAAGTGTCAACTGATGTTTCTGAAGGAATATCGTCCCAGGCCACATCTTGTAACTCTTTTTCTGATAATTTTCGCTTTTAACTAGCCATCCTGAAGAATGAAAACTATATATATATATATATATATATATATATATATATATATATATATATATATATATATAAGCCCCAATTATTTTAACAATTAATATATGAAGCGCATATGTAAAAGCCTATTTATGCGAGGCAACATATATCTATATATCCAGCGAAATTAGGTTGGAAATGCGTAGGCCAATATAAACATCTATAATACATTTGTGCGGTGGTACAGAAACGCACCACCTTTTTTTTCGAATTACTTGAGCGTGTGTATGATTTATTTCATAATATCAACATAAATACTTTAATCCTATCTAAGAAACAAAAATATATCAAAATAATTATATCCACCTTACAAAAAAAAAAAGATTTCTGCTAATTTCAATTAGGGAATGACGATGACGCAGCATTCTCCTTCGACGGTTCAGCCACAATGAGGGCAAATAATTTTGGCATCCAAATTTGTTGCTAAATGCCTTCAGAAGCTTCAGAGGGTGCATTTATGAAAGTGGTACAGATTCTGCGCTGCTGCTAAATTCTAAAAATGCTTTTTTTAAAGTGGTACCCTTTTTACACCACCAGGCATCAAACGTAGCCAAACAGGTGGTACATTATTTGAACCACTTTCCTTGAAAGGGTTAAAGGAGATTTAACGCTGGCATTATTATTTTTATTATCTATCTTTTTTGCAACTTCTAATCTTTCATTGGACGTTTAGATCTGTGTTCCTACTATGCAATATTTACCCTTGGAAATTACTCGTTAAGTCAAATTTTAAACTTATTTACCGACATGCTTCCACTATTCAGTTAATTAGGCTATTCCACAATTCCATAATTTTATTACTAGAGTACTTTCTAAATATTTCAGTATTGAAGCACTTCTTGCCGAATTTAAATTCATTTTTACAGGCGCTTGCGCTATCATCTATCTCGAAAAGAACTACATAATTTATTTTAATAAATCTTTTAAGATTTTAAATACTTCGATAAGTTAGTTGTTTATGGAATAGCCCATTTGCAATGAATACCAGGTTTAAAGAACGAAATATTTCTTCATTCAGTTTATTTCTAAGCTAAGAAATTAGTTTGTTTGCCCTCCGTTAAGGTAAGAAGACAAAAAATGCAAAGGTAGATGAGATGAGGTTGGCGATCGATTTTGTATATTATTAAATAATATTTTAAAAATAAAAATTGAACTTTCGGGCTATGTATCAAAGCTTTCGGTTGACTTAGTAAATTTAACACAATGTTTTGACTCATTGAATCTCTTTTTCAGTTTAAGTATTCTAGGATTTGACAGTTTATTTGGAAGTCCACGGAACCGTATCAAATTCTCTTTGTAATTCTAGCCACTGTCTCACTCTCATCGTAGATCTAATAACGAGAGGAATTTAATTGTTATACTAAGTAACATATATTTTACTGGTGAAAAGAAAAAATAAAGGTGAAATTAAGTATTTAAAAATTCATTGAACATACATTTAAATTCGTTTATTTACAGAATATTTTAAAAAGACTTAGAAAGATAGAATATATTTCTGCAATGCGAATATATTATAGAGCTCTCAAATAATTTAATGAGCACTACCTAGAAAGTAAAATCTATAGAAGTATTTCTACCTGCTCTACCAGTTCCCCTTGCCACTATTGCTAGCAAATGCAAGAACTTCAGCACCATTGAAAACCATCCACGCAGTATAATTGGGACTAAAATATTTCAATAAATTCATCCAAGTTAGTTGAGATCGGTATCAAGGAACCTTCTGATAAATACATCAGGAGGGCTAGATGCTCTGCTTAGGCTAAAACATCAGCTACGTAAAGACCAATTAGTACTTAACCCAATGAAAAAGCTTTCACAACTTGATTATCATGTAAGAACCCACTTTCTGGAGGAAGCTCACTTGTTACCACGACAAATGTTTACTTAAGAGCATATACAGAAATCAGGTAAGATAAAAACTTAGGTCTTTTGTTGGAATACAGATCCCATTTTTAACGCAGGGATGAAAGCGCCTATGATCCGAAGAGAATAAAAGTTTCACTAATCTGATATGAGAAATTACTTTAAAGGAACTCGTACTCTTTATATAATTAAAGGAACAATGAATTAAACTAAGTATTGTTAAATATTTGCCATTAACTTAAAATCAATTATGTAGAACTTGGAGATGAAAGATGATTATATATCCCATCAAGAAAATTATAAGAATCATACACCGAAAGCAACACGTCATGGCATCATGTAGAACAATATTAATGTATTACCGTGGTTTAGCTAATTAATTTACTGACTTGAATCTAAGTTAAAATTTGATGAAAGTATTGAAGGCTACGCCTCACAAGAGTTTATTTGCAAACCTAATCCATTTATAGTACAATGTAATAAGGAATGAACAAATATTTCTGTCCCAATTTAACCAAACACTCTTAATACCTCAATACACATCAATGTACTAAAATGAATACAATGTCTAACTAAATATCATTTAAAAAGATCTTACTTCCAAAAATTTTTAACCATTAATAATAAAATGAAATGATCATATAATTATATCTAAATCTTTTAAGGCAAAAATTAACGAGAACACAAATTTGTAAATGGCTTCAGGTTTGTTCAAAATCAAATTGGAGTCACTACCTCTAAAATATTATAATTTTAAAACTTTGGTTCGAATAATTTAAAATTAGTTCCTCTAGGAAAAAAAATGGAAAGAAAGAGATAGAAATAAAAGAACGAAATAATTGAAACAATGAAATGAATCGATCTAGAATAGAACTTGCTAAGAAACGGCATCGCTGACAACATGAAAGAACTTTGTTGAGCATGTTCATACGTATTCGAAACGATTATCCTTTGTTGGATTGATTTAGGTAACAATGAACTATAAGAAGGCTTGTTATAATTTCTAACTTAAAAGTAATCTAAGATAAGAGGAAAGCCTAGTGACCAATGATATTATACATATTGCAGGTTAGAAATATATTCTTTTCGTTACCAAAGGACTCAAAAGAGTTTGTATCATTATTAATAAAGTGAATGGCAGGATAAAGATGTTAAATAAGAATGGAGATTCTCATCTTGGAGAGTCTTATAAAAACTGAATCTGAATGTCAAATCAGGTCAAAGTGTTTTGATAGAAATTTCGTAGAGAAATTATAGAAGTTAAATGAATAGAAAATGAGTGAAAAGTGTATAGCTTCAATGGACTAAAGAGGTAATTAATTGGGGCGGTTAGTAATGATAGAGCGCAAAACCCTGCTGATTTAGCTCTTATTCCACAAATAAAGCAAATTCTATTGCGTTTTCAAAGAGTAAACGAACTCAAATCAATGAAATATAGCTTCGTCCTGGAGTTGAGAAATAAAGGATCGAACGGAGATAAATAAATCATATAGGTCCTTCACAGATATAATCGCTGTCGCATACAAAATCTGAGATGCAATAAAGTTCTTGAGTCAAATACTTAAAATAATGAGCCAATAAACTCAGTACAAAACAGTGAAAATAGGAGAAAAGCCACCAGGGAAACTAATCTTATTCCATAGATCTGCGCAACAATAAAACGGCGTAATGGAAAGAACAAAAACACACTCATGAGATAAATATTAGAAAATGTGAACTAAACAAAGCTGAACCAGAACTGAGTTACTGACATTAAATTCAATAATTGTTTGACTCTTAAATAGAATAATTTTAATTAAACAAGTAAAAATTCGCTATTGCTTCAACTCTTGACGTTATTTGAAATGAAGAAGAGATTTAAAGTACATCAATGGCCCATGAACTCAAAAGGTCAAGGACACTTTACACAAGACTTTTAGTAGCAAGAAATTTTTCATCAAATATTTAGACGCTGATGATAATAATGAGAAAATGTTTCTAAACTTAACACAAATAGATTCTAGCTTGCCGTGATCTGGCAGTTAATATTCGCAAAAAGACCAATGGCCCAAGAACTCAAACCGTCAAGGACACTTTAAACAAAACTTTTAGTAGCAAGAAATTTTTCATCTAATATTTAGACGCTGATGATAATTATGAGAAAATTTGTTCTAAACTTAACACAAATAGATTCTAGCTTGCCGTGATCTGGCAGTTAATATTCGCAAAAAGATCATAACACCAAAATTTCGAAAGAAACGGTCGTTTCTGACGGTGATAGGAGGAAGAAAAAACTAGTCTTTGCATTACCTCTTAGACTTAAATCACAATTTAGGAGATGAGAATACATTAATTTTGGCATAAGAGCTTTTAGTCTGAAATTAATATACATTGCAGAGAAAATAAAGAAAGATATAATATAATAAGAATCAATACCCTTTTTGAAAATTTGCGGATCAAAATTAGGAAACCTATCTAATTACATTATTTTAATCTGGAGAATTTTATCCATCCAAAAAATAAAATGAACAAGAATTTAGTTACTCAGACGAAATGTACGAAATGTAATCAATTCGTGCCTCTTCAAATGATCATTTTCAATTAAAAAACTAAATATTTCGTTATTTCTTCCACCATTCACGTTATATCAAGGAGGACGAGGGGTGAAATCCATCGAATGTCCCTAGAATTCAATCTCCCAAGGTTACTTTACACCCCACTTACTTAGCTAAGAATATTTCTAATTCATATTGTGACACTGATGACGAGAAAGAGGAAAAGTTTGTAGATTAAGCCAAAAGAGGTTTGAGCTGGTCGCCATGAGTAGGCTGAAAATACCCCCGAGGAAACAATCATTTTATTTCTTTCTCTGTCCCCTTGCCCCCTCAACCAACGTGTCTGCTTGGTTTTCGTGTCTCTCCAATCTTATAATTTAGACTATCTCCTTTTCGGTTGATCGTTTTAACCCCTTTGGCTCTGTTCTTGTCTCTTTCTGCCTATTGGTTTGACCTTGGTACCTGTTATAGCTGAATTCTTAATGTGACTTTACCCATCCCTCTCTTACCTTCCACATTGATGATTTCTTATCTTAGAGGCGGTCTTTATTTTTTGCTCTGTTACATATAGCCTGATTATATTATTTTCACTTGTAGTTACCCTTAAGAATGAATTAATACAGTTCGAAAGTCCTCGGAAACACCTTTTCAGTTTTCCTGAGGGATATTGCATTCATATATATATATATATATATATATATATATATATATATATATATGTATGTATGGCTTCGCCACACCCCCTACCCCATACGGATAAAACTTGCGCTCGTTACCATTCCTTCGGACTGTTGGCATCCGTCCTCTTTGTCCTTTCAAATCAATATTTCAAACACCCCTTTTGATCTCCATGAAAAGAAAGAAAATACATAAATACACTAATTTTTTTTATAAAGTTCTAAATATTCTGATTTATGTAATTTCTAAAGAATAACTGGTATTATAAAGTATTTAAATATACCATTTTTGAAATGCTTTAAATTATTGCCTTACAAACCCTTATTTTCAACCCCTTTTTATAAGGGTTTCAACTATTTTTTTACAACCCCCTTGATCTCATAAAAGGAAAGAAAATACATAATAAATTAAAAATTAAATAATAATAATAATTGAATTTTTTTTTTAAATCCAGCCCTAAAAATATAGCGTTAAGGATATATATATATATATATATATATATATATATATATATATATATATATATATATATATATATATATATATATATATATACATATAGCGGCCATAATATAAGGGTCAGAAAGAACAAGGGTATTAAATATACTCGTATATTTTAAAAAATTAACAAAACGTTGAGATTCTATACATATTACGCATATCTTTAGATATATCTTATATCTATCATTATTTGAAATCTCAACTTAATAAATTGAATATTTAATAAGTTATGAGGGAATAAACAAGTTATCTTCCAAATTTTAGGAGCCAAAAGGTAAAGGTTACTTAGAAAAACAATGTAAAATGGAACAAGAACATAAAACAAACCCTTCCTATTAATATTTTGTGAACATCCTTTTTCAAGTAATGACCGACTGACCACTGTTACCAAAGGAATCAATTAATTTCTTGCCTAGAAATGGGGTAATTTTGTTCCATTCATTTTTCAATAATTTCCAGAGTTCATGTGGTCTTTGGATTTCTCCTTCGTGCCCCATCTCCAATAATCTTTCAAATGTTTTCTATAGCTATAAGATCTTTGACTCTCTTCGCAGTGTGGCAGGGAGCATTGGCCCACACGAAGATAGCAGGTTGAACTGACGAGGATCGGTGATATGGAAGGGCATGCTGTCTAAGAATTTGCTTGTAGATTTCAGCATTGACAGTCCCTTTTAGGCGAATAAGTTGACAAGGACTAGCAGCAGATATAACCATTCATACCATTACGCTGCCTCTTCCCTATTTCACTGTTTTTTTCACACATGCACGAGATAACCTTTCACTACATCTTCGTCGACCTACATCACGCCATCGGAACCAGTCACATTAAACTTCGATTTATCTGTATAATGAAGCAGTGTTTACTGTTCTTCTGTCCAAACTACATGTTCGAGAGGGTAACGAAGACGGTTTTTTTTATTCTTCTTATAGATTAGAGGTTTCTTTATCGGTACCCGAGCAAGCAGCCCAGAACCTCGTAACCTCTCGGAAACTGTTTTGCGCGATACGTTGCCATCGGAGGTGGAGATGAATTCACAGGATATCTTAGCAGCACTCTTAAACCTATCCTTCAGTGACATTCTATCCATAAAATGATCTTATCTTGGCGACTTTTTACATGGTTTACCGGTTTTTGGTTTAGCATCTGTTGATCTTGATGACATAACAGAGCTAAAATTCGTTGCACAGCATGAATTTGACCTTCCTTCTTGGTTCAGCCACACAATCCGTTGTTTTTTATTAAAGAACACCGATCTTCTCTCACAAGCCACCATGTTGACAGTTGAATGTTCTGATAATGGATGCTCATAAGAAGTAACTGTTATTTCTTGCACAGTCTCCAAAAACCAAATACCTCGGTTGGTAGTTTATTGTTTCTAAGTGAGCCTTAACTTTTGGCAGCTGGAATTTGGAAGATAGATTGTTTATTTCTTCATAACTTACGAAAATTTATTCCATTCACTTGAAATTTCCATGAAAGATAAATATTAGATATATCTAATTATGCGTTTAATATATGTGCTTAACGTTTTTTTTAAACTTCTATAATAAATATTTAAATCAACTTGTGCTCATCTACCCTTATATTATGGCCGCTAGTGTCTATTCGTATATGTATATATATATATATATATATATATATATATATATATATATATATATATATATATATATATATATATATATTAATATATATATATATATATATATATATATATATATATATATATATATTATATATATATATATATATATATATATATATATATCTAAGATCACAACACGCTTATATTCTTAGGTCGATAATAAGAAATTAACTTACAAATCATTATTTAATGTTCAAATAGAAAATTAATAAGTGTATAACTCGAAATCTAATAGGTAGAATTAGTTTAAATTTCATAGAATAACCATGGTTGAGACAGTGAATGCCTTCTAATTCATGAAGCGCGCACTTTGGGACAACCTGGAGGAAACACTTCTACCGTGTACTGTTGACTACTTGTGCACACTTCAGAAGGGAATTAATATACGTCATATTTGCTTCTAGGAAGGTTAATGGCCACACCGGACTTATACTGGTATCCCTGCACCCAACTCATTTGCGAAGTAAAATGTGGGTAAGTGTGCATCTTCCCATCAAACAAATTACTCGATTTAATGAATCTCTTTATTATTTACTCTAGCTCTTTACGACCTATAATTATGATGCACAATTAATATTATGATTATATTGCAGTTTTAGCAACTATTTATTAATTTCAAATGCATATATATATATATTAAATTATCTAAATCCTGAGATTGCCCGATCCCCGAGCCTCTTTCTCGATCCCATGTATATAAGTTTCACTACGTTTCCCCTATTCTCCTCGCCCCCAATCCACGGAAACAAGGACACGGTCTCTCAATTGTTCACCAACTTGTTTCGATTAAGTAAATAAATAAATAAAATTTGAGCAGAGCTGTTTGATGTGAATCATTTCTAGTATTCGAAAGTTAATGGGAGATTTAAGTGAATTTATATGGAGATATCGTTTTTACTTTTTATCATATGATCACTTATCGATGAATTCTCTTCGGTTAAAATATGTTTGTTGTCTAGTACTTATGCCCAAGTGGGAAACAATCTTGCCTTCAGAGTTCTTACGGAGGTTTAAGTTATTTGCATTGAGAAGATCCTGGCCATTTAAATAAATATATAATGAAACCCATAAAAATCTTTGAAACCATTCCCTCATTGTAAAGAAAGCTTGAATATATCTTTTTTTAATGAAGCTAATTTAAATTTTTACTTGCTATAAGTATTTGTTTTAAATACCTAATATTTTCGGCTCAAAAATTTATTGTGAGTCCACAGATCTGGAATTGTTAATTAATGTCTGTTTTTGCCACTGCTTCCTAAAATGGCCTGGTTGATACACTCTATTGAAAAGTTTTTGGATTCATTCTTCACAATGTATGATGAGAAAACATTGTGCAAAAGAAGGATTTGAGGAACTGAAATTCTGTGTCGATAAGATTGTATAATGGATAAATATTGTATGCGCGTTGAAGAAGAGCTTTACTATATAAATTTTTTATTTTAAATCATTAAAAATATAAAGTTTAATCCTAATATAGTATTACTAAGTTTCCTGCATACCAATGTTTATAGACCACTATGATTTTTTATTATTAAAATAACTAATTGCCAATTTTTGCAGATAAGTGATTAACAATTTAATTAAATGTGCCAAAAATAATACGTATAAATGGACGCATGAATCAGATATCCCACTAGAGGAAAAATAAAAGGAAATTCATAGAGGCACAATCACCAATCTCCAAGAATTCCATATAGTCAAAAGCGACGCCACCATTTGTCTTTAAAACGGAACGAAGCTCCAATTGGAGAACCAAAGGGAGAGAAACAGCCCCAAATTTTAATTACTTGGAATCAAAAGGCCCAAGGCTCTAGAATATTAGAGATGAAGTACTAGTAGTAAACACTTATGCGAAGACGAATGACACCAAACGCACATGCAAAAATTACAGGATACTACACGCACACAAAAATATATTCAGTGAAATATACGATTGCATAACAATTGCCAGAGAGAATAATATAGCCCAGGAAGAAGAGAATGTTCTCGACGTATCTTTTGTTGTTTTTAAAATAGAGTAGCAGAATAAAACTTTAACCCTTGAATATTTTCCATTTACGATTATAGCTTATACATACAATCACTTATTTTGGAAAATCTAAATGGCCAAACATACTTTTCACGATATACTAGATATTTGAAACAAAAACGAAAAAATCTCAGAACCATGTAAGGCGCTATAGCTTCTACGAAACAAGATATAATTTCGATCAGTAGGGACTTCAACTAGAACACCGCGATACCTATGTACTTCCATTACCTTCAGATAAGAATTATATAGTGGCAACAATTTTGCCACCAAAATACAGAACAAAAGCTAAGGAATAAAAAAAATACAGAAACGCTAACAGCAAAATTCAAGGATGACTTGAAATCCATTAAATCGATAAACTCTGAAGTAAAAAACATTGAAAATATAGAAGAAGGACGGTGAGAGATAATGAGAGACTTACCAATAGCGAATGAGAAGTGTATAAAAGTTCAATACTATAAAACATTACCGCGCCCAGGATGGAACGAAATCATGATGCAAACTGAGTATAAATTAACTACTTGCTACCTTAGTATCTATCTTTGAGTTGATTTATAGATCACGTTTATAGGCAGGAGTAATTAACCAAATATAAAAGAGGTGAACGATCAATCTATCCCCATCCCTTCTAGAATACAAAACCAAGTATGCTGACCAAAGGCGCGTGCTCTCACTTATTCTGATTTATGACCTTACGACCTACAAAATTTTAAATAGTTCCAGGAATAACCTTAGAAGGACCTTGGCAATTATATAATTAGAAGGAAAAGGCAAACCATCAAAAGGTTTCAAATTTCGTTAGAATCAGACGAATTTATATGATGTTATGACAAATAATTATCTGGCTAAACTTGAAAGGACTTTGGTAATTACATCACTTTAAAGAGAATGTAAAACATCATAACGGTTTCAAATTTGTTTGAAAACGGCCTAGTAGTTATGAAGTTATTGCCAAATAATTCCCCGGCTCTCATTACAAGGACTATGGCAATTATATCATCCAAAGTGGAATGTCAAACAACATACGGTCTTATAATTTCGTAAGACTCGGCCGAATATTTATGATGTTATAGCCAAAACAAAATAGTTCGCTGGGTAACCTTGAGAGGACCTTGGCATTATATCATTCGAAAGAGAATGTAAAAAAAACATAATTGTTTCAGATTTCGTTAGAATCGGCCAGATACGAGTAGTTACAATGTTATTACCAAAACAAAAAAGTGGGGACCGACCGACCGATATATAGAATCGCACGCGACTAATAAAGCAAGGAAAATATGCTCTGGCAGGTAAAACAGAAAAAAACAAAAAAAACGGAATAGACTAGAAAGTTCAACCCACTTTTCTCCTCTAATAAGCAAAATGTAATCAGCATCTCAAGGTAAGTTATTCATGAGCATACACGAGAATTTGAGAGCGCTATATTGAAGAACAAAATAGAAACTACCTTAAAATACTTTTTGAGAGAAGTGAAATATGCAAAAGCTTCCCTGAATCATTTAGAAAAAAAGTAGACACTCGCCTAGGTTTGATCAAAATCAACTATATCAAACTGCAAGAAATACAATAAAAGCAGTAGTCAACCTTCATACATTGTCATAGAACATTTATTAGATACCAGCAAATCTTAAATAAGCAGAAATTATATTTATACGGAATTTATCTATGTCACAAACACAAGTGGCTAATTACAGGCAAAGAAAATCTATAAATCAATAAAGTTTTTAAGAAAGGTTGTGCAGGAACTTTGTTTCCGCTCATATTGGTTTCTGTATTCTATTTCCTTTCCTGTATCTATGAAAATATTTTGGATAATGAGTCTGGAAATGATATAATATGAAATAATTCTTCAACTAATTATAAAGAAGAACTTTGGTTATATATGTAAGGGATTTGGTATTTCTTGGATAAATTATGCAGAAATCAGTTGATAGACAGCTTCCTTGTTTTCAGGTTTTTTATTTGATAGTAATGTTGGAGCAAGTTGCTTAACTATTTTTCTAAAGATTTTTGTTTCCCCCTTCTCTTATGGGTGAGAATTTCCTCCGTGATAGAGTGTTTTTAATTCTAAAACTAAACCAAGGAAATCACTGACCTTCTAATATAAGGATCTGTTGGTGTTTTATATATATGGTGCCTGGAAATACTAGTCAAAAAACAAATGGGTTTCACTATTGGTACGAAGGAAATTTTCAATTTTCAAACTATAAAAATCGTATGAAAGTTAATTTATAACAAGCACTTTTTACGAACATTCCGATAACGTATTGAGACCACATGTTCCAGACGCCAATGTTCTGAGAGAACAAAAAATCGTGCACCTTAGTGCGAGATGTGACTACACTCCTTTTTCGAAGAATTCCTTAGAAATTCTATCCATATATCGGTTACCCTAAAGTAGGCGGATAAGAATTTAATGGCTATATGTGTGAAATTAGATATAATGACATTTTCATAAAAAATATTTCAGATTTCCTTGTGACATAGTTTTAAGGTCTAGAATGTTATACATATCTAAAATGATTCGATTTCTTTAACATTAGTTTACCTATGATTTGAAGTGTAAATTGATTAAACACTACTGATAAGGTCATAGCTATAGAAGTATTTTCCCAGTGTTTGGTTGCCTCGTTTGCATTTTAGGTTGGATTGCTACCAAAGGAAAGAATTACAGAACTACTGCAAACCTCCTTTACATTAGAGCTCCGTCGAAAATATGCAAATTAAATGGTGGCAAGATCAGGAATATAAAACCATATGATAACTAGGAATAGAACAGCAGGAGATAATTAATTTATCTACAATGACTTAGTAATTCTCCTGACTTGAATCTGCAAAATATTTTTTTACAAATATTGGTAGACTGTCTTCATCCATGCTATATAGGATAATTCATATGCTAGCTTTTCTAAAGCAAACAAATGTTTACATGTCAATTCACCTTTTAAGTGTCATCCTTGTTATGTAAGAAAATTTAAAATTCCTATAATCCAGTCTAGGTCTAAAGGATGGAATATATAAAATTTCCATTCTCTTTGATAAAAAAAGGTAAAGAATGTAAAGGCTGCTTGTCAAATAATTATTTGTTTCTTTTAGTAAAGCTTGCACATGAATTTACCACTCATTTATGAAGGAAGAGACTCATCCGCGGGCTTTAAGAAGAGATTAGTAAGCTATATCATTGTCATTTTAACCACATGTTTACATTAGCGACAGTGGATATATATATATATATATATATATATATATATATATATATATATATATATATATATATATATATATATATATATATATATACATATGTATATATATATATATATATAAATATATATATATATATATATATATATATATATATATATATATATATATATATATACATATGTATATATATATATATATATATATATATATATATATATATATATATATATATATATATATATATATATATATATATATATAAATACTAGTGTATGATGAGAGTAGCTTCTCTTCTATACATTTTTTGTTAAGACCAGGTTTATTTCGATTTTTAAAATTTTATTTTAGAGCGTTCTAACTGTGGAATGCAGTTTTTTTTATATGAGGCTGAAGATTGAAAATTAACTGAGGAAGATCCATTTTATTTGGTCTTATTTAAAATATTCAGATATTTAAAAAAGAAATGGCACTGAGCTTTCGCCTTTCTTCAGGCATCTTCAGAAGGAAGTCTTAGTTATTTTTCAGGCGGCATTGATGGAAAGTTTCTATTTTCGTTGCCTTCTTTAGCGGTTAGGTAATTGTTTGGTGAGCAGCTAAGAATGAATTTCAGGGATTTAGATTGGGATAATATATATAAGAGCTGAAAATGTAAGAGAGAGATAGAAAAGGTAGAGATTTGTGTTTGGTATGTGCTGATGAGATGTATATGAATGTAGGATGATATATGGAGATGATTTTGAACAGTGCTAGGTTGCCTGTCAAACGCTTTCATTTTCCATTAATTTTGCTTTTTATTTTCCTCATTATTTTTAGTTTGTATTTTAAGCATTTGAGATTTTGTTATCCTATGCTTATTTGAGTTTTGTCTTTTGTTTTATTTTTATTGTTTATTTTATTGTTTTGCTGTTTGCCTTTTTCAGTATTATAATGTTTATATATATATGTATCCATTTTACTGTTCATTATTGCTTGTTCCATTTCGGTGGACAATATCGGTAATTTTATTCAGTCGGTCCTGCCTTCTTTAATTTTCTATAAATCTCGTGCCCAGTTTTATATTTTATATTGTTTCTTCTGCTGTTGCGGTGGTGTATGACGTATGTGGTATTCTTTTTCCTTTTCTTTTCTTTAGATATTTCAATTTATTTTTTTGTTATTAATTTTTTCTTCATAGGGCACGACAATACAAGGACCCCGTGTCCGTTTCCACAATTCAGGCAATTTTTCTCTATGTTCCTTCATTCGTCCCAGCGGTGATCTCTGCTTGAACATTCTAAATAAGCTTTCCCATTTAATTGGCATTCGAGGGCCTAATATTCGAAGCACATCTAATGAGAGACGAATGTCTCTCTTTCGATCTGGTCAGGAGATATCTTTGTGTAAAAGGCAAGCAGGCCGTGTTCTGCGGCCTTTTTTGCCATTTTCGTGTCGAAATATGACTTTGAAGACGTGTGTGTGTTGTTTGCCGTTTTGGTTTTCGAGTTTCACAGCGTCTTCGATTCTAGACTAATTTTATTATTTTTCTAGTTCTTTTTTCCGTGGTTGATTGTGCAGATTATAGATCTTTTCATCGTGACATTTGAGGCTATGCGGAGAGCAATACAGATTTTGGCCAGTTTCGTAGATGAGCCTTCCACTTAATATGAGGTCTAAATATTTCTCGGTGTCGCAGAGTGCAACATATCCATTTGTAATGGTCCTTTAACCTGAGTAAAATTACTCTTATTTCTTCCATTTGGATGGTAATGAGCATTCCTCTTTGTGGTCCGTTCCTTGTCTTCCTATATGTGCTTGCTTGGGTGTAAGAATGTTAATTTACTGTTGTAAGTGTGTCAAAAGACGAGAAATGTTCTCTCCACTCCATCAATCTTTGGCACTGCCGGTGTAACAGCCGGGATAAAAATGATGGAGGAATGGGATAATGGACCCGGGAGGCCCTCTAAAAGGATGACTAGAGGCGGACTTGATGAGGAAAGGTGATCGAATCAACTATCACCACCCGGTGTGCCGCCTCTCCTGGGGTTTGTTATTAAGGATGCTTTCAGCTTAGATAGAGATTGTTGTTTGTCCAAGTATTCTACTGGTTGAGCCGCTAGGGATAGAGGTAACTCTTCTTCAGCGGCTGCAGCATTGCCTCTTTTCTAGGGTATCTATGACGGAAGGTTCCACCGTGGGCTAGTACACAAACCTGTTTTCCTCAATGCTTCGCATTATGCATAGTCACATGACGGGCATAGTTTGAAATAGTTTATGAGTGTCAGTAGACGAGGCTACGCCTCAAAGGGCAGAAACGGCAGGGGCGATAAGAATAGTCCGCCATAAAGTTAATTATGACATCCCGAGAAAAATCCTCTTTCTTAGGTCCCCATAAAGAGAAGTAGAATGGCGCTGGAGAGGTTGAATTAGTCGATACGGCTCGTAGTGGTGAAAGATGCCCTTATACTTCGCTGATCCTCATATTTTTCTTTAGCTGCAAAATACAAAAAAATGCGAGTTCTTCCGGGTGCGAGAGCTCGAATTTAGTGCTTTCAAATGGTCCGGGAGCGTGCAGTCGTAAATTTCGTCTTTGTTTTTTGATGCCTTATATAGGTCAGAGTCAAAGTATTGTTCACGTTTCTTTCAGCATAAAAAGTACAATACTCGCTTCGAGCTGGTTCACTGAGTGTTCAGGTTTGGGCTCATTTCTTTAATGAGAAGTGCCTCTAGAAGCTTCAAAAAAGGATCTTCCTTGTAATATTGTTCATTGTGTATTTCATTTTAGTGTATTTTGATTCCTCTTGTTGCAAGAGTATTGTTAGACGTCGGCTTAGAGTAATGATAGTCATACGTATATATTGGTTGTTTGGATGAAGCTTGCAGTCCTCATGGGGTCATTCTTTTTCACGGAGGTCGTTTTTCATTTGTAAGTTGCTCACGTTTCATTTTTTAATAATATAGTCGTAGAGATAACTTATTGTCTTTTTTTGTTTAGTGTTACGCTATTATGATGTTGTCTAGTATTCGTTCTTCTGTTTTGTAGTCTTTCGTCATATGGATCTTGTAGCAGAGTGGTATTATTCTAACTCTCTTTTTCTTTTCCCTCCTCTACCTCACTTAATCTTTCATTCAAGATTTTCTTCTGTAATTTATCGAATTCTCTATTAGAGTAGCCGTTATTTATTTGCATTTGTTTGGATTGACGAAATTCCTCATCGAGTGCGTACCATGTTCTTGGAGGCTCTTCTTATGCATGAGATAATTAATGCTTTTTTATATTTTTCGGTGCACTCACATTTAGCGTTAAGGCAGCGACCTTAGTCTGTTCCTTTTCGATAGACGGTGGAGATCTAGTTTCCGTCGTGTTTCTGTTTTACGTCTACAATCCGGAATGAATTATGACAGTTAATACCAAACTCGTATGTGAATCTGAGAAGAGAATATGATTCTAAGGTTCTTTTGATTTGTATTAATTGATGTTTTTCCTTAGTTGTAAGGTATATGTCATAATTTTTATTAAGAGCGTTTCCTGTAGGTTTCCCATGTAGAAGTTCGTGTCCAAATGGTCACGGTGTGGTAACTAAGTAAATATTATTCCTAGGTGGCTGAAAGCTACTGAGTAACTGTGCAGGGAAAAAATGATTGTTTTGAATCTACAATGTTGTGCACACATTAAGTTGCATGTTATTGCTAATGTAGGCTAGCAAGTAACAACAAACTAAGGTAGGCATTGTGAACAGCTCTACCTCAACTTACCAAGACACTCATTGACGTATCAACGTCACCGGATCATATTAAGGAAGATGTTATGCGAATCAGAGGCTCGTCATATTTGTTTACGTCATAATAAGAACCACAACCGATATCGAAAAGGCGCGCCTCAACCTGTTTAGAGAGAGGATCAATGTTAACCAGATCAAACCACCGAGTGACGCCCTGAAGCAGTACGTCCGCCGAGCAATATACCAGAGCCGACATTTCTGGGGTCAGACCCTGGTTCCTGCACAAACATTGCCATGGCCTTGTGACTGGGGTTGGATCAAAACCAATTCATCTGCAATTAGCCTAAATATGTTAATTAAGTAGTAGTAGTCGACGCCAATCCTTCCTTGATCCAGGAGAATCCTCAACCGGATGATGAAAATCTAAATAAGGTCAGTGTGACAATCGCTAATCGGCCCGAGGGCACCAGGCGCCAATCCTCTTGGGGAGAGGTGCCAGGAAGTATTAGGTTTTTACACCAAACAGCTTTCAAGTAGAACCTTCGTCGCCCCAAGGCAGAGACCTGTTCCGCGTCAGAGTTACGTGGATATAAATACCCTTTTGAAGGATTCCTTAGGGGTAAGCACAGCACATCCACCAATTGCTGGCCAGATCTCAATTTGCGCTGACGTTTCTGACCTCTCATACCGAGATTCGGGATCGAACCCGATACCGCGACGTTGAGAGACTAACGCCGTATCCACTCTGCTAGCATCAGTTCTATATGATTATTAATATCAAAATCATCTCCCAAAATGTGGCTAAGAGATATCTGATATGTCTTGATTCAAAACATTCATTAAAACTTTCAGTGTCTGCGGGCGGAGGTCATCTTGAAAAATGGCCCCCGCGGCTGCCAATGAGCAGTTAGCCGTTGGCTCCACATCCAGATTTTTTCATAATTTATGTATTGATCTACCTTTGTGGCAAAATTGGTGCTATTCTCAAAAATGAGCAATAGGTTAGCTTACCTGCAGCACTCTGATGTAATAGCTTGTAATTGGAGCTTATATTCAATACTCTATGTAGCAGACTGTCAAAAGAATTAGTTTTGAATGAGCATGGAATAAAACTAAAGAAACTTGTTGCTACGCCAGCAATGGTAGCTTTGAGAAATACAATGGTAGATAATTCAGTGGGGGTGCGGATGAAGTTGATGTCTAAATAAGGCTGGTAGCTATCATTTTTTTTTCATTGTGAATTGTATTTTAAGGTGTTGTTTGTTAAAGAATTCAAAAACTTTGAGCTATGTTGTTCTTTAGGGAACAGTATTATGCAGTCATCAATGAATCGCCTGTAAAAACAGGGGAGAATTCTTTGGGGCAGGCTGTGAGACAAGAGTATCTTTGTAGAGACAGAAAGATATTTAAAAAGGTGGTTTGACCTAAAGCAAGTCCCATCCTGACCCCTTCATTTTGAAGATAAAGATAATTATTAAAATGGAAGAAGTAATTGGAAACGGTGAATTCAAAAAAGAGAACGAAAGTATGCTTCGATAAATTGTAAAAAATTTTAAGAGTAACCGAAAATTCCAGGTAAAATGATATAAATTTTTATTGTAATGGAATGATTGTAAATAGATTTGTAATAAAGCTTGCTATGGTATACTTAGGAGCAATTTGAAGGCTGGAGATTTGCTCGAGTAAATCATAGCAATTAGGTAGGGTGTATTTCTTTGTGGTTAGGAGAGAGAAAAGAGAGACCAAATATTTTGCCAAGCCATAAGATGTGTGTTTTTATCAGAGAAAATCGGTCGAAATGGATTAGATGGTTTATCTAATTTACGTAGGCCATGAAAAATACCTAAGGCAAAAAGACGAAAATATGTCTGTTGGACGATTAGGCTTAATTACTTATATTTGAATAGTACACGGTTAAATTGTTCTTCAGTTTTATAAATAACTAGCAGAGATTCCCGTCGTTGCCCAGGAAATATGTGCTTCGTATGTTAACTAAGACGGATTTGAACTTTTTCTTTATTTATTCTTCACAAATAATATTCTTTTTCTATGAACTAAACTTAATCTTGTTCAGCAACGCTACAGAACTTCTTGGTACACTATATTCTAAATTTTTTTTGTGGAGCATATTGGAACAGATAACTTTTGCTTCTAACTCTAGAGCAATCATCACACAGTTGACGCTAAGAAAAACAGGGTTCCTATAATTGTAACTATGCCACTGTTAGAGTCTCACCTTAAGATTTTTCTTTATTCACATTGCAAAACTTACACGGATTATGAAATGTAGTGTTCTGAATTTAAATGGCAATTTTCACCTTGATGACATGGAGCATCAAATTATTTGCCTCCAGACGAGTAAAATTAGAGACTTTTGTTAGATAGAAATTACGCAAAAACATTATTTGGATTTACTAACTTCAGTTGACGTTGGTGAGGCGTTATGTCTGGAGGTTCAAGGGAGTTTAGGTCACTGTGGAAACATCGAGTATTCGAGTCTGATCCGAAACTGTATCAACCGACTTGTAAATTTGTGGAATTCGTGAGAGAGAAAGCAGTAGATGTTTATTAGTTCAGCAGTCCATGTTTTACTTTGAAGCATATATATATATATATATATATATATATATATATATATATATATATATATATATATATATCTCTTTAACAAAACAATGATAGGAAATGTTTCCATCCCACTATCAGCATCCAGATGTACTTTGACATTTCTAAGTGTTACAATGCTTTGTGCAAATTGTACTGTCAATTGATAACCAAAGATCTCTGCTCTTATATTTGTGTTAAGAGATAGTGCTCTAATATTACTACACCAAAAAAGATAATTTTCTGCCAACCCAGACCTCATCTTTTCTGGTTAATTAATGGATCACTTGAAGTCTCTGCTTGAAATGAGCTTACTCATATAAAGACACATCTCATATGAGCTTTACAACCTTGACGTCTCGCATGTTCCTGCTTAGTGTTGCTAATAATCACTTATGAGCCACTGAATGAGGTAACCGGCAAAGTCTGGGTAAAATAAAAAATCATAAGAAAGATAAAGTTGAAATTCGTGTATTTATTAAAATTTATTCTTTAACCAATGCTACATTATAACTCTTGTTGGTAGACAATATTCTTCTTATTTCCTTGTTGTGCATGGACAAACATTACTTTTACTTCCCACATGAGAATATTGGGAATCCAGCTTACGTTCTCTGGGTCGAACAGATGAGGCAAGTTTGGAAGAGGGCCCGTAACTTCATTTAGGGACACTTAGAGACTCGACACCACATCTATTTTCTTACCTGGAAGATTTTACATAAGAATACACTTTTGTTTTTTATATATATTGGCAAAACCTTTCTTTCTATAGATGGAAAGACACACACAAACACACAGACATACTTAATTTTTATTATATAGATATGTTGAATTGATGATACGAATTTAACAAATTTTGTAACATCGGACATGATAGTAATGATTTTTAGTCATGTGTCCTTAGTTGAGTGTAGCTCTATATCTCACTATATCGATCTGTCGGTCTCCATTTGTTTTGATTTGTCTTTGTGGTAATAACATTCTAACTATTCTGCCAATTCTAATGAAATCTTAAAGTCTTATGTTGTTTTACATTCTCTTTGGAATGATACAATTGCCAAGATCCTCTCAAGGTTAGCCGGGAGATTATTAGGCAATAAATTTATAACTATTCTGCTTATTCTAATGAAATTTAAAATCCCTATGTGGTTTGACATTTTATTTTGAATGCTATAATTCAGAAGGTCCTCCCAAGGTTAGTCCGGGAAATATTGAAAGTTTTAGAGGTTGTAAGGTCATTAATCATAGTAAGTAAGAGTACGCGAGTTTGGTCAGCAGAACATGTTGAGATGTACTCAACCTTCTTTAAAATAAATAGACTTTTACCTTTGGGGGGTGGCAAGTTACTAGAAAATAGTGCTGCGCTAACTTTCTCAGTTCTGTTCGTTCCGTTCTATTAATAACTGCGGTAAAAAATTTAAAGGGCTAAAAATTCTAAAATAAAATTCAATGAACTGGAGGGATCATTTTATGTCCTCAAAGTTACCTATATTGTTGCTGCTACGAATATACTTAAGGGAAGCTGTAAGTTTCGAAAGGCAAGAAAGTATTTATGGAAGTTGAGTTTATAAATGTGAAGAACAAATTCAAGTCCAATTGCTAAGAATACATTGAGACTAGGGGAAATAAGTTTTGAAATGAAGTTAAATAATATATTTAAATATATATATATATATATATATATATATATATTAGTGTAGATGGGTAGCAGTTTTTCTTGAATGCAAATTTTGTTGAAGCCTAGGGTGTATTACGCTTTAGTTAATTTACTTTGCCAAAGGACATTAACTAAGGCGAAATACACCATGGTCTTCCACAAAATTTGCTTATATATATATATATATATATATATATATATATATATATATAAGATTAAAAGTAAGTATTGCTTAATTCGGGGGAAAAGTCTCCTAAATTGCCTCATTTATTTACAAGAGTGCCACCCATACGACTCGACTACCATCCATTTCTCTAAAAAGATAAATTTCAAGAAGCCATATTTACCGCTTGGTAATTGAAAATTTAACAGCAAACAAGAAAATGTGAGATCTTCTCTCGGCTCTTTACCTATCTATTTTCTTATATTGAACTATAACGTCCAGGTCAATGTGGTTAGTTAAGGGGAAATTTAAATAACAGCTCGAAAATTACAGAATTTACTCAGAAATATGGTTATAAATTATAGAATATTTTCAATTCCATCAGGAATAGATCAATACTTTATTCCAAATTCATTGAGACATCTTGCACATCGGTAACAAGCTTTTATTATGGGCATCTGTAAAAGATATCCTAATCAAAATGAAAAAAAACTCATTATCTACTCTCATAAGAATTTTAATGATCATTTACACATTTTATAAGATTAATATTCCTGTGAAACAGCGTAAACCGATCAAGACTACAAAGAATCATAGTGTTGGTGAATCCTAAACATTTCGTTCCATGTCTGCTGCTACATTGCCCTGTTAAAGGTGCCCCCACCCCACCACTAAGTCAGAGACTAAAATTTTAACAGTAATTTCAATCATATAAAATTAAAAAATTAAGAGCGAAACCAATTTTCTCGCCTCGATGAGGCAACTTTAAATCTAATTTCAATAGTCATCTCACTTAACTCTAAATCTAGACAGCCGAGGATTCAAACGTTAATGTGCATATGCTAATAAATTTATTACATTTAAGAGTTTTTTGCGCTGTATCAGTCAGGCATTTTTCTAGACACGTTTTCTTTAATGGAATACATAAACAAAGGAATAGAGAAAAATGAGCATGAATCAACAGATCATTCAATCCTTACAGAGATGTATCCAAACACTAGCTATCTTAGCTAAGTTTAATAATCCTGCCGCTCTATTCATTCTTGTTCGCTTATCTGAAAAAAGAAAATGTTACTAGCTTTTAGACGAAGTCAGTCCTGGGTTTGACTCAAACTGTTTGTTTATTATATGTTTAAACAGATTAATTGTAGTAAAGTCCATGAGGTTACGGAGAAGACTATTCCATAGGTTGACAAATTGCTTTGATTTTTTTTAGACTCGTGCACGTTAAACGGATTGTTTATATTTTACGTCCATTTCTCTTTGTATAATATGATGGGGCAATTTTAAAGTACTCGGTGCGTTCAAAATCAAATACGCCTCAGACGATTTTGTATACTTTAATTGGGCCACTTCTTAATCCACGATCGGTTAATGGGAAGAGATTTAATTGCTTAAGACGACCCTCGTGTGGCTTGATTCTTAGTCTAGTTATCCTTTTATTAATTCTATGTTGAATCTATTCTAGCCACTTAATAGCTTTTTAGAGCAAAGAAAATCAAGCACAGTTATCCAGAAGAGGCCTAACTAAAAAGCTAGAGATAGTAAGTATTAATTCTTTAGATTTGTGCTCAAAGATTTGCCTATATAGCTAATTATTTTGGTTGCCTTCCTTGTAATTTCTGTGTTTAGTTGACTGGATTTTATGTTCCTCGATACTATTACTCCTAAATATTTTCCATTATTTACGCTTGTTAATTTTAGTATCAAAATTATACATGAATTTTGCGACGTGTTGTGAAATGTGGAGTTTTAACTTCGATAAGATAGATCTTATTATTATTATTAGAATTTCAGAAGATACTACTATGAAGCGATCATTAGCAGGTTGACTGAACGAATAAGAAGGCTCAATTTCCATCTACATTTAGCTGACTTGAGTTTCTTTATTATTTTGTTGGATGGCATGATCTGAAAAACTCAATACCCTAAAGATTGCATTATGATAATTGTAGAGACATTACAGCAATCACAATTAGATGAATGCGTACAAGTTAATTAGTACATTGAGGAGCGCGTTTACCCTGGCGGAGAACATTATGATCATTCTCAAACATAGCTAAATCTGTAAATTACTGTGTTAACTATAGATAATTAATGAAATATACATTCAAACAACTTGCCACTATAGTTTTGTCACTTAGATTATTCATTTAGCTTCAAAATAACAAATGTCTACGCTTTTTTCAAGGTCTACCACCTAACATCTGATTTTAGGCCAGTTATAGGGCGCTGAATCTGTAAATCAGGCTCAGATTCGGATCAAGTTTTTGAGATATAAACACATGCCAGAAATTACTATATTCCGATCTATTTGTAGGTAAATGTATATAGTTTAGTAAATCTTGAAGTGATTTATACAGAAATGTTTACCGAATGTTCTAATAATACCAAGAAGATCACAAAAAAGCAGCTCATTGATGAATGGTCTCTTCAGGGAGTTCGGATTGTGCCTAGCAAACACCAAAGCTCCCTTCAGGCATGAGCAGTAGTCAACCACAAAGTTGACATCCAAACGCCCTTTGTAGTCTTCCTCTATCACACGGATATGTTGGCGAAAGCACTCACCCTGATCTCTATAAAAGGCAATACAATTCTCTGGAAAATAAATCAGGGGGAGCCAAAAGAAGTGCATTTTTACTGACATGCGCGAACCAAGTGTGCAGAATTTCTCCAATCTCTTTAACCGCCTTTTATAGTGTACTGAGAACTGCTGGGGTAGCCGAGGAAGTTTGAAATGACTGACTTAATGAAAGACCAGGCGAGATGTAACCAGTATCCAGGGCTTCATCAAAACTCAATTGTTTGATGAGTTCCATTTATTGAAGACAACCAAATACTCCTGCCTTCAGTTTTTCCATGAAACTTTTAAGAGAGGAAAGCAACTCCTCTACATTGTATGTCCATTGCCTTGACAAACTTCTTTATCAAGCATTAATTAATGTATAGGGATAGAAGCAATATCTTGCTCGATTCAACCATAGGATGGGAAAGAACGTTGTGTAAACCTGGCGCTAATCCTTATCTTGACGGCCAGTATTGTCTGACCAAATGCTGGTCTTCAGCCCACCTGTCCCATAAGCACATAAACATGGATACGTTGTGTACCCACCTTGAATGCTTAGAATGAGTCAAACAACTATCAGATCTCCACAGATCAGCCATTTGTGTTCTAGACTGTCGAGAGTAAATAACAGATGGTTCATTCTGTTGCAGGTTTCAATCCTTGCAGCAGTGTTCAACAGGAATCGATGAAAACTTATTACGTTATTGAGAAGAACGGTCTTGAGACTCCTTATAGATGAGTCAATGAAAAGTCTCCCTTCTATAGTATTATACCTAATTCACATTAAGTTGATCAGGTCAGTAATATTGTTACTGTAGATCATTAAAGAGGCATCATCAAATGCTAAAAATTTCCTAAATCCTTTCTCGCGGTCCCAATACCAGTAGAATATTGTCCTTGGTTCCAGTATGCATTCCTCTCGAAGACGTTAACCAAATAGACTTTGCAGATTCTTTGTGAAGGTTTAGGTCTCGAGTAAGGTCGTTAAGTTTGGTTTGCTAAATGTTACCAGTTGGTCGGCTTCTTTTTACTTGTATGTATGCAGCAAACTTAGCTTTATTAGTAGTGACACTAGCCTCGGAATCAGAGCTAAAAACAATTGTATAATCAGGCTCAGAATCTAGCAGGACCATGTGAAATTGGTTTTATAGCAAAGGAAACATTGGGGTATTATAAAAAGTGCTTGTTGTTGTGATTGATGCCATTACAATTTGTCATGGAGAAGTAGCAGACGGTGAAGCGATGTTTCTCTTCCCTCCACACCGTTGTGAAATAAAATAGCATACTCTCTTCCTTTTCTTAACTACAATCCCGTAAATTTTCTACACATGTTTTCTAGAAAATTTGGGGAGCATATAGCTAATCCTGGTACTTTAGTTTCACTCCTAAGTAAGCATAATATGCCTTTTTCACCAAATCCATGATTTTTATTTGACGGTCTGGAAGAGCGACATGTCCACAGATGTAACTAAACCTATTCGGAACAATCTTACATGCACGATCCATTGTAATCTAACGCTATGGCTTATTTTATTCTAACTATATTCTTAAATTCAGCATGAAAAAGGGATCCTAAATCTGTTTGAAAACCTTTGAAAAAAGTTTTAAAACGCAGGCCAGTGTAATTGATATAACATTATCCCTTCTTTAAAGCTAAAAAGGAATATATTCCTTTGAAGGACAACATTTATGCATGTATAGAGGGTCACATTAAAAGAGTAACAACTCGAAAATTCTTCAAGGTTCAGAGCAACACTAATTGAAATATTAATACTTACCCTCTTGTAGTTAAAAAATATTCATTGCTTTTTAGGGGGGATCTATTACCTTACCTAAAATTGGCATTCAAAATATTATACCGAACTTTTATTTCTTTTTGATTCAGATCCTTTAAATAATGAGATCAAGTAAAATAGATAAGATTCTATTTCCAGAATTACAACAATGAGATGAATTTTCTCAGAAAGCTTTTAAGGAATTTAATATCATCTGACTATGCATCGAAATGGACGCCTACAAAGTAAATATAAGAACGGTGTGTAAATTGAAACTATTTATAGAGGAAAAAACCTCTACCACTTGAAGTTCTAAGTCAAATTGAGAGAGTAACTGGCATATCTAGTTGCTGAGGTCAAGATTTGCGAATAATATATTGGGCTTAAATTTTTAGGAAGTAAAGTTTAAATGAATTATCAGTTTATCAAAGAAATGGCTGGCAAGGGGCAAAATAATTTCGGTATATTTACAAAAACACGATCATTTAAGAATTGTTTTTCAATTTTAGAACAAAAGTTAGCTTGGTGAAGGTCGCGAACTGACCAAAATTATCTTTCTTATATTCTTATAGAAGAAAGAAGAAAACTGAGCATTCTAGATATCTATGCGGTACAAGCCACTATTATATTTAAATCATCATTTCTTTTAAGGACTATCTTATGCAATCGTCGTCAATTTAATATAAATGATTAATTCAGAGTTATTTTTTCAGGACCGGGTTGTGAACTCACAAAACATCAGCTGGCTTAGTGTGTGCTACAAAGAAGAAGCGGGGTGGTCAGTAACGATGAACATTTGATGGCCCCGTTTACCTCCTTGCAAGGCTACATCAAGTGTCTGGGCGATTTGATGTTACCCTGGAAATACTTGTTAGAATTTGAAGGTCGTACATGTTAAACTAGAACTCGGTATCATACCATACAAAAAGAAAGTTATTCTTGGCTGTACAACAATTTCTTTGAATACATTACTCTGAAAATCTGTCCATAAAACTCCTCAGACAGGCACCTTTTAGCCTAATACACGGTGTGTAAGGTATTTTTTCACATGATGAATATCAGAAAATAAAAAAAGATCTTTTTAAGATTTATTCGTCAAAGTAGATAAGTTATTTCCATGACATATTCTGTCGAGCTCAATAGAAGACCTCCTAGATGCCGTCTCGAAATCAGGCACAGGCTTTTTTATTATTTCCCTTATAGGCACCTAAAGGCTCTGGTATTTCTGGGCCTCAGCTTGTCATTCATGCTTAAGAAAGATTTGCTGGTCTCTTCTTCCATGCAGCGCCACACAAAGAAGTAAAGTAGGTTGCAGTCAGAATTGATTGGATAGCAATTCTCTGAGAGTCATGCCTAGCTCTTCCAGCTTGTGTGGTAAGGCGCAGAGTCTTGCTCACAGATGCAAGTCCCTCTTGCATTTATTTGGTATCCCTAGAGCTTCAGTAACTGGCTCAGAACACTGAGGTAGACGCTTGTGTTAGATCTGAGGACTTAAGAGGATAAGTGTGGTGGCATGACGTCTCCACACTCCAAAACATCTTGAAGATTATTATGAGATTGTCATTTACACATTTTCTATCTTGTAATGGCAATCATTGACTATCTTGAAATATTGTTGATAATGTCCTAGATTTCTGCAACGATTTATTGCGTTATAAGGTCGTCAGATTGCTAACCTTGGGATTTCCTCTATACTGTCTCCTGTTACTCCAATTCTTAATCTTCTACCCCCTTCTGATCTGCTGCTGATGTTGTTGTTTGATCTTCCGAAGCGGATTTTTAGTAGGACTCTATGCCTCTTTCACAAATTGGCGGTGTCTATTATCCTACAAAATAATTTAGCAAAAATGTTTATTAATTTTTTTAAAAAGTGGTAAAAAATATGGATAAAATTGGCAGTTGAAAATTAAGAAGGAATACCGCCCACACCAGGAATGGGTTAGTGAGGTAATTCATGAGAAGTCAGCAATTTGCCTTGCACCACTACAGTTTTCGTCCAGTTAAAAAAGAACATCGTTGAAAAGACTTGCAGCCGATTCCTAAGCCGGCTTGAGGCGGTGGTTTATAAAAACTAAATATAAATTGGTTAAAATTAATTTTTCAATCTTCCAAGTCTTTAACATATAACTTTGGTAAATATATATGTAGGAATAAACTCGCTGTATTTTTTTCTTTTAGGGCCGAAATTAGCACCACACCACAAGACTAACAGGAAACGAAATCATTCAATATATATATTGTATATAAAAAAGATATATGTCAAATTTCCTTGTATAAAAGAGTAAAAGCTAATAGATAAAATGAAGTAGGTTACAAAACTATTCAACCACTCTAATAACAGGCAAGAATAATGTTATTAAACAAACCTCACAGAAACTCGATGAAAAGGGCAAATTTGAAGTTTGGAGAAAATTTCTTTAAGTGAAACTGATGTAAACTAACTAATATTATCCACGCCATGAATTGATAATAATGCATGGAAGAAGGACGATAGCTTTAAGCAAGGCTGTAGGTCAAAGATCTTCCTGAAACTATTCGACAGCAAATAATTAAACTTAATTGAACAGAATTCTACTAGTGTGGTCATATGTTCAGGGGCCCTTAAATATTATAAAGGCGCATATATTTTTTTTCACTACGGATTACAAGTTTAAACGTGTTTGAACAAGAATCTCTAATGGTAGGTGAATTAACTGCACCTGACTGCATAGTTACTCACTCGTTCTCTTATCGCCAACATGACAATGATTTTTACCGAGAGTAAAAATGTGTCCGAAAAAATTGATAAGTTTTTTCCATATTGGAATATTTATTTTACTATTTTAGAATATGCACATCTAATACAAATATACGCTAAATAACTGGTGTTTGAGTATATAATGCGACATGTATATAATTTTATGTTTATAACACCATTTTTCCGTGTTACCATATGGGCATACTAGTAAAATATGAATACAGTTTTCATCCCTTCACAGAAAGTTGACACTGGATGAATTGTTGGACATTCTGGACGAGACCAGCGAAAATAATATTTATATAGAACTTCCAGAGCCTCAACATCTAACAGATGAAGATTCGTTAGAGAGTGGAGATGAAGCTACTAACATATGATCCGCTCTATGTGTTAGATGATGTCTTCATGTATACAAATTTGTTGTAAGGAACGTTTGTTTATGCCTAATATATGCTCCCTTTAATTTTTTTAGCCATATTATCATACTGTGACCATATGGCAACGTTCATATCTAGCACACGATTAAAGTTTAATAATTTATACTTGATATGGTATGTTATACCAACTCGTATGTTATACAGTGTAAAATTTAGTGAAATCAAAATTTTTTAGGGGGGAAAATTAATCTGGGAGGATATATTTTAGGAGTATTTCGGAGCGAGCTGATTCGCAATAAGCAACTCTACTTCCTATAATTCGAAAGCATCGCGTGAAAGTAGTCCCCTGCAACTTGCTAATAGGTGATGCTCCTCGCAAATTAACAAAATTTCTCGACGTTACCTCCTTCGATAGTTAAATAACTTTCTATTGATTACTATGAGGATTCTACAAATTAACTTGGATTTGTCAGGTACAAAAGTATATAGAAAAATTATAAAAAAAGCTCTATCGTAATGATATTTTTTTGACACGCTGCAAAACTCTACTTAATAATTAAAAGCATGTAACGAACCGTTGATTTTTGTCAAATAGCATTTTGTAAAAGAAAGGGAATTTTGAAACAAGGTTACTTTGTTGGATGAGATCAAAATAGAACTATTCGAGCAAAAGGATGATTGTCAGGTTTGGACGGCAAATGTAACTGTGTATGATCCTAAATAGACCATCCAAAGCGTGAAACACGGAAGTGGTTGTCTCATGGTTTGGAGCAGCTTCACTGCACATGGGACAGAAACACTACATAATTGCTGGGAAAATAGATACTGCGATTTATCGAAAGATAGACGAGGTAAAGCTGCTTTCAAGTGAGAAATAATTCTACTGCAGAGATCAATAAATATTTCACAAGGACAAAGATCCAAAACGATCCTAAGCACACTGCGAAATTCAATCAAGAATTATCTAAGAAGAGAAAAGTAATCTTCCTCCCATGGCTAACTCAATCGCCAGACCTTGTGGAAATTCGAAAAAGAAGCTTTTAGTATCTTACATATGTATTTGCGAAACATTTCACGTCAAAAAGTGGTAGAAAATAGCAAGAAATAATTGCAAAAAGCTATTATCAACCTTCGAAAATTGTTATTGCAAACAAAGTTTATGACAAGAAGTATTAATTGACTGAAATTATTATTGGACAAAAACTTTTGTTACCTGCTAAATATTGTATATTAACAAGTGTTATATATACAAAAAAATCTTTCTTATCTCTATTTCTTCTGTTAAATATATGTTTACTGATAGTTTCATAATCAGACGAAAGCACGAAATAATTAAGAAATATTGAAAATTTATGCGTTAGATCCGTGCTGGTAAATTATCCTAACAAATGAGTGAGGTCAAAATAAACAAAAGTGGAGGGACGCAAAAGGGAGAGGAGGGACGCAATGGCAGCCCTACTTGGCTTTGATAGAAAAGATGGCATAATAGCCTACACTACTGATATATTGAACTTTACATTTAATATCTTTGGTGATGCCAAATTTTCTTTTAAAACACCGCAATTAGAGCGTAATACAGAAGGCGCTTGAAAATGTTGTTTGAAACCTAAGTGGTCACTGCATAAATGGTATGTTTAGAGCTTGAGTCAAAAGGATTGTTCTAGAGAAATGAAGAGAACCTGTTTTCGAACTCTAAATTTGAGTATAAAGGGTATCGTCTTAAATCCCGTCTAATTTCTTGTATGTATCATACTGTATGTTCTAACTACTTTATAGATAAATATCTTAATGTAATGAATGAAAATAGTTCCGGGAAACAGATTCTACTACCTACTCTTCGAGTTCCCAGAATCAAATATATTTCCTGATCCTTTGCAAAAAAAGCAAATGCGGGTTTTAGAAGCACACGTACCCTTCTTATATCGATAAAAGTTTTATAACCTTTATAGATCTTATCTGGAAATATTTATTTGTAGATTACAATATTTAAAATAAATTTTAAATTATGGGGATACAATTTTTTTAACTTTTTTAACCAGTTAAAATAGGTAGAAATTTTAATTTTAGAGACAAATGAATTCATCTCTTCACTAAGTTCAGGAGGAGGATCTGTAATCACCCCATTTCCTATCTACTCATCTCTCGATAAAACTAACCTAACAATACTTTTGTTAGTTTTCTATAAATAACTATACTTATATATAAAAGAATTGATATTATAATTAATTTATTGAAATAAAACTCCCACCAATTACAATAGATATTAACATCTCTTAGAAAAAAAAGGAAGAGTGGGACACAAATTATGCCAAAGGCTCACCAAAAGAACAGTACACATACATATAACTTCCACTGTGAATAAAAAATTAAACAGAGAGCATTTTTGATTAAAACGGGTGGTTATGTTCCATTTGCTATTAATTTTAAATAACCTTAAACTTTGATAAGAAATGGTTTGTTTTGACCACAAGCGAATCAAGTGGCTGAACATTACTATCTAGTTTCTCCCGAAACAACGAGTCTTTTACGGCTCTGAGATAGAGGGCTAAGTACGAAGAATCTCTTAGTGGCTGGTTAATGCAAAACTGACAGTGAATACAGATATCCTTTTTACGAAGAACAGAGCTTTTAACCGTTGCCGTAAAAGAGCTGTTATGGGATACCTGTTGCCTGACATATTGAATGAATTCAATCGATTTGCGTGTAACATTGGTCTACCCCGTTCTTTGAACCTGGTGACAGAAAGAACATAATGATTACATTTAAGATTAATGGGGCTTCAGCATAAACGAGGTGAAACACGGCTTCCCAAATTTGGTGTCGTGTCAAACGGGTGCGGATATTTGCAGGTTTTAAAGATTTGGGTCGAGTTCATAACTACTATTTTACAATTGAAGAAAGCGTGGTTTCGAATTTCTTTTAACCTACATAGATCTGTTAAGAAATGAAAGCTCTCAAATGAGAGCAGATTATAGGTCAAACGCATAAAATTGGATATAAATAGAAACAAATAAGATATATTAGTCGTAAATTAATCAACAAAGTTCACGTTTGTGGTGAAAGTAATACTAGAGCAGATTGATGAAAAACTGCTTAGCATTTTTTCATAAGTAAAGAGAGGAATTTTCTATTAAGAAAAATATTGGAGATATGCTAACATTAAAAATAGCGATATTTTTTTTTTTTAACTAAATGATTCATAGTAGAAAAATAAGATATTGACATATACAAATTAAATTCTGCAATTTTACGAGAAAAAGAAGACATGCTTTCAAGAATTAAATGAAACTATGAAATAATAATAGATGTCATTTATAGGATGCATTTTTACCTACCTTCATATACAGTTGGCCGCAAAAGCTTATCACAAACTGTTAAAATGCAAATTTAAATACTTCATTCCAAGAAGGTTAATGATACTTACAAAGTACGTGAAACCTTAAGTAAACTTCAACAAACTTTAAGATAATAATCAGAAAAGTAAAATGGTAAACAGGATAAACTGTATAAGGACAAAAGTGAAATTTCACAACACAAAAGTTTAAAGTACATTCATAAAAACCTGATTTAATTCTTGGTTAAATAACCCTTGTTTTCATTTACACTCAGTATGTGCTTTGAGTATTCTCCTAAAATCTTTGGCCAGATGCTTTGCTTGATTTTATTTCATTTCATTAGACATATTTTCTATAAATCATATAAGTTACGCGGTTCTCGTTTCTGGACCATGAGTTTCAATTCCCTCCACAGATTACGATGCGATTCAGGTCACTTTATTAAATTGGCTATTCCAAAACATTATTTATAACTGTATGGAACCAATGCCTATTTTTTTGTGCTGCAAACTTAAATTAGTGTCTTGTTTAAATGCACATCTTAGCCTTAAGTTCAGAGAACCAACGCTATATAAATATAAAAAATTTCTTTGCAAAAATTCTTGGCTATTGGCCTGTTCATTCTTCTTTTGAGCATAACTATTGGCCCAACCCCTGATAAGCAATAACAACTGAATACTTTGATTGATTCCAAACCAAATATGAGTAGAGGGATCTATTCGTTGACGCATAAGCTGCACACCTTTTTCTCAATATCTTGCAGATTGTGATTCGAGCAAATGTTCCTATTTTCTTTTCACATAAAACAATGATTTGTTCACAGAACATTGCCGGTTTTTGTTGGGGTAAGAGAAAAAGATATCCGAACGAGTTCTATTTATTTTATTATCCTTATAACTTAAACACCATTTTTTCCAGATGTTTCTGCAGCGGTTAAAAAGTACTGTTCTACAAAGCTTTTAATCTGCACGTTCAGTTACTATCCGAGGACGACCAAAACGGCCCAAAAGATGAATTGAATTGTTAGCCTTCCAGTTGTTTATTATACTGCTAACTAAGTTTAGAGGTAGATTAAGCAGCAAAGAGATATTTCTGTACACAAAGCCGCTTTTATGAAGGGCTACAGTGTGGTCACCTAGACCTTTACTGATTTGTTTGTTTTTCTAAAAGTAAATATGTTGACGTTCCATCTATCTCGTAAGCAAGAAAGTAGTAGCCTTTCGCGATGACGAAAGAAACCTCGCATTTAATTTAGAACATTCTAGATACATATTCGGAAACGAAAATCTGGATTACTATTTATTTAAACATTTTGCACGTGTAACCATTTTAGATGTAATTATATGAATGTGTTGTTAACTATTACTACGTCAAGTTTAATGTTTAGCCTTATGAATTTTTCATGTTCACCATTTTGCTTTTATAATCGTTAAATTGTATTTATTATTTAAAGCTCCACGTATCGCGCACTGTACTTATGTGTACGTGTATTGAGAATTCCTCTTCTTACCAATGTATACATGAACGTGCAAAGAAAGGGTGAGATGTTGTATTGATGTATTATATGTGGCATCTCCTTTCTGTATGTAGGTGGGAGAGAAGCCTGTAGGGGGAGATAGGCAGATCCGTGTTGCTAGCTACTTTCCAGCGCAGTCCGTCTTACCACACTTTGTCAAAGGCAATCCCCAAATCCATTCTGATTTATCCTCGCTTCCTAAAGCCATATTCTCATGGGTGAAACCAGTAAACCAGGTCAATTTCCTTTTGGTAATTCCGCAGTATTTTGCATTGGTGCTCTAACAGAGCAATAGGCCTGAAGTTGTTGGAGTGTTTTGAACTTTTTTTTGTGTAGTGGGATGATATGTGAGATTTTAAATGGTTGTATTTACTGGCCAGAAGCGATTGAAGCGTAGTATAGGTATGCTAGTGTAGTGTAGAACCTATTTGACAGAGGGTTATTTATACTGGCTGGAAGGCCGGATGGGACTGAGTGGCATGTTGATTTTATTTAATGTAGTTTTTGTATCCTCATCAAAGAGGGGAGTGGTTAGTTTAGTCAAAAAACCTTCATTTGTATGAGGGAGGTTGGCACAAGCTCATCGGCTTGGGGCAGTCTCTATTCTTGGACTTCTTTGAATTGCTATTGTGCGTTTGTTTTTTTTTAGATACGTTTGTGTGCACCATGTGGTAATGGGAACTAAATGCGCCAAATATGTCATTATTATGATTTGTGTTTGAGTTTTAGTTAAATAGGTGATATATTTTGGTTTATCCATGTTCCCTAGGTTGATATAGAGTGTTTTTTTCTGTTATCTCTGTTCTGAAGTCCACCCAGGCCATTTTTCTATAATATGTAGAAGAGGGGGTGGTTAGATCTGAGTAATAGCGATTATGAGATCATAATGCATATAGAAGTGTTCGTATAGTACGTGGAGGCCTGAGACAATGTGAGTGTGGAAGCATATAGTATCCTCATTTCGGAAGACAACATATCGGGATTTGGTCCCCCTGAAAAACCGTTAGAAAAATGGGGAAGACCGGAACAATGTGTCCTGACAATGATGCTGTATGGCGACGGAGAGATACCCCCCCGAAATCTTAGTGGTAGTGAGAGCAGTGTGGGAAAGTAAGGGTTTAGTTTCTGCGCAGCAAACAAGAGAGGTTAAGATTGGATAGTGCACGGAGAGCGACGGCTGTGGAAAATTTTCAACAGAAGATCTGAAGTGAGTGGCCACTATGATGAGTCCAGAACTCGTTTATACTTTGCATTTAAGAAATAAGTCCTATTGTGTTCGTCGTGACAGAGAGTTGTATTGACCGATTAACAAAAATTGCTTATCATAGATGTAGATTTAATAGGGTTCGCTAATTGGGGTACCTTGCAATGGCGTTAATCATTTTAGGAAGGTGTAACCTGGTGGAGTTTAGTTATATGATGCCGGATCTTTGTATGTTTAATATCTATGGCACGACAGTATGGCAGAGAGCGTGCCAACTGAGTGTGTTTAGCTGCACAACGTTCAGTTGACCTATACTCGGTAGTGAAGTGAACCTGAGGCTATGCTAGCCACAGCCGCTCTCTTCTCTTTGAACTTTTGGTATTCTACTAAGAGTTTTTGGTTAGGGGCGGCTACCTTCGAACGTGGCTGTGGCTGGTGAAGTTTGACGGAGGTGTGAAGTATGGTTTCGTGTTGTTGTTGACTATACTACGGGCAGAAGGAGGAATTGTAGGCACAGAAGGAGAAGTGTTAAAAAAATGTGAAATCGACGGTTCAGAGGTGGTAGAAGGGGTTGAGACGATGGAGGGGAAAGTTAAGGCGGAGGAACTGGGCTTAGAAACAAAGGAAGTAGGGGTGGTAGCATAGGAAAAGGAAAGTGGTGGCAGGGGGACGGTGTTTAGACCTAGATGAAGGAGGGTTGGGATTAGTGCAAGGAGTTAGGAGACGACAGAACGTAAGGCAAGGTCAGTAGGCAGAGAGGCCGGGGAAGTGTGAGGTGTGATGGAATAGTTGATGACTGCAGGAAGTGTGGAGGCCACCGTGGCGAGAGGGTGAAACGCAGGTGTAGGTGGGTGTAGTGGCTTAAGTATTGCCGCAATTATGTTTTTTTTTTAAATTTCAGGAGCCCATCTTGTGCCTTCCTACTAGGGTAGAATTCGCTGTACTCATATCACAACCTAATGAGAGGCTATATATAAAAAAACAACAAATAACTATGTAATTAAGAAATAACAACGATGAAAATGTATGGCTAAAAAATCAACAACAAAAGAAAACAAAGAATATAATTAACTAGAAGGAACCATACTCCGGCATCGTGGATAGGACTACCTACCCTCAGCGCTGGAACATGCGACCTTCAAATACAGACAAAAAGGGCCAAATAAAGTGGAGAAGGCCAGCCTCCTGCGAAAAGTCGTAAAGTCTCCAAGTTAGTGTGCATGAACCCATGCCGCATACAAGGGCCACCAGTAGCGATCTCGTTCGTCGTTGTACGAATTGCCGCGTTGGGTACCGCGTGGGCTTTGAATAAGTAATAACATTTTATGATGACGCTGACATGATCGCTGCCTCAGTTAATGCATCGATTGGTGGTGCTATTACAACTAGTGTAATGATGCCCTAATACAGTTTATCTGGAGCAGATAGGTTCTGCATGGCAGGATTGTGTCTCGTGCCCCGTTTTAATAAACCATAGTCATTGCTTCATTTTTATGTTTACTTGGCTTTCTATGTTTTGTGCGTAAGTGAGGGTGCCGCAGACTTTGATGGATTGGTCTAGAAGCGAGTTTTGTGGTGTTTATCGACAAGCGTTATTACAACCTATTGCCTCGTGTGGTTAAAAAAAAGGACTAAGATGGCCTCCTCAAAATACTCATGCCTGAGAGGGTCTGTAGGTCAATGGTAGTAAATTACAACCATAAGTGGTTCCTCCTCCATATGGGTATTAAGTTTTCTTATTTCAGTATAATAAGAAAAAAAATGGAAAAACGTATTCAGATTACAGTGGCATAGTTATCATAATAAATTCCATTTAGCCAACAATTAAGACCCTTTAATATTTATATCTATTTCATTAATTTTGTTTCCTCTATTTTCTAGACCTCCACTGTTTGATCATTTCATTTTTAACAAGAAAAGCTTTTTAAGGCTCCGACATTTTTAGAATAGGTATTTGCATGATAGATTTCCGCATCTTTTGTAATAATGGTTCTCTTTTTACTTTACACACATTATACAGTGTTCGCACAGACCTACTTTTTATCCAAACCTTCTTTTCTTATTTATACAATAATTATATTTTATTCTTGAGCTCATTTTCTAAATTCACATTAACGCCATCCCTTTTTCTATAGCATCTAAATTCACTGATTCCTCTTTTATCACCAGGGATCATTTTAAAAATAATGACCGCCAATTTTACCATTGTTGAATAGCGACGCCATAATTTCTGTGTCAAAAATGCCATCCTTGCAAATAAAGGCTCGAGATTCTTGATACGATCCTTTGACTGATTTCCTTTCGGGAATTGCGAGTCGAGCCTGATTTGCAAAAATCTTTTGCAATTTATAAATCTCAAACAGTTGACACGTTTTTCTACTTTCAGGCACTCAGGTTATTATTTATTTCTCTTGCTATTTCTGGTTTTTGATTTTGATCAATGTTAAGTGGAGAATAGTTACATTTTCACAGTTAAAGGAAGTATATTTGAAGTTATTCCTTATCCATATCAACTTCATCACACTTAACTTATATTTATGGTTGCAAGCATCTGCTAGGGCAGGGTAACGGCCAAACCTTGAGCCACCATCTTGGATAATGGTCTGAACCAAGTGGGGTAGCCATAGGGGGTATTACTTCTATAGCATGGATTCTTCCCAACTAAACTAGATGAAGTCTTACGCATCAAGTTAAGCCTATGAGCATAAATTCTAGGTTTTTAGTGAGTTTGGTGTGAGAGCAAGAGGGGTGGCACATCTAGGACGAGCCTGGATCATGGAAGGTAATCGGCCAGTAACCGTAGGATTGAAGCCCTTAGAACGTACTATCAAAGTATAACCATGGAAGAAAGGCAAAGAAATAGGTGGCTTTCTATTGTTGCCGAAGTCCAGATAGATGTGGTACATTGGTTGGTAGATACTCGTAGGTACACGCAAAATAAGTTTATAAAAACTTTTCCTTCTTACCATTTTTCATTTTTCCATTTGGTATTTGGCTAATTATTCTACAGCAATGGAATTTCGCTGGAAGAGGCAGATATAAATAGGAGCAGAAAAGCATTTGTAACGTAAAAGAAATAATAATAAGAGTACAAAGATTAAATTTAACGAAGTCTCTAGGGACCTTAAAAACAAAATCATCGATATACAGTTGAACGAATTTTAGGGAATTTGGAAACATGTAGATAAAAAATCTTTTATATATATTAAAAAGGAACCTATGTAATCTAATGGTGGCAAGTCTACAGAGAATAAATAAAAATTAAACAAGTAAAATAAATGATTTTTACGATCAGAGACAATAGAGGTTACATGGGGAAAATGTCTTAGCGAAAATGGCTGTTAGAAATTTTGCCGTCTCCTCTAGTCGTTACCATAGACCGAAAAGGATGTTGTATGAAATAACATCTTTACTTCAACGATCTATTCTATGCTCCTCGAAATCTAGTTTCTTCTCGAATATTGTTCGTTTGATGTTTCTCCACTAGTAATTTTCCACCATGGACTTTTTGTTGATGTGTATTTATTTTGTGTACCATATTTTTGAATTCCTAAAACATTCCTAAAACATAAATAAAATTTACATTTTCTGAAATACATACAAGTTATGATGAAATAAAATTGCTTCCTCCAAAGCAAGCTAAAACTTTTATAATCGTAAATGGACTTGTCATTAGGAATAAATCATACCTTTTTGCCATCTCATGACTAGAGGATCGAAATGTGTCACAGACTTAAAGGCAATTACGTAAATTGTTGAAAAGCAACCAGGTAATCTTTTCGTGCAATGAAGTAAAGTCTATGATATAGGAGTTGCAATAAATCTATAAGGATTTTGTCAATTCCAAACTTGTTAAATTCTTCTGTACCAAAGGTGGAACCCATTTGTTTTAAAAGTAGTATTGTGCGCAAACTTTTATGCTCTGCTTGTTTACAGGAACAAGATTTATAAGTAGAGTACCACCTGTTCCTTACAATTCAAGTTGACTGATGTCCTTGGTATTAGCCTTAGAACTAGAAATCCTCTCTAACGGAAAGAATTCTCAGCTATCAGAGAGATGGTATAAGATGAAAGCTCAATGCTGGAATAGTTAGTTTTAAAATCTTTGATTTTCGACTAAATAAGAGTCACCTTATGATTTTAGACCCCTTTTTTGTTTAACATCAGACATCAACACTATATACTAACCTATCCTGTCACTCTTTGTCATTATTATAAACAAATAAACAAATTAAATAAAAAAAGAATATCACAGTAATCCTGCTTATATTTCTATCAATTTCCTATTTATTTGTCAGTTGTTTTTGACCAACTCCGTGATAACAAGCCTGTTTACGTATCTGTTTAGTGTTTTAATTTTTTATTTTGTATGGTCATGTGTGTTCTTGCTTTATTGGAGTAGTTCATCTTTTAGCAGGGCAGAAGTAGAACCACGAACACATACTCAAGTAAGAACAGATTTTTATAAAAGTTCTTTGTTCTAATGAGACCGCAAGAGAATAGTAATTCATCTACCATGGCTTATTTAGTTCCTCGATTTGAATCCAATCAAAAATTTTAGGATAAGTCTGTCGTAGAATGGACTCTCGACGATATACTATATATAACTATTCGTTGAGAGAACTTCTTTAATTATCTTTAGAGTGCGTGGATGTCAGGCGGGCCGATATTATATATCTTCGATATGCTTAAGAAGTAGAACTGAGCTCAAGGATAATAATATTGCTATCATTGATAAAATAGAGATTTATTAATAATAACTATCAACAATACACAAAACGGAAAAAAATGACATAAACAGAGAATGGAAAGGGTCGTGGGGGCTCGGGCTAATCCGAGGATTAAAAGATTTGAAAAGGTAAAACAAATATAAAGTTAAAGAGATGGGATGGTTCGCTAAACCATTTAAAGCACACGATAGAATTGACAAAAGGGTTAAATACTCAAAGGTAACGTTTGGCTTACGTAATTTTTATACTAGTGGTGCAGAGGAAGTCGACGTAAAGGAATTTTTGGTCCGCTGGCGAGTTCCAGCCGAAGGGGGGAAATAAAATGATCCTGACGTGGCGTCTTGGGAATGAGAACCGTTTCTCGACGAACGGATTGAAGAACAATGACTGTTCTACGTTGTTCTCTTCTGAACAATAGGGGGAGATGTGAGAACTGTCTCTTGTCTACGGGCTCAAGTACAATGGCTGTTCTAATGTTGTTCTCTTCTAAACAACAAGGGGGAAGGTTGAGAACCGTTTCTGGGCAAACGGGCTAAAACGAACAATGGCTGTTCTAACGTTGTTCTCTTCTGAACAGCAGGGGAAGGGTGAGAACCGTTTCTGGGCGAACGGCCTCAAACGAACAATGGCTGTTCTAACGTTGTTCTCTTTCTGAACAACAAGGGGGATGCCTTGTGGACCCGGCGTCACGAAGGCTTGAACCTTGGCACTCAAGGGATATTGTCCTCCTTCTGGACAAGTGATGGTGAATCTCGAGGTCGAGGTCCCTTGGCGCACAAAGTGAGAGAGGGTCATGGTGATGTTTCGCGACGAAAATCTGGATCTCCAACCCGATCTTAGTGGTAAAGTTTCCATCTAAATAGTCGAGACACTCCCTTTGCGTGGGGGACAATGGAATGGGAGCTTCGAGGGAATGCACAGCCGAGCCTGGGAACAATGCCTTATCTGCCCATAAGCCTAACTGAATCTGGCGAGGTCGGCGAATGGGGGCGAACGGGAGAAGATAAACCTCCTTGTTTAAACATTGATTCAGGGGGCTGCGATAAGGCGCCCAGCTTTAAAGCGAAGATGCACGTGGGAGCATCGTGGTTTTAAATAACATGTGATATGGTTTGAAATTAACGCGGCCTCAACCCGTTCTATCACACCCCTCCATTTTGGGGGAAGTTGTCACTTCGAAAAAAAGAGAGAAGGGACAACGATAGAACTCCGTTGTGGGGAACTGGTTTTCTTGTACCAACCGTACCTTCCTGCACCTAACTAGTATTACCTCAATACATATGATTATTTTGATCTTTTCATTATAAGGGAAAATAACCTTTAATACAAACTAATAAAAAATAAGGCATGGAAGAATGAAATGATATAAATTAGTACATATGGGACAAAATAATTTATACGTGAATTAATGGGTACAAATATATACATACAAGAAAAATTAGACATTGAGCGTTACAAAATTCAGACATATACATTAACTAATTACAATACAAGATAATCTAATTTAAGTCGTACAAGATGGTATATACCTACATGGAGATTCCTATTCTATGAATACAATTACTCTACGCTATTCGGTAACGCATTCCTACTGAGTGCGTCAGTGACCTGGTTATCGGAACCTTTTGTATAATTTATTTTAAATTGATACTCTTGCAAGAGTTAACTCCAGCGCATGATTCGGCCGTTGGAGTGTCGCACATTCCTAATATAGGCTAACGGACGGTGGTCGGTTCCTATCTGAAATTCTTTTCCCATCAAGTTCATTTTGAATTTGTCTATGACCAAGATAATTGATAGAATTCCTGTTCTATAGGGGCATATCTCTTTTCGCGTGGTAATAATTGCCGACTAGCATATGCAACGGGATGACTTGTTCCGTCATCCTCGTAATGAAGGAGTACACCTCCAATGCCCTCGTTGGACGCGTCGGGCTTAATCCCAAAGGATTTTTCCGGGTTGGGCAACTTTAAAATGGGGGCAAAAATGAACTTACTCGTGAGCTGATTAAAATGGGAAATAGCGACATCATTATAACGTAAACGATCAAAGAAATTATTTTTTTGAAGGGGGCTGAGGGGGGCCGAAATTGCAGCGAAATTCGGAACAAATCGCTGATAGTGAGAAGCTGATCCTAGGAACGATCTTAATTGCTTCTTTGTAATCGGGAGGGGCATGTCGGCGATTGCCTTAATCTTGTTCTCTTTGGGACCTAACTTGCTTTGTCCTATTTTGAAACCCAAATATTTTATGGTTTTGTGGGCAAAATGGCATTTGCGGGGGCCAATGGTGAGGCCATTTCCCGCAGTCGCTCGAAAAGAGCTAATAGGGTGGTTAAATGGTGACTCCATTCAAATAGTTCTTGTAGCTGACTCTTTTGATGTGGTGTCAGCTGCGCGTCAATATCCAGGTCAGAGGGTTCCAAAGACTCGCCTGGTAGGGAAGGAGGAGGGTAATCGGCATCAGGTTGGGTGCACACTATCTATATTACATTAAGGGACTCTGCGGGGTAATCTTCTTCAAGCGTCGATGTTTCGTCCAGTTCTACGAAGGTATCTCCATGGGCGCGTTGGGGGTTCTTTTTTGCTTGGGGTCCACGGACAGTCTCCGTGTCCTTGTCTTGGGCCTTATCGCCTAAGGGTGTTAGTAATTCACACTCCTTTTGTGCCGTCCTAAATCCTGGTTAATGGTCTCCGAGAAATCGGATGGTATCGGGGTTCTGAAGGGGACGGGCTCCTGGGCTTCTTTCTTAGCTTGGCCTCGCAGAAGGGCGGCCTGAGACACAGGGTCGGAACTTACTTGGGGGCTCTGTCCTATAAGTACGGAACAGAATTGTATGGGTGCTAAAATGACTTGAGCCCAGCCATCATAATATTGACACTGCAGGTAACATCTAACTACGGGGAATTGGTTCGCCCGCCCCAGGTAGTCATGTACCACCGCAAATTTTTCGTGGTTAGGGTCCACTGGGGAGAGGAGTTCGTCGGACACCATGAAACACGTACATCCTGTGTCCCTGACGAGAGTCGACACTCGGCAACCGTTCACGCTGCCCTCCTCAAATTTCAAAGTTCCCGATGAACTTTTATCAAAAATAAAATTTACCTGGTGGCCTGACGGATAGGGAGAAGTTTCTGCTTGGGTCTGCACCACCGGGGGCGCCGGGGTGGCATTAATCTGGTGAACTTGGTGGGCTGGTCCACTTTTAAGCCTAGAATTTTGAGGGCAATTCCAGCTCATGTGGTTTTCTACACCACAGGTGAAGCATATGATTGGTCGCTTCGGGAAGAGAGATGGAGGAGAAATCTTAACGGGAGGTTTGGAGTCCCGTTGTTGGTTTTGGGAAAAGAAGTTTTGGGGTTTTACGGGGCTCGGAAACTTCGTCGGCTTTCCTGTGAAGGGACGCGAATCCTTCCTTCTTTCCTTGTAGGGGGATTGGTGAGAAATCCGATTCTCCTTTGGGTATAAATTATGGCTTGCGGCATAGACATCCGCTTCTTTGGTACATTCTTTAAAGGTCTGGCACCGACGATCCTTGACGAACGCGCGGATCTCCGTCAGGAGAGACGCCAAAAATTGATCTCGCAACACGAAGTCTGTTAAGGACTCGTAGTTCGGATCAACCTTTGAGGATTCTAACCAAAATTTAAAATTCCTCTGAAGAATGTATCCGAATTGACGGAACGTCTGTCCGGGTTTAATACGACCTCCTCGAAATTCTTGGCGCTAGAAATCGGGAGTCATATTATGAGCGGCCAATAACTCAGCTTTTAAGGTGCTGTAGTTAATTTTACACTCAGATGGTCAAGATATAAAAATTTCGCGCAATTTACAATTTAACAGAGAAAGTAATCTGACTACACCTTCAGCCTCCAGATCCATGTTAATTATTTCGAGGATCTTTTCGAAGTGGGCTAAAAAATGCTCCGAAATCAACTCCATCCTTGAAATTGGGGAGCTTTACTGAGAGATTGGGAGGGGGGGGGGCATTCGGAACGGGAACTGGCGGACTGTATCTCTGCTTCAACACGAGCTAATTCAATCTGATGGTGAAGCTCAGCTTGTCTTATCCGTTCCTCTCTTTCTCTTTCTTCTCGTTGGATTACTCTTTCTCTTTCTTCTCTTTGGATTTCTCTTTCTTCTTGTTCGGATTTCTCTTTCTTCCTCTTTTCTTTGCTCCTCTTGAACGTACTCAATTAGTTCTTTTCCGGAAAGTCCCAAGGACTCTCCTTGTACTTTAAAGATTTCGAACTGGGTCAACTTTGCACTTGGGGGCGCACTAGTCAACCAACTAAAATTCCTTGCAACAAGAATTATGCCTTCTAAAGAATTAGCCTAGCTAAATATGGGCACTGACCTATTCGTACAAGATTTCTCGATCTAAATAACCACTGACCAAAATCACAAAAAAAGCACAAACAAATTATTATAACAGTTCCTTGAGCTTCTCCAGCTTGTTAAGTTTCAAAAAAAGGGACAGCAATCGTTAAAACAAAAGAGAACTACTATACTCTATTATTATAACGAATAACACTATGCTTTACTCGACTGAGACCAGTGTTTGCAAAGATATAGCGTTAAACCTTATACACCTGATACCAAATTTAAATAGTATATATATATATATATATGTCGTAGAATGGACTCTCGACGATATACTATATATAACTATTCGTTGAGAAAACCTCTTTAATTATCTTTAGAGTGCGTGCATGTCTGGCGGGCCAATATTATGTATCTTCGATATGCTTAAGAAGTGGAACTGAGCTCAAGGATAATAATATTGCTATGATTAATAAAATAGAGTTTTATTAATAATAACTATCAACAATACACAAAACGGAAAATATTGACATAAACTGAGAATGGAAAGAATCGTGGGGGCTAGGGCTAATCCGAGGATTAAAAGATTTGAAAAGGTAAAACAAATATAAAGTTAAAGAGATGGGATGGTTCTCTAAACCATTTAAAACACACGATAGAATTGACAAAAGGGTTAAATACTCAAAGGTAACGTTCGGCTTACGTAATTTTTATACTAGTGGTGCAGAGGAAGTCGACGTGAAGGAATTTTCGGTCCGCTGGCGAGTTCCAGCCGAAGAGAGGGAATAAAATGATCCTGACGTGGCGTCTTGGGAATAAGAACCGTTTTTCGACGAACGGATTGAAGAACAATGACGGTTCTACGATGTTCTCTTTTGAACAACAGGGGGAGATGTGAGAACCGTCTCTTGTCTACGGGCTCAACAACAATAGCTGTTCTAATGTTGTTCTCTTCTGAAAAACAAGGAGAAAGCGTGAGAACCGTTCCTTGGCGAACAAGCTCAAACGAACAATGGTTGTTCTAACGTTGTTCTCTTCTGAACAACATGGGAAGGGTGGGAACCGTTTCTGGGCGAACGGGCTCAAACGAACAATGGCTGTTCTAACGTTGTTCTCTTTCTGAACAACAAGGGGGAAGCCTTGTGGACTCGGCGTCACGAAGGCTCGAACCTTGGCACTCAAGGGATATTGTCCTCCTTCTGGACAAGTGATGGTGAATCTCGAGGTCGAGGTCCCTTGGCGCACAAAGTGAGAGAGGGTCATGGTGATGTTTCGCGACGAAAATCTGGATCTCCAACCCGATCTTAGTGGTAAAGTTTCCATCTAAATAGTCGAGACACTCCCTTTGCGTGGGGGACAATGGAGTGGGAGCTTCGAGGGAATGCACAGCCGAGCCTGGGAACAATGCCTTATCTGCCTATAAGCCTAACTGAATCTGGCGAGGTCGGCGAATGGGGGCGAACGGAAGAAGATAAACCTCCTTGTTTAAACATTGATTCAGGGGGCTGCGATAAGGCGCCTAGCTTTAAAGCGAAGATGCACGTGGGAGCATCGTGGTTTTAAATAACATGTGATAGGGTTTGAAATTAACGCGGCCTCAACCCGTTCTATTACAAAGTCATATGGGGGTTTCTATAACACACAATTGTTTACATGTCAATTCGCCTTTTTAATGAGCTATTCTTCTTATCGAAGAGAAAGTAAAATTCATATAATACCCTCTAGCTCAGAAATGTGGATTATATGATTTTTCCATTCTCTTCATTAAAAAGCATAACGCAGGAAAAGGCTAATTACCACATAAACATTTGTTTCATTTTAGAAAAACTTTAATACGAATTATCCAATGGGGCAGGAAGAAGACCATCTTCCTTGGGTGATATGGATAGATTAACTCAATACAACTTTGTCATTTTAACACTAGAATTACATTTTTTGACGTGGCACAAAAAATTTAAATCTAAATATATATATACTTTTAACCAAGATTATAAAGCAGCCCTCCTAAATTCATATACTTAAGATAATTAACTAGACAATTTGAAAATTATCATATTATTCATAAATATATATTATAATAATGTTTCAATATTTTGTTAATATGTTTGATTATTTTGTATTTTACTAAATAGTATGTAGTTTGGGCCCCTCATTGAGAGATTACCCGGCCTTTTTGAGGCCGTTGGCTTTAAACGCTTCCTCGTTACTCGCGCCACTGATGGCAGCATGTTAACTAAGGGCAACATGATCTATCAGGTGAGAGCTTTAGCTAGTGTTGTTGGTAGAGAGCCGAAGGTGATCCGTTTCTCGGACGGGAGCTTTTTTGCGAATGCGTCGAATCTCTCCAATGCGGCCATGACTAGTGCCCTTCGGACACGATGGCACGCCTGTTAGTGTGACGCTGCACTCTATCATGAACTTTATGAAAGCAATAGTTTATGCGAGGGAACTCGTGGACTACTACATAGAGGACATTACCTTAGAGCTGGCCAAACATGGGGCGATCAACGTCGAACGTGTGATGAGAAAACACCCCTACACTCTTCGTCACGTTTGAATATGATAAGCTCACTGAGTCAGTGCGTGCCAGTTGGTATCGCTACCGCGTGCAAGCATTCGTGACACTGCTGCGGAGATTCTATAATAATATGATAAGTTTTCTAAAATAAGAATTCTAATGACTTGATCTATTTATTTGGTTGACCATATAATCTTGTTGGTAATACTTCGATACTAGGTGGCTTCTCAAGGTCCTGCAGCATTACCCAACCAGTCTACGCCTCTCATCGACTTACTTAAGACAAACAACGTGCTACTTAAAACAAACTCTAGATGCAACAACTTTACAGTCTCTCTGTTCGTGTCATAACCTAAATTAAGATATTATTTATAATTTATTTTCTAAACACTACCAACACTTTAGCGTGACACTTATTACTACCTCTGACACGGCACATCCTCTATGCTGAGTGCTATTAATTGTTGTTCATGCTCAAACTATAATTAATAATATAGATAAAATAGATATTTTTAAAGAATTTAATTAATATTTCTTATGTTTCAGCCTGAATTTATAAGTATTTTCTATTCAATATTGTTCTATAGTAGTAATATGACTAAATGAAAATTTGCTAGAAAAATATTCAAGGTATCCTATTCTAGCGGAATGAGATTGAAGGGCGACCACGTGCCCTTCTGTACCTACCTGATCCTGAGATCACCGTTTGGAGCTTTGGAAGCATAGCTGAGCCAGGGCGAATGGGCATCCTATCACGCCCCAGCTCTATTTGCGTAGGTACCAATTCATCGTCTCCCATGGCCACCTTTTAGCCACCAACTTTCATGCCTTCCGTCATAAGATAGAAAGCCGTTGAACATTCCACGCCTACGTTATTAAAATTTCTCCCTCTCACACACACAATCGCACGTGTGTGTCGAGGGTCCCCAAAGCCAATAAAAGCCACCTCACCAGTCGTCTATATAATCCTCCAACTCAATTTAGTGAGGAGCACTAATAGACTTCCCACCTACTACAGGAAACGAGTTGAAGGACTCTTGCTTCTTCCCATCGGCGATTTCGATTTGAGGACAAAGGCTAAATCGACATCTGTGAACTCTGCTATATTAAATCGGCGAGTATCTGACGAGGATTCCCAACTCTGAAGGCGATCTACGAGTGCTCCCTCATCTGGAGCGTAACTGGCCCCTTTTCTGCAACGAGCAAGTAAGCAATTGTAAGCGTTGCCCGCTGCAAATTGACCTAGAATCTGGCTTACCCAATTGATCCATTCATTGTGTGTGCGCCCTGATTCAAAATCCTCCTTTTAATCACCGACCTGATTCCGAACTTCCTTAATCCCCTAATTAACCCACCTTTATCTCGCCTAGACATTTATCTCCGTCTTTGCGATCATTCCCTTTAAACCAAATATTTGTGTATATTTAAATATTATTATTTTGTTGTTAGTAAAGATATATTTTCGGTATTGTCTTTCTTTTGCAACCCCAACGAGTACCAGCTACCTGTCAATCTTTGGCCAGCTTGCAATCTGAAATATATGTTTTAAAAAGGACCCTGCAAAGTATATAATAAACTATCCCCCGATAGACCCATAACAATTTCCACATTCACTAACGGTCTTTAAACAACTTGGGACCAAAGCCACCAAAGTAACTACGTATATATACATATAGATCTGGCCATTCCACGACACCTGTACAAACTAGTATAAAAGGGTATCGAGAGATGAAGATCGTTGTATTCTGGAAGAGAAGTGGCCAAAAACGTCTTATAACAGCCAGAGAAGATATAAATCACCCGGCCTTTAATAGTGAAACGGAGCTAATCATCCTTGAAATTTGTAAAGGACTTTAACCCACTTTCACCTAAAAGTTCCCTCAAAACAATTAGAAAAGAATGGAAATATCAAATGGTAAAAAGATGCATGACAATTAAGTATCCATGGATGTCTTGAGGTCTGAGTATAAAACATCTTCAGTCGGCCAAATAACCAAAAAATAGAACACAATAACTATAGTATCAAATTATTTGACTAGATGAATCAAATTATCAAGTAAGTAAGAAAACTATTGCAATGATGGTGTAAATGTATTGCATGTATTTCGATTTAAAATTTGCTGGAAAAGTTTTTTTTAATAACTAGAATCTTTTTAACAATATTTTAGATGTTTTGCAGCTGTTCAATACTTCTGGGAGTATCTTTGTGTGACGAGGATTTGAAGAGTCATTTTAGCCTGCTTGAGTAGTACTTTCTTGCACTTTTAAACAAACAGATGGTTGTATTATAGCATGGTGCTCTCTCTCTCTCTTTATCAGGGCAAGGAGAGAAGTCTTTATCCTAGGGAAAAATGATCATCAAAAGAATTCCTACCATTTTTTCACATTGTTAGAGCCAACTATCCCAAAATTTCTTCCGACAACAGCAAGAAGTGAAGTTATAATTCAGCTATACAATGCTCTATGTCACAAGTCCAACCCCACTAAGCATGTGTTTGTAGAAATATAGATTACACCTACACAGTGACCGCCACAGTGTGCATAACTAAGTATATTAAAGCACTTATGGGGATTGGTTAGATAAGCACAAGTACAAATAAAACAGAACTGCATGAAAAATTACAAGTTGAATGGGAGAAGATAACAGCAGGAATATATTTATATATATGGCCCATCTAACTGTCAGTTAAGTTCTATCCGGGATGTTTTAACTAATTCCGGACTGTAGCTTGATTTTGCCATAATATTCGGCTATTACAGTATCCTTCCATAGTTCTTTTTACTTTTCGTAGGTTTCTCTCTGCGATTTGTATTCAGTGATGGTGTTTGATTCAGTAGTTTATAATGATATGATGTCATGTTTATATACTCAATCTTTAAACACAAACGCACTTCATTCTGAAGTTGTAGATGAATTCCTTTTCGCTCTCTGGCCTTATTTCTTCCTAAGCAAAGATCTTAATATGCTAAACTATAAGTGCTTTTTGTTTAAAATTAGTATTAATCATTTCCAGTATTTTAAGCAAAGACTGATATCATGGCTCTAATTAAAATACAGCCATTTTTTATAGTGATTTATTTCTAAAAGCATCCGGTTATTTTCTTTTAGGAAATATGCCTATAACGCATTTTTAAGTGAAAAAAAATAAATACGATTGAAAATGATTGAAATTGTGTATTAGTTTAATTTCAAACTTTCTTTCTTAGATACTTCGGCCTTATAGCACATATCAATGTCGAAAATAAATGCAATTTGTCCATTTTTGTTAAAGTTTTTGTCTGTGATCTGAAAATACAATTTCTTTTTGCTATTTGTCATGTTCCATACATAAGTAGATGATTATTTAGTATGTAATTTACAAATTGGATAAAGGAGAACCAGTTATCCTAGGTTATACATCAAGCCAAATTCTCTTTTGGAGCAAAGATCGTATAAGTAACATACTGAGCTAGTGGCAAAACTCTCAGGGGAGTGGTATGCTTGCCCTAAAATGACATGGCATTTAACATGTAAAACAATTTTGAGTTGCATAACACTATCAATTTTATACCATACACGGCAGGCTCTCTTGCACTATACATGCGAAAAGAACAGCGGCTACGTAGTCCTATATGCTCTTCATTAATTGTTAGATTTTCTCAAGGGCTATAGAATTTCCCACAATTGCTATTGAACCGTTCCCATATGTCATGTATAGGGAAATATTTGTCTTGTACATTTGTTCTCGGCGGGTGTTGTGATCGTAAAACCTTATTTGCTTTAGTAAAAAAATAAATTATCACACCCCATTGCTGCCCTATACAAGGATGTGCCAATATCTATGCTAAATCGCTATTCTGTGGAAGCATGGTTGGCGTTTTGAATGCTTATCATTATAAATACGCCCACTAATGAACGGATGTTATTTATGTGATTGATTTTAATTCGCATAATTGGCTGCAACTTTATCTATGTCCTGATTGAGCCCTTTTTGTATTTCAGCCAGAATGTCTTAATTCAAGAGAAAGTCGAAAAGTTTATGTTGGTAATAAACGTGAGTTGATGAAGTGCTGGCACTGTGGTATAAGGTGGCAAGGGCTTTAATAACCTGTTGGAAATCCTGGTCGATGGAGTATTGGACAAGTGATGGCCATTCTTGCCAGCCAACCTAGGTTAAAAAAATTGTATAAGAAGAGGGTTTTCAGACAATTTCTCTGATTGGTCTGATTGGGATTGGGCTGGGTTGAGGGTATATAAGTTCTGGGGCTATGTAGGTGTTATAGGTTGCACGGAAGAAGAAACTGCTGGTGTAGAAATCGGTGAAAAATTCATAGGTTCTAAAGCGCTTGCTGAAGGAGAAGCTATTAGATTATAGCTACTTCTTACTGGTGTAAAATTAGTTAAAGCTTGGCGTCTAAAGCGCTTTTGGAACTTGAGGCAGCTGCTACAGTAGAGCTAATTGTTACTTGTGTAAAGGCTGTAAAGAATTGAGATGGAGTTTCTTCCCTACTTCCTCCAGATGAAGTCCAAGAGGAATTCAATTCCAAGTCCTATAAATGTTTTTAGACTTTCTAAGAAGTTATTTTTAATTTCTTTCTTCTTTTTTAACAAGAGGCTAAGAGAATTCCATCATTACTATTCGAACTTAATTGATTAAAACTTTGCACATAGGAGCTCAATCTATATTATTTTCAATTTCTATACATGCTATGTCAAATCGTAGTAAAATATTTTTAAATTCCAAAGTAAAATTGAAAAAGTATATTGAGCAAGTTATTTTAAATTGCTTCTAAAATAAAATAGTATGAAACAACCTTGAAAAATGTAAATAATTACAGAATTTTAAAAAGATGGTTATAAGACGACATCGGTGAACGTGGGTCTGTCAAACCTATCTTAAATAAATTCCACAAAACACATGCGTCTTACAGACCAATTGTACATACATAGACATTCAAGTACACAAGGTTTTGACCGGATTAACTCATACAATTCAATTTAATGCAACCAGCCTCAACGACTAATTTCAAGATGACTAACATCTCATTTTTCTCTCTAGCCTCCAAATCACGCATTATCAATGAATTTGATTAGCATATTGTTACTCCTACCTACCTACTATGAGCGCGCATGTTCACAAAGGCTGGGTTCGGCGAGTTTTCCTGCATAACTACTGCTAAATGATATCATTCCACATACCATGAAACTGACTCTTTCATGCTTAGTAGAATTTGTAACACGTTTAGGTTTACTTCTGTCACCTACAACGCGTCTAACAATGTGTCTCCCATTATATTCAACTATAGTAAATTTACTTTCCTTGCTGAAATTAATTCTCTCACAATCTTAATCCCTCAAAACAACATGAGCTTCATCCTACTCAAGTTATGCTTTCTATTTTTCTTAATGATGATTTCATTGTTTTGCTGACGAACGAGCTTAAAACCAGATACATTGAGGCAACGAGACACTGAGAGCCCTTTTAATATTTTGCCACTATTTTTTTTAATTTTTGAAGAAGTTCCTAATGCAGTCTCGAAAAGATACTTAATTGAAAAGATATTAATATCCCTATCTTCTCAGACATCGTTATGCGGTGTCAAACAAATTTGCAGGATATTTATAGGGTTTTATTTCATTGTATAACACCAGAGTGACCGAAATCACAGTCTTAGACCTTCCTGCTTATCTTAAAATTGATTATATAGTCCCTCTGAAGTCTTTAAGCGAACACTTCTATGACAAATTTCAAGGAGTAAGTTTCACGGCTTTGCAGGGTGAGTAATATAACCATTGGCGGTTATACACTTCTTACCCACTGATTAATATGTTGGAAAATGATTTCAGGAGAATTATTGAATGTAAATGAAAAAATTAGTTCTATTTTGCAGGTGGCAATATTTTTCTTTTAGTGAATTAAGTATAATTCCCTTGAGTCTAATAAATTAGACTATCAATATCATAGGCAATCTAGATAAAATATACTAAATGCATGGCTTTATGAACATGGAAATTTCATTTACCTACTTATCATATATTTGAAGGTATTTTGATAAGGGAAAATCGTTGTCTTATTTTGCTCTGAAGTCTGTCTAAACAAGGTCAATCATTAGTTCATAAGCATCTCTGCGTCTTTGTGCCTGGTCATCCGGCTGACCTTGAGCCGCTTGGAGATGTCAGACTTTAGTTGCTAATAATGAAATAACTAATTTATCGAAATGGCAAGATGATTTGGGTTTGAAATATCGTTCAGAAAACAGGTTGTCATTGGAGCAGTTCAGAAATGCCATTTTCTCCCATTTAAAGGCATTCTCTACCTTTATTAAGTCTAAATAATGAATAATAAAGCTCCATGAAGGTAATGCTTCCAACCAATCAAAGCAACATCGCGGTCCCTCAAAATACCTCTCCAAGCAAAGATTCTACGATGCAACAAAGGATGAAGAATGACCAATTTGTGACAGCTGGCAGATAATTGACGTCAAGTTGCTGAGAACCTGAACAACAAGTTGCTTTGCTAGAGGCAACTTGAAACAGATGGTGGGTGTACCAGGATCCTCTGCTAAGAAGGATCATTTCAGTTAGGAACATGTGTTTTAGAGAGCTATATTTTGGGAAATGGTTTTTCATTGACGATATCAAATTTACTTTGGTCAGATTGGAAGGAAAACAACATGTAAAAGGGGCCTTAACTTAATGATTGAATTGAAGGCTTAAAAAAAGACCGTTAAATATGGACGTGGAAGATTTATTGTTTGCGAGAAAGTTTTTATATGAAGTTGTCTGTCAGATTGTCTGTTTACGCGCACAAGTTACCTCAGTGGTACATAAGAATGTGAGGGCCTCTTTTCGAACATCATCGTTTAGGTGTTGAAATGGCCCGCGAAGAAACATAATTTAAACGCAATAGAAAAGCCATGGATCATCTTAGTTAAGGGTTATGTCTAAGAAAGAGAAGAATGTTAAATACACCTTGAAAGGATAAGAAGAAAAATGGAAGAAAATAAAGGGCAAACAGTGCGACAAATTGTTAAAAATCTGCGACATAATTGAGTTGAATATATAAAGTATAAGGACCTACTACATTATTATTAAATTTTGTTAAATTTCAATGTCATAATTATGTAGTTTCTGATTATTGCTTTTTCAATACTAATCGTTCTCGGGTTTAGGTATTATCAGATGCAAATTACAAAGAATATTATGAGAAATTTCAATGTAAATTTGTGGTTAAAAGTAAGTTATGGCTTCAATTTTTGTGCGATTTTTAATTCACTTTCACTGATCTTTTATATAATGTTTAAACAAATGATTTCATTGGTGCAACATGTTCATATATAAGGAGAATAAAAGGTCAAAGATAGGGAAATGGAAAGGTCAAGGATAGAGAGAGGGAAAGGTGAGAGGGAATGGAGAGAGAAAGAGTGGTGCGAGCTAAATGAATAGACACTGTTAGACATCGTTTGTTAAAATCTATCCAACCTGTATGCCAAGAACAAATAAATTTTTCGAGTTTTCAGTCAATTAACCAGTGTAAAGGACACAAGCATCTCATCTGAATGCACTTCGAGTGCACTTCGGATGCGCTTCGAGTGGTGCTTAAATTGCAGATGAAATTCCACTTCTTATCTGCTAAAAAGAACGTTAGCACGAGAGGAGTGCAATATAATACCCACGGCATGCAACAACCTCCAACTACACTAATCAGATCACTCACAAAAGACTCACAGGATGCGTGGCCGTCTTAATTTTTGTAACGTTGACGGGGCCTAAAGCACAGGATGTAGAATCATCCGCCTTCTTCCTTAATCTGCCAAGCGGTTGGAGGAAGCAGAAGTAATCGGCTCAATTAGAGCAATGTGCATGCTCATTAACATTTCTTTATTGTCAATTTCAAACGTTTATTAAAATAACACTTTTAATATTATCTCCTTAATATGAATTTGGCTTTTGCGAATACTTGCCGCTAAATTAAAACAAAAGTATATCTCTAAGGTAAACAATCCTTTATTTCGCTTAAATTAATTATTATTTATTAACTTTTCTCTCTAAAAAGACTCATAAACATTTTAAAGTTTTAGAATGTTTACAGTTTCTCTTACTTCCATGAAGATAATATTTTATGTTTAAAAACATACTCACATTCATTGCTTGAGTGGGATGACCATTGAGGTGGAATTCTGTAGATTCACTTCATTCGATCTTACTAAAGGTTGTTTAGTAATTTCCCATTAAATGTAAAAGAAAGTAAAATCTTAAAAAATTTACTTCCTAAAACTATTGCGTCCCATCCTTGATTTCTTGAACTTTTCAAGTAAGCATAATGAAAATTCTGTTTATATTTAAGGTTCTTATAGTGTTATTTATTTGCTAGAATCCACCTACCAGTTTCCTGAAAATAGCCCAAATACTACTGCCCCTTCTTTAGAAGTCCCACCATGCATCGTGAGATACCCAAGCAAATTGTCACACACTTTTTGACCTGACCAGTTTTTCATTTTGGTAGGGATAAATTTAGTTTTTTACTTTCACTTAGTGAATTATCAAAACACAAGTTTTCCTTCACGGCTTTGGTTTCCAAGTATTCCATGTCACTTTTACAAAGAATCTTAGGATTTTATGCAAATGAGGCTCTTTTGCAGAATTTTTAATACTCACCCAAATGCAAACTCTTTGGCAAGAAATGGTGTTGAATAATATTCAGTGTAGAGCATTGATAGCAAAATCGTACTAAAATATTATCTAGGAATCTGAGATTGAAAAATGTCAGAAGTTAGAAAAAAGTTTAAAAGGCGGAAAAGGCTATTTAAGAAACAACTAATTTTATATTACTCAAACATATTAAGATATTTAAATACCAAAATATCTTTAAAACTTCTCTAGGTGAAGAAAAGGATTTTGTCAGGTCTCCTCAAACTTTCCGTCACACAGTTTATAATTTAATCATTTATCTGTGGCTAGATTACATAGATTCCGAAATTGCTAATTTAATATTGATTTTATTTGAACATTTTGAAAAAATAATTTATAAGAAAATTACATAAAAAGAGCTGAGTAGCAAATCATTAGCCTTCTTTAGCTCGAGTAAGAAGGATTTCATGAAATTCGAAAACATTGTAGCGGATTAAAAAAATCAGGACACTATTTTAAACATAAAATTTATTATTGAAATAGAATTCTTAGAAACATTAAAATACAAAACAACATAATCATTACATACCAAATATTTGCAAATTGCCTTAAACCAAATCATTTCTAATAACCACAGCCCAAACAGAAATATTATGAATACTCACCACCGCAGTCATTCTAGATGTACCGTAGCATATCAACCCATCGCACATGGAGTTGTTGGTGATCACGGAAATTAGATTGGCACTCCATGTAGAGGCATCCCCAAGAAAAATATTATTTCCCCACCTCTTGACAACAAGAGGCCCGTTAGCTCGCTCAAGACGAGTGTTGATAAGTCATCTCCCCCACCCCATGCCTTCAAAGTTCGACCGGTGACCCCTTGAGAACAAGAGGCCCAATAGTTCACTCAACCTCAGATTGGAGAATTCATCCCCCCCACTTTCGAAGTTCGTCCGGTGACCTCTTTAGAACAAGAGGCCCGAATCCCGCAAAACACAAGTTCGAGAAAGTAGCCCCACCCGCTGCTGGTTTGTGGCTACCCCCCGTGAGTAATCAAGGTCATCAAAACCTCCGCCAAGTTTGCCCCGCTTTACTCTCGAGGTTCGAGGTAACTAAATCCCTCACATCCCTAAATCTCCCATTGTAACCATTCAATAGCCCAGGTTATCTAATTAGTATTCGGAACCTAATTCCGTCATATTTATCTGCCTTTTATTTAGTGTGTATTAAAATCTACTTTTATCGTTGTGTTTGGTATATTCCTTGGTCTCGCAGCTGCCGCTATCTATTCAAATCGCACTATTAAAACAATAACAGTTGTGGCCTTGCTTGGCCTACTTTAGAGCCTGTGTGCGCATATTCCCGTACACTTGGCCATACTTCGACACTCCACCCAAACTCCGGTAAACACTTGCATTACACTCTCTTTTGCCTTTTATTTTAGCCACTTCTTCAATATTATACTAATAAAGGCTTGTGTTAATTTTCAAAATTTTCTCACTTCCATCTCACTGAGAGGTAAGCCGCTGAAAAACTAGAACCACCTATCACTTCTCTATATAAATATTATAGCAATTTCCTTCACTCAATTTATAAAATAATAAGTCTGGAATATCACCTGCCCATCAATGACAATCTTTCACTCAAACTTTATTTAACCCTAGCTACGTCCCACTTCCATTAAATCTTTCTTCATACTATGTACAACACATACCACTAACCATGTTTGGTCCTAAAACCGTACGTATCACTTCCATTTTGACAGGATAATAATCATCTCCTGGATCAATTAATGCATCCTGGACTTTAATTCTCTGATCCCCTGCTTTCTCACTCAGTCACTACAATGTAAAACACTTGAAACTAGAGCTGCTAGGCAATAACCCCTTAAATCTACTTCCGATAAAGGTGAAAGCACTTGGACTAGAATTTTCATTTTTCCTTGGTTAACGTCTCCTTGGACACAGGCGATTAATGTGATCACTTATTACATACATATATTATTTATTTTTTCATTTTCTTTAGAAATTCATGGGCTCTATATAATAAAAAAAAATCTTTAGAAATTTATTTTCTAAAGACGGAAGAATATCTCCAATTTGGAGTTTGCTCATAACAATAATTTTCATCCTAAGTCGAGTAGTAGCCAGAAGAAAGGTTTGATTATAATTTATGTAAGGGGATCAGTAAGGCAAGGTGAATTGAATCCGTTTATTGTTTGTTCTAACTCTCTTGAAGTTTAAATTTCACCCATTTAAATTTTTCTTTCAGGTTCTTTATGATCAACCTTTTTAAATATTCCGATCCTTTCAATTTCTAGAGTGGGTTTGCATTTTAAACCCCACTCATTTTGACATCAGGAAAAAACACTTAATTAGTGTGAAATATAAGTTATTGTAAAACAAACTTTTACGCTCTGGAGAATAAATAATTAAAATGGTACCATATTGTAGTATAATATATTAATTCCTCTATGAACCTAGATTTTAAGGTGATTTGAGTTAAATCATGGGCTTCAATATCTGCACCAAATTCTGGTTTGTTAACATCCTCATCATCAATTTGAAGAACTCTCTCTAAAAGGTAAAACATATATTTTATTTGAATTGAGCAATGGCCAATTTGTAGAATCCAAGCCATGGCAAGAATATTTAGCTAAGAATTTTAATTTAAATTAGTAATTCTGAGCGAGCAAAACCAATAGATTTAAGTACATGATTTTAGAGGCCTTTCCTTACTATTAAAAGCGGTTTTGTTCTCCTTTCCTCCGTCCACTGTGATAATTTTCAACATAAGTTTGGCATCAGTCAACTTGAGTCCTCCCTCATCCTGGTTACCTATATTTAATCAGAAGTAATCGATATTCAGTTTGTTCACAAAATCAGTTAGATTTATAAATTTGCTGTGAAAACAGAATCCACGACATTTGCAGGATGTCGCATATCTCTGGATTTAAAGCGTTTCTATTTATTATTATATGGCGAGAAAAAAATGTGAATGAAAAAAGAAGAGAGAATTAAAGATATTTTACTAGTAAAAACCCACAGTCAACGGATAGTGGCAACAGAATTCAACAATATGCAGCTGTATCGGACACTTACCCACAGTTGTGTTGGTAAATTTATAACCAAATTTAAGGAAAATTTATTGGTAAATGACATGCGTCGCAGTGAATACTCAAGGAGTCTTACGGCCCTAGAGATGTGTACTTATGTGATGGCTAGTTTTTCTCTTATTCTCAAGAAGTCACTTCAACTTGGATCTCTAAGAGCCGTATCTAAGACTTTTTGCAACTTTATCACTAACATCCATACAAACTGCAACGCCATCAGCGGTTAAGGGAAGATGCTTCTTACAAGCGAATTTATTTTTGGGAAAAGGCAGATGAACAATGCGTGGTTGATGAGACGTTCACAACAAAATCTATTTTGTCTGATGAAAGCTAACTTTTATAATTACGGGGAAATTACCTTCAGAACACGAAATACTGGAAACCAAACAATCATCATTGTTTTGAGTCTTAAAAGCAATAAGGTTCCAGACGCTTCGTGCTCAAGAGTGGGAAATGAATAACCATTTTTGTTTGATGTGAATTTTTTAGGTGATATATACACTAATATTTATATGAAGCAAGCATTTTCAAACATGGTGAACGCTGCAGGCGGCACCTAGAGTGGTTTCGAGCATGAGAGCAGAACGCTGTAGAAGTAACTTAACACAAAGTTTTTAGTCCATTAGATTAGAAGACATGGACACTTTGTTTCTAACAAGAATCCCAGGATATTTATCGATACAATTTTATTTGTGGGTGAAACTGAAAGTCGCATTGTGCAAATTGTAGAGTAAAAGCATTCTCCAAAACATAAAGAACGCATTATTGAGGTAAGTCAAGAAATTTATGTGACTGTGATTCAGAAATTGATGTCTCAGTAGCATTTGTGTATTCAATCATGTGTGCGACACAACGGCGGAGAGTTATAACAGATTATGAAAACAATTCTGGAATATTTTGTAATTTTATTAATATCACAAAGGGTATCTTACTTATCCCAAACCCTTTCTCTCAAAACAAATGTGCAAAATTAAAATACGTTATTCAAGCAGTGTTTACGTTCAGGAACACAAAAAATAAAGATATTTTCAGCACGTATACCCTATTGACTGCTTTAAGACGACTAGTAGCTGCACTGTAAGTTGCTTAATGCCAAGAATCCAACACACTAACAGGCCACATGACACACTCTTGCTGATTCCCCTTCGAAGCTCAACAGCATTGAAAAGTAAATGTGTGAGAAGAGATAAACTGAAAGAAGACAACAGGAATCTTACTGGAGATGACCCATAGAAAAACCAAGGCAAAAAATACACGTCTCCCCGACAAGGACTCGATCCTCAAAGCTCTGGTTATCCTGAGGAATGTTCTACCAACTGAGCTAACGGAACCAATGAGTGAGCGAGGCAACATTTTCATATATCTATATATACTCGTATATAGAAAAAATTAGAGAATTTGGAGACAATTTGGTGGGTTTAAAATCTAGCAAAATTCTCAACACATACGATGGGCGGTCAATAAGTTTCTCGAATTGGTAGGGCAAAACAGAGAAAGGAAGATGGCTGTTTGTGGGGGTGTTAGGACAAGAAAAGAAAAGTCAGGACTTGCAACTGCACGCTCCTGCTTCGTCTATTTAAGAAGCAGTAGCTGATCGCAGATCATCAGACACAAATTTTTCAACAATAGAAAAGGTTGAGCACCACGCAGTGATCAAATTTTTGACCAAGGAAGGCAAGAATGCCAGAGAGATCCATGAACGCATGGTTGCAGTGTACACCAACACCGCATCTTCTTATGCAACCATTGCTCACTGGAATTGGGAGTTCCGCCATGGTCGTGAGTCCCTTGAAAATGATCCCCGTCCAGGACGCCCGTCAGTCGTGACCAACGAGGACAATGTATCCCGTGTGGAGAGGATGATCCTCGGAAATCGACAGGTGAAGGTCGAGGAAATCGAGCGAGAACTTGGAATATCACATGGAAGTGTTATCAACATCATCCACGACAATTTGGCTATGACCAAGGTCTCTGCCCGTTGGATCCCTAGAAACCTCGCCCAATTATCGACTTCAACGTCATCAAAATCTACAAGGCCAGAGTTGCACAAGCTACCTCTGCGCGAGTGCGGATTCGAGGAGCTCAACCTTCCCTCCTACAGTCCAGATCTCTCACCTAGCGACTACATTTTATTCCGCCAGCTCAAGGCTGCACTGCGTGGACGCCGGTTTAGGGAGAATGAAGATGTCCAACTCGTCGTCCAGGAGTGGATTAGAAAGCACTCGGTAGATTTCTGGTTGTCGGGAAATTCAAGCCTCAGGGACAATTAGCGCACATGCATTGAAGTCGAGGATAGTCATATTGAAAAATAATCAAACACTTTTCCTCATATCTCTTTTCCTTATATCCGAATTGCAAGACTTATTGATCAACCCTCGTACATACATAATAAATTGTCGAATAAAACTGAGATAATCAGTAGGCTTAAGTTCCATTATATTTCAGTGATTCGAGAGGATAAAGGTTTGAAAACATCGGTATTTCAAAAACCTACAACTACCCTTTTGGGGACTAAATTCATAGCTCTTTACAAATTAATTTCAAAATAGTGTGTATAAAAAATAAATATTTAGGGCCTACAAAATCACCTTTACCTGTTTAAAATTCTATACAGAAATAGATTTTATGAAAATTACTTTAGCTTTAAAATCTATCTCATTATTTCAATCAAGAATTAATTATAGACGTTCCCCCAAATTTCCAAGTATCTATGAATGAATTCAGAAACCATTGTAGAATTTTCTATTATGCGGAATTAGTCGCATAGTAGAGGAGACGAAACACTTGTAAATTAATTTAGTATTCTCTGTTCTGCTTCTTGTATGCTCCATCTTAGAACCGTAGCGTCATTCTACATTAGAAAATTAAACCATTACCAAATGAGATTAACTCCTCCACTCCCTTTCATATTTTCTATCTCACCAACAAATAAATCCTAATTTCATCCTAGTTTTCTTCTTATTCCTTTATTATTGGAAAAAAAACCTTGGTCAAAGATATGTTGATTTTCCATTTGTACCGGTACTACTTTGTTTCATTTACCTTTTAATCCTTTCATATTGTTTCTTCCATTTTAATTCTGTATGATTAAATTATATACTTCTAAATTAAACAGTGTGATTACCTTGTAGTTACTTTGTGATCTAATAATTTTAAATAATTGGCTCGTTAAAGATATTTTATTATATTTAAGACAGCTTTTGATGCGCGCTTGTATCATGTATTTGGAATTCTGTGACAGTGCATGAAGTTACGGAACATAACGCAGGTGATGAATAAATGTTCCTTGTGGCTGGCTCTTGGGTCTTTATTTTCATCATTGGAATAACATTTCCTTAAAAGCATCAGATCTCCACGATTCTTTGATCCAGTTATATATATATATATATATATATATATATATATATATATATATATATATATATATATATATTTATATATATTAGTGTAGTATGGTAGCAGTCTTCTTGAATGCAAATTTTTTTGAAGACCATTGTATATTTCGTCTTAATCAATTTCCTTTGGCAACTTTCTCTTCTAACTATCTGTTTTATTCTACCCTGTAGATTGTGGATCACTTGTCCTGTATTCATCTCTTTTAAATGAATGTGTTTGGTAAAACCAAACAAAATTGATGGCCTTCGATCTTATTCGATCATCTTCGGAGGGTGAAGGACGAGTACTCCTTTATAGATCCCCATAGTCAGACTGTCTAGATTCAAAGTAGGCTCCAAGCACTGTGAGTATGGCGGTTAGGAGTGAGAAGAAGAGGAAGAAGAAGGTTTTAGGATAGTAGAGCGAATAAAATAGTAGGAGACAAAAGTGGACGTAGTTAGTCATGGGACCTACAGCTTAACGTGGAATCCAAACCACGATGTATCGCTTGTTTCTAACTATAATCTTGCAGTTTTTTCATGATCCCAGTCCCACCTATCACTGTGAGTCCCGTGTGATAATGTGATAGTAAAATCGAATAGTTGCTGAAGCCTGAAAAAAGTAAGAAGTTTGCAAAGAGATGTTAGTTGCCTGCAGATCAGGCTTATTTCTGTCCATTTTAGGTAGAATAGCTAGCGTAATAAAGTAGGAAAGTAGTATTGGTATTTATGAGGCGTTCAAACCGTTATTAGTAAATATTTTACTAAATACTAGTGTAGGCTTCTATCTTTTTATCTATTCTTGCGTATTCCTATCCTAGTTATAATTGACTATTCGCTATTTTCTGGTGCTGCTTTGATTAATTAATTACTCTTAGTCGTCGTCGAGTATTATTCTCTTTCTCTAGGTGTATATTTATTGTTCCTCTTCTTCTCCTCCCTCATCTATCATTAAAAAAATTGGTAATAATCTGTGCGATCTCGATCCTTCTCTTTGTCCAACTTGTTTGGTTAATTCAACTCCTAATTCATTCTGTGTTTTTTCTAAGACTTTGTTGATTTTTTTGCAAGAATTCTGTTAAGTGGCTTTATCTCTGCCTGCATGTGGAGGTCTCTTAGTGTTCTAGTTATCCTCTTCTGGTGTTTGTTATTAAGTAGATAGCTTTGTTTTGGACTTTTTGGATTCTTAATAGGTTATTTCTTGAGATCGTGTACATCGCAATGGTGGATAAATAATCGCGGACTATTCTATGGCTTGTTAAATTTTCTCTTTTATTCATGCAGGATGCCAGGCCGCTCTTCTCTCGATTTACCCTCTCAGTTACGTGATTTTTATTTGCTGATTTCGTAATGGTTGTTCCAAGCACCTTACATTTTTTGTCGTATCTGTAGCGCTGTCATTCTACATATACATTTGAGATGCTCCTCCTGTACACGAGAAGCATTTTAAATTTATCCCTGTTGGTTTTACTTTTCCATTTTTCTTCTTGCATTGGGCCGTTCCTGTAGGGGCAAACTATGATACGAGTTACGTCGTGGGCACATTGGATGTTCAAGCAACCTTCATTTCTTGGTGGTGGTATATCTGTTGTGTAGATTGAATATGGAGCCGGACTCAGACATCTGCCTTGGGTCAAACTCGCAGTGAGCTCGAATATATTTCTCCCTGATATTGTCCAATTTCCACATAAGCACGTCTCTCCATTACATAACCACATAAAATCCTTTCGATCTTGGTGTTCATTCCTAATCTGAGTATCTTGAGTGTTATACCCTTCTGCCATACTTTGTCGAGTGCCTAGGACACGTCCAGGCATACGATGTCTACGCTCATTTTTTCTCTCTTTGCCTTCGCTATCTTTTCAAGGATGAATCCAAGGGTCATCTCCGTGCTTCTTTTTTTCCTGAAACCAAATTGGCAGCTGTTTCCTTGGCCATTATCATCAAAGAATTTAGACAGTCTGTTATTTATTATTTTTTTCAATACCTTACCGATGAAATCTGACAGCAAGATGGGGTGATAGTTACCCACTTGACCTGTGCGTTTTCCCGCGTGCGGTATGAATATCATCTTCGCCAATTTCAGTTCATCAGGAAAGTATCCCTTGTTCAAGCACGCATTGAAGACGTTTCTCGCTCCCTCCAGTATGTTCGGGGGTGCTTTGATATAATTTCATCTGGTGAGTCCCGATCTGACTGGGGCTCTCTGCTGAATTTCTTTTATGGTTTCTTTTAATTCATCAGATGTAATGATTGTGTCTATTTCGTCGTTGTTGTTTCTCCTTTCCTCGACAAAGTGGAAGGAATATGTCCTTTCGAACTCTCCATTGAGTTCGTCCACGATCTAATGTTCGAATTCAATGCCATAGTCCTTATTCTCTTCTTCGCTAATTTTAAATACATTTCACCAGTGCTCTCTAAATAATGCCTCTATTCCTTCCTCATCTTCTAAAATGTTGTTCCCTGCATCCTTAATTTTCATTTTCTCCCTTGTTTTCCGTGTCTTTAATCTGTTGATATGTTTCCAAAATTCTCTTGGTGATGTTTCTACATCTATCTGCTCGTTGTGCCGATCCCATTTCTTTTTCTGTTTTTCATAAATTAGTCATATTAGTTCTCTTTTTTGTCTCCTGAGTATGTTTTATGCATCCTTTGATGTTCCGAATATTCTTATATTTTCTGCCGCCTGGCTGACCTCCTCGCTCAGAGCAACCATTTCTGGTGACCAACTAAATAGTTTAATGCCCTTTTAATTTCTTCACTGATCCTATCTAACTCCCCGTCGATTTCGTCTAAAGTGGCTTCCAAACGATTTTAAAGGGGTATTTATTCTGCCTAGATTCTGCGTAACGTTGGAGGAAACTGGCCAGTAAGGTGAGTAGAATTTTAAAATAATTTTAATGATCGTTTCCAGCTTGTTGCTTGACTGTTTATGTCCGGCTTATCTTCGTTTATATATATGGCTCCTAAGATGTTGAGCCTAGCTTTATTAACTTCTTTTCTTTTAATAACGGTGTTTTTAACTAGCATATCTCTCGTTAGGTTAATGTTATTTACACTCTCCATATGATTATTAGGACCTCCGCTTTGCAAAAGCATGGCTAAACGTCTCCAAGTTGTAGTATTTGTCATGCCAATATAATTTAAGTTGTTATAAAGCTTACAGTCTTTATTGGGGCAGATGAACTCGTAAACTATCTTGGTTGAATTGAGATTCGAGGAGTTTAGGCAGCTGTTGTTTTTCCTCAGGAGATTGCTGGCTTTTGTTGTTTTATAATATATGATGAGTTGAATTTTATTCATTTGACTTTTAACCTTGATGTTACGGTTAATAATCTCCTTGATGTTTTTTCATTTATTTTATAGACCGTGGACATCTGATATCTGTAATACAATTTGATGTTATTGACTTCTCCGTGATTGCTTTCAGTTTTATCCGTATCTTTGCAATGATTAGTTAAAAATGATTGGAGATGTTTGTCAATGATACTGTTTGAGAAACCATTATTAACGAGTGTTTGTTTTACTCGTGCTATCTCTTGGTGAAAGCGTTCCCACGTAGACAGCATTTTTGTGCTAAGCAGATGTATGAGCCGATAACGCTTATTTTATACCTTTCTGGATATTTACTCTCCGCAATAAGTTTAAAAATCATATTGAGGATAAGAGCTGATGGCTAATCACATTTTCGCTTTGGGTTAAATAGTTGGCTTAAACTCCTACTCTGGTAATTTAACCCTCTCGTTAAGGAGCATTTTTAAATAATTTTGGCTAAAAACTTTGTCGATATATATTTTGAGGGTTAAATAAGCTTATAGAATATTTAAACATGAAAAAAATTAAAATTAAAAAGTTCCTCACGTCCTTTTTAAGAAAGGAATGAAACCATTAAGAACAAACCTTCTAAGCATTCTAGAAAGAATTTTGTTGCTGCCAAGTTTCAACTGACTTTAAGTTCTACTGACGAAGGAAGATTGAAGGTTGGAGGTACAAAGCTCTCTTTAAATTAAAGATTTGAATTTAGAAACAATATTTTTAATAAGTAGTAAGAAGAGGAAAGATACTGTAATTTTTTCCTTTTTTTATTTGTCTCCACAGATAAATTTCCCCAAAAGTTCAGGTGCCGTAATTAATAATAAGTCTTTTTTTTGATTATTTTAAAATATTCTGATGAAAAATTAAATAAATCATGAAGAAAATCAAAGAGAGGAATGATCTAACAGCTGCATAATAGAAAAATAAACCAAAACCCACAAAGTTATGTTCAGTTACTTGAAGGATTCCCGCTCCCACAGGGGCTTAAATAGGCTGCCAAGACCCACAAGCAAAAATTACACAGTCGGATGTGTCTAAACTCAGTCCAAATAGAAGGAAAAAACAGTAATTACCCCATCTATAACATTCGATCCAAATACTCCGAACAGCCTCAAAGAAGTCATTTCAGCTGATTTCATTGAACTTACGATGTGATTTATGTAAATGGCTAACCCTTGCTATAAACACCAATTGAAAACAGTGAACGGTGGATATCTCTCAACGTAGATTATCATTGGCTTCAGTTTACGAAATTCACACCACGTGAAAACTTCCGTTTGGTAATGTTATGAATATCACTCTCTTTGGGTGCCTTCTCACACTAGGCTGATCATCAAATTAGTGAAAGGAGGTAAAATGGTCTGACGGCAGAGGAATAGTATTCAGAGTGGCGGGGACGATTCTGCTAGAGAAGAACACAACCTTCTCTTCAAACAACCAAATTGATTTGACTAAGATTCTTCGAATACGAACCCCCGTGCCTAATAAACAGGCCATAGTGCCTGCCAGGGCAACAGTGCCCTAACAAAAGATATTGAAAAGGAAAAGTAATCACTACCATTACGAACATCAAACATCTCAAGTTCAATATTAAGGTGGGGTCCGAAGAGCAAACAGATAGTTCGAGGCAAAAGAATGAAGCGGATGTCGGAAATTTTCAAGGTAAAACTGTATAAATTCCTAATTAATTTAGGTTTTATATACTTCCTGGGTATTAGTGCTCGCAAAGATATGGTGATATAAAAAAATGTTTCTTTTAGTTCTAATTTGGATATCGCAAGAGCGATACGCAATAGCAGTATATGCCCACTGACTTGGAATAGGTACAGTGTTGCTTTTAGTGGAGTTGAAGCGGGTTAACTCAGGATTTTGGCAAAGAGATCGATAATTTTCTATTTATGGTTTCATTTTCGCATTTTTTGGCTCTTTGTTGTAAGGAGATAATTCCGCAAATAGGTAAGTGATTAGGTATCTGTATTTCCGTGTTTAGAAGGTAAAAACTAAATAAAAATCAAATGACGTTTGCAGAGCGGCAACAAAGCTGTTTTTTTCCTGCGATTGGTGGCTACCTACTTTAATATGGAAAGGGGGAATAAATACGGTAATACTTTAGTTTAGGGGCGCACAATAGGGGGTGCTGTTTCTGGGATACAATTTTGGGCTATAATTTAGGCGTAAGACGTCAGAAATTGGAGTCCCTCATTTCGAAAGTAACTAAAAATTTAATTTTTGGCGGCAATAGCCTAAATTAGGGGGCGCTATCGTCTTTATTATTTCGATAAACGTGCAGAGCCGATCGCACGTTTATCAGAATAACATAGACAATAGCGCCCCCTAATTTAGGCTATTGCCGCCAAAAATTAAATTTTTTTTAGTATATCAGTATATACTGGGGGCTGTGCCCCCCTATGCGCCCAATTGATTGAAACTCAGGATCATCATAGGGGGTTCCCCCACAGTGATATCTCCCCACGAGCAGTCCGCTTGAATTTACTAAAAAAAAGTGAGACATATTGGAACATGGATGAAATATTATGTGGCCAGGACCGGGGAACAGTGGAGTCGAGCGCGCGACGCAGATCTTCAGGTTTACCTTATCTCCACCTTTCACTATTATAAATGAGCCGCGCTCCTTAAATATGAGAACACGATCCATAGAAAAGTCTGTTAAATTGACCGAGGAATTAACGCAAGTCGTATTGAAGTCGAACGAACCGTATTTACAGGAATCGCTCTCTTTTAACTGCTCGGTTTCAGCGTTGCCAATGTTTGAAATAAATTTAATACATTAGTAATTATAAAAAATCAATGCATTACTAAATAATATAACTAAGTAGAAGTGCAGGCATTTAATAAATAATAAAGAAGAAAGGAAAAAACAAAATCACAAAATAATACAACGCCGTGATTGGCCTACTTTGAAGCTACCGTCTGACCTCATAAGGCCTAGATTGTAGCCCAAAATTGTAGCCCAGAAACAGCGCCTCCTATCCTGCGCTGATTAGAGGTACCTTTAAAGATAGTAATAGGTGGGGACTCTTTAGGCCGATAGTTGAAGCCCCAGAACTATTTATTTCTCACTGAGATCTATCAACTTTACTTCGCAAACTTCATCATTTCTTCCCAAATCACCACTTTCTTGCTAACCTCTTTAAAAATGGTTTGTTTCGTAATGCTCTCGTTAATCAATACTTTAATTTCACCGTAACTATCACAATTATGTTATTCAAAATATTAACACATTTTAGGAAAAATAATAAGCGGCAAGGCTCGCAGAATCGCAAGACTAAAAATAAATAAATTGAAGTGATATTAGGGCCATAGAATTAAAGCAAAAGGAACAAAAAAAAGTTAAAAACAGTGGCTTAAATTTTTAAATGCAAGCCAGCAAAAACATTACTGAGCATTTAAAATCAAATTTTGAAATTCAACTTTAACCTCACTAATGGAATAAAAGCCAATAGATTACAATAAATTATATTGAGATATGTCAAAACACACTCCTTTACAAAGGTCGGATTTTTTTTACGGGGAATGCAACATGAAGCTAAAACTTCTTACTCAAAGCGCTGTAAACCTAAAATCCTTTAATTTATATTGCTAGCCGGTGTACATTATATGTGGAAATGACGACCTCTTGAAGCTGATAAGTTTGAAAGAAGATAAGAACATAGAAGCAGTGAGATTGCTGCACAAAATAGAGGGAAATATTGTTAGTAGAGTGTGATTCTTAGTTTAGAGACAACAACAAAATATCTATAAGACGTTACTTTCTTACGAATATGATGTGATCAGGTAATCAGTGGAGAAATGTATCTATTAAGTTATTCAGAACAGATTGTGTGATAGTATCTGTAGACTAGAGTGAGATGTGAATTATTGATGGATTTTAAGGGAATGAAGCCTTGCACTGAATGTCGAGTTATTGATAAGGCAGACATAGATTTTTAAGTCATCTAATAATAGAGTGGAAAGTGACTGTTCACACATTTTTGAACAGTATCCAATAGAAAGGCATCTCAATTCTTTGTAAATTTTCAGCTATTGATTTCAACCTGGCATTGCAGAAGTGGGATTTTAGTTGAGTTGATATTCAGGTGTTGAATCTTCAAATGGAATGGATATAAACTGTGTTTTGTTTGTCTCACAATTTGATATTCGTTCAGAGAATTTCTTAAGGTATGACTGCTCAAGTGAGACGGAAGAATATAGGTGTTGAAATTGAGAAAAAGTATTTAAAATGATTCACCTGCAGAGGAAAGAGTCAGGTGAGAAGTTGAAATGAGGGGATCAGGAGAGAGTAGAGCTACATTTCACCGTCAAATTAAAAAATTGTACTTCAAATTAAAGAAGTTAACTTTCATGTTAAAAAAATTGAACTTGAACTTAAAAAAGCTGACTTTCATATTAAAAGAATTGAACTTCAAATTCAAAAAAGAAATGATTTTCATATTAAAATATTGAACCTCGAATTAAAATAAAAAAAAATATGCTTTTCAAATTTTAAATTTTATTTTCAAATTAAAATAAGTGAATTTCTCCAGCCTGGGGAGGTAACCCGCATTTATGCCCAATCCACCCGCAATTGGATAGTGAGTCTAGCCGAGGCTTTCGCGAGCCATTAGGCCATTTCAGCGCCCAATGGTCTCACTTTGGTTGGCCATGTGGTTTAAGGTCGTTCCTTGCGACCTGGAGGTGGTGTTGAGCCCATCTTTTATTTCAGTTACTTGTATCTTTTTCCAGAAATCTCTTAATTTTATACAGGCAGAAAATACCAGTATTGCAAATTTGCATTATTAAATATTTTTACAGTGCAGCATTTGAAAAGTACTCATTGGTTACTCAGACGGCTTAGTTATGTATGGAAACGGTTGCCTTTGGCGCGAAATAGCTGCCAATGGGGATATGATGAGAAGAAATACCACAAGCTATGAAAATAAGCTTTCTAACGTCACGGTAGATAGTTGAACCAAATATTGGGAATGTTCGGATGATGACTGATGGATAAATTTATTTTTTCGAATTTTACGCATTTTATCATTACAAATGTATATGGTAAGTGATACTGTAGATATGGCCCTCACAAATATTTGTATGTATAAAAGATGGTATTTCATGAACACTTAAGTTCCTGAGAAGCGAAAACATTGGATAATTTTGCGTAGTTTAGTGGCGAAATTAGTGCTGTTGACGTTATACCAATTCATATGATAATACATTTTTTTTAATTGAATTTCATTTGTTTTTAATTTAGAGAAACTTTTTTACGTTGAAAGTCAGCTTTTTTAAGTTGAAGGTAAACATGTTTAATATGAAGTCCAAGTATTTTTATCTGAAAGTCAACTTTTTATAATTTGAATGTCAACGTTTTAAGTATGAAGTTCAATTTCTCTCAATATGAAAGTCAATATTTTTAATGTGAAGTTCATTTTTTTTAATTTGAGGTTGAAAAGCTGTATTATTGATTGAAAAAAACACTAGATATTATGTCACAGAGTGCAGGGAAAAAATCAAATGAGCGTCGTTTATAGAGGAATAATTTGTGCTAAACCCTGTCAAAAGTTTTAAAATTGTCCTGGGTAATAGTAAGTTTTCCCTTAATCCAGAATAGAGAAGGAGGAAGTATAAGTAAGGAATGTGAAGGAAACTCGTGCGGAGCTTTTAGAATAAAGTTGAAGAATTTAGAGATACTTAAGATTAGAGTAAAAAGATGTAAAAGAGACTAAGCAAGAAATAATGGTCGACTCTTTCGAAAACCCAAGGAAAATTACACCATTTGCACGGTGAGCTTTCCACTTGTTTTTAGAACATAGTTCTTTGGGCAATTATATATGAAATGAATCACTTAAGTATATAATTAATGAGATTAACGTACGGCAACGTGGTAGAAGCATCTCTATTGCAATTCTTCCTAGTTGAGTCACTGGCTTTGTTTCCTTTTGAACTAATACATGGCGCATACAGGAAGTAGTGGTTGAAATAAATGGTGAGTGAAGCTGGATTATGTGTTTTTAAAGAAAATAGGGAACCTTTACATTCACAGAAGAATAGTTCGTTAATTTTATTTTTTCAGAAATATTTTTTATCAATATATGTACATACACTATGCTTTGTGAGCCATATTCTTTTGCGTCACGAGAACAGACCTGACCGCTTCGAACTACGACCCAATAGGTGAAGTCATCCAATTCCAAGTAAAAATTTGTAATATTTTTCCACTCACCAGAATGATTGAACCTAAAACAGCAAGAGTATAATAGTTTTGTTTTCGCCGTACCTACCACATAAATCGAATTATAGTCAGAGGATCGCAAATGCTCAGAAACACTATATATTAATAAGAGGAGAAATTAAATTTGAGAAAGATTTCATCAGGTGAGCAATGATGTGCTTTAATTATTAGGGTATGTAAAGTATAGAAAAGACTCGAGGGATTGACCCGAAGTAGCCTTGTGTCGGTAAAAAAGCGAATATGGCAAGAGTTAGTGAAAAATAGTCTGCTAATCTATCCGAAACATGTTACTAAATTCGCGTGTTTGAAGAGTCACTTAGTCTTAAGGTTAACAAACATTTGTCTATGTAAAACAACTCGATGAAATGTTCAATTGAATTAATTTATATTATTTATCAGTATCAAAAATTCTTCAATTTTCAACCTCAACAGTAAGTAAAGCATCCATCCCATTTCATAGCACTACATTGGGTCTCTTTTTTAATCAATTTTAACACGAATTATTATTCACATTTAAATTTTGTAACATTCTCCTTCTTTTTCAAAGCATTTCTAAAATTTACTCTCCCATACGGCCTCTGTTGAATTTTTCTCTTATTTCTTCTCTAAAATATATTTCAAAACCTTCTAGAAATGTAAATTCTAAGTTATAAATTCAAAGGGCATGTTGGTAAAAGGCTGTGTTTTCTGGTATTGTATAAAATTTGTTTTACTTCATGAAATATTTAGCTTTGCTATTAGAAAAAGCAATAAACAAGAAAAAGCAATATAAATAAAGAAAATATTAGATCTTCCTCCCTCTTCATGTTCAATATATTACTATTGATCAGTCTATGGTGGCAACTGATCTAAGCTTATTGAAGCGCTGCATTGAAAACCATGAAAAAATAGAAATCTGATTGATATGGAGATTTTCCAGACAGGGACTCTGGTTTTGTTCTGCGTGAGTGGATAAGTAAGAAATTGTTTGAGGATCGTTTTAACTATTTTAATTTATTTTAAATACAGTAGCATTTAATTAGGTAATGGCTCCATTTTAGGCAGAGTAATGGTTAGGGCTTGTTGCATAATTCTTCAAATTGACGGTTTCAATACATGGTCTTTTTTTCATGTAGTTATAGATGTTTTGATACTGTATAATGCTTTCTTCGCCCACGATCGAAACTTCTACGTTAATTAATAACAGATATATCAAGGGTAATTTTCTCTAAAAGATCGATTCTAACCTCTAAAAATACACTGAAAATAATATTCTGTATAATGTAGTATCCTTCTATGAAAAGATCACAATATGGGAAATGAACTTTCTTATAAGCTAATTAGGATTATCGAATTTTGGAAAATATGTCAAATTTTTTTAATTAATTTTTTTGTCACTCGGTTTGAAATACCTGCGCACCTAACTTCCCTTGCAGGAGATATCCCCAGCTAGGGAGCAAGGACCCCAAATGTATCATGGGGAGAGGGGTAGCTATCCTCCTTCCTGGATGGCTCTTCAATCCTCCAGATCTATCCAAATTTCCACGACGCACCACCCCGATACTGGCGCTAAGTGTCACGAGACTCCAATGGTGAGTGAAAGAAGAGAGTACACACCACCATTGAGGATTGAAACACTAGGTTTCTTCTCATTGTAGGGGAGCTCAGTGGAAAGACCTGTCGCAGGATGATTCTACGCATGGCTTGCTCAAATATAGCACATCGGACTGCGTGGCGCCCGCCGTTCCAAACTCAATTGGAAGGTAAATATAGCCTCTGTTAATATCCAATTTAGAATTTTGACCGATAAGTTCTTCAAGCTGATCATCAGAGAGCATCCTCGTCAGCGGAGGTTCGGTCACAACGGTCTGCTGCCAATTAATTAGGTAGATATATTCGTCAGCTTCAAAGTTTAGGTCTGGTATCTTGAAAGTGCGTATTGATTTCCCTTATAATCTTTTCGTGATTTCATAATTCTTCTCCATGCTAGTTGCTAGATATAATTTCTTTCATCTTGCACCATACAGAGAAGAATGTTTTCAGGATGTACAAAAATAAGCATTCCTTTGAATCACTTGGGGAAATATATCTTTAATCTGTTTGTTCATCCCTCGCAGTGATTGCATTATCTTGAAGAGGTTGAAAAAGAGTTAGCTTTTATTTCAAACCATCATGGTGCATACACCTTTCTATTCAACACGACAATGGATTTCAACGTCTCAGAAGGGTCTGAAGTCGAAACATAAAATCGATGTATCCGATTTGCCGTTGTAAGCCATCGTGCATGCAACATTTAGCTAGGACTCTTACGAACCATTTCAGCAAAACATTACCTTGTGAGATAGATAGAAAGATATCAACAGATACTTTTGATTGGTGCTAATATTTCTTCTGTCAGCAGAGAGCAAGTTTGAGGGAATTGGCTCGAATTAAACACCACTTAGAGTCTCACATTTATTCAGTTGTTTCCATATAGGCCCAACCAATCCACGAGGCCCCGTTGTTTTGCCATCCATATTGTTGATGAGATGGCGCATTAGGAGCTGGAAAATAAACCAATGCAGTAGTGTATTAATTTTACCTTCTAGCATTCTGATCACACCTCCTTTTGTTCCTGTAATCACTGCCGTTTCATGGCATCCCACAGCAACGAGTTCATCAGTTGCGATGTTATTTGCCCTCTAGATACGATTATATTGCGTCTCATATAGCATTTTCATAACCTCTCTTCATTGTCAGGTGTCCAAGGTATTCTGAACCAGGTTCTTCTGTTATAGAGATGTGTTCTTCCTTTATCTTCTTCTTGTAATGAGTTCCCTCCATCGTGTCTACAAAAAATGTGCTACCATTTCTACCATCAAAATTTATCGAATTTAATAGCTTATCCTATCTAATTTGTTGCTGTAGTATAGTATGTTCTTTGACACGCTCTCTTCGAACTTTTGATCTGTGAACTTCTACGAGTTTCTTTGCCTTCAATTGACGATAAGTCCTAAAGAATTAAAGTTGTAATTAAAGCTGCAGCTGAATCTGACAAGATGGAGTCTTGAATTCAAATTTTTTGTGTACTTTTTTGCATGTCACAGAGGAAGGAAGATCATAGTACCTACCTCTATCAGGGGATTTTGTTTCTGTGCTGGATGAAGGAAGAATCACTTCGATATTATCTGAAGAAGTAGTTGATGATTTAAGAGACACTGTTCACGATTCTTCCAAACTGCACTCTGAATCTTCATCTTTGGTTTAATTTCGTCCAAAATTACCTATTGACATTTTTCTAGTTGTTTGGTGCTCTTCCAGCAACGTTGGTGGCACCTTCTTTTCTTTACTACAAAAACAGTTTTTAAAGTATCGCATTTACAACACAAAATATCAAACAATTGTTCTGCATTCTTTGTAAATCATCACATTTCTGTTTGAATGATGTCACATTTTGCCTGCTAATATTTTCCATTAAAGCCTGATATTTTGAAAAATAATTTAACATTCTTTTTCTAACTGCCTCTATTGACACACAAGCGATTGATGCCGTTTTTCAAATAGAAATTAACTTCGCTACTAATATGATAATTTGTTTAATTAGTAAGTTTTTTCTATTGCGGTTCTTTTCCTTTTCTCACTCAAACAAAACATATATTATAGCATATTTTTAAGTCGGCAACACTCGAACATTAATGGCTCAGGGCGCACCAAACAAAGGGCTCTAAATTCTATGACTGGTTCTAGGTTTAAATGCCATAATTGAATATTTAAAAAGTTTCTTACATATTATTTAGCTCTTAAATATAATAAAACGTGTATAAATATTTATTGTACACTATAAATAACTGTTTTAAATATATATAGAAGAATGAGATCAAAACAATGGACAGAGCAACACACATACACACACACACACATTCACTTTCAAAAAAATCCTTCGCGCTACTGAAACATAATTGTTACGTACGACGCTAAAATATGTCATTGAGAAATCTCTAAATATCAATCGATTACATTCAAATTTCGTTTACTTGTTCTTTAAAATACAATAATTATTTGTTTGGAGGTATCAATTCAAAATTCTAATTTCGTTTTCAGATATAATCCACGAATTTGAAAAATTTAGTTGAAAATCACATTATTTTCAATTTTCAATGGTTTTGAGGAACTTTAAAAATTATTATATAAGAAACATTTTAGGAGTTTTAATTCAACAGATAGGCACATATATAATTTGAGGTAGGAAAATAAATTTCCCCCATAAGATTTTGGCTCACCCTAAGAAAGGGGAGTATACATTTCAATTCTTCTTTAAACTGCATATCTTTTTCACAAAAATATTAGAATGTTCTGGAAAATACAGCAGGATGTACACAATGAACTTGTAGCCTCGGCTATAAGAAGAAACGGAAATTTCGAAAGTCACCAGTATCTCCATGCTTGTGATAATTTTCAACTTACAGCCAAAGAAACGTATGCTAATTTCAAAAAGGTCTCGTCAGAAGAAATATGAAATGATGAAACAATGCTACCATATTATTGTAGGCACGGGTGTAAACACCATATGCATGGCAAACCTATTGATTTTGGCTATAAACAATACTCTCTATGCACTTTTTTAGCCTAGCTTATACAATTTATTCCTTATCAGACAATAAATACAAATCCTCTGCATGATTAGTAGACATATTTTCTTGATAATTCTGCTGTTCTACAACTCATTTACACCTCGCCCCCTGTGCAAGCTATAAATTGTATTTTTTTCATTTCTTTACAAGTTTCGTTCGTTTAGATAAACTCATTGAAATGAGGGATTTTTTAAAGGTACTATAAGGTACAATACAAAAGACCATTGTCCATTAGAGCCATTTAAACAAATGAAAAAGAAAGATCGAGGTACAATAACAATGAACAGTTTATCTAAACTCGCAGATATTAGTCGGCTTGACAATATTATTGTTAATTTGCCATCAAATTCATATGGTATACACCATATTTCTTATGTAGAGTTGCTTGCGTACCGGGTTCGATCTTGATTTGGGCGGAGACAAACGTCAACGCACGTAGACAACTGGGTACCAAGTTGTGGGTGCGCTGTGTACATCCCTGCACTGGGATCAGTAGATCTTACAATTCTCGTCACACATAGCAATTTGCAACAGAGCTACTTTCCTCTCCCATATTTGCAGCACAACACACACACTGTCTGTACCCTAGGAATCATGCAAATCGGTATTCATATCGACATACCTCTGACGCGCAGCATGTTCATCTGCACGGGGGAGACAAACGTTCCCCCTGATTGCTATTTGGTGTCAAAACATTATACTCTTGAATAGGAATAAAAATAGGCCATCGGTTCATTTTATTCTTTGAATAAATCCCTGTGATCCTAGGCAAAGAACGCCATATTGTTTTGGTAAATAGTCGATAACCATGGTAGTGAAGACCTTCCTATTCAAATATATTTTACTGCATGACACTCATTTGCAAAGCCCCTTTTACTGCTTGAACATGGCACGATGATGCATATTTTAACAAATAAAGGACTTCATCTTCTCAGGTAAGTAGTTGAGGTCTTGGATGAGATCGTTGAGTTGCTATCTTACAAACTCATATCCGTTGACATAATTACTATTCCTAGAACGTCTGGCCGTTTTGCATGCAGACCTCTTACGTGGTGGTCAGCCGCTTATATGATTGCCATGAAACAGAAGCCTTATTTATATACTCTTAGGTCTTACATACGCTACCCGATCGATTTCCCCCATAGTGAATTTTGTCGAGCTAAGGCTAGATTCCGATCTGTATGGAAGCATTCCCGCCGCTCTTCCTGGTAGGCATACGTGTCTTCATTTAATGTAAAGACCCATCTGGTAGGGTTGTGGAAGTGAATCAAAAGAATTTGAATCAACATCTTGCAGGTCCCCCTTTTTGTTTTCTAGGAGAATGGGAAAACAATCTCAAACACTTCTTCCGTGAAAGAGTCCTTCGCAACCGCTTTCTTCAAATTCTCTTGCTGGAATGCTTCTCCCCAAGATTGAATGAAGATCAGGATTTCAATAAATGATGCAAAATGGACTGTGCCTTCATTTTCGGAGAAATCTTCTACGACAGATTTACATTGAGTGATTTATAATCTGCTATCACTCGGTGCGCGGGTACCTCACCTGTTTGAGTCAATGCCCTGTATGCCATACTTCAACACCAAGGTGACCAAGGTATCAAATTTATGTTAGATTTGCTCGACAGAATCTGGACAAGGGTATAATCCCTGAATCCTGGCGAATAGCTACTGTGCTCACATTTCGCAAACTGGGAAGAGATCAATATGCTCCATAACCTTCCTAACCTATTACTTGTAACGTTGATTGAGAAATTGCTAAATTTTGGAACAGCCCTTTTCCTAAACAGCTGAGGCAAACGTCTTCCACACAGTGCGGCTTTCGCAAGTGCACTCAACCGCGTATGATCTGCCCAGACAGGATCTGCCCAGTTACTTTACATTGTCAAATAATCTGTCACGAAGGTCTGAGTGAAGAGCAGATTTAAAATCATGAATGTTTTCCCATGAAAGCACATATGAGGGTAAATAGTTCCATAGTCCTACATGTCTTCAGATAAAATATATCCTTCTGACCTCCAGATTTTACATGAAAAGGCCATTTTGTATTTATGGTCTCTTGTGGAACTCAGGGAAAGGCTAGAGAACTCTTCTTCCCTAGACACGGAAGTGCTGTCCTAAAAAATATTCCAGTATTTAATAATATCATGCCTTAACAACCCCCCCCTCAAGAAAAAATAAATTCAGAGCTCGTGGAAGCTAAGAATATTCCATATCTCTCATCCCTGAGATCTCCTTTGTCCACCGACTTTGACCAGATTCTTAGTTGCCTAATTAATATAACTTGATATTTCTTTCTTGAATTTCTATAAGAATCTATAAATAAAAATCTTGAAGAAAGTTTCAACTAGTAACACAATAAGAAAAAAATAAAAGAATTTATCATAGAGCCACATACATTTGACATAATATTAGCCGCAAACTCTTATAGGAAAATATCGTTTTGAACACGTAACTAAGAATAAATTTACTCGTAATTACACTCGTCTGCGTCAAAATTGTACCTTAGGTTTTCTATAGTGTTTCTTAATAAAATTGACCTCCTGAATCCGAATCTGTCATCCGTTTTTCTCTATCACCTCCAGTTTTTGCGATACAGGGGGTGATAATAATTTTATAGTTTATACATCTCCTATATTACATCAAATTTCAATAGCTTTTGCACTGCTCAATTCGCAATGAATTTTGTGTACATTTTAAGTAATTATGCAAATAGGTTTATATTTTGCAGGTGAAAAATTTCTTAGCATTATAATAATAAGAATAATAATAATAATAGCGGTTGAGTTAAAAATGAACAGAAAATGTAAGAATAGCTCCGACAGATTTTGCTATGTTTGCGGCAAAGTGACTTTTCCCGAGCAGTAAAGTACAATTCCTCCTGTAATTAAATCTTTGTATCATGCATATTTTGGAGTAAGGCTAAGAGATCGAGATAAAAGTTTTACACCACATATCTGCTGCAAGGGATGCTAGATAAGTTTAAGACACTGGAGTCAGGGCGAACAGAAGTCCCTCTCTTTTGGTGTTCCCATGGTGTAGAGAGATGGCAAGGACCACACTACGGACTGCTACTTTTGCATGACAAATCTTAAAGGTGAGCATTGTATCAAGTATTTAAGCTTTCTGTATTATACTGGCTCCTGAAAATGTCATTATTATGCAAAGACTTAGCATAAAATTAAAAACTAACATAGTTCACTTCAGCATGAACATATCCTTTACTAAACATTTATGTACTATCTCCAACTCCAAATCAATTCCTCTATGTAATATGCAATTTTATTTTCCACAGGTATAAATAAGAAAAATAAACATAGTGTGGCATATCCAGATGTTCCTTCTGCCATCAAACCCCTGCCCCATGGCCCAGGAATTCCTATACCTTTTCCCCCTGAACATATAGAGGTACATGAAAAGATTAATATGGAAGTTGACCAAGATTATGACACATCTGAGTCTTATCAGGTTTCCACACATGATATGGTCGCAAGACCATTCACTCAAGTTTAGTTAAATGACCTGACCAGGGATCTGGGGGTTTCAAAGGTGAATACACAACTTCTTGGCTCTCGACTTCGTAAAAGTAATCTTATCGCTTAAGAAACAACATTTAGGGGGGTACAGAAATAAAGAACAAGAGTTTCGAAGCTATTTTTTACAGCATTCTTCCAGCTCTTTAGTATACTGTGCCGATATTCAAGGACTTGTTGAGGCCCTTGGAATTCCCTACAACCCACTAGAATGGAGACCTTTCATAGATTCTGCCAGTAGAAGTTTAAAAGCTAAGTTACTGAATATTGGTAACAAGATAGCTTCCGTTCCTATAGGCAATTCAATCCAAATTACTGAAAGTTATGAAAATAGGAAAAAATTGCTGGATGGAATAAATTACTCTAGCTATAAGTGGAGGATATGTAGTGACTTAAAGGTAAGATCATTTTACACTTGGCATTTCTAAGCTTTTTGATATTGACATTTTCATTTTTAATTGTTAATACTTGTATACACCTTTTGGTCAACTTACATTTTACAAGAATGCAAATCTGGAAATCATGAGTCATTTTTGAGTTATATTTTTTGTTGAAGTGTGTCCCTATAGGTTAATGCATCCTATTGGGTTAATAGGGAACTTATCCTAATTGAGAAGGTATACAACACAACTCAATAAACTCAAAATAAGATAAACATATATCCAATTAGTTTCAATACGATGATTTAATGCATTGGCATACAGGATTTTTCAGTACATATTCATATTCTTATTGTTTTAAGAAATATTACTTTGAATTTGTTTTTAGAAATATAAACACTGAATTTACATACCGTGCTAAATTTTTTTCAGGTAGTGTCTCTTACGCTTGGGACGCAAACGGGCTACACGAAGCATCCCTGTTTCCTATGTTTATGGGACAGTCGTGCAGATAGTATGCACTATGAGAAAAAGGTTTGGCCTCCACAAGAAGCATTTAGAATTAGATCAAACAATGTGATAGCTGAACCTTTAGTGCCTCCTCAAAAAATACTCTTCCCTTCACTGCATATAAAGCTTTGCATAATGGAAAATTATGTCAAAATCCTTAATAAAGTAGGCCAAGCTTTTAAATTTCTTCTTCAAAAATTTCCACAAATCAGTGACGCTAAGCTCCATGGGGGAATTTTTGATGGACTTCAAATCAGGAACTTGATCAGCAATTTGATGCATCAATGAATGACATAGAAAAAGATACCTGGAGAGCTTTCAAAGCTTAAGTTCGCAATTTCCTAGGAAATAAAAGAAGCCTAGAAGAATATGTTGCTCTGGTCAATCAGCTCTTAACAAGTCTCAAACATTTGGGAGCTCGAATGTCTATAAAGATACACTTTTTACAGTCCCATCTGGATTATTTTTCCGACAACTGCGGGGATTACAGTAAAGAACAGGGGCAAAGATTCCACCAGGACATAAAAACAATGGAATCCAGGTACCAGTGTAAATGGAACGGAAACATGCTTGCTGACTACTATTGGTGTTTGAAGCGTGATGCACCAGATGACAGGCACAAACGAAAATCGTCAAGGGCGTCTGTTCTTCAAAATTATAATTATTTTCTTTATTATGTTGCATTCTTTTATTTTTTGTTTATTAAAAGAATTATAGTTTACATACGTGTATTCCTGTTCTATATGATATAACAGTAATAATGCATTATTAGATAGAGAAAGTTATTTTTTTTTTTAAAATTCAGAAAAAATGAGGTAATCTCAATGAAAATGGTGTATGCCGTACTGAGAAAATCTGACCTGATTGAACAAATATACATTCATTTTTGAGCTCAAGAGGTTGGATTTATTAAGAAACCACAAAGAAATCCTCCGGGAACATAAAATTTTTTTTCAAACGCAGGCCTGTGTTATCAATAGCTAGAGAACATTAACACATGTTTGGTAACTAAACCAAAGGTGATATTAAACGTCCTTGGTAGATGCACGTGAACTGGACGTAGCTAAGAGAAATATTTGATAATCAAATTTAGAATCAGTTAGCGCCCTTCACGTGAAATTTCATGGCACGAGATTCATGCTGAAAATAATAAAGGCATGAAGATGAAAATGACTGGAAATATTGCATGGTATATTTGTAAAGAGAACTGTCTCTACTGACCCTTTCATATTCTCAAAAAGTACGCATTCTCTTGTAGGAAATCATCCTCTAAATTAATATATATCAGATCTGGATAAAGGAAAAGCCTTTCCAAACAGCCAAGAACATTTGGAAATGTAGTTATAAAATGCTAATTTAATTAAAATTGCACCAATATTCCTTTTATTATTAAAAGTTTTATAGTTAAATATCATGGTGATTGTATTTCTAATCCTCACTCGTAGTAAAATTACATTGGCTTGTTAATTTAGTTCAAAATCAAAGAACCTATTGTAGGTAATTAATTTTGAACTTATATGCTGATTTAGAAATTCCTTTTGTTAATTTATTTCCAAAACTGGAATAACAAAAAGAGATTTAAAATAGGCCACATATTTCTTCAAAATTGACTTCATCACTTCGCACGCAAAGCGAGAAGGAAGTCATTCAAACAAGTTTGTAATAATGGTTAAATAAATGGAATTTTTACCGACTATAATTTTGTTTCAAACAATGAATTGCCGAACTTGAAGAAAACCAACTTTAAAAATCAACAATAAATCTGACAAAATGAAAGTGAGAAAAAAAATCAGACAGGCCAAAAAATATAGGAAAAACATGGGTAGTGAATTTACAATTGATCTGAAACTCAAAAGCATTTTCTGTTGTAAATTTTTTAAGGAAACTCTTTTATGTGTAAGCCGTTTTATCGTCCGTTCTCTCGAAAAGAAGATTCCCCTAATAAATTTATGATGCAATCATATTAGCTAAATGATTATCTGTTTTTCGTTGGACAGATTTATAACCGTTAAATTCTAGGAAGGAGAAATTACTAAATCTATGAACATTCATGTATGTTTATATACTTTATTCTGTTTAAAATGTATTAAATTTTGTATTTCTATAAATCTGTATATCTACGAAATAACTGATACTTATTCCGTGATCAAAGTATGCCGAAAATTACCTGTCTTTCTAGGATCAGCCTTCTACTGTCACACGGCTTTAAAAAGTACGTGTGTAAAATCCAAACAGAATCATCAAATTACAAGTCAATTTAAAAAAAAGTATTTCAATAAACTTATTATTATATTATTTTTATATTTGAAGGGTATTGAGACAAAATATCGACAAAGTTTTTGATTTAGGACCATATATAAATATTTGAAAATTAAGAATATATCAAGCCCTTTTTGTGATTACCTTCATGATGCCCGCTAATTTTGAAAGGTATAAAGATTCTAGCGCAAACAGATCTAAATAAAGCTCCATTTAATCGAAAAGGTCATAAATGAATGTCACAATTATTTAAAAGTAATTTTATTAGTTTTTTTAAGGCTTTAAATGCAGAGTAAATAAGGCATTTTTCACTCAAACAATATATTGAGAAATTTCAGGTTTTAGCATACAACCTATCGAAAAGGGGTTGGGTTTGGCCAGCCCAAGACCTGTTAAACTCTCGAATGAATGGTTTGACGCGTTGAACTGATATAGATTACGTCGAACGAGGCACACATGTAGTGGACAATCAAAGGGAAGGAAGTGCTTCCAATGACTGCTCCAAGCGCACGGAGGGTACCGACAAGAGAGACCTTCGGCATTCTAGCAGATGTCCATGGCTAGACAGTGCATCTTTGGAATTTGGGGGTTCTTTCACTCCAAAGCCGCCCAGGAGGAAGACTCATAAATCGTGCCAATCCTCTCCTAGTACAAAATCTATTTTGCGTATCGGCCAGGCCAGAATCTAGGGTGTATGGCTTTAAATACATTCGTTCTTATAGAGACAGTGCGTAATTCCGCTAACTCATAACACGATTGACAAAAACTATTCCCCCTCTCATGTATTTGAACAGTATGTCCCACCTCTTGGAAGAAAGAGCACGATCAATTCCAGGGGAATTATCCTGGAAGATCTGATCCAAAGACTGGAGATCAATGTCGTAAATCTGAATGAATTCAAGTACCATTATTCTGGAAGTGTTACCATTTTTTGGTTTCTTACTAAATTTATACTCTACTGTAGACGATCCTGTCAATGATCGTTGGACTTCCACGGATAAGACATCATCGTAAGTAGCTTCTCGTGAGTTTGGAATTTTGGCTATAGGCATACTAGCCACAAGGTTAGCAAGCAATCGGGGTAGTCATAACATAGTTTGTTTCATCGATGATCTATCCAGATGAGAAAGAAAGGTATAATACTAGGATACCTTGGAAGTGAAAACCTTTTAAACGTTTGTACTATTGTTGATAATTTACTGTTCCAACAAAAGCGAAAACATCAGATTGCAATATGCTGCTCTATTTTAGTGATGCGGGCAACGAATCTCATAGGGTTGCTATTATTATGTCATCAAGAATGTCTTTAATCCTTTGGTGGCATAATGAATGATTTCCACTACTTGTTCAGCAAATATGCAAAGGTTATAAGTCACTGCACTTTAGGTAGCAATCAGTTTGTCCACCTTTATTATTGATGTTTATGAGAAAGAAATTAAGCTTTCTTCTATCTATTTGTGGAGAGATTATAACTCGCGCTCTGCTTGATGATTTGGTTGAATGCAGCTAAATCACTACATTATGATGTGTATAATAGAGTTAGTAGGATATATCAATGGCTCCCTAACTTCATCTCTATTAGATTCGAACAGCAGCTAAAGCTAGTAATCACTTAACTAGATGGAAGTATGTGAGCGGATAGTCTAATTAAATTCAGCCCCTTGGTAAAATGATCAAAGGTAGCCATAATCATCACTAACTTTATAATTTTAGAAGGGGATTTTATTGAGTATTTGAATAATAATTTAATCTTAGTTTGGTTATGACTTATACTTTTTATGAACTTATTTCTGATAATTCTTTTATAATATTTTTAAAAAATGGTGAAGTTCAGAAAATTTATCACTAACTCTATAATTTAAGAAGGGAATTTCTTTGAGTATTTGAATAGTAATTTGATCTTAGTTTTGTTTTGACGTATGTTTTTTATCAAAGTTATTTCTAATAATTATTTTATAATATCAAAATACAAAATAGTAAAGTTCAAAAATAAACATAAGTATCAAAATTTTGTGGCTTTTTAAAAACCAAAGAATTACAAATGGTGAAGTTCAGAAAATTTATTTTCATATATCTTCTTCTATAACTATATTTTAGCAACGTGATATTTTGAAAGGGAGGAAATTTAGTTTATCATTGCTTATTAAAATTATTATAATTTATAAACTTTAACCATGGCTTCTTTTCTGTAGATTGCCTGGTTAATATATAATTACAATTGCGTTATTGCAAATATAATTCTTGATTTATAAAGCCGGGCTAGAATGGGTAAAGCTATTTTTACATTCTTATCGAAAGCACGGATAAAGTTTAAAAAGGCTTATTGATATCAATCTTTTCAGATTAATTAGAAGAGCTGGATTATGCCTTAGTCTTTCGTGTTTGTGAGAAAATCATGACTATTATATTTTTCGCATTTTTATTGTCACATCAGTATAGTACGTAATGCATCAGAAGTATTTTGTTTTGTACCTATACAGTTGTGATAAAAGCTTGCTAAAATATTATTTCTCATTTGGTCACTCGAGAGATTGATGCTCCGTTTTGTTTCAAGGGAATATAACGAACTAATTTATCAATAACAATGTCCGTTAGTTTAGTCGACACCTGAAACATTTCTTTTTTTTCCTGTGGCTGTTTCTGTAATTTTATAATAACTTGCTTTTAATTTTCTAAGTTTTGTTGCTTTCTTTTATAACATGATACATTCTTCTTTTACAACTGGGGAGTAGCAAACTGCTTTATGGGCGCTAGAATCTCCATCTCCAATGAAAGCTGTATATCTAAAGCTCCTATTTTTTGATCAGGACCATATTCTTCTAGCAGCTTATGGCTCTATAGAACCAAATTTACCATAAAAATTGTTTTCACATATATTACCATGTGTGGTTTACATTTTTCAACGGTAATCCTCAGAGAATCTAGCTTCTTTTTTCGCATCTTAGAGATTATATAATAATTACACAATATTTCCTAATCTCCGCAGGTTCCCGTATCTAGTTATACAACAGACCTACTCCTATGTGGGATTGATGTCATCTTATCATCCACGACTCATCATAGGAGACTTCGATATTCAAAATTCCGTCTGTATCTCCTAGGATACTTCCTAAATTTTCACTATAATTATAAAATATCGAATTTTTATTATCTTTACACTTATCTACTTTTTTATCAATCATCCAGGTCGAATTGCTAATGTTGATGTGTCAGAAAATGAATTCGATAGTAAAGAAAACCCATCGAAAGAACAAATGTGAAGGAAATAGTCAAAGAGGTTTCAACAACAGGTGAGTAAAAATACATATTCTAGTACTAAAGAAGATATATCTTTAGAAGGTAGAGCATGCAATAATCCTATTGATTTTTTTAAGCACTTCTTTACTAAAGATTATATGAACTCGATTTTTGAACAAAATATTTATATGCTGTTCAAAATAATAAAATTCTTGATATGAGCAATTCTGAATTATTAATATTTTTGGTGGACTATCATTGTCATACCACAGTCTCTCTTCCAAATAAGAAAAAGTATTAGTCATCAAAAGTAATTTACCAATTATATTATCAAATAGCATTAGGAGAGACAGGTTTGTAAATATTCTAAGGAATATACAGTTAGTAGACAACACAACCAATACAAAACTTCGACCATTCTTTTAGCATATGGAAACTAAATGTTTAGAGCATCGTGATTTGGAGGAGCATATTTTCATAGATCTAAGTATGATACTCTACTATGGTAAACATTATTCAAAGCAATTTGTTAGAGGTAAGCCCATCAGATTTGGGTTAAAAATATGGGCACTTTGTTCTAAGCATGGGTATATGCATTCTTTCAAAAAAATTGGTTGTTGGCGGAAATGTTGTGATGCATCTGATTGCAAAGAACAGCGTATAACATTTAAGGTGCTATAAAGTATTTTTTGATAATTATTTTAATAGTGTTGTTCTCATGGATGAGCTAACTAAGATTAAAATATGTGCATCGGGTACTTGTAAAGAAAATAGAACAAAAAGTTGTCCCTTGAAATCCAAAGCAGAAATGGATATATCGCCAATAGGAGCCACTGACTTCCGCTCATCTGATATTTTGGTCGTTGTTAAGTTGAAAGAGAATAACGAAGTAATATTGGTGTCTAATCTTGAAAACTACACAATGAGTTAAACCCAGCATCGAAATAAAGTTTAAAAGAAATAAATAAATGTTCCGCAACCAGAGAGCATAAACAATTATAACAAATATATCGAGTATGTCGATCAGCATGACCAAAACGGGGGCACCTATCGTCTTAAAATAAGACAAAATAAGTTGTAGTGGCCTATTTTTTCATATGATATCAGTTGCAGTTAGCAATGCCTGTATTTTGATGAGCAAAGTTGGAACTAAATTTACTTCATAACAGTTTATTGAAAATGTCTAACTATTATGAAAACTTATGGAGTGCAGCGCGTTCGAGGCAAATGAGTTTCGAATAATAGGAAAGATTTGTCTCGATATGATAACAGCGAGCATTGGATCCTGTACATTCTAAAAAAAAGATGTAAGGAATGTTCAGGAAAAAGTCAATTTCAGTGCGAGAAAGGCCACAATGGCTCACATCCAAAATGTTTTAAAAGATATCCCGTTCAATAAACGAATAAAATATGATATATAGAGCTGATTTATATATATATATATATATATATATATATATATATATATATATATATATATATATATATATGTATATATATATATATATATATACATATATATATATATATATATATATATATATATATATATATATATATATATATATATATATATATACTTGTAAGTATAAAACATTCATATAATTTATAAAGGTAAACTATTTTTTGTTATTTGCACGTTTGTTACTTGTAAAAGGAGTTTTTGATGTAATTTGCCAATGCAAATATTTCATTTGATTATTATTAAAAATGTATAAACGCTAAGGAGAGGAGGCAGGGTTTAATTGTTTCCGTTAGAAAATATAGGAGTTCCGGCGAACGCCTATATATTCCCCTTAGATAAATTAATCGAGGGGGTATTGTCCGTCAGAATCCGCCCATGGAAGAGTCTCAAAGACGTACCGGCCCCAGCTTAAGCCTCTCTTCCTTCCTTCAAAACAGTTGTTTCCTCTCTTTTCATACAACCTCTCGCACAACTTTCAATGGTCAGCCTCTAACCTCACAGGGTAGATGCTGACCTTCTTCTCAAGTCAATCGTCCCGGATCGGGGCTGGGGGGAAGGGGAGGGGACAATGTTCCCTAACCCCTGAGCTCCGGTTCGGGATGGTTTTTTTTTGACAACATGCTTCATCCCCACCCATACCTTCCTCACATCCCTTTTCCTCTCCTCTACACATTCTATCCATTTTTACGCCGTGTTCAAGGTGGAGCCGACATGCCGATGGACTGCCAGGCCACCAGGCGGGCGGGGCGGTCTTAAATGGTCCGCCTGGCTCTGTCGGGCTTGTAAGCACCTCTCGCAGTGCGGGCTACTGCGAGAGGTGATGCGCGATTGCATCCCGTGTTAAAAAGAGGGTCACCATGCCCAATGATGAGTATTAAAAAAAACCCAACCCCCAACTTCCCCTATAACATCGACGGAGCAGCCCTTTGGCAGCTCCAGCAAAAAAAATGGAGGTCCCGCCCCCCTGTGCTTGCTCAGGGGACCCTCTATATATCTCTAACCGGAGAGGAGGCTTACTCCTCTCCTTCGCTTACAGGTATAGGGGACTCACCCTCACCCCCTTCTCTGGAGGTGCTTTCGGGCGCCTCTCTTTTACCAGCGGCAGTCCCTTCTGTTCTTTTAAAGGGGACTGCCAAAAAGCCAGCAGGCAGCCCTTAGCTAGCCGCTCCACATCGAAGCGGCTCAGTAGGCCAAACCCCCTTAGGAAGGAGAGGGAATTTAGGCCCCTTCGGTCGCTCGCCTTAAAAGACCTGCTGGCAAGAATATTGAACCTTGCCGGGTCAAGGCCCATACCTCCCCAAAGAAGACTAGTGACGATACTACCAACGGGACCTGCAATGTCTTGGTGGAGGGGGGGATGGCCAACTGGAGGCCCCCCGGAAATAGACATGGTCCTTGAGGAAACCCAGCCTCAGACGGTAGGGCCTTCCATGGGGGGGAATCCTGGCTCGACGCCAAGCACCGAACCCGAATCCGCCCCGATGCAAGGTCCTCCTCAAACGGCTGTGGTTTCCGAAGCACAAAAAGGAGGGGAGGGATCTCCTCCAACCAGTGCCCCCACGACTACCAGGACCTTCTCTATTTCAGAGAATGACCTGGCTGAGGCCGGTCCATCTGGCCTTGGGGCTTCTTCCGGTGTAGGTGAGAAGCGGGTTCATTCCCCGCCGTCCTCTCCAAAAAAAAAAAAAGACTGAAAAGACAAAAAAGACTCGGGGCTCCTCTCCATCCGCGGAGGATACAGGGACGGATGGGTCTGCTGCCACTCTGGCAAGCGACCAGGCCAAGATCGGCACATCCACCCCCTCTGCACCCCCAGTTGCGGAGCCCCTGACTAAAAATAACACCAAGAGTGCACAGGGCGGAGCCTCTATGACATCGGGGCCCCTCATTCAGAGGTTACCTGGCGTTTTCGAGCCCGCTGGTTCAAACGCTTTCTCGTTATTCGCTCCACTGATGGCAAAATATTGTCCCAGGGCAACATGATCCATCAGAGGAGAGGATTAGCTAGTGCAATTGGTAGAGAGCCGAAGGTAACCCGTTTCTCGGACGAGAGCCTTCTGACGAACGCGGCGAATCCCGCCGAGGTGGCCAAGATAAGTGTTCTTCGGACACTTCATGGCACCCCGGTGAGTGTGACGCCGCACTCTACCATGAACTTTGTGAAAGGAGTAGTGTATGCGAGGGAACTCGTTGACTTCTCCATTAAGGACATCACCCTAGAGCTAGCCGACCATGGCGCGGTTAAGGTTGAACATGTGATGAGAAAACAGGGAGGGCCTCGAGACCCACCCCTACACTCTTCGTCACGTTCGACTGTGACAAGCTCCCTGAGTCGGTGCGTGCCGGTTGGTACCGCTACCGCGTGAAGGCATTCGTTCCACTGCCGTGGCGGTGCTATTACTGTCACCGCTTCGGCCATACGAATCGACCATGTAGACGGGCAAAGTCGGGGTCACCCGAAGTATGTGTAAATTGCTCCAAGGTTGCACACTATAAGTCCAAATCGTGTGTGGCCAAGTGTGCCAATTGCGCAAAACTGCACCCCGCTTCTTCGAAGCAATGTGGTGCATATCTCCTTGAGAAAGAAATCCTGGCCGCTCAGTCCCACGATCGACTCTTATTCTGCGAGGCTAAGGACTTGGTCCAGGCGCGCCCGGCTCTGCCTGGGCTGTCAAATGCTTCAATAGTTAGAAAGGCACCCTCTGCTCCTGGCCCATCCAGGCCAACGAGCATGGTTGATCCTAGCTCTTATGCGGGCTCTACCCAACCTGGGCACTCCCCTGTTAAAGCTAATGGCAAAAAGGGTTCATAACCAGCCCCGGCTAAAACCAGGGCTCCCACCTGTTTCCTCAGCGTGAACGTTTCCCGTAAGGAGAAACGGCCACGCGCCTCCACCGAGTCGTTAGATTCACAGAAAGCAACACCCCTGAAGATGGTCGCTAGGCCATCTCCAGGGGGTTTCTAAAGCTGTACCCCGAAAGAAGGACGGCAATAAAGGAGCTTCGGCTTCTTCGCCCACGCACCGAGGTGGAGCGAGTGTTTTGGAGACGGTGGTTCCTCGAAAAGAAGGCCTCCCGCCTCCGAAGCCGCAACGCCCGCCTAAGATTTCGAGGCGGGGAGGGAAAAGACTCGCATGGCGAGCCCAACCTCCCCCAATAAGTCCTCGAAGGCGACAGCGCCTTCAGCGCTTTGTCCGGCCAACAGCATCCGGGGTTCTGCCCCCATGAAGCGTACGGCAATTCCCGTGAGGGTCTTCAATTCGAGGAGGGCCCCCGCGTATCCTCCGAGCTAGGCCTGGAGGGCATATTCCTTTAATGGAATTGCCGTGGACTCCGGGCCAACTGGGAGAAGCTGTGGAGGCTTGTCTCGTCCCGTTCTCCGTTAGGTATCTTTTGCAGGAGACCATGCTAGGCGTGTCCCCCCTGCCCGCCCTCCCGGGGTATAAGGGTCTTGCGACCCCACTACCGCGGGATGGTTGGGCTGGGGGATGCGCGGTTTACACCCGGCATTATGTCTCCGTCCTCCTTTCTCTTTAGATACTTCCTTTCAGGCAGTGGCTGTGCAACTTCACCTCGATAGGAGGTATACTATCATTTCTGCGTACATTCCACCGTCAGCTGACTTCGACGCGGGGGACTTTCGCCGCGTCGTGGCACGGTTGCCGAGGCCCTATCTCTTGCATGGAGATCTAAACGGCGGGCATCCTCTCTGGGGAGATTACTCCATAAATCCCAGGGGACAAGTCCTTGCATATCTGATCGAAGAGCTTGAGATGGTTGTCATAAACGTGGATGAGTTTATGCATTATTGCCTTGACCTATCTTTGTGATCTTCAGGTACACAGCTTGATTTTGTTTGGGGGTTTGGTCGATGACCTCCATGGTATTGATCACTTTCCCATTCAAATATCATTTTCATGGCAACTGCCGCCTGCGAGACCACCTCGGTGGTGCTTGGCGCGGGCGCGGTGACCTGCATTTCAGGAAATAACTGAATTCTCTATCTCAGTCGAGGAGTTTAGGTCGGTAGATGAGGCCGTTGAGTTCTTCTCCGGCAACTTGATCGCCGTTGTCCTGACTACTATTCCTAGGACGTCTGTCCGTTTTGTACGCCGAACACTCCCATGGTGGTCGGCCAAGTGTGAGACGGCCCTCAAACAGAAGCGTTATGCCTAAATGCGCTATAAGCGCCGCCCCAACAATTTCACTGTCGCTGAATTTCGTCGGGCTAGGGCTAGGTTTCAGAAAAATTTCGAAGCACGCCCGCCGCTCTTATTGGTGGGTATACGTGTCTTCACTTAACAGGAAGACCCCTTCAGCTGAGGTGTGGAAGCGAGTCAAAAGGATTCGAGGCAAGTTCTCGCAGGACCCTCCTTCCATTCTCTAGGAGAATGGGACCGCAATCTCGGACCCCGCATCCGTGGCGGAGTTCTCAGCGACCGCTTTTTCCGCATTCTCTAGCCGGGATGCTGCTCCGCCAGCATTCAATGCACGTCGTGATGTCGTGGAAGGCCGGTGACTGGACTTTACCTCCAGAGACAAAGAACCCTTCAACGACAAGTTTACTGTGAGTGAGTTCCGTTCCCTCTCGCTTCGTGCGCGGACACCGCCCATGGTCCGGACGATGTCCCGTACGCCATGCTTCGACACCTGGGTAAGCGAAGCATGGCCTTTCTGTTAGATTTTTTCAACAAGATCTGGGTGGAAGGTTTTCTCCTAGACTCCTGGCGAATCGCCTTTCGCTAGTCGGAGAGAGATCACTCTCCTCCGACCGGTTTCCGTCCAATCTCTCTAACCTCTTGCGTGTGCAAGTTGATGGAGAAATTGGTAAATGTTAGATTAGCCTTTTTTCCAGGACAGTGGAGGCCATCTGTCTTCCGCACAGTGCGGCATTTGCAAGTTTCACTCCACGTCGGATGCTCTGTTACGACTAAAAAATGCCGTCTGCAAGGCTTTTCTTCGTAGACAGCACTACGCCACGGGGTTTTTTCGATCTGGAGAAGGCCTATGATACCGCATGGCGATATGGTATCATGGAGACTCTCCACACGATGGGGCCGAGGGGACGCTTCCCAATGTTTAAATCTGAATTTTTGCGAGATCGTCGAATCTACATACGGGTGGGGGAGCCTTCTCCGGCCTAAAAAGGCAGAAAGAGGGTGTCCCGCAGGAAAGTGTCCTCAGTGTTACACTTTTTGCCCTGAGCATTAAAGGCATCACCTCGGTGCTGCCTAGAAGATGTTCTCGCCACGCTCTACGTGGACGACCTTTCGATCTCTTTTTTGCGCGGCCCAGATCCTAACTCTGGAGCGTCGACCCCAACAGGCAATGAACCGCGTCTCTCGCTATGCCGAAGTGCACAGGTTTCGGTTTTCTTTGGCCAAGACTAAGGTGGTGCACTTCTGCCGCCATCCACGGCTTTACCCCGACCCAGATTTGTTGATCAATGGGGTGTACCTGGATGTGGTTGAGTCGCACCGTTTCCTTGGTCTTGTATTCGACCGACGCCTCACCTAGGGGGCTCATATTTGCAGCCTTAGGGTCTCTTGTACCCACGCCATGGACATTCTTCGTTCCGGACGTTCAGCGCTTGGGGCACTGATAGGGCTACTGCCTTACTTTTTTATCGATCTTTTGTTCGCTCGAAGCTCGACTACGGATGCGAGTTTTATGCATCCGCAGCCGAGCGTTTATTGCGGAAGGTGGATTCGATCCACCACACCGGCCTTCGCCTTGCGACCGGTCCCTTCCGCACTTCCCCCATTGAGTGCCTGTTGGTCAATGCTGGGGAGATGCCACTCGCACTGCGCCGCGAGCCTGTACGCGCGAGCCTGGCGCCTCCCTTAGTCGCCAACAGCTCTCACTGCATCCGCAGCTGATCTCGATGGTGCCTATGCCGCCAAGACACGACGCCAGTCATACCATAAACCCTTTGGGTTTACGGCCAGGAATCTACTTCGAGAGGTAGATATAGCTCTCGGGCCTGTGGTGCCCCTGGTTCTGCCCAGGACGCCACCCTGGAGGGTACCACATTCGGCTTTTTGTCGCCACGCCTCTGCTCCCAAAGCTTATACTGCGCCAGGAGTATTGCGTTCGACCTTTTTTAAACACACATCGTGTCATGCTGGAACTTTCCTAGTGTATACGATCGGCTTCCACGCCGTATCCCCTCTGTGTGAAGTCATCAGGGCTCTACCAGGCGCTGCCTTTCTTCACCACCAAGCTTGTGGCAATACACTACTCGGTACGGGAGATTACGCGACGGGCCCGGTTCGGAGACCGGATTGTTATCTATAGCGACTCACAAAGTGCCCTGAGTGCTCTCGGGGCATTGGAATCTCCGCATCCCCTGGTTCGCGATATCCGTGACGCCACGGTTTTGCCGAGCAAAGCGGATGTGGTTATTATCTCCTGCTGGGTTCCTGGACATGTGAGAATTGTGGGGAATGAGCGCGCCGATGAGGGTACCAATGAGGGCGCCAAAGAGTCCGCGAGGAATTTGCGACCGTACCAGCGTTTTGCTCTTCCTTACACCGACTACATGGCAGGAATACGGGCAGCTCTTCGTATTGCTTGGCAAAGAAGATGGGATAAGGTCGAAGGGAACTTAAAGTGCGTGCCATTGCGCCGCGACTGTTCCCATGGACCTATCCCGAATGCCGCGGTGGCTTCAGGTTGCTTTCTGTCGTCTCCGAATCAGACACACTAGTGTGACGCATCGCTGTTTGTTGGAGCGCTCTCCTGCACCCTATTGCAATGCTTGCTTCGTCCTCCAGACTGTTCGGCACATGCTTGTCAAATGTCCTAGTCTGGGTGATCTTCGCGCACGATACCTGTCCCGGTAGCGGAATGGGCGGGGTCACTACTGCCTGTCCCTTGTACTCGGGACAGATTTTTGCACATTGACTTGTGGACTGTTTGACTTTTGGGGGGAGGCCGTGCTTCTCCCCTTTATTTAAGGTTCTTTTTGTTTTTCGTTTGATATTGTTGTTTTGTAGGTTGCACTCTCCTGCACCGGGGTGAGGGGGACCTCTTCCCGCTGCCGGAGATTGCTTCCTGATTAAGTTTTTCCAATTTATATCATTGTTATGTTTTCATATTTTTACTTTAAGGTAGCTTAGTTCTAGAATGTTGTGTTTTTGGGCAACTTATGCCTAAGTGGGTAGTTGCCAGATGGGCTCTATAAAATTAAAAAAAAAAATATTGATACCAAGCTTGGTGTCTTCGGCAAATTTGGAGATTTTGGCATCATGTCTCCGTCCATGTCGTTGACATAGATAATGAACAGTAGTGGTCCCAAGACCTAACCTTGAGGGACACCGCTAGATACGTGCGCCCATTTAGAGGCCTGACCATTCACCACTACGCGTTGCCGTCTGTCATTTAGCCAGCTTTCTATCCAACCTGCTCCTTTGCCACCTATGCCCTGCGCATGCACTTTCCGGAGAAGGGTGCAGTGTGGTACTTTGTCAAGGGCCTTTTGGAAGTCAAGTTACACAACATCCACCGCCTTGCCTCGATCATGCTCAATGAACACGAAGTGGAAGAATTCCACAAGGTTCGTCAGGCATGACCGTTGCCTTCGAAAGCCGTGCTGGGAACTCTTCCATAGCAGGTTTGACTCTAAATACGACGATATCTTGTCCACTATCATGCTTTCCATGAGTTTACCTACCATCGAAGTCAAACTGATGGGTCGGTAGTTTGACGGATGGCTGGGGTCTCTTTTCTTAAAGATCGGAGTCACCTCCGCCTCACGCCAGTCTCTAGGAACGCATCCAGTTCGGATTAATATGTTAAAGATAGCGCACAGATGTCGTGATACTTCATTGCACACTTCCTTTAACACCTTGGATAGAAACCCGTCCGGTCCGGGGGACTTATTCGTCTTTAGGTCAGCGATCTTTTTCTTTATTTCACCTTTGGTGAAGTCCATTACCTCCAGCTTTTCCCCTGAGTAGGAATCTGTGGGATTGGACCACACTCTTTAGTAAACACTGAAGAGAAGTATTCCTTGAGCAGGTTAGCATTTTCCGCATCTGACTGAGTTAATGCACCCTCCTCGTCCACTTAGGACCCAATCCTACGATGGATTGGTTTAGGGCTATTTACATAGCCGAAGAACTCCTTGGGATTCTCCTTGCAGAGTCTCGCCACTCGGAGTTCCTCAGACCACTTAGCCGCCCTTATGCTGGAATTCACTTTTCTGGCTAGCCTCCGGTACTCGTCAAAGGCACCCAAGATCTTCGATCGCCTGTACGCATTTCTCTTCTCTCTAAGCAGTTGGCCGATTTCCTGATTAAACTACTTTGGTTGAACAGAAGACCGACGGAGGCATTTCAGAGGGATGCAACTTGATTGAAGACTCCTGAACTTATTTTTGAAATTGTTTCACGAATCCTCAACATCTTCGCATACCGCTAGCCTTACATCAGTCAGCCCAGCACGAAGGCTCACAAAGTCTGCTCTTCTCAAGTCAAGATTCCTTGATTGACTGGCAACATACCTTACCTTCGGTATCTTGATGGTAAATCTAATTAGCTGGTGATCACTGCCACCTAGCTCTTCGCCTACAGAGAGATCGTCAACGATATCATCCTCAGAGGTGAAGACCAAGTCGAGGATATTGTCTCTTCTCGTCGGTTCTCTGGCCCATTGAGTGAGGAACTCTTTGTTGGCTAACTCCAGGAGTAGCGCGCTCTCGCCTGCATGCAAGGAGTTTCTTCTTTGCTCTTTTTAAGTTTTTTCCAGTCATCATATAATCATTTAAGTTTCTTTAGTGCCTTACATTTGGGAGTGGTTAGTATTAGAGCTATTCCTCACACATCTAATAGATCACTAATTGTTACGCTTAAAGCTTCTCTCTCTTGTTTAACACTTAAGAATCATCAATAAACAGCTAAATTCATTCATTGACTCAGGTGTGTTATTGATTGACCAATCAACCAAACTTCAGTTGAGCTTTTTATGGTTGTCATAATGAGTTTAGATGAAATTCTTGTAATTGGATATAACAGGAAAAGGGTAGCACAACGGACTGCAGGGTCTCCATTAAGTTATGTCACGTAAACCGTTCGCCCTGCTCTAACCTCTTTCTAACAATTGTTCAGCTTCTATTTCTTTATTCTAGAGGAAATTAAATTTAGATTTTTGTAATACTAGAACCATACCCACAAATATACACGTAATAGAAGCGCGTTATAATCATTGAGTAATTAAGTATTAGTGAAGCATTGAGAGTTTACTTCGAGTTTCAATAAATTTTAAATATCAAGTGCCGGGTGCTACCTTTAAACATTATTTATTTTAATCAAAATTTTGGCTACAAGGTTTTTACAGGAAAATGAAATAATTGAGAGAGTATCCTGATAATATTTTGATGGTCTTTTTTTTTAATCACCCTAATTATATATATATATATATATATATATATATGTGATAATAAACTATAATGCCCATATCAATGAGCTTAGGTAAGGGTAATAGTAATGATTCTTTAGTTGTATAGAAAGGTCGCCTGGAGTTTTTCAGCAATCTTCAGGAGCGCCACCCAAAAGACTGGGCTGGCGTGGGATGATTGGGTCTAACGAAAATGATACTGACTCAAATTCAACTCTCCAACAAATAAATTTTGAAGTATTCCTAGAAACTAAATTATGCATTTGATGAAAGATTTGGAGCTATCCTAATTAAATCCTTGATTACAGTTGTAAAGCGAGAACTTAAGCGCTCTGAACCTTCCTTCCTTTATCCTTGCTTTTCACACACGCACAAACACACACTTATATATATATATATATATATATATATATATATATATATATATATATATATATATATATATATATATATATATATATATATATATATATATATACACGAGACGTTGCTTGTGGCGAATCTATGGCAAAAGTAATTTAGATGTCCAAGATTTATAGAGCTCACCTTGCATTAGAGCAGATCGATAAAGTTTAAAGCGCAGAAACTGCGGAACATAACTAACTTTATCGATCTGCTCTAATGCAAGATGAGCTCTATAAATCTTGGACATATATATATATATATATATATATATATATATATATATATATATATATATATATTATATAAATACGTATTCACCATGATTTTTTTGACAAAGCTTGAATTTAATATTAAGTAAGAAGGACAAAACGAAGAACGCGCGCCCCACCTTTATTCTCTACGTTTCGGATTATTTCTACACCCATCTTCAGGAGTTATAATAACAAGTTGAAATCTAAAGTTAAATCGATACTACAGCACAAGTACAATATAATTAAACATTGAAGCAAAGGGCGGTAAAATACTGAAATGAACATCAAGTTAATGAAGACCAAACATACAAAAAACTAGTGATGTATTAACAGTAAATAATATTTGAAACAAAATTATATTAATCAAATGCAAGTAAGAAGGACAAAACGAAGAACGCGCGCCCCACCTTTGTTGAAATCTAAAGTTAAATCGATACTACAGCACAAGTACAATATAATTAAACATTGAAGCAAAGGGCGGTAAAATACTAAAATGAACATCAAGTTAATGAAGACCAAACATACAAAAAACTAGTGATGTATTAACAGTAAAAAATATTTGAAACAAAATTATATTAATCAAATGCAAAAAAAATAAACGTAACGGTATAAAACTTAAGAATAAAATAGGAGCGAAATCAGAGTCGAAAAAAAGATATACAATATAGTAAAACCAAATAAGGAAACAGAAGATTATCTTACATGGTCGAATGACAATAAGAAGTGAAAACAGACAGGAAATTTAAAATTAAATACAGTTTGGTTGGTTGTTAAGTTATAAATAACGGAAAGCATGACGCGTTATTTTTTAAATCTGGGTGGTTCTATTTAATACACAGAGATTTATTAATGCGGAGAGTGGATTTAGATTTAGCAAAATTTAATACATAAAAATCATTTAAGGATACGTCTGTCTGCCTTACAATCTATTGCATGTTTTCTGATGGGGGAATACTCAATATTGCTCAATGTTTTACCGGTTTATAGCTTAAACCGTTGTAAAAACAGTACCTTGCTTGGAAAGAACGTACCGTGCTTTCTATATAGGTCCACTGCTTTCAGATGGGGCAAGTAAATTTATATACTACTAGCAGTTGGGTACCTGCCTTCGCTCCGCTACGGTATTCGGTTTTGTACGGATATCATTTCAAGGGCTATTTGCATTCCGTCACTCTGAGAATTAGATATCAAACATCATTTTATTTCTGGGTGTTATTCCCTTTTTAATTTACACGTACTCCCTCGCCGAAAGAATAAACCATTCATCGATTTATTAGTTATATTATTTTAAACACTCTTTTTTACAGGGAACTCCCCTCCCAAGTAACGTAGTTGAAGAGAGACAAAATTGTACATCCTAACTAGACAAGTAATTACATTTTTAATATACGCAAAGGGCAATAAAATTAACATCACCTATTCATGGATTTAACTGTGCTTATAGAGGGCCTCTACAACTGGGTCTCCCAAAAGGAAATACATGGCATATCGCTATATTGTGGCAATTATCATTACTTTGATCAAAGTTCCAAGGCCAAAATGGTTCAGCGAGGCTTGTATGTATATTTATGCCTCCTTTTACCTACAACTTCTAAGGTACCAGGAATAAATAATATGGATCAGTGAGGCTAGTCGTTGCTTTAGTGCCGTTACAAGGCTTTATAGAGTTCCTATGATGCTCATCTGTGAGTATTCATTTTGGACCTATTACGCTTTAGAACGCCCATTTTATATTACAAAAGTAATTGCTACATTGCTCAAAGTTACAGATCAAAAATGGTTCGACGAGCCATGTATGTATATTTATGCCTCTTTTAACAAACAAATCTGAGGTACATAGAACAAATAACATGGATTATATATGTATGCCTCTTATGACTTAAAAGAGTGGCGATCTATTTATGATTAAGCAAAGCTCAATAATCATATTACAAATTGTCTCTCGCCAACGAGATTTTTCTCCCGGGATGCGAGACTATTTCCAGTTCCACCTTTTCTTCCCTGGTTCTTGCTATAGCATCTTGGGGGTTGCCAGAGATCGTATCATCTCCAATTGCAGGATTTCCACTAGGTGGACCGCGACTGGGCCGCTTGTGCTCATCGTGCTTCTTTGCGAGTCGCTGAATACCCGGCAAACCATCATCGCGTAAAGTGGGCAATTTTGCCGGTCTTACCATGTCAATTAACACAATGTCTCTTCCTCCATCAGGGTATTCCAGCTTGAATACCTTGCTAGCACGCTCGCTCCAGGAAAAGGGCCAGCATATGGCGCTTCGAATGGTTTCCGAACGCGGTCTATCTGAACCGAAACATAAGTTGATTCTGCCGTTCCCGGAGTACGTAATGCTTAGGCACCGAATGCAGGTGCCTATAACGAGACTAGACGCTTTGGGCGCCTTCTTACGCACAAATTAGACGTGTGAGGTTCATGAAGAGCTCGACGGATGCACGACCCCCTCCTTCAATAGTTTTTCGAGAGTTGCTTTGGAAACCTGTAATCTCTCCATCGAAAGTCACATAGGCCGCGCAAAAGACGGAGGGGCACTACCAGTATCGAGTTGTGGAACTGATTGTGAATAAGTCGGTGTTGGGTGAGTGGGAGCGGGTCCGTCCAGATCCCCATATTCCTTCAGAATGGCCCTACACCTGGAGGGTATGTTCTGAAGTTCGTTTAAGATGAGGACTATCGCAGGTTCTGCAGATAATGTAACACTTGACGCAAATGGATTCGCGCAATTTACTCAAACTAACCAATTCTGCTGTGATTAATGAGACACTTGCCACTCTCACTATTAATTTTTTTTGCTTTTTATCATCCCATTTTGCAGGGACGGGGAAAACTAATAGCATACCAGCGGCGGCGCCCGCTAGGGCATGCCTGACTCGTTTTCTCGTGGGACTGGCGAAGATGTCCTAAAGGAAGATTGCTTATACAAGCGTTCTACTCTTTTTGCCTCCCTGCAGGAGAGATTGCAAAACTAGACCTCCTCGTTAAAGTACTGGTGCGAGCGGCAACCCACAGGTTTCCCATTTCTTCGGAATGGTCGCAATCACTCCAGTATATTATGCGCACTGTAATTATCCTTAGACAGTGATCGTGCAAAACCTACCGAATTATTAATGCACCTATCAATTGCTTTGTTAGATAACACACTGGACGCGGATACGGCCCTACATTTTTCGGAATTTAAATTATGACACCGCTGTTTACCGAACACAGTAAGCTCATCAACCTATTTTCCCAATTGGGACAGGGCTAGTTCTGGTTGTGAAGCAATTATAGGCTCAATGCTCGGCGGTAAGGATTATATGAATTTGCGACGAAAGAGGTCCTTGCTTACTCCTAAATGAAGGACAGTTGTTCGCAGTTTTTCTAGGTTGATTAGGGCCCAGGCTTGTGACTGCTAATTCATTGAAGATGGTCGGATTGATGTTAATGGCGTTTACGAATTCCCGTCTGCCTTGTCTTCTCTGATGGCTGCTTGCGGAATCTATTTCTTCGATTCCTTCAATGTTTGCGATGTAAGGGTCACCAGTTTGTGGAGTGTTTGGGGTTCCAAAGATACGAGATTAATATTTTCCACGCTTGGCTGGACTTAACGAAGGCTTGTGATCTAGAAAGTATTGAGAGGAATCACGTAAAAATTAAAGGTTTAATTCCAAACAAACAAAAATGAGAAGCAAGATAAAAATGAGGGTCGCGTTTACAGAGTAAGGTCAGGGAATTTCTTACTCCTGGTCAGGAAAGCGAGAGTAACGAGAACAAGAGTTAGGCGGTTAATACAAGAGCTTCGCTACGCTAAACGAAACGGAATTAATAACGGGACGAATCTGAGATCGAGAGTTAAAATCAAGAATGTGTATGCGTTCTCCATATTTCCTCTAAAAGTAGGGCAAGAGAAAGGCGTGGCCCCTTCCTGCCCCCAGCGCATGCTGTCTTGAGCTGTGCCCACATGGCCAGATTTCCTCGACCGAAGTTAATCCCTTGTCCCGTGGTAATGGATCCATGGCGTCTAAAAATTGACGCTTTCATGATCTAAATTTTATAACACCTGACGCGGTGACAGCTGTCTCGTCTTAATCCCTTTTCTGAATTCACTGCTCTTTCTCAAATTCCAGACCAGTTTACAAATATATATATATATATATATATATATATATATATATATATATATATATATATATATATATATATATATATATATATATATATATTTATATAAATATACGGGTTGACATTTGATCTAATTTTCCCTATTCCTACTAGGCACTTTGCTAGTCAATTTTAATGACAGGGCCATGCTCTCCACAGATGATTATAAGTTTACGATTTTTTAAAAATTTCCTTAAAATGAGAGATATACGTTTCAAGAGCAGGTCATTAAAAGGGATGATGCCTGGCAACATGAAGAATATAATTTCCTTGGAAACATTAAAAGAAGTGGAGGGTTTGTATAGCCCGAAGAGAAATTCCTTACACACATTTTGACTAAGGATAATGTGTAGTCAGTTCGAAAAAATTTTCTTTTAAAAATTTAAATTACAAATGAATATTAAGTTAGGAAGAAGTCAGATTAAAACCTCAGAAGATGAACGTTTTAATGGCACCAATTTTTCATCATACATATATCACAAATATTTTAAAATTTAATTCCAGCCTAGAGAGGGTACGAAATACATTAATATCTAGAAATTGCAAACAATTATTAATCTTGTGCTCTTGGGTGAATGTAACTTTAAAGAAAAAATTGTTAATAAAACGGAAAAACTCTTTATAACACAGACTAGAAGAAAAGAACAGGAAATGTATCGTCAACATATCTCTTATACAGTAGGAGACGGCTTTGACAGGGCACTAGTAAAAGTCTTATGTAGCAGCATGCTTTATTTTTACGAAGCAAATATTAGATGTCTCGTTTACAACTTAAAATGGAGCTAAATTTGTCCCGCAGAACCTATATACTTGCACCCAATTATCTTTAAGACAATTGATATCATATGTAAAGATCGAAAATAAAATATAATCCCTATTCATCTTTCTTCTAAATACCATTGTTCATCAAGGGTATGCATATTATCCTTGATCCAATTTTGAATATCTTTTTGTGATTTTCTTCCTTTTTTTCTTATCACAATAGAAGAATACAAGTGAAAAAGACAAAACTTGAAGAAGGAAAGAAAGAGAGAGGTATAATAATTGCATATAAAAGTAAAGAGGATTATTTCGCTAAGTCTGAATTTGTTTGCCAACCTTGAACAAACTGTTAAACGAACAGTTAGCAAATTTTCCACTTAAATTGGACAAAGAGAAAGACCAATCAACTCATTTGCATGTAAAGAAAGCATTGCCTATTTAATATATTGTAATTTTACGTTGAATAGTAAAGAATTTTGTGGAAAGTTTCCTCTAGAATAAATGCAAAATTCGTATCTTTTAAAAATTTTTGCGTCGGGCAGATGGCTCAATCTCTCTTTAGGCAACTTACAAAGGCATGTAATACACGTACAAACACGCGAAGGGTTTTGCCACCTAACATACTTGAATTTATTGGTGCTCATATCTTTTCACTCATGTGTGATATTTATTTTCTACTCTGAGGATTATGTTTGACTATATGTAAAGTATATTTCGGTAGACTTACTCTATATTTAGGGATAACACATTCTACCCAATTTCCTTCCCCCCAAATTTAAAACTTGAGTTTTTTAGATGAAATATAAAAAATATTCTAACTTTATGTTATCAAAAAATCAGCGCGTATCATTAAGTTTAATCTAAAGATTTCATGCATTTTTTTCAGCCCGTAATAACAGGTGGTTATAAAAGTTCTCCATACTGAGAAAATTTACATTTTTATGAAAGGAGAAAACTCTCTCCACTGCACAAAGGTAGAATTGAGGAATAAATATGATCAAAAGTTTGATTTACGAGTATGTATACGAAGGAAGGCTCAAGGAAAATTAATTGTTAACTGTACAACGTTGAAAGATCAGGAAATTTTCTCTTCGTTGTGTATCTCATAAAGCTGCCGCTGGAAGAGATTTATATTAGCATTTGCGTTCCGAACTAATGAAAATTCGATGACACTTATAAATAAATTGTGATAGAATATGTAAAGTGTTTAATAAATCCCGACAACCTTGATCCGTACCAGAGACTGAAACAACGCAAGGATCCAAAAAATGTTTCATAGTTTATGTTATCTAGATTTTCCTATAAATTATTGGCTCTTCCACTGAAATTCAAGAAAACTTAGCACATCAGTATGAAATAAGATACAGAACTACAGGTTTAGGTTTCCGATGAGAGCAACTCCTTAAACAATTATTATGGTTTCATAATTTTCTCCAACCATTTAGGGGAAATTTTCAGATTTAATGTGTTTCCAACGACGCATGTCTGTTATTCTGGAAGAGTTGGATGGGAATCTCACATTCCACGTTAAGATTTGAAAACCGGCTAGAAGAAGTCGTCTGGTAGCTTGATGTAGGACTAATATTAAGTACTGAAACACACCTCTTAAGGAAACAGAACAAGAGCGCGTTTTTGGATTCAACAATGGATCTCGCTGATATTTCTTATTGTTTTTGAGACGATGACTTTTAATATAACGGCAATAATTTACATGTCCCTAAACTTAAAACTACACATAGAGAAGGATATAATGGAAGAAGGGGAGACAGCGAAAGAAACAAGAAGGTATTCACATACATATTATGTATTCACAGATAAAAATAATGAATAAGACACATGCATACACACTCATACGAGTATAATAGTAACAATAATTCTAAATTAAACAAATATAAAAGCGCGTACGCAAACAGATACATACATATATTTATGTTCTTTTTCTAATTACTCTTAAAACAAGGGGAATGAAAGGCATTGAAGACACCTAGCAGGTATAGTAGATAGAGAGGTAGGAGCTGAACATAGAGAGTGTATGGGAAAGTGTCAAGCAAAGAACGGTTTTTCGTTGATCGGCATATTAAGGCGAGCTCTTTAGAGCAGACTAATGAGGGAAGTGAGATATCAAGGATGGATTATTACAGTTATAGTGTAACGGATGCCAGACAAAGAAGGGATCCGAGAGCGAATATTAATTAAATCTCTAGGATAAAAGTGCAGAAGGCAGATGCATAAAGGAGAAGAGGTGGTTAGGGTAACTTCGGAGAAGAGAGAGATACCTGTGAAGCTTGAAAAGTGCATGAGGATCTTGTTAGTTTTTGTCAAGGATATTATTACCTGTCATGGGCCTTAAGGGAGGATCGCAGGGGAGCTGAGTAGGCATGCGATGCCAAATAATAGGCAAGAGAAGGTTGATTTGTTTCTATGCCTTAAGTGTGGGCTAAAATTACGGGTCTACCACATGTTATGATGTGTTTTGGGCCTCAAGTTGCGTATTGGAAATTAAGGACAGGTTCTGCGATATGAGTCAGGATGCATAGGAGCAGAGGTTATCGTGTGTGTGAGAAATGACGAAGTGAGACAGATAAAAAGTTCGAACACTTAAAGGACTTATTGATGTGAAGTGATGTTTTGGGTAGATTAAAGTGGCGGGGTACCACTACGATCAGAGGTGATCACTCGGTTCATCAAAGTGGAGATTTGATTAGTGATCGGGTGGTCAGAAGATCTTTATGGCTTTGAGCGAGGTTTTAGGGCGAGAATAGCAATAACTACTAAAAAATGGGTCGAGACAGAGTCGATCAATGAGAATGAGAAGTAGAAAATGTCAGAAAGTATAAAAATAACCCGATTGCCTCTCTTAGTAGTTCTACAATAGTGTTTTAAAGTGTATCTGGTGATTGTGGCTACCACAAAAAATTAGATTGTAGCAAGCCTTCCCAAGTCTCATTGACGCAGAATACTTAAATAATATAAGATATAATAATGTGTTTTAAGAAAACAATTGAATTTTCTACATTCAGCCACGGCAATTTAAAAACACTTTAGAGAGACGTCGGGTATTCGTCACTGGGAAGGTGCGAAGCAAGGGAAGAGAGATGGAGGGGAGAGGGAAGTGGAGTCAGAGTTGAAAATGGAAAACAGCAAGTGGCTCAAGGAGTAACCCCTATGAGTTATTGTACAACATTTAGCAAGTTGTGTACGTTCAACTTTCTGTAACTGGGAGTAAGCGGCTGGTTGAGATTTTTGTTTGTATCGAGGAACAGATGGTGGTGGGGTCAACAATCGAGTACAGCATATAGGTTTGGGGGAAGAAAACCGAGGTGGTAGTTTGATCCATGTGGTGGGTTAAAGCAACCATTCAGCTGGTGCGTGCATATGAGGCTGAAAAAAATATATATATAGTTCAGTACAAATTAAGGGCAAAAAGAGATAATGTATGCAAGGATTGCGAAAATTAAAAAGGAACATGCATAGACAAGGAAAGGTGAGGCAAATTCCTATGACAAAAGATGAGATAGAAATTAAAACGGAAAAATTTGAGGGAACGAACGCATTTGTGAGTGGAACAATATAAGAGAGAATAATTTCACAAACAATAAGGAGAACCTTTTTGGCGGAGCTAAAAAGGACGGGCAAAGTCAATATTATAACAAGGCAAGTAAGCAAACAATTTGATTAAGCGCATAAAAATGGTCATGAAAGACTCAGGATAACAATACTCACAGGAAATAATGCACATCTTGAATAGTTTGCAAAAACCATGGTTATAGAATTAGAGAAAAACATAAAACAATGCGAATTGCAAAAGTATTTAAAAAAGGTTTAAAAAGTATTTGGTATATACTAAATAGATACAAAATCTTGCAAAATATGAAAAAAATTTAAACCAAATTTCCAAAATGGTGACCCTTTTTGTGAATGAGTTTCACAAAACCGAATGAAATTTTCTTAATTAGCAAGACGAACTCCTGACTCCCCCATAAGCAGTTATTATACCTCTTTTACTAGAAGAAAAAAGAAATGTTAATATTTATTAAAGTATAACAACTCTATAAACTCCCTCAAAGCTGTGTCAAAGAGAGCGAAAGAATTAGAGAAGTTTAAGTTAGGTCAATATTCTGAGATAAATGTGCGGCAAAATCGTTTTTAACTAAGTAAAAAGTAATTTCTCATGTTAGTAGTAAAGGTTTCGCTTCAGTATGGATTTTTAGAATCAAGGATTTTCAGTTAATAGGTTGGGTGCGGATCTTCAAACTTAAGTGACTCTATGGAATATATAGAAAATGGTGGAATCTTTTGAAATCAATGATGAAACGCTCGTATTCCAAGGAAATCTTCTTAGGCGAGCTGAGCATGAATTTGTCATCACACAAAGGTCAAAAATTAAAAATGTTAAACGATTTTAACTTGACGCCATATATTCTGCACTTGCTACATGCACTGAAGAAATATAACGTACACTGTCCATATTTTTCTACAATTATGTGCTTATGAATCCCAGTACCCTGACAAAATGATCTGGAATGATAAAGTAACATTCAATTAAATAGGTTCCTCAACCGATATAATTATCTCTACTTATCATGTGAAGATTTTGACTTAAACTTCCTAAGGGAGTCAACATTATCGATGCCATGGTTTGGAATGGGACCTGTGCTTCATGTCTAGTCTATCCTTTCTTTTCTAAATGAAAATAGACTGTCCTTTACAAAATGATGCTTAACAATGATTTCTAAAGAAAAGTGGCCACCTGATTACACATTTGAAATTTTTACATAAAATAAAACCTCCTCATTAAAGTATAAATGCACTCAATTTGGTCGAACATCATCTTCTATCAGAGATAAATTGGACGCTATGGTCTCAATAATATTCCTGCTTTATCCCCTGAGCTTACAACACCCGACATTTTTCTTTGGGCTGTACTAAATAATTTTGGTTTTGCTGAAAAACAGACATTTCAGCAGCGCATTACAAGAATTTGAAATTCTTTCGCCTAAATCAACAAAGATTTGTGCCGGAGGGCGTTCAATCTCTGGTATAGTGATATTTTATATGCCTTAAAGAACGTGATCGGTATTTTGAGCAATTTATCTAATTAATCTCTTTAACTCTTGTTATAGTATCAAGTTAATTGTAATTTCTTAAAATTAACTAATATTTTAATAAATAATAACCGTTAAATGAGTGTTTATTTAATGTCAAATGACTTCTCCAACCCACTGGATAAGAAGAGTAAGATAAGGAGTAAATGGAGAGGGAGAATCTCTTCATTATTTCTCACCAGAAATGGTAAAAGTTCCTAGCTGGGCTGGGTGTTATTTTAAGAAATAGATTAGGAAAAATATTTGTTACTGATGTTGTTCAATAAAAGAAAGAGATCAGCAGAATTATATCTTCGTCACAAAGAGGAAAAGAAAAGGGCACAAAACCATCACCATATTCGAAAGGTTCACCAACTACATTTCAGATTATGATTTTATCCATTAAGAATAGAAAATTGGATATAAGAAGATAAAATATTTGAGAAATTGTTTCTACCATCTTCTCAAGATTACCCACTTTGAACATAATGATAAATGAGTAAATATGACAAGCTGTTATCGTTAATCGTAAAGATGATTCTAGTTTACCAGCGTAGAAAAAAGAATAGTGAAAATCTCAGTGATAGGGTAAGAAAGGCACTACTCACACTCTCGCTACCCAAAAGAAGATGCGTTGTATGTGGTAGAAATGATAATTCCGCGATCAATCAGTGGTATTAGTTGTGTTCCGTATGGGTAGGGTTTAATCAATTGAGCTAGAAAAAGAGACCATTGCAGTTACTTAAGAAAGAGGTAACGCCTCTGCAAATGGATTTACAATTAAAGTGATATCCTAAAGATCACATAAAATCAGAATAATTGTTAGCTAAAAAAAGTTTCAATGTTTCGAATTGAAATATTTTAATTAATAAAAACCAGCTGCTAGATTGAAAGTACATTTCATCTTGTAACATTCACTACATTAAAAAGTACAAAACGCTACTAGTTATTAATTGTTTTTATGTAGATCAAAAGCGAATGGAAGCAGCGAAATTTAATTTAATTTAGACTAATGAAGAGGTAATTGACAGCCGGAAACCTTGAAGCTTTCTTTTCTACAATCTTGGTCCGTTTTCCAAATTTCCCCCCTCCTTTCCACGCCATCAAATCTTCTCCTCTAATTATCTTTAGGAAAATGCAAAATCCAAAATGTCCTGGGCGACTATTAGAAGCAAATACGGAAAGCACTGGTCATAAACTATTCTATGTGATGGTCATAACGCAAAATATTGATAACCATAAATAAAAAAAAATAAAATTCCATTTCCAAGTGGAGAGAACTTAGCAAGGATGCAAAACTAACTAATAAACACGAAAAAATAAAATAAATTGCAAAACACAAACTAGAGAAAATTCTATCGAATTTAGATATTGTCGTAACTGACAAAATGAGAATGAAAACTATGGAAAAATGGGGGAAACCTAAATAAAGTAGCTAAGTACAACAGGAATATTCATCCAAAAGATAGAAAAAAATTCAACAATAAGTAGTACGAAAGAAATCAGTGGGTAAAAGATGTGGATTGGAAGGCTTAATTGGGGATACAGAAGGGGAATAAATAGGTAGTATAGGAGGACTCAATGGGTAAAATGGAGGCAGGAATAACTAGTATTGAATAAAATGGGTAGTATTTGAAGCCTCAATTTGGGATACAAGAGCAAAGAATAGTTAGTATACGAGGGCTCAGTGAGTGATAGAAAAGGAATTAATAGGTAGTATGTGAGTGCTAAATGGGTGATAGGTGGCATGAATAGGTGGTATGAGCGGGCTTAATGGGTATGTAAAAAACAACCTCTGCCCCCCTCCCTAATTTATCGGAGACCACGTGCTATGGTATCATGCCATGGACGAGGTCATTTCCTGTTCGAACATTCTCAAATTTTCGACTCGTGAGCACGTTGGGAAAATATTTCCCAATCCTACAAACTCTTCCCAAGCTTCCATCCACCCTTCCGGTGACGAGGTGTGAAAGAGACGCTGTCTCGCTCTTGCTGCTAAATGATGAATTGACTCCGCCTCCGGATTAAGATTTCTAGGGATGGGACTCCTTTATCCACACTCTCCCTTCCAATTCAGAATCAGACATACAAATACTCGGGTTATTCTGTAGCTCGAACAGTTCAGCTCGCCCCTTAAGGCCGTCCTTTCGTCTCGTCACCTGAGCTTTCGCCAGATAGTAGACTTCTTCAGCCTTGATTCTACTCAAGTCAATTGGTAGCTTCTGTGAACGGCAAGCCTTTGAATTTACGAAACAGTCTCCCTTCGTTTAATCAAACCGAATAGAATCTTCATCGAGTACCTTTGAGAAAAATAAGTTTCCTCTTCTAATGGAGTTACGAGAATTCCCACATTCCCCGTCGAACATCATCATTGAAGTTTGCCTATCTTCATCGGAAGATTGGTTCGGATCCTGTCCCACCGGTCTCATTCAGATCATGCCCCACTTGCCTCATGGGATCGTTTCCCACTGGACTCATCGCAAGAAGGACTTTCCTCAAACTCATCGACCCGTAAGACTGAAACCTCCTCCATTTTTAGTATTGTTAACTTCACCCTTTTGATCTGAGCTTAGTTACATTAATCAATTAATTACATTTGAGAATCTCTCCTCCTAATAATTATCAAGAGACTATCTGAATTTAAATAATTCCCTTTGGTCTATTATTATTCTTATTTTAATCTTAGTAAATAAAATTAGATTTTTCTTATTTCATCTTTAACTAACATTGAACAATACTCTCGGCCTATTAAAGTAATTCTCGCCAACCATTTATGCTCTCTGTTAGATTTCTTAATGATTTGAAACCCAACGCCTCAAGTGTGACCTCCTAGTCGGTCGTTAATCCCTGCGAGCAGTCCTTCAACGGTTCGCGTTGCAGTAGGTGATTAAGTCACCCCCACATAATATAGGAGTAGTGTATGGTATAGACTGGTTGTACTACGACAGGGTGATAGAGCACGAATTAATAGGTAATATGGGTGGTCGCACTTGGTAATAGAAAAGGAATGAATGGATAATATGGGACCTCTCACTGGGCGATATAGGAGTAATGAAAAGTTATCATTGGACGGCTTAATATCTAATAAAAGAGGAATGAATAGGGAGTATGGACGGGCTCAATTGCTGATTAAAGAGGAATGAATATCTAGTATGGGAGGGCTTCATTGGTGAAAGACCAGGAATGAACGTCTAAATGGCTGATCAGGTAAATTTATTGTGTAGTATTGACAGTTCATTGGGTGATAGATGAGGGAAGAATGGGTAGTTAGGAAAAATGAATGGGTGATAGAGGATGAATGAATAGGTTCTTATGGGAGTGCTTAATAAGTGATAGATAATGAAATAAATTGGTAACGTGTGATGGCTCAATGAATGATAGAGGAGAAATAAATAGCTAATATTGGAGTGCTCAATAAGTGATTGAGTTGTGAATGGGCAGTTTGTCATGATTCCCTGCGTGATGGATGTGGCTTCAATAGTCAATTCGACCATATTCAAAGGGTTGATACAGGATTGCATCAGCCCTCCATTTCTGATGGAAAAAGAATATATGAGTAGTACGGAACAGATTAAAAGTCCATCAATAAAGTGGTCAAAGGGTAGTAGGGGTCTGATCCATTTCTTATTCTTGAAGAAAAAGAAGCATATTCCCTTATTCTTCCTTTGAAACTCTGTAGTGACCTTTTAGATGGTCATCCAGTCTTTCTAACACCGTAGCAATTACTCTCGTATATTCTCTTCACGGGATTTTTCATCCAAATACTTTCAGGCAACCTATTTCTATCCTTCGAGAAAGTGCATATGAACCTCTCTTGCGCAGTCTTTCTACAGACTATCCATCATTTTGACTCTGGGTTTTCCTCATAACTTTAGCCTTTGCTCTGCTATCACTTGAGATTTTTTCTTCGCTTTCCCCACCATACTATCTTTACTTATACCTCAGTTAGGAACAGCAGGCTCTATTGCATCTTTCAGGCCGAATTGACATTTAAACCTTCAGAATACTTTAGCAATGTATGTCATAGAGAGAGAGAGAGAGAGAGAGCACCACGCGGTCGGGAGAATCTTTATTCTACGCCCGACGAAAGCGTTTCCTGCGATAAGAGGCAGCGATGGGCACGCCGTGAGAGCTGATTGGTGGCGAGGGAAGCATCACAAGACTGTGTGAACTGAGCCAAGATTCACTTCTTCTGGCAACGGGTCTGATAAACTGGAGCCTACCACTTACAACGCTCGGGACAGGCCACATCCGGCGAGCCCGTATAAATTATCAGACGCTGGAATTAGCAATTTAGTATCAGCCTACCCTGAACGCGACGCGTCACTCTCAATAGGCTCTCGCACCCCAAGGGTGGAAGGCAAGATTTCGATTCAGATTAATTGAGAGTCTAGCCACAAGAGACAATTGCTCTGAATTTCGGCTCCGTTTCCGTACTGGCAATCTACTTCCTACATCCGTACTCTAGAGGTTAACGGTAGTGATTGTAATTCCCATTTGCAGTCCCTTTCTCTTTCACTTAGCCTACCGCTATTGAAGGCTTCGTAAACGACTCCATCGTAATTCAAGTCTCACGTTCTGTTGACAGTTTGTTAGTTTATCGTTATTCGTAGCCGCATCCGAACATCTCTAAACTATTCCTGTCTAAACCTAATCAGATTAAGTACTTATATGAAAGCCTTTTTATTAATTTGTATATATTGGTTGTATAGTAGTAAAGTTTCTTTTGTTTATTAAGTTTTGATATCGCAGAATCTCCAAGATAGTTAAATATTTCGGTCAACGTTTTAATCGCACGCACATAGCGGCTTAATCTGCTTACTCTCTTCTCGTTCCTCTCCGCCCAATGAATCCGAGCTAAGGTTGAAATCCAACCTGACCTACGATACTGTATTTCTCAAAGATACTGTCCTATCATTTAAAATCTTGTTTTTGCAATATGCTTTATCTCTTCTACTATCATTTTCGCTGGCCTTTCTTATCAAACAACCTCTCAAATGTTCAATTAACATTTCCGAATCCCTCTTAGTTTCGACAACCTCTACTAGGTCATCAGTATATAAGAACATAGCTATTACCTATCCTTTTCAATCTTACAACCGTTCTCCTCATTACCAAACGTATTTGTCTCATTATTTTTTATACTAATATTTTTAAAGCCATTGCAGTCTAACTCTATTTACCCTTAATCCCCCTTATATTATATTAGTATATAAATCATATTAAAACGTATAAATTGAAACATTTGCTACTTTACTTTCTGTTTGGTGCAAATATTCCATTGTTGGACAACAAAGTGATTAGACGAGAGGTTACCAACTTATCTTTGCATATTTTAATGAGTTTCTACTTTACAAGTCTCTACCATGTAAGTATCCCATCTTTTCCCCTCAATGACAAATACTAAGTCAACCAGCGCTAAACATCTGGGCAAAAATAATCTTACAGGACAAGAATTGGATTTAACAAAGTGATCAAAATTATACTCATGTCATTTCCCGTTTTACAGTAATTTGACCAAAGCAGACAGGTTAATTATTATAATAATATTTTTTTCCAAAAGCTCAAAGCCCGACTTAAAATGACATTTTTATGCCAAATATTTCTTTTCAGATTCAATGAAAATAAAGTTATATTGAATGACTATTTTACCCATTTATCCCCCCACCCACAATACTGTAGTAATGGCATCGCAAGAAATTGAGTTATTTTCTAGTACAAATTCAAATTAAAACATACTGCTGCTGTTTGCAGTGCTGTAAACATCAACAAAGATGTCAAGCTAGACACCACTACAGTAAAAACTGATATTCGTTGGTTTAATACGATTAGGGCTGAATGGAAGCAATTGTCGCCAATATTGAGCTTCGATAAGGAAGGATTCTGTAATTAAGGATAAGGAATTATTGGTTGCAGTATTTAATAGGAACGCAAAAACATGTTATATACCCTCAGAAAAATTTATATCTTTAGAAACAACCATTAATCGCCATCCCTAGGCTATAAGGAAAGTTCAAAATAATGAGGTCTTAAAGTTTTTGGATCAGAAATTGTGAGATAGAATAAAGATCCAATTGTTATGAGATCTTGATATGAAAGCTTTCACCAATGATAAAAAATATTGTATAAAATATTTTAAGCGATTCATCCATTGGCTAGACGAAATTTCAAAATAAAATCATATGCCAAAGTCATTGCTTTACGCTAAAAGGCTTATGATTAGATTTGAGGGAATAGTGAAGGTATCTTCAATCTCTCACTTTTGCAAGCAAGAAAAACAAAAACAGTCTAACAGTATTGTCGACATATTGCTGAAAATTAATTAGGATCCATATTCTTAATTGTGCATTGGTCAATATGAATAGAGTGATAGGGTTTTATGAAAATACCTTAACTGGCCGTGTCTAAAATTAAAGCATTGAGGTAAATAGTTTGGAGCAATTTTCATATTTCCTTGAGTTTTATTCTCCCTAATAGTTATTACTATCCTTTTAAACACCTTTGAATTCCATATTTTCAATAAAAGGTTCAAATAATACGCAAAATATATATCGGGTCTGCACTGAATTTATGAACAAATAGGCTAAATGATTTTAGGCAAATAGTATACATTAGGGAACGTTGGCAAAAGCAAATTGATGCAAATAGATCAGATTATGATTGAATACTCACTAATTCATGTTACCTTTATGTTGTTATTCGAAAAACACCATGTAAAAAAAACTAATATATAAATATATATCTGTATGTGTGATTATTCTGTAATTCCAATGGCATGGACTAGGATTTGGCAACCCTTGGAGCTTTCTTCCCTCCGCTGCAGCCCCCTGTATAGAAACAACGCTTACGCAACACTTTACTGCTTGCGAACGGTTCTAATATCTAGTATTTAATAAAAATGTATTTTCAGAATAAACACACAAACGTTGTTGATAAAATATTCAGATTGAGATGAGAAAAATAAAGCCGTTTCAGAAGTGATGCTAAAGGTTGAACTGAACAAAAATTAAATTGAAGAAGTGGATGAAATCTGCAAATTAAGCCACATATGCTAGTTTTGTAGTCACTCACGAAATGGTCAGGCATGGGAAACCATTGACTGATGGAGAATATATAAAAGAATCATTCATTAAGATTTCAGAACATCTATTCACCGATTTTAAAAACGAGAGTGTATTTGTGCACAAAATCAGATATGTGCCTCTCTCAGCAAAGACTGCCAAAGACAAAACCATCAAGATGGCAGAAAACGTTACTGAAGAGCAAATAAAACACATCAATTAAGCTACGCCGTACTAAATCTCCTGTGATGAGTTCAAAGACAAAGGTGGTATTGAAAAAATATCATTGTTCTGCTGATATGTGAACTCTGCTAGAACACAGGAAGAAATGCTCGCGTTGATACCACTAAAAGGCCTAACACGGGGTGAGGACATCTGTGAGGGTGTGCTTTATTGCTTAGGAGCCAAAGAAATAAACACTACCTACTTGTAGCCAGTGGCTACTGATGCGCCCCCAAATAAGACCGGAACGCAGAAGGGGATTGTAGCTTTTCTGCAGAAGGCGCTAGGTAGAGAGCTGCTAACATTTTACTGCATCATGCACCAAGTAGGCATTGTGTGATCTTAATTGTCTGTAGACTGCACATAATTAATGAATATTGAAATTCAGATTGTCAACAAAATAATGACAAAAGGATTAAATCACCGTCAAATCCATTTGTTACTAGATAAGTTGCAAGGTATGCATTCTGATCTCATACTGCACAACAAATTCCGATGGCTGTCAATAGAAGAGGTGCTGAAACGGTTGACCACGTGTATGGAAGAGGTGAAAACTTTCCTGAGCAGCATAGGGCTCACCTTTTCTTAGCTGATAAAACTACATTTCATGGTTGTCTGAGAACCTTCTTGGCGAGTGGATCGATGCGCTTCTCTGTAGCTCTTTCTACGGTTCAAGTTATCTTTTGTGCTGTGTTTTAATTTTTTCTTTTGCAGTATTATTGCCTGTGTTTTCACCATTTGCCGTGTTGTTTTTTTGTGCTTTTTTCAAGCCGCCTCGTTGTTACCTCCGCTCTGTCTTCCCGCACCCACGTGTTTTTTTTCAAGCTGCCTCGTTTTTACCTACGCTCTGTCTTCCAGCCCCCCCCTCCCATCACCGACGGCTAATTCTGATTTGTCACTATTTTTCCTTTCCCTCGTTTCTTGTTTCTATCGTAATTTTATTTGTTCACACTATTCAATTACTCTTTATTTTGTCTCGATTGTTGTTTCTCCCGTTATTATGTCACTTAAGCCACTCTAATTATATAGTTAATTTGCTTTTCTTCCATTATTGATAGGTTAACAATTCTTGCCCTCAATGGAACTGCTACCAGTGTTTCTCAAAACACCCTTACTCACATTAATGCATTGTTAATTTCTCATTCCCGCCGCCACACTAAACGTGGTTTCCGTTTAGCTCCTGCTCTTGGAAAACTTTTTCACTTGAATCAACGTCCGCTACTTACCCCTGATTCTTCTTCACCTCCCCCTTCACCCGTTCTGTCAGCAACTCTCCTCAATTTCAGAAGTCTCTCGAAGAAGGCTGACTACATTCATGACCTCCTCGTTAACACTCGAGTCACTCTCATTGGAGTCACGAAAACTTGGCTTGCCCCTTCTGCTTGCTGTTTAAATCTTGCTATCCCTGATGGTTATGTCCACTCCCATACCTCCCTTAACTCTCGCTGTGGTAGAGTTGCTCTCATTCACAGAGCCTCCTACTCTCTGAATAATCTGCCCTCTCCCCCTCTCCTTTCTTTTGAGGCGCTCATCAAGGTATCTGATTTCACCCCCTCTCTAACTATCTTACTCCCCTACCGCTTCCCAGCTCCTCCCTCGAACTTTTTTTTGATGAAATTAGTAACCTCCTCGCTGGCCTCTCCCCCACTAGTTCGCTGCTAATTCTCGGTGATTTCAACCTTCCTGGCCACAATCCTAATTTCAAAGACTTTTCTGAAATCCTTAATCTCTTCTCCCTCAGCCAACACGTTTCTTCCCCTACCCACTCCCACGGTAACATTATAGACCTTGTAATCTCTGACTGTTTTATTTACAACCTGACGACTACAAATTTGTCCAATGTTATATCTTATCACTTCCTTATTAACTTCAACTTCTCTATCCCACTCCATATACCTATCCAGCTGTCTCATAATCCTAAGCCTTTCCGTCGACTTGCCTCCATTGATATTCGCTCCCTATCTAATGATGTGGCCCTAAAACTTCTTCCTATTGATGCTTCTGCCTCTCCTGACTAGATTCTCTCTTCTTTGGAGCAACCCCTTCTCACTTGTCTTGATTCCCACTCTCCCCTTATCACCCCTTCGAACTCCCGTTGTCACCGTGCCCCTTGGTACTCTATGGAACTGCTCCGTGCTAGGCAGTCCTTAGAAAGGCTCGCACCCGTGGGCAAGACACGACCCCTCTCTTGCTGGCGTTTCGACTTGCGACAGCTTCCTACGTGGTGAAATTAAAATCTGCTCGAGAAGCCTACTCACGTAATCTGCTTACTGATAATAGGAATGACCCCCGTCCCGTCTTCCGCCTTCTCTCCCATCTTACTTCCCCAGCCCAGGTCTCCCCACTCATTAGCCCTGCTACTCTCTCGAATTTCTTCGCAGATAAGGTCACTTACCTCCGTGTCTCCCTCCCTCAGCCTTCTGTCCCGGCCCGTGCCATTCTCTGTGACTTCCCACCTCAGTCGCTTATCGTTTTTGCCGCTGTGACCGCGTTGGAGATAACAGCCCTGCTCTCGCGTTCTAAGAAATCTGGCTCTCCAAAGGACATTTTTTCCGCCTAAACTGTTATGTAAAATTCGGCCTGCTATCCTCCCAACGCTTCTTCACCTGTTCAACACTTCACTTGCAACTGGTCTTCCTTCAAACGTGCCCACATCCGTCCGATTCCCCCCCAAAAAAACCTAAACTGAACCCCACTGACCCTTTTAATTATCACCCGATTTCGCAACTTCCTTTCCATCTAAGTTTCTGGAGAGGGTGGTTGCTTCACGTATCAACAGTGACATGGGGGCCTGTAACATTGATGAAACCTATCAATCTCGTTTCAAGTCAGGTCACTCCACAGAAACCGCCCTTCTTAATGTGTCTGATTGCTTACGAAGAGCCGCCGACAGGGGTTGTGCCTCCATCCTCGTTCCACTCGACCTCTCCTCTGCATTCGATACTATTGAACCTTTCGTCCTACTTGATCGTCTCCACTCTTTCCTCGACATATCAGGCACAATGCTTGACTGGTTCCGCTCTTACCTCTCGTCTTGTACCCAATCCGTTGTGATTGACGACGTTTCATCCGACTCTACCCACATTCGCTTTGGAGTGCCACAAGGCTCTCTCCTTTGTCCTCTACTATTTCGTTTCTACCTTCTCCCTCTTAGTTCCCTTCTCCGTAATCTCGGTCTATCTTTCCACCTATATGCTGATGACACTCAAATTTTCGTTTCCTCATCCCCCAAGTCTCTTGCCTACTCTATCACTGACCTCCTGGCTGCCTACTCCTCCATTTCTGACTAGCTCCCTACAAACTTCCTCAGGCTTAATTACTGCAAAACTGAGGTCCTCCTCGTTGGCACCCCTGCTTCTGTCATAAATCTAAATCTCTCTTTCCCTCGCTTACTCTGGGCGGTAATACTATAATTTTCTCTGACTGCGTTAAGAATCTGGAAGTTGTTTTTGATGAGCATCTCCCCCTTAAGCCTCATATCCTCAATGTAAGCAAATCCTCTCTATGTTTCCTTCGTTACTTTTCTTGCATTCGCTCTCACCTTTATCGCCAAAGTCTCGAGACTGCTGTTCATGCCTTCATCACCTCACGGCTTGACTACTGTAACTCTCTGCTTGTGAATCTGCCATCTTATTCTCTCTGCCCCCTTTTAACTTTAAAAAAAACTATGCCGCACGGCTTCTCCTCCATCGCCCTCACTTCTCTCCCTCGAAACCCTTGCTACATGAACTGCACTGGCTTCCTGTCAGATCCTGTACTCACTTCAAGATACTTCTCTTCACATTTAAGGCCCTAAACAACAAGGCCCCGTCTTACCTCTCTTATGCCCTCTCCCTACGCCATGTCCCTCGGTCCCTTCGGTCATCACATGCACCTCTTTTGAATATTTCTTGTTCATCCCTCTGCTCAATCAGGGACTGCTCTTTTTCAATCTGCGCCCCTAAGTTATTGAATGCTCTTCCTGCTGAAATCAGGTCTTCTCCCTCTCTTACCAGATTTAAGCGTCTCCGAAAAAAGCATCTTTTCAGTATTGCCTTCTCCCCCCTCTTGAATTTCCATTAAAATTCCATTCTCATTTCAGCACAACGTGCGCTCTGGGAAGGCCTCAGGCCTTGAAGAGCGCATTACAGAAGACATTATTATTATTATGGTAGATATGACCTAAACAATCTGAACACAACTCTTAAGCAAAAGGAGGCATAGCTCTGCATATGCTGGAGGAGGTTTTGGCATTTTAGCGCAAGTTGACAGTTTTTTCCAGAGATTTACATCGAAATGCGCTGTCTCCCTCTCACTCCTCGAGAAAGTTCAAATAGGCTCAAAAAATGATCAGAGTATTTCAGTCAGCAGATACCACAATACAAACATTGTTTGGAAATCGATTCTGTGACTTCAGAGATGAAAAGAATACATTATCCTTTCTTGTGACTCCCTATATCGTTGATCCATCCGTACTGAATATGACGGCATTTGCAAGTGTGAGTCAACTAGATCGAGAAATCTAAATGGGTGACATAGCCTACAAAGATATGTGAGTGAAAAAGTTCCGCGATTTACAAGTGATCTTGGAGATGTAGCCCGTTATAAGGCAATGCTTGCTCATAATCACAAATGGAGTTGGATTGAATATTTGTCCAAACCGCACTAACTCGTTTTGGAAATATAGAATGCCATCCACGACATTTACAAAAACATGATGAAAATTGCAATTTTATAACTGTCAATATTTGGATCTACCTATATATGTGAGAAATCTCCGCATCCCCTGGTTCGCGATATCCGTGACGCCACGGTTTTGGCGAGCCGGGCAGATGTCGACATTATCTTCTGCTGGGTTCCTGGACATGTAGGAATTGCGGGGAATGAGCGCGCCGATGAGGGCGCCAAAGAGTCCGAGAGGACTCTGCGACCAGACCAGCGTTTCGCTCTTCCTCACACCAACTACATGGCCGGAATACGGGCAGCTCTTCGGACTGCTTATCAAAGAAGATGGGAGACGGTCGAAGGGAACTTAAAGTTGCGTGCCATTGCGCCGTAACTGTTCCCATAGACCTATTCCCCAATGCCGCGGCGGCTTCAGGTTGCTTTCTGTCGTCTCCGAATCGGACACACTCGTGTGACGCATCGCTATTTGATGGAGCGCTCGCCTGCGCCCTATTGCAACGACTGCGTCTTCCCCTAGACTGTTCGGCACATTCTTGTTGAATGTCCCAGTCTGGGTGATCTTCGCGCACGATACCTGTCCCAGTACCGGGATGGAGGGGGTCGCTACCGCCTGTCCCTTGTACTCGGGACAGATTCGTGCACATTGACTTGTGGACTTGTTGACTTTTGGGGGGAGGCCGGGCTTCTCCCTTTTATTTAAGGTTCTTTTCTGTTATTGTTTTGTTTATAGGTTGCACTCTCCTGCACCGGGGTGAGGGGGACCTCCCCCCACTGCCGGAGATTGCCTTCTGATTGTTAAGTTTTTCCAATTTATATCGATTGTTAAGTTTTCACATTTTTATTTTAAAGTAGCCTAGTGTTAGGCTGTTGGGTTTTTAGGCGACTTATGTCCAAGTCGGTATTTGCCAGATGGGCTCTATAAAATAAAGAAAAAAAAACCCTTTATATGTGAGTAGCTCCTCTCTACCATGAACTATATAAAAAACCAACATCGCTAACCCACTGTTCAGTAAAATAGTTCTTTTTTATTCAGGTTGAGAGATGAGAGCACGATATTAGCACACAGAAGCAGAGGGCAGTTTCGATTTGTTACAGGAAAATCATTTTCAGTTCGGATTTTATTTCGTGAATACATAAAGACTCAAATAGACACTAAATGTTTGATTTTTAAGGAGTGTTCAATCCAGCTTTTTTTCTTTACTTTTATAAATGCGACTTACTGTTGTTTTATATCTATAGCATAGAGGTAAAAATCAATATGTATATGCAGTGTTATCTTTATTTGTAAGTCAAAAGCGTTTTGTTGCTTACAGTGTGTTGTTTTTAGTGAGGAGCGGATACAAATGGCTCTTTGAGTGTTTTGAAGGTTGGCAGCCTCTGGCATGGCCCAATACTTGATATAGAGCATGTTTTATATTTTATTTATATAACTTATCATCACTCTCATAACAGGAATGTTCAAAAGGAGCATATGGAGATATTGAAAATTATAGAATCAAGGCCCATAAACACTCCAAGATCCAATTTATGGCTAAGAGTGAAAAAGGAGAGAAGGTAGGATGAGTAGGTATATTTAAATCAGTACGAACAAGAATTTAGAGTAAATAAATTATTTTTTCTTATACAAGTTCAAATTTTGCGAGTGTAAATGTAGAGGAAATATGGATAGCTTTTGTGTTTAAATGAAAAATAGTCATTTTTCACATAAATCGAAAATCAAGAATTTTTTAACGTTTTGGAAACGATTGTTGAGTAAACTATAATTTTAGAGTAGGATAGGTTAGTAGGTACTCAGAAAATCTAGTTAACTCATGGTTTCTACTTGAGAGACCAAAGGCAATTTAAATTGTACACCAGCTTAGTCTGGTTCCAGTGTGATCAAATCTGGTAAAAGGACTATAAATGTTATATGGTGCTAAAATTAATAATTTCTCTGATAGAGAAAAATTGAGGATTAAATCTGGTGAGTTTATTACATTTGTTCTTACTCAAGGGACCACAAATCAAAACAAAACTCATACAACTTCCATCCTGATAATTTAGTATTCCAAACCTTTGTTTTAATATATGTTGCAATCCTTGATTTAGTGGCCGTTAAATGTATGAAATCTTAAGGATTTTTCGACAAAAAGGTGGAAGTATGACTTGAATAAAGTCTTTGTTATTCCTTCATAATTTTTTGGCTATTAAAGTTAGTGTTTCTTAATATTACATAAGTACTGGTAGGGTGTCTGTAAATGACACCTGGAAGAAAAAGAATTAAATTTTTTGGAAAGGAAAAGTTTATTGTTTAGGCCGTGTCTTTGTTAGGAGATTTAATGAAAAAGCAGGCATCAAGATAATGTTATCCGTTGCTATAAAAAGAAAATTGATTTAAGAAGAGTAAAGAGTAAGTGTAAAATTGAGTCATTTAACTTCTTTAGGTAGACATTCTGAATTACTGTGGGGTTACTTGATGTCGTAGAATGGACTCCCGACGATATACCATATATCACTATTCGTTGAGGGAACTTCTTTAATTATCTTTAGATTGCGTTAATGTCTGGTTGGCCGATATTATGTATCGTCGATATGCTTAAGAACTGGAACTGAGCTCAAGCATAATAATATTGCTATCATTAATAAAATAGAGTTTATTAATAATAACTATCCACAAACACAAGACGGAAAATATTGACATAAACAGAGAAAGGAAAGGGTCGTGGGGGCTCGGGCTAATCTGAGGATTAAAGGATTTAAAAAGGTAAAACAAATATAGAGTTAAAGAGATGGGATGGTTCGCTAAACCATTTAAAGAACAAGATAGAATTGACAAAAGGGTTAAGTACTCAAAGGTGACGTTTGGCTTACGTAACTTTATACGAGTGGTGCAGAGGAAGTCGACGTAAAGGAATTTTCGGTCCGCTGGCGAGTTCCAGCCGAAGGGGGGGGAGTAAGATGATCCTGACGTGGCGTCTTGGGAATAAGAACCGTTTCTCGACGAACGGATTAAAGAACAATGACGGTTCTTCGTTGTTCTCTTCCGAACAACAAGGGGGGGGGGAGAACCGTCTCTTGTCTACGGGCTTAAGAACAATGGCTGTTCTAATGTTGCTCTCTTCTTGAACAACAAGGGCGAAGGGTAAGAACCGTTTCTTGGTGAACGGATTCAAAATAACACTGGCTGTTCTACGTTGTTCTCTTTTTGAACATAGAGGGGGAGGCCTTGAGGACTTGGCGTCACGAAAGGCTCAAACCTTTGGCACTCAAGGGATATTGTCCTCCTTCTGGACAAGTGATGGTAAATCTCGAGGTCGAGGGCCCTTCGCGACAAAGTGAAATAGGGTCGTGGTGATGTTTCACGACGAAAATCTGGATCTCCAATCTCATCTTAGTGGTAAAGTTACCATCTAAATAGTCGAGACACTGCCTTGACGTGGGGGACAATGTAGTGGGAGCTTCGAGGGAAGGAACAGCCGTACCTGGGAACAATGCCTTATCTGCCCATAAGCCTAACTCAATCTGGCGAGGTCGGCGTATGGGGGCGAACGGGGGGACGATAACCTTCTTGTTTAAACATTGACATCCGGTGGCTGCGATAAGGCGCCAAGCTTCGAAGTGAAGATGCACGTGGGGGCATCGTGGTTTTAAATAATATGTGATAGGAGTTGAAATTAACGCAGCTTCAACCCGTTCTATCACACTTGACTTCTGAAAGAAGGACAAAGAACAGCAAAGATCCGTCCTTTCCTTTTTAAAAAAAAGGCAAATAACTTTATTCATGACTGCGAATAAGTATGTTTTCTGTGAAACAATATGATTTCTTTGATATTTCACCTCATTTTTTTTTAATGTTAAATTAATACCATCATATGACTAAAATTGTATGCACATAAAGAAATTTATACCTTGGAAATGAATAGAACATAAACGAGCAAGAAGACAAATTTACATTCGTTAAGACCTTAAAATAATAAGTCCTAGATAATTCAATCTTTAAAAAAATACCTAAAATATTTCGAATATTTTAAATAATTCCAAATTTTACATTTCCAAAGCTCCATTCCTCTCTCAAAACAATCTTTTCTTCATAAGTAAAGAAGTTTTACTTACATTCCAAAGTTTGCGCATCAGGAAGCACTTCTTTACCCCTGGCTCTTAATGTATACACCCGAAGTGTTCATCAGAAAAAATGAAAAATGAAACAGAGTTCTTTCATTGCTCGAGTAAATCTCTCGGAGGATCAAAGCGACCAAACTTGGGTACAGGTTTTAGATTCTTATCATCCTGTTTATCCAACTTCTTAGCTTGTATCACTGATTATTGGTTCGTTTATATGAAACTTTTCAAACTGGTTAATTACCAAAGTGTAATTAATGACCAAAACAACGGGATCATGTTTGGTAAAACTAGGGCAAAAAAGAAGTAGAAAGAAGAATAAGATTTAATAAATAAAATAAGCATAAAAAAGAGCAAGGATTAAAATCAAAACCCCTAACATAAATGCTGAGCTAATAAAAGATTTATCGAACAGTAAAAAGAGAATTTAATATAATCAGATAGCAATTAAAATTCGTGGTTTTCGTTTTTTATTTTATTATCAGCTTAAATTTAATCAGAATTTAAATTATCACAATTTCTAAAGTATTCCTGGAATCCAAAAATAATTATATTCGAGTTAGAGAGGGTGGTTTCTGCGCCCCTAGGAGTAATACCAAAATCTTATTCGCCTTTTTATCTTTCATCTTTTTTAATTGTAACAATTCTGCCCTCTGTTTATCCACACGCTCTTTCCTTGCTTTTACTTAGTTTATATTAAGGATAGCTTATTTTCTAGGTTTTCGTAGATTTTTCCTCTTTGTAATATTCTGTTTACCTTTTTATTTCTCCTTTATATCTTCTTCTTCTCTTCCTCCATGATTTTTGCACTTAGCCTCAGGAAATCATGGTATTTTATCTTTAGGAAAAATTAAATCCTTTCACGCAAATCAAAATTAATTCGGAAACCGTAAATGACACAAGGTTTCAGGGTAGCATACGCAAATTAAGCGAAATATGTTGTCGTATGTAATTAAGCATTTGTGAGTGAACTTGCATTAAGACCATCTGATGCACTTTCCAATTAAAGTCCTGACTAAAAATACTAGAGCTATGCTACTTCAGTCTCGCGAGTGCTAAGGGATGTTACGAGAAGAATATATTTATATCACATGACCACTAACTATTAGGCAAAGACTGTTCAATACACTCAAGATCCGTCTTAACTAATTGTTAAAAGGTTGCTTGACGATGGTTTAACTGGTGTTACATGAAGGCGCAATGAGTATTACACCGACTCGAATGATGTTACGGATCAAAATAGGTTACTAGGTTACGACACTTCCATTTCGTCAAAGAGAGTGGTCAAGGTTGTAAGGGAAGAGCTAATGATTTCTACGAGAAGGCTGATTAGATTCTACGGTTCGGACAAATCTTTCTAGAGATGTGTTAAGTCACTTTTGGTACTGGTCAAAGCTGGTATTGGAGGGTTCGATTGGTTTTACAAGATGGATCAAATAATGTTCAATGGCGCTAAGGCGGTGGTGTAAAGTGGGGGTAAATGCAGGGAGATAGTAAAAATAGGGATTGTTAGTATATAAGGACTTGTAAAATTCTTCTAGTTAGCAGGCAGATTCACTAACCCCCATGAATTCGTTCCTTGCTAGCTAAAGAAAGATTCCGGACAAGGAGGGAATTTGGAGAGGATATACCAATCTTGATGTACCTAGTATGGGCTTTAGAGATATTTATTTATAACAAGAACAAAGACCTGTTAAAGATAGATTAACCAAGTGTTGAATGTTTACACTACAGACAGTGAACCTTTACATTTCATTTAACTCAAATAATCTATAGAGTTTGAAAAGAAAGCTTCCGGATTCGCTAAAATGTAACTGAGTGGGTGCCATCGACCAAAAGGTTAGAGATAGGTCATTCACAATTTAAGCGGTTTTGACTCGGCGAGTGGGATGCTGTCGGAGTCATGAAGGTTTCATATATAAAATGAAAAGAGTCATCTTTGTTATGAACAAGAAGCGAATCTATTTAGATATGATAAACCAAAACATAATTCAACAGGGTCCTGATTACTATTATGCAGTAGTTTTTTTATTAATTTGTCCTAGAACGATCCCAATCTCAATTTATGTCAAGTTCTCTCACAATAAGTCTCTTAATCTCAATTTTCTTCGGAATGTCAAAACATATTTGTTTTTAATTTTGAAATGTGTTGAGTTAATTATAAGTTATTATGGCGAATTGAAGATTAGATTAGATTTGCACAGGCGCAAGAGACCTCGAGGTCTTTGTATTTAGTGTTTTCTTCCATATTTTTATTTTATCTCCTTCTTTTCCTTTACTTTTGCTCAATTTTCTATTTTATTAGTATTCTTTGGTTGGGTCTTTACTTGGTCTGTTGTCTCTCTTTCCCGTTTTCGAGGTTTATAAATTGTCAACACTTAATATGCTGCTTCGAGCTTTGAATATTTTATTTTTACCTTCATTTACCCATGTTTCTAATGTGTCAAAGTCATCTGAGTAATATTTCCATTTGCAAATGCCACTTTCTTTCCTTTAAAACAATTCTTCTCTATCTTACGCCTTAGGGAATTTGTTGTGGCGGGTGGTATATACCTTTATGTCTCTGTCTTAAAAATTTGTTTACGACACTTTCTTTTCTCTGTTTTTTTTTCTTTTTTTTCTCTTTGGTCCATCGGTTTTCGTTTTGTCTCTCTTCGTCTTTTAGTTCTGCATTAGTCATAGTTCCTTTTAATATTCCGTCTACTACTTGGTTTATTTCCTCACTTTCAGTATTCTGTGTTTAATTGCTCAATTTTTATATTTGTTGTTGGTGTGAGTAAGGTGAGATTCCTCCTTGGTCACTTGATGGCGGGTTGTCTCGAAACCAGATGTTCCAAGTCTATGCCGTTTATACTTAAAAAAGAGTTTTGAACTTTTTAGCAAATATTCTTTGAGTGGCGGATTTGCTGCTTGTGCTTACATAAGCAGTGCATTTATATCTTTGTTATGACCTTCCTTCGATGTAGCTTGGCATAGTTGGGTTTGCATGGTAGAGCTTTATCTAGCTGCTGCCTATGTGTACGTCTGAATCTCCTTCATTTTCCTCACTTGAATGATTTTTCTCATTTTTTTCATAAGATTTGTGTCCAGCACGCCATTGTTAGGGATGGGTGGCTTATATCAGACTTGATTTTTTTCCTAATTGCCGTTTTACTCTTTTATCAGTGAGGTTATTTTAAGTGTATTCTTACCAACATTTTAGGTTTGCTGAAAGTCCTTCGTGGTGTGACTTTCCAGATTACGTAATTTCATGCAATTTGAATTTGAAAGAATTCTCCCATATAAATTTGAACGGCCGAAATCCTGAGCTATTGTGTCTTCCAAATTTATAACGGTCTTCACCTTGGCCAAATTGTGATTCATCTTTATTTTGTCCTTTATTTCTTTGTGGGAGTGACCTTCACCATTGACTCCAGTTGGCAGCAGTGGTTTTATTTTGGGGTCATCAATTTTGGTCGCATAATGGGTTCCAGGATTATTTCGTGTAGTAGCTTGATAGAGTAGGTGGTGGTAAGGGCCTTTCTGTATTTATCGTTTTGGCATATTGCGATGTACCGCCTTTAGCCGATCAAAGAGGCACATAAGAGCTACGTTCAACCTTTAATTAGTCTGGCACCGGACACTCTGCTTTGCTTACTTGTAGCTTTCAGGTCCCTCAGAGGGAGCCGCTCCCATTTCCTCTTTCCATTTTTCCCTTGGAAAGCAATCTAATGCTTCTCGCTAAGTAAACCTTACCATGGTGCTTAAAAGAAGCGTAATTTTTATATTCGTCTATTCGGACTGCTAAAATCAATTGCCATCAACATCCAATTGCCGCACAGAATATATCACGAGTACGACTGAATAGAAGCTGCTTTTGTTTTAGTTATAGAGGTGGTGTTGGTGATTTTCTTGCATTCTTCGATTTTATGCCTATGGCAAGTCTTTTAGTACATTCCTTAAGTAATCAGTAAGAAGTGAAGGCTTTATTTTCACTCTACATTCTTCTTTTTTTGACAGCATACCCTCCTTTATATATTCATTTTTTATCTTTTTAAAAGATTTTCGTTGTTATTTGTTATGAACTTGTCTTCTTTGACTTGATATAATCAACAAGTCATAGTTTGTTTGTCATTAATCTGGTTTAACTACAGTAGATTTTTTACAATTTAGGTTTTGTGAAAATTTAGAACTGATCAATATCTTGCGGCACTGGTAGCTGGTTGATTTCGAAGCCCTGTCGGAAATCTAGGTTTATTAAGTCATCTTTGGATGTTTTTCTCTTATTTCCTATTATATTGGTCCAATGAACGTTTATCTTTTGCTATATCTTATTACTGCGTCGTGTCAGGTTAGCTTTAAGGACAAAAAATCGGTGATTTTGTGTATCACCCTTGATGGAACATGATCTAAGTGAGAGAGGTTGTTGATGAATCTGGTCGCCTAGTATTACACCACTTGCACCTACCATAGTTCTGTATTGCTCCTGACATATATGAGTCTAATGGACAAAGAAGTATTGTTCTTAGTAAAGGCATATATCGTTTATTTTTTTCGATAGGAAATTGTGAGTGGAAACGGTATTGAAATTGTAAATATTTTTGGCTTGCGTAAGCTTTTCTCTATGATAGGAAGTATACCGTTTCAAAGTTAATTTGAGGTCACTTACTTAAGCTCCTTAAGAGTAGAGATATAAATCCTTATGCTTCTCCATAGAGTCATTAACTCATCATCGCCCTGTGTATATACTTTTGAATATACTGATGTTTGCATGGCTTTTCTTCTTACTTTCGCACTTCTTTAGATTATTAATCTCTTTAAAGTTTCATTGGCAATAGCTGTGATTCGGGGTAATCGCGAGAGGCGACCAATGTGATATCATCTGTTAGCTGTATATAGTGATCATATTTATAAGTAAGGCAAAAGAGGTTATCAGGATCCAACGCCTATAGGGTGGAGCTAAGGCAGCCGCTTCTCCATTTGTCGTACTAATGAGGAAAGGTTCTTCGAAGTTATTTATATCAGGAAATGCTTGTCGATAATCCAGATAGTCACTGAGGGTATTAGTTGTTATTCTTCAATCAGTTAGTCCTTTATTTTCTTCTTGAGTCTTCAGACCTTGTATCTACACTTTTTATAATGCAGAATCCACGTCCCTCAGGAAAAAATCACCAGTGTTATTTCTAGCATTTACAACAATGGTATAATGCTATGTGAAAGAGGTTAATGCACTCACTCTGCCTTATCTTGTTTGGAATCTATGTTACTGGATATTTAACAGCTTTTGGCTTTCCAATTAACTTCAAACCTGTTATTTAGCCTTTTTTTTCATGGAACTTTGTTATAAATCCTAAAAAAGAGTTAAGCCTGTAACTCCTTATTTTGGGGCAGTATGTTTCCAAGCTTTAAGAGTAAAATTATTCGGACTATTTTAAACAGGTTCGGAAAATATCTTACGTTCAGATGGCCTCGTTCACATTATCAGGGGCGTTAACCAAGTGCATAATATTAATGCAAATAATACAGGCACATTTGCATTGTAGATTTTCATAGCTACTTCACACTCTTCATGATTCAATGGTTTACCCCTCCTCCTGTGCTTGTAAAAGTGTCCTTCTGACATAATGGTATGACTTCAGTTCTGCTTCAAACTCGTTTAGCAGCGTGACTATTTCTAGTTCATAGCCTTCATATGTCATAGTCTTCATCGCTTATTTTCAACTTATTCTCAAATGTTCATTGAAGTAATGTTCTATCTTCCCTTCATACGTAATTTATCTTTGGTTTACACTGATAGTAATCTCAATCAAGAGTCGGGCGGGGGAATAACGCTCAGTCGTTTTATTTGGTTCCATAACTTTAACAACGTCTATATTTCGTACAATATTATCCAATTTACACTCAATTTAAAATAATTAAGCGTTTAAGTTCAATAATTATATTTCACAGTCCCTATAACGGTCCTTCTTGTTTAAATAGATATGTATCTATGCAATTAGTAACAGGTGATGTCAATTGTAGCTCATAAGTTAGCTCAGTGGGCTAAAGAGCAGTTTTTTATAATTTTTCCTTAATACCAATGGATCATTGAGCAACTACCGTAGTATTTGTGTGTTGTTATCCTCCTTTCATATACGAGTATATATCCAAAGAAGTACAGTAATGTAAATGTAAACTAATGGTAAACTAATAAATACATAGAAGCTTAACTTAGGGGCGCACAAATTTACAATTCGAATGGCAGTATGGGGGAGTAGAAGAAGGATAAATATTTTTCTTTTTAAGGGATTATTGTTGAATTGCCAATGGGAAGTATTAAAGTTTCTAATTACCTTTATACGAGCTGATTCTATTTAACGCCTAGGTATAAGAATTGTGAGAATTCTAAATTATTTTCGCATTGTCAATTTTAATTGAATTGTTTTTATTTGACATGTGGGAAACAAACTAGAAGAGAGGCTTCCACGGCGATGTCTCATATGTGTTCCTTCATTCTCTTGGAGAATCTGCTGCATTTGTCACTGTATACCTTATTTCAAATTTCGAATGGCATATAATAAATCGCCTGTTCTTTATTGTTTGATATCTTTTTAGACAGACTATTTTGGATCTTTTTTTCGTATTGTAAGACAGCATTGATGTTCTTTAAACGTGCCAACTTTTTAAAATTAATTAAGCAGGCGAATACAGGAATGTAATATAATTATTATTACATACTTTTTGCTGAGGATTATCTGGTGAGTAAAAGTCAGTTCTAGCTTTAGAATGACCTTTTTCTCAACCACAGTAGATACTGTAGCTTAATGAATGATTTTCCTGCAGGATCAATTCAATACGATCATCCAAACATTCCTTGAGCTTCAGTCTTCCCTTTGGTTCATGAACCCGCTCTTCGAATTGGGCGTATTCATTAATTCCTTATACGAACAAAAGAAGCTTTGTTGTTGTTTGGTGGGAAAAAATAGGTCTTCTTTGCTTACTAATCTGATTTGGGATTATTATACTTCGTATGGTGTTTAACAAATAAAATTGTAGTTATGTATCTAAGTAACTTTATTTTGGAACTTGATTTAAGCGAGTGATTAATAAGTTAAATATTGACCAAGATGAATGAGCAGATTTTTGTGAGCTTGATATGAAGCAGTTAAATACGCGAAGCTAGTCAAATTGACTAGAGTTGAATGACAGTGATAAATAAATGTCATCTATCCTCGTAGGGAAAGTGAACTCATAAGTGATTTTTACTTGTGTGCGTCACTGGGAATGCTGTCTTAGGTAAAAGAATAAGTCAATGTGGGTAAATTAGAAGTGTAGGGATAAGCTTTGGAACTCAGGTTGTGAAATGGCAGAAACTAAGTTAAACGCAGGGGAATTAATAGCGTAGTCCATTTTCAAAAAGATGGCTTGCTGACGCCCTTTGTTCGTTTTTTGCCATTTGAGATTAAATAATTTACTTGTGTCACATTTAGATGATGATGTTTTTGCTCTTGAAATCCCAGATATAATAATGTTTGTTTTCCTTTTTTTTGCACTCCGGGGTCACTACTTGTTTCGAGAGAAGGTCAACAGTTCTATTTAGGAACGAAATGGTTTTGTGGTTTGTTAGTAAAAATGGGTTTTCTCTGCCTACTATTTTAAACAGGTTCGGAAAATATCTTACGTTCAGATGGCCTCGTTCACATTATCAGGGGCGTTAACCAAGTGCATAATATTAATGCAAATAATACAGGCACATTTGCATTGTAGATTTTCATAGCTTTCTTCACACTCTTCATGATTCAATGGTTTACCCCTCCTCCTGTGCTTGTAAAAGCGTCCTACCGACATAATGGCATGACTTCAGTTCTGCTTCAAACTCGTTTAGCAGCGTGACTATTTCTAGTTCATAGCCTTCATATGTCATAGTCTTCATCGCTTATTTTTAACTTATTCTCAAATGTTCATTGAAGTAATGTTCTATCTTCCCTTCATACGTAATTTATCTTTGGTTTACACTGATAGTAATCTCAATCAAGAGTCGGGCGGGGGAATAACGCTCAGTCGTTTTATTTGGTTCCATAACTTTAACGTCTATATTTCGTACAATATTATCCAATTTACACTCAATTTAAAATAATTAAGCGTTTAAGTTCAATAATTATATTTCACAGTCCCTATAACGGTCCTTCTTGTTTAAATAGATATGCATCTATGCAATTAGTAACAGGTGATGTCAATTGTAGCTCATAAGTTAGCTCAGTGGGCTAAAGAGCAGTTTTTTATAATTTTTCCTTAATACCAATGGATCATTGAGCAACTACCGTAGTATTTGTGTGTTGTTATCCTCCTTTCATATACAAGTATATATCCAAAGAAGTACAGTAATGTAAATGTAAACTAATGGTAAACTAATAAATACATAGAAGCTGAACTTAGGGGCGCACAAATTTACAATTCGAATGGCAGTATGGGGGAGTAGAAGAAGGATAAATATTTTTCTTATCAAGGGATTATTGTTGAATTGCCAATGGGAAGTATTAAAGTTTCTAATTACCTTTATACGAGCTGATTCTATTTAACGCCTAGGTATAAGAATTGTGAGAATTCTAAATTATTTTCGCATTGTCAATTTTAATTGAATTGTTTTTATTTGACATGTGGGAAACAAACTAGAAGAGAGGCTTCCACGGCGATGTCTCATATGTGTTCCTTCATTCTCTTGGAGAATCTGCTGCATTTGTCACTGTATACCTTATTTCAAATTTCGAATGGCATATAATAAATCGCCTGTTCTTTATTGTTTGATATCTTTTTAGACAGACTATTTTGGATCTTTTTTTCGTATTGTAAGACAGCATTGATGTTCTTTAAACGTGCCAACTTTTTAAAATTAATTAAGCAGGCGAATACAGGAATGTAATATAATTATTATTACATACTTTTTGCTGAGGATTATCTAGTGAGTAAAAGTCAGTTCTAGTTTTATAATGACCTTTTTCTCAACCACAGTAGATACTGTAGCTTAATGAATGATTTTCCTGCAGGATCAATTCAATACGATCATCCAAACATTCCTTGAGCTGCAGTCTTCCCTTTGGTTCATGAACCCGCTCTTCGAATTGGGCGTATTCATTAATTCCTTATACGAACAAAAGAAGCTTTGTTGTTGTTTGGTGGGAAAAAATAGGTCTTCTTTGCTTACTAATCTGATTTGGGATTATTATACTTCGTATGGTGTTTAACAAATAAAATTGTAGTTATGTATCTAAGTAACTTTATTTTGGAACTTGATTTAAGCGAGTGATTAATAAGTTAAATATTGACCAAGATGAATGAGCAGATTTTTTGTGAGCTTGATATGAAGCAGTTAAATACGCGAAGCTAGTCAAATTGACTAGAGTTGAATGACAGTGATGAATAAATGTCATCTATCCTCGTAGGGAAAGTGAACTCATAAGTGATTTTTACTTGTGTGCGTCACTGGGAATGCTGTCTTAGGTAAAAGAATAAGTCAATGTGGGTAAATTAGAAGTGTAGGGATAAGCTTTGGAACTCAGGTTGTGAGATGGCAGAAACTAAGTTAAACGCAGGGGAATTAATAGCGTAGTCCATTTTCAAAAAGATGGCTTGCTGACGCCCTTTGTTCGTTTTTTGCCATTTGAGATTAAATAATTTACTTGTGTCACATTTAGATGATGATGTTTTTGCTCTTTGAAATCCTAGATATAATAATGTTTGTTTTTCTTTTTTTTGCACTCCGGGGTCACTACTTGTGTCGAGAGAAGGTCAACAGTTCTATTTAGGAACGAAATGGTTTTGTGGTTTGTTAGTAAAAATGGGTTTTCTTTGCCTAATAATCGCTTTAGAGTTTATAATAGTTTTTAGGATGTTTAGCAACTAAATTCGTATTAGAGTTTCTAGGAAACTTTATTTTAGAACTTTATTCAATAAGTAATTGGGATAGTCAGAGGATGGATATGCAGATATCAGAGAGCTTAAAGTTAAGCATCTTAATGCTAGAAGCTAAGCGAATGGACTATAGGTGCATGAAAGAATTATGATTAAGTGAGACTGTGTAACCCAAATTTGATTGAATGTATAATAATAAAATAGTTTTACCATAAATTTGTATTTGTGTTCAGGGAAATTAGTCCCCTCGATTTTTACTAATGGAGTATCTCGGGGAGGAGCTTTATCTAGAGCTGGATGAATGTTTATTTGTAAGTTAAGTTTCGGCAGAGGCCGGCTAATAGTGAGAGAAATTGGGTTGCCTTCATTTTCAAAGAAATTTAGGGGTGGATATATAATTTTGTAACTTTGAAAAAGAGTGGCAAAATTCTGTAAACATGCTTATTTATGATTCCATTTCCAGTGAGTTGGCCTTAATAAATAAACAGAAGGAAATAGGCAACTGGAAAATCTACATGGTTAGTGGGAAGATTGTATGGCAAGATAAAATGTGTATAAGAGTTTTATGTTTGTCTCATCGTAGAATGAAATATGTACGTTTCCTGGAAAAAGGTGAAAGTTCACTGCCAAAATTTGAAGGTTTTTAATTTCGACCAAATAAAATGGATCTTTCTCAGCTGAATTTTAACCTCCAACCTCATATCAAAAACTCCATTTGCGAGATAGAATTTGTCCAAATAAAATTGGTAAATTCAAAATATAACCTCGTCCATAACTGAAGATGTATAGAAGAGAACTTACTTCAATAATAAATTCATATATATATATATATATATATATATATATATAACGTTTAACAAATTATTTCATGCATAGTGCACAAATTCATTCCTAAATATGGTTTAGGTCGGGACTCGAACGGATTTTTGTTTTATTGCAATGCTGTCGTCTAACGAAGGAAATAAATACCGTATTATGAGGGTCGAAAAGAGGGAAAGCCAGTTTTTATTAATGTTGTCTTAATGAATAACTTCTTTACTGTTATGGAGGGCTAAAATTTTTTTAATTATCTCTGTGTTTCACCTGTAAGGACCACACAAACCTATTGTGATATATGCCATATCATATTATGATTGTCTACTCAAACACATTTCTTTGTTCTTTACTCTCCTCTAATTTATACGAAATCGTTTGTTCTTCTAAAAACCTACCTCATTTTATTGTATGTCCAATTATTTAGTGCAACGCAAATTATTTAAGAACCTTTGTTAATCTGGATTGCATTTTTTTCTAGTCACCTCATTTCTTTCTCTTGCACTTGTTTACAACCTTATCCTCACTAAATTTCTCCCAACTGTATCAATTCTTCTTTCAGATATTCAACTTGGAAAAAAAGTAAAGAAAGAAACCTCATCAAATTCTTTCTGGCTCTCAGCAGAAAGGGTGCGTTTGAGTAACTTTCTGTAAATTCTTGCTTCGTTACTTGCTTTGAAATTCAAATTTTCGGTTAATTTAAAGAGGGGAGAAAATTCGAGCCTCTCCTTTTCAAATGGCTAAATATAAAGGTTGAAATCGAAGACATTTTACTTTGAAGATTCTTTACTCGTGTTATTGAATATTTACATATGTTTTGTAATACCGAATCCTTCCCTATTAATCATAGTATAGGTAAATTAATTGGAAAATATAATTCTATTGCCCCTAAGCATGAAATTATGTCCCTTTTTCCTCTTAACCTGAATGAATTCAAAAGGAATTCTGAAAGTTTCCAGCATAAAAACGTAATAAAAAAATCCAGATAAATTTGTTTCAAAGTAAAAGCTCAATTAGTTATGCATGGAGTGCACACAATGTACTTTTTTCTTGATATGAACACAAAGAATCAATAATTCAAAAGAAATAATTAATACTATGCTTAAGTATTGCGTTGTAATTAATGTCAATCGATGTAAGGGAAAAAGACTTGAATTTCGAGATGCATTTGAAGACGCGTAACACCAATCATTATGAAGTCAGGAGCAATTAACCCTATTTGTAGAACCACAATCGCTGCACAATCATCAGCATGTATACCTATATACATATAATAGAAAGAACCATCTTTGCCATTCTGGTTACGCATTGCCTATAGAACTGAATTATTCTACTTTTCTCATACAACACTACCTCTTTCTACTTTGCTCGCTAACTCAATTTGGGCTGTTTAACCTTCAAACTTTCTAACAAATTATTTCTTTCATTTGAATAAAAATAACTTTATAATATTTCGTAATAATCATTCTGAGTGGAGTTATGGGATTAAATACATTCATCGTACATTAATATTTCTTATTAGAATGTGTAATATATCGTTATTGCGGCCATATGTTAAATACGATCTCACTAAATTAAATTTCCGCTCAAAGCTCAACTCGCAAAACTAATGGAATTTTCCTCTTTGGCGACTTCGCATTTGCATTTATTCTGTTCGTTACTATAAGAAGTCAGTTAGATGTATGAAGCTCCTATCGCGTTGGATTAGTAAAATGTAAAAATAAAAATTTTAATAACAGATCAAGCAATTACTGAAAAATAAATATTTCCAATAGGTATGAAGATTGATGGATTCATTCTAATTATATTTAATAACTAAATTCTTTATAAAGTAAATGAACTTGACCTAAATTATGATTTCTTTGTATTTCATTTTGTAGAAGCTTTCGTAGATGAAGAGTAAAGCAAATTCCTGTTCTCTGGCTTCCTCTCTTTAGTTTGCCAAAAGGAGAGAGGAGCCAGAAGTAAAATATTTTGCCTCTTCCTTATTTCTCAAATTCTTGTAAACAACATTAGACGTAGTTAGGAAAATGCAAATAGCTAATAAGCATCCTAATAAATTAAAGGGCTAGAGAAGCTAGGCTATACAATCTAATTAACACGTCATAATACTATAAATAGTTAAATTAGAACAATAAAAACAAATTAATAATGTTTACATTCTAAATGGTGTTAAATAACTTTGTTCTTAACATATGTATTAAAGTTCATCAAGGTTATTTCTGCTTCTATCACTGGTAAATTATAGGCGAGAACAAAAATCTTAACCACTTAAATTGTATTGGAGATTCCAGGTAGGTCGAAAGGAACAAGATAAATCGATATAACATCTTTTCTAATAAATTAGGAGTATTATTCGTGTTCGAGCACAAAAACGACTTTTCAACACTTCATATGATTCCCCTTACTAATTAAAGTAATATTTCATATATTTTCAATTATTCTTACGGCAAAAAGAGACTTTCGATCACCCTGTATTAATTAAAAATACAAGTACCTTAATATTTTAATTAAATTATATTTTCTTGAGCGTCAGCGACCACAAATTTAACTTAGCCAGGTTTAATTGCCAGAAAAAGGAAAATTGAACTAATTCCACCTGGTTTATTTAAACCTTTGGTTAATTACCATGATCCTACTCTTTAAAAAAATGTACGTCAAACATGATTAAAATCTGTATTCAAAGAAAAAGATGTACTTCTATGAGAATTGTTTAAAGGTGTTGCCAAACTGACCCCAAAAATATATTTGAATTCAACATTAATAATGAAATCCAGAAAATCTTATAGGAGGATTACGGCTTAAATGAATCAACTTTAGGGTAATATTTCTCATTAAATTTTGTTCCTCCTGCTGCAAGAGAGATAGTGATGTTGGTTAATAGAAAATAATAACGTTATGGATTTGTTTAACTTAACTTCACTAAATGTGTTTTTACTAACTACCTTTCTACCAATTGGCAAAAGGGTTATTAGATAATTTGAGGCACAAAGAAAGCCTAAAGTGTGGCAATGGAGGCGGTGAGTTCATATACTCAAGTCGATAATTCCACATCCATGAAAAATATTGATATTGCCTGATCACCACGGCATCAGTGGTAAGGGAGAAATTGGGTAGGTTGGGGTTATTAATGGGAGGGTGGGGGAGATGTTTTGGTAGGAGCACAGATAGGGTTGTTCTGCGTTGTTTAAAATCTCAAATTAAAATGAAGGAACTTGATGAATTTTCTGAGTCAAATAGAAGGGCAGCATAGATCCTGAAAGATGGAGGTGGGAAGAGATAAAGGTAACAGCCGAGATGAACACGCGATGCATTTTGACAAGTTGAAGAGATTGGAAACTGTAAGCAACTATTCACTGTTCAAGAGAGCTATGATATTTAAGGCGAAAACTAATAAGGACTGTTTTACAATATCGAATCAGTTTTTTGTGAGAATTAGAGCGAAGGGAAATAAGATTAAGGAGAAAGCAGATAAAATTTTGCCAACATTATAAACCTTAGGCTTGAGTGATGTTGGACTCGTTGTCAAAGGGAGACAGCGAACTTTTTAATACTGATAAGAAAGCAAGCGATCAAGGTGTTCCCGTGTCACAGCGAGGCAGGCAAGGAAGGAACTACAATTGCAATTAGTTTTAGAAAGATAGTAGCGAACCATTTACTTATAATTTCGTATGAGTTCGAATGACTTCAAGGGCAAAACAAACGTGGATGTGGAGAATGAGTTATGCATTTGCCCCCTTAAAAACAAACTAGGTAATTAAAGAGCAGACGATGAATAAAATGAAAAAAAGGACAGATATGATACCACACAAGAACGAATCAACGTATGATCCTTATGAAAGACCAATACGTAATATTTCAGATTATAACTATTACTACCAATAGAAATAGCTAAGTAGAATATTATAGAAGGAGTTACACCAATCAAGTGAGGTTCCAGATTTACCTCGAAATTCAGTAATAAAGTGAGGAAGAAATTTGTGTCCACAGTATCAATTATTTACTGCCGAGAGATCGATAACTCCTCCTTTCTTCCATAGCAATCATTCACATGTACTATGTAGAGCTAATTTTGTGTTGTGAACTGCCTTGAATCGAGATTTTCAAAGATCTCAGCAATCATGAGGAGGACATGTGTTGGGGTAGCCAATTGACAGCAACCACTAATGTACTTAAGAAACGAACATGTGTAGAGAAATTGGCGGAGACTTTGTGGATTTTTGTGGTTTAGGATTATTTTCTCGATACTTAGTATTAGATTAGCGTATTTAAAATCATAGTACACCAAAATAGATTAGAGGAGGATGTTAAATATATTAATGTGTAAATGGAGAAGTAGTGGGAGAAACTGACAATAGAGACATTAATAGGATGGGTCGGAAGCAGAAAGGATCCTTTTTTAACAGTGGGGAGAAAGTAAATATTTGAAATTGGGTGAAGAGGATGGGAGCCATTGGGTACCACATATTTATTTTCAGAATAGAAGGCGAAAAATTCATCAGTATGATGAAGAAAAGACCTTACCTTTTTGGATGTGATGAGAGACAAGTAGGAAGCTTGTAGGCTATGTACAGAATAATTTTGTTATCGGCAAAGATACTAGGGATTTTGGCTTCATGGACAGAAATTAGACGCATGTTTAAGAGTAAGTAGCATGAGGTATTCTATAGAAGTTGTTGTTTTTTCTTTAGTCAAGCTTGTTACAGTAGTAGCGTCCGATAATAAGTATTAATTTTTCTCTTTGTTTTTTCAAAATAGTCCAAAAAAGTCAAAGTACACTCAGTTGAGGGTATATCTTTGGGAAAAGGAGGTCATTTACATAAATATAGCAGGACAGACTCTGATTAATGAGCGAAAGAACTTATTAAAGTGAGAATTAGGAGTTTATGGTTTACACTAGAGAAATTGATAAGCAAATTTCTACTTATCTTTTAATAACCAATGCAAGAGATAAAATAAAAACGGTAACGAGACTTGCTGGCAGCGGATATGCGATTCTTTGCTGATAGAGCAAGGGAACAAGAGAGCTGTCGTTAATGATGTAGATACTGAAAATTTAAAAGAGGAAAGGCAAAGTTTTGGCTGAGGGCTAAAATATATTGGCCTGAAAAGAGATTAAATATTTAAAATATCAAAAAGTACTAAATATGAAGGAGGATAAGGGAAGGGGTGATATTATTTAGAATAACCAAGGTTGAAGATTATCAGGAGAAAAAGATCATGATTCAGATGCACTTCCTTAATGAAAGAAGTATCAGATAAATACCGATAATTGTACTTTTGAAAGACAATCACAAACAAGGATGTAAGTATATCCTTTCAAATTACATTATTGAATTTAATAATATTTTTAGATTAAGCTTGTTTGATATTTTTATTGAAAAACGACGGAACGGTTTAAGATCACCTATAGGAATGAGATATAAACGGCGGAAGGGGTGATGTGTATTAAGATGGAGATATTAAGAAATTATAATCTAAAAATGGAGAATGTAAAATTCGAAAAGGAAACAAATAGAATAGTGTGCAGTAACATCAAAAACGTAACGAGGGCAAAAACGACAATTCAATAAAAAAACATCGATAGTACAAACCAAAACACAAGCCGAGTCCAGAACAATGATAATCACTTCAGAAGACAACAGGTGTTTGGAGGAAAAAGAACGAGGATAATAAAGTAAAAGGTATCATAGGTGAAAAATGGCACAAAAAGAACCTTATTACGTCATTATCTGAGTCCAAATTAACTGGATGCACAAAAAAGAATTCGCTAAAAACAATTGTTAATTTAACTAGAGGGGCACGATCTAGTGGAACTGTGACGAGAATCAATCCGATTTGGACTCAGAAACCTTAATTACCACTTGTGACATTGGTCTCACCTTCATATCTCTAGAAATGGCCGTTTAGTACCTATAGCCACTAAGTGGCGCCACCTGATGGTCAATTTATATCATATTCGAACTAAGTATCCTCAATAACCTTTGGTAGCCAGGGACTCGTTGTGGACAGAAGATGAACATAACATTAAATTTGCATGACCCATAGAACTGGTTTTTGCGCCGCAGTTACAAACAGGGCTAATGCAGTGTTTCTTTTAAAATAATAGAAGGAAATGAAAGAAACTCAACGATATAAAATAGAAACCAGGAAGATAAGAATAACTAAACTCATTGGATATTTCATGAATTAGGTTTCATTAAATTTCATAAAAAAAAAAAATCGGCAGTGTTAAAGAGAAGGAGCAAGTATTGGCAACGAAATAAGAAACAAGAGACAACCTTAATCTCGGTAAATTGTTAAAATTACAATTTTAGGCTATTAACTTAGTAATCTCTCATAGAATTGAGAACACATAAAATTAACCAGCATTTGAACTGCATGATTGTAATCTAATGAACTAGTGCACTATCAAAATTGCAAAATTATAGATAAAATTTTATGTCGATTTGAAAAAGGTTGAGCATAATGAAGATTAAAAGCTAAATTTAAGGAAATAAAAATAATAATTTTATTTTTATTATTATGGTTCCGTTATTCATGAGAAGAAAAGAGGTTTAATATATTTTACATGAGAGATAAACTAATGGGAAATGAAAAGTTTTGTATAATTAATTGTTGCGGCTTTCGATAATATAAATATTTAAAATCATAATTTTTTTAAAGTATGCAGATATTAGATCCAACAAAAATTTTCGTTTCAGAAAATCATTATGTAAATTACCAAGGTAGAAAAATGGAGGTTTAGAATAATACCAGTTGAAGACAGGGTAATCTATAGATGGATTCCTTCGTCTAGATGCTATCAACTTGGATATGGAGATAGAGAGGATAAAAGTGAGTTGAATATTTGAAAACTGGAGTTTCGAGCAATGTTTTAAATATATTTTACAATATTTTACACTACTCTAGGATTTTTAATTATTTACCCTTTTTTATTTAAATAATCTTAAAAATATAGTTTCCTTTGCACAGTAATTCCAATGTTAATTTAGAAATCCATTCTAAATTGTTTCACATCCTGAAGGAATGTATCCCGTCAGCATTACAATATTGAGCCCTTTTCTCTAAAGAAAATTAACTCCAACTGCAGCCAACCTTGATATATTTGATCATATGTATTTTTATAACTTATTCGGTAATAAGCTGAGCTTTATTACACGATAGCTAAGCAATACAGTCTTTTATTGTTCCATTTCTTCATGATCATCGTTTGAATTTATGATCTTTGAGTGTTTCTTTGGTTGGATATGCATATATCCATACGTGTTTTAGTCATCACGAAATGTTTTTTGTATCCTCTGAGAGGTGGCAAAATTTGCTATCAATTGTCCGACAAAAGAAGCCTCCTGCACCAAGAATTTGAGTTCAATTTAATTTTAATTTTTGCGAGGATCCGAAATTCTACTAAAAATAATGGTAACGATTTATTGTCATCAAATATATTTTTCGATCAACATTTAGCAAAATATGTATAACTGGAGTAGGTATACATTAGAGTTTCCATTCTGATATATACATTAATATGTATTTAAGGGTATAAATAGATACAAACAATTATTTGGTAACGTTTCATGTATCTTTTAATCTATAAAACATTTTGCAAGCTATTTTATGATAAGTGAATACAAACTACAAAATAGAAGAATAATAATAAATGTATTTAATTTGATTCAAAATCTAAAACGTTTATCATTTTAATATATTTTAAACACTATTACCATATATCAGCTATTAATAAAACGTAAGTAAACAAAGTTTTAAGAAGCATTATTATCATTAAAATATATCTAAAACTACTTGTGACAAAGTTATGAAATAAAAATTTCAAACAGAAGGTAAATGAAATTAAAAATTCTGGTTTTCGATAATATAAATATTTAAAATCGATAGAATTTTTATTGAAACCGCAACCCAATGTATTGCCTCAGTGTTAAACGTATTTCTTAGGTTTATATTTGAATACCTCGAAAATGTGGATAAGAAAGAGTGTAAAAAGAAATTTTGCGTCGATTTTGCAAATCTCGATTCAAGCCACAATTTAATAGGATTTTGCTATGTTTCATTGACCCGATCGATCCTAAGGTAACGTCACTCGTGCTCTTCTAATATGATAATTTCAGGACCAAATTCAGGTGACGTGTGAATATTAATCTCAAGGGAAGCATTCTAATAGGCAATAATGAACTAAATAGACTTCCAGTGTTGCACCCGTAATTTTCTATTGAAATAAGAACTATTTTCCAATTGTGAAAGAAAATCCTCTTGGAAGACTAGGTTTTCTATCAAGGAACTCTATGATCATCTTTTTCTTTTTCTGGAAACTCCTTTTACGCCATCATTGGATGCGTCCGTTGAAATGGAAAACTTAACTAAACATTTCCCGTGGGCTACACACATTTTAACCTACAAAACACTTTTGAACCACATGAAGGTTTTGAATGCTTCATCCATCCTTTTGAGAAGGATCCCTTTATCGGAGTTTCCACATCGACAAGTGCCTTTAACGATTGAACGCATGGAAACCATTTAAATGGGCAGAATTTTTTATTTTTACAAACAGTGATTTTATATAAGTTTACCAGAGAATTTACTTACTTTTTACACTATTTAAAGAAAACAACTTTTTTTAGCTGATGATTCCTATACTAACTCTCTTTGTAAATAAAAAGTAAAGGAAGGAAGGAAGGAGGGCTCCTTCACTAGTTTTATCAAAATGTCTGGACTTAGGTAAGTTATTGTATATACATTACTGCATATGGATCTTTTTATAGCAAATGATAGTAAAAATGACACATAATTTCTTGATTTGAGGGAAAACTACATTTTATCACTTTTATTATCAGTTAAATTCTGATACGCATTTAAATGGTCTCTATGGAGCTCAGTCAACTCACTGCAGCATAAGAAAAATACTTTAATCAAAAGATTTTTACACTCTTGATGCTTATTTTACTTTATTTTGATCATATCTGATATATTCTTATCCACAAGGGTAAGTATGTATACATATGAGTATATATTTAGGATACTAAAAATTTGGTTGTTACTAATTTTTAAATATTACAATGTATTCTCGTGTAAAATACCTAATAATTTTTTTTTCCTTCGTTATTATGGCTATGTGTTTCTCTTTCAGATGTCTATGAGATGTTGAAGAGGCAGCCAACTACCTGTTTTTATTATCTATCGAAAAAAATGGCACAGACATCGAAATTACTTTGGATTCTCCAGATGATGTTGAATAATCTGATGTAGACGACGTTAGTGAGGATATAGCTGTTGTGGATCAAGAAAATGCCCAATTGCTGGGAGCAGGACCTCTGGCCCAACACCTCTATATAAATCTGACAAACCGAAACAGTCGCATTAATCCTTATTCTCCATGTGGAGCATCAATATTTTAAGAGCAGAAAGAGTTTTGGTTTGGTAATCATGTAGCTGAGCTTGTCGCACTAAGCGGAAAGGGGCAAAACACTCAAATCCTGTTTATAAATGAAAGAAATGTGAATTTCACATTTGTGATGAAGGTGTTGCCCAGGGCTTGCAAGGGGTAAATATACAATCTATTGTAGAAAAATATCAGATAAAGGACTAAACCTGTGGACATATTCACATACTTTTGGTACAAGAAATGATTGAGGTGATAATAACAGAGGCAAACCTTTATCATCAAGTTAAATTTGGGAAAGATTTATGTGTTACCGAGAAGAACTGTATCAGGTACTTGGCATCTTTCTTCTCTCAGGTTATAATCCAGTTCCAAACTGACGGCTGTATTGGTTGAAGCAGGTAAACATCCGAAATCTGGCTGTAACTCAGTGAGGAATGAGAATTAACCGGTTTGAGGAGACCGTGCGAAGATTAGACTTTTGGATAAGTCAAAGCAGCCTTCGGATGATAAGATATTACAGATTCACATTCTTTTGGAAAATTTTAAACAAGCTCTTTATGGATGTCGCGCAACTAGTTCCTATAATATCAGCTATTGATGAAGCTTTGGAACCATATGATCTGCGAAATGGATTCAAACCATTCATTAGATGAAAGCCCGCGAGATTTGGCTACAAGGTTTGGTGTTTCTGCTTTCATGAAGGCCTGTTAATGAATTTCCGCTTGTATGAAGGAAAAGATTCTAGGCTTCAGAAGGTAATGCCTGTGGGTGATTCCGTCATCCATGCATTGGCCAAAGGGACAGTACCTAAGTGTAGCAGTGGATATACTGTCAACTTTTTTACATCACTGCCTCTTCTACAGAATTTCTAGGAAGCTTATATTAGTCTGATAGCTACAATTTTTAAGGACAGTGTCAAGGATTTCCCATTGTAAAAGGTGAGAGGGAAGGTAGAGCTGCTTCAGGAAAAAGAAAAAAGATTGCCATTTTCGCCTGGTGTGAGAAGAGCGATGTTAGGGAGGTGAACAACAGAAGTGACAGTGCATCTTTCTCACTGGAAAAATGCAAACGGTGGTAAAAAAGAAGAAATAAGTGGTAGTAATCCCTCAGTCAAATATTGTAAAGCTTTACAACAAAGGAACGGGAAGAGAAGATCTATTTGATAATTTTAGGGATAGGTATAGTTTCATTGTAAGTGGGTGGATTCTCTACAGAAAGTTTCATAAAGTGTCACAGCTAGAGTTTCTGAGGACAATTTTCAATGTTCTGCTAAAACAATTAGATAAACCTCGTAGACCTTCTCCCTTTACTTCATCCGAGCACGTAGGCTACGACATAACATATTTTATGTTGTGGTGTGAGATATTCGTACTCAAAGGCGGAGTGGTGTATGTAAGAAGAATGTGAATTGTGAAGCCTAGGTTCTCCAAATGTGATGTGGTACTGCACATTCAGTACTTTTTCGAGTATCATATAAAAAAATAGGAATCTGTGTTTCAGTCAGCTGATGTAGATGCCTATGACAAATCTCTTTTTATTCCCTGCATATAAAATAAAATCACAATTTATAATTTTCAGAAATTTCTGGTTTAAAATATATAGGCGTAAGATTTCCATAAATTTTGTTTTTACTGGTATGAATCTTATTATAGACTGCTACTTTATTTATTTTGCGGCAGATTCTTATAATAATTTCATTATCTTTACATTATTTTGTTAAAATTACTCTCTCTAAAATAAATATCCATTTAATGAAAAGATTCAACACATATTTCTTTCATTTAATCCAGATCTATCAATAAATTTTATCATTTCAATCCACACAAAGAGTGAGAGATTCATGCAGACTAAGAAGACTAAGGGGGTATCACAAGGACGAACGAATCTTCAACCGGCATCTTTGGTAAATTTCGGGGCAATAACAAAGCAAAACGAGTATAACGGAAGCCTGCGATCCAAATAGGCGAGAGGACGCCAAGCCTTTAGTCACCGCGTCCTAAATCAGAGCAGGACCCACTTCGGACGGCAAACAAAATCGCTTCCGGGAAACTTTATATATTTCTCAGCACGGAAACGAAAAAATTAGTATCCAACCAGAAGGCCAGCACTGCTCACGCAGAATCTAAGCAGTAATCACGAGGATTCATTGGAACCAGCCTAAGGACAGAAGTGTTCCTTCATACGCGACTTCGTGTTACTCTAGGAACTCGCAGTTGTTCAGAACTACGACTGTCAAGGATGCAATGACTCATTCTGGAAAACGGGCTTCGCTCCGTGCCCTGCAAGGATACTCCCTGAAACCACTAATCGAGGCCCACTTCGCCCCTCCTCGGAAAATTGTAAGCGTATTACCGTTTTCTCGATCGCCGTTGAAAAGGCGTGAGGCTTCCAATTACGAAGCTTCACTCTAATCTTCTCCCGTTTTCACTCGGTTAAATATTGTGCTCCTCATAGCTCGTGCCGAAGCATTTCATTGTAAATTAATTCCTTTGTTGAACGATTATTTTTCACATAGTGTATAAATTATTGTTAAAATTCTGTTATTTGTTATATAATATTAAATATTATTGTTGTTTCTCTTGTTTATATCATAGAAACGAATAAAAAGCTATTGATCTATTTTCTAATTCAGCCAACGGAATACATGCACTCGAATAACCCCCATACTTAAAATGGATTTCTCCCCACCCGCGTCTGGGGAAGGCAAGCGAAGGTCAGTGAAATCTACCTGACCGATTTAAATGGGCGGGCCATATTTTCTTATTAGAGGAGCAAAATTGAAAAAATATGCATCATTCTCAGTTTTAGATCCAAATTGTCAAGTTATATAAGAACCACCTATATAATTTGGATAATAGAGAATAGTATTCTGTGTTAAAGGGTTAAGTGGTTGAATATTTACCCACTTTTAAGAGAAATCACACTTCACACAAATGAGAGAGTTGACGACAAAGTTTTGCTGAACATTTCATTACCTAAGATATGCAAGAAAGAAACATCCAAAAAATACTTAATCTTTATACAACAAGGATTGCTGACCAAAGGTCGCGTGCTCTCACTTGTTCTGATTTATGACTTAGCGACCTTCCAAAGTTTTGACAAATCCAGGACTAACCTTGAGACCACCTTGGCAATTATATCATTTGAAAAGAATTTGAAACAACATGAGGGTTTCAAATTTCGTTAGAATCCGACGAATAGTTACAATGTCATTAAAAAAACCCTAAAAAAGCAAGAGTGGGTTCCACCGACCGACCAACCAACATCTTGAGATGTAGACTCGCCTGCGACTAAAAATGTGATCGTCATTCAAACCAGTTGGTTAATTATCAAATATTACGTGTTGGTTATGCGGATGTATGGTGCAGGTGGTTCAACGTGTTATTGATATTAGTTTAATTTTACAGAAATTGTTCAGCGATCCCACCAAACAGGATGTCGAGTATATAATTCAATGTCAGGAATCAAAAATTGTATTCGGCTGGAAAGGTATAGTGTTCTAGGTTCTTTAGCCATTTATCATGCAATTATCATCTTCAACTTTACCTCCAACCTTATATTGATATGTAACATGCGCCTTGATACTGACAGACAGGACATGGGACGTTTTAGAGCTCTCCTCGTTGTTTCCAAGGTGTCCACTTTAATTTGTCTCATTTTTTTCAATAGCCCGACTTTGAACACCGTCTATTATCTCTGGTTAAACCAAATCAGATCCGAAAGTTTGCATATTTTCTTAACTATGGAAGCCATTGGCTCTCTACCCGATATAAATGATAATTTGTTTCCTACCTCAAATAGCCTTTCCTCCACTTTCATTAGTTTTTGAACCACTTTATTTATCTCAATTTGAACTAAATATCTATCGACACCCTTAAGTATCGAGCCCTTAAAGTGTTTGGTAATTTCAAGATTTTGTAAGAGCAATTCTCTGGTTCATGAAATGTTTGTAAATATAATGGATTTTGTATTAAGTTGCACGAAAACTTTTTATCCTATGAAACTTGAGGTAGCTATAATATTAATTATAGAATCGAAAAAAAGTGGACCACTCTAACTTTGAAAACATATACCACACAGTTATACTTTAAAATTTACATTATTTTTTTACATAAATCTTTAGATTTTCTTGTGGAATTATGTGCCATTATAACAATTAAAATTACCAATAAACTTAAAATGTAGCACCAACAAAAGAATATTTGTTAGCAAATTACCCATTTTCTCTACTTTTTAGTCGAAACTATTCACAGATCTTAATTTAGCAATTCTGATTGTTCTCATTCAAGGCATGTACTGATCTCGGGATTTAAACTATCAATATAGTACTTATCAGAATTCTGTAGACATTTGAATTACTCTCGCCTGCTTAAGGAGGAGATTTGAATAAGAGACATACTTAGTTTGCTCCTGTTAATATCTTTGTATCCCCAGTCACTCGATTGTATGTCTTTCACAGTACCGTATAGTTCAAATTTCTAAAAGATACGTGAAATAGTAAGTCAATTGAGAGGATGGATCCAAAATTGTCTCCCTACTGTGTTGAACATTATATATAATCTGAACTATAAAATATGCTTTTAGAATCCATTTTATTTGCTCAAATGATAAGGGCACACTTCAAATTTCCATGTTTACTGTGACTAAGCAAAGGTACTATTATTCTATTTTGTATCTGCTTAACCTCTTAAGACTTATGGTGAAGATTCTACCCTGGCTACAAGTTAGAAAAAATAAGAAATCATCTAAATCTATTGAAGGGTAAACCTAATGGGCATTATTAGCCCTAATGCTTTTATGTTTAAGCTTGTTAGTAAGACTGTAACCACATATTCTAATATATAGACCCATTTATTCTAATAATGGTACAATTTTTTCAGAGGATGATATGTATCGTATCGAACGCTTCTGTCTATTCAAAAATTATCCAGAGGTACAGTTATTTACTGATACCTTCCTTAAATAGAAACCTTTAGTTTTCATTGGATTTCGGGCCGTTCTTCATCTATTGAACCACGAAGTGATTGCGGATATACGACCGATCGAGAGGATTGAATAGAACAAAATTTTTTAAATAAAGACACAAAGAATCCAAACTGAAACAAAAAAAAATCTTTAGACAGAAACTGACATTTCGTTATAGCTGAAAAACAAATGAATATTATGGAGGCAGAAAGCATAGAGGAAAGCTAACCTAGGGGATTTAGCTGGTTGTTTGTTTTTCTATTTGCTTATATTATAAATAATTTAAAGAAGATGACTAGTCATTAATTCTGGATTTATTTGTTTTGTTAATAGAGATTCTAGAGTTTTTAATTCAAGAGAATAGGAAGCACAAGTTAATAATCTAAAGGAATAAAGAATAAACGGGTGGTTATGTTTTTGTGATTGATTTCTTAGCGAAGATAATTCCTGTTTAGAAATATCAATGCTATATCTATATGATCACTTAAAATTCTTAGAAATACTAGATTTATTTATATAATAGTTTGGCTTTTAAATCGACTGCATGTGGCACACCTGAATTTATAAACAATGACTGATCGTAAGCATAGTGAGTTATTTTTTGCGGAAAAAGTATGAATTAATGAAACGAAAATTAGAATTTATAGGAAAGAGCTTTCATTGAGGTCAGTACTTTTTAAGAGCAGAAAATAGAGTTTGATTGAATTTACTAGTAAAATATTTAAGATATGATAGTTTAAGCAACACTTTTTGTTTAGGGACTGTTATTGGCTGTGTTTAGTGAAAAGACTAGTTTGATAAGAAATGAGGTTAGCTTGTCAAATAAATTATCTGGCAAAGATTGTAATGAAAATGTTTCAAAGATATTTTATTTCATAATTAAAGTGAAACCAATCTCAACAGATGTTGTATGCTCTGTATATCATGCGCTTTTAATGCTGGCAAGTTTAAAATATGTAGGAGTGCAAGTGAAGAAATAGGTGCCAAGTTTGGTGGTAGTAGGTGTTTTGAACACCTAGCAAACTAACAATAACGTCAAGAAAAGAGATTTTATTACTTGTTTCTATTTACATTGAAAAAATAATATTGGTTGTTGGTCATTTAACACTGGAGCACCGGAAACCCTTGGATACCTAAAACAGCGAGGGCGGTTATTTTGACCGATATCTACTATAAATTCAATTTACGTTTATTATGATTAATGGAAGCAACTCAAACTTTTTACATGTTTTAACTTAATTTAAAAAGGTATACAGTGTATATCACCATTTTGAATAAGAAATATTTAAAAAACTCATATAAATATTAGAAATTAATAGAATTAATGTATGGTGCTCAGAAGAATCACATTTTTGTTTGGTTTGAATTAAGAGCGAGTTAGCGTTTTTTGGTCTTTCTTCAAAACCCGAGTGTCGAACATTTTCCTGAAAAATTATTGCTGCAAATTGGCAGTACCTTCCAGGTACGATTTATTCACTCAACATGTAGAGTATTTTTGTGATATTTTTTATGGCATAAAGAATATTTGTGATAGTATTTTTGTGATATATGTTATGGCATAAGCTTTGTCTTTCGTAACGTTTCTTCCTTTTCCAAAGTATGCTTCAACAAACTGAGGAACTACATATTGTGAAAGTAGGTGGTTTAATGGACGTTTTTAATCTTTAACGGGGTATAGAAATCCGTTCAAAACGTATCTTTACTTGTTAAGAGCAACTATCGAAAATTTGATTTCCAATTTGTCTAGCTCAGTGTGAATGTAATGGGGGAAAAGGGCCCGATGATTTAGTTGGAAACAACTGTTCATCACAGGTTATATTTTTGCCTGCTTTACAGCAAGGAATGCAATTATGTATGAATTGATGACAAACTTCAGATACTAGGACATATTTTTTCGTATTAAGCTTTCAGATGTGTTAGACTTCATCTCTAAATGGATACATCACATAATTTCTGTAGAACTATCTCGTGCCATTGTTTTATGAAAAAACGGAGCTGCCTACTCTTTGACCAGATATTATGAGCAGGTTGGCACTTAGCCAATATTCCTCAAGGCAAACATGATGCCAACAGTGGCCATAATTCCTTCCAGTTGCACAGTAAATGAAGAGGTTTTCAATTGTCTATCAGCTTACACATTAGTACACTTGTATATATTTTCAAATAAATTCATCAATTAGCAATTTAAACGCAATTAAAAAATATTTTCAGCATTTCGTCGTTTGGCATAAACTCTTGGACCAGGTTCTCCACGAAAAATATTGTCGGATCGAGTATTTCCCTCAGCTTTGCTGTCGAGTTCGATTAACTCCCATTCTGTGTCATCGTTCGTAGTTAGACCGCAACCAATTTTTATCAAGCAGGAATTTTACATATCGTTTGCAACCTAATGTGCCTCCCATTAACCAAATAAAAGAAGCACTATAATAAAGGATAGGCCCAAAATAGTAACAATATTTAGTTGAATAATATTTATATTTGTATGTTATGAAAAGTCCTTAGTCAGTTATAAATTCTCCTGGAGTTTCTCAACTCTCTATAGGTAATAGGTATATATATATACTAGCATATTTAAGTGCCCATGGAAACTTATTTTCCTTGCAACGCTTAGCTGTATTATTTTCTCTTTATAATAAGATCTAAGTAAATGAATAATATTATTTATATTCCTTTATTTCCCTTTTATTATATACTGTTTAAAAAGTTGAAAATGGGTAGATAGACAAACAAAACAAACATACAAATAACTTTGGCTCCATAATAGTATGAAAATATATAATAAAAATATTGCATCGCAAAATATTATAATATCGGCCTAAAATATATCACAAAATATTTGCTAAATATCATCGATAAACTGATACACTAATCCTCATATAGGAAAAATGTAAATATTTATTGTACTCACCCGAAAAATGACCAGAATTGCAAACTTTATTAGCTGCATCACTCTTTGACTGGTCATCTCTTGCTTCAATAGAGTCAGGGTAGGAACTTTCTTCCTGAGTAACATAATCAACTTTGCTATCATCACTGTTCACACGATATTTCACTTTCTTCTGAGTTTCGATCTGAAATTTCATTTATAAGAGAGCGTTTTGCGCACATATTGGAAGCCGCACAAAATTATTGGCCGCCTGTAGTAGTAAGGAGCATAAAGTGAGATTGCACATTTCTGAACAAGTCATGACAACGCTCCGTTATTGGTCTTATAATAGTCGATCAAAGTGACCGTTCCGCTGCTTTAATAAAATCACTAAATTGAATCATATAACAGACAAGGCGTAATGGCGTTGAAAAGGCTTTCATGTAATATAATGTCAATCTAGCACAAATTAAGAAACATGCGGGAATTAAAATCGAAAAAAGCAATTATTTTGACCCCTTCGCTCTTTTATGTAGTGTTAATAAACTCAAAAATAAAGTAGCCATCAACGAATCTTTTAAACACTAACGTTACAAATTCTTTAGGACAGTTATCTAGTTTGTTTTTCGAGGTAATAAAGAAAAGGATTTGCTAAACTGGGACATAGTGTGGAGCGCATAGTTATCCTTTCGTGTTGAACATACCGAATTTCATTAAAAGGAAATACTGTGCTTTCTACAACGAACTTAGGAGAGTATAGAAGAGAGACTTGGTCAAACCGAAACCATCAAATTTGGATTGGTAACGAGTATCTGTTATGATGTTACAAGTTTCCAAGACGGATCCATCAATAGGAGTTATAACGTATTAATTGAATCCAATTGCGAAACGAAGTTCACAAATTACACTGAATCTTTCAAGATGAAATCGTTGTAAGTGGGTGGATCAATGAAAAGGAATAAAAGTTGCTAAGGTTAAAGCTAGAAGTATTGTTGGTGGATAAGATTAAATGGAGAGATATTCCTAACTTGTGAATGTTCGTTTAACCATAGATAATCTCTGGGGATGTACCCAGGCAAATATTTGGTGGGAAAAGTCAGAGAATATATCTCCCTTTTAAAAAAACGGAAAAAGTGGTTTATTTTTTCATTCATTTTCAGAATTAAAAGGATCTGAAACATGTTTATAAAATTTAGATGTGTCAGAAAGAATAGATGGCATTTTAGAAATATAATCATTCTGATTCAAAATGACAACCCATTTACCTTTATCAGGTTTACATATCACAATAGAACGATCTTTTTGAATAGTGGATGGCTTTTTAACTCTTCAAAACTAAATACAGGTATTATGGAATTCAAATTCTTCATATGAATTAATGGAAGTGAAATGGAAAATTGTAACATAAAGGCGTACCACAACATGTTAGGCAAACACCTTCGATGGCTGAAATTACAAAATCCAATAGATAAATCACTTCTTTTTAAGGCTATTAAATTAATCTTTGGTTAAAACCTGCCTATTGTGCATAGGTAAAGTCCGCCTAGGCATGTCCGATAAAGATTAATATATAACGATTTGGAAAAAATATTAAAATATTCTTCAGAAATATACATAACTATAAATTTAGAATAAAAAAATTTTGCTAAGCACACGATATTGGATTAGGAACAGACAACATAGAGTACCGGTATATGGGATCAACTCTGAGCCTTATAGTTGGTGTTTTGGGGATGTTCCAATATAGCCGCGAAAGAAAATGTCTCGTGTGGTAGGAGCAACCATAAACAGCTGACTTCCACAACGCAGCAGGAGCTTGTTGACTTAAAGCGAGGTGTTGAGTCTGTTCCATAAAGTTGCTTACCCTACTGATTTGGAGTGTCCAGAGTAGTTTTCTTTTAGAATTCTTGGGTTCTGATTCTTCAAGGCACTTCCATGCACATGCCTTTGTTGGTTTTCACTTATAAAGTAAAAAATAAAAATAAAACCTAAATAAAGATAGATTAAATAATCATTCTTGTTCTCTCTACGCTTTAATTTTCTCTAAGCGCATATATTCATGTTTGCTTGATCAAAGAGATAAAGAATGTAAAGGAATTTGTGCAGTATGATAGAAATGAATAGAACAACCACTGAGACAAATCGCAATTCACTTTCGAAATTTGACCTTTTACTGTATTAAACATAAAACACGAACAAGAAGCAGCCCAATTAAAATCAGCCATCTTGATTTTCTTAATGCAACAATACCTTATTCCTTTTCCATTTAGGGTAGTAGCCTTTTGAAACGTTTGTCAGTTTTAACAAACAAATCTCTTTCTATTTTCTTGTTTCTTTCAATCATTGATTGCTCAATTCAAGCCAAAATTAAATTTAAAATGTATAATAAAAGAAAATAACTATCTAGCGGTTTATTTTTGTTGCTAGTGAACAGATATGAGGTGTGAGTGAATGTTTATTAATATAAAGTCTATATATAATATACACAAGAGAAATTTCGTACATGCGCAGAACATAAACCAGAGTTGGCCGAAAATATTTGTAGATGAATGAATATAACGAGGAAAAGTAGACGCTAGTTTTTCATGGGCCAAGACTTCCCCCGCCTACCTTCCCCGCTGCCCCAAGACCCTTCGAAGTCGCACGCAAAAACTGATTTCGGTCAGCAGATTCCGTATATTACGAGACTGCCGGTATAAACTTTTATCCAGGGGTCAAATAACCAAGACTTGCTTCCTTTGTCCGTTAATATGAGGGTCTGAGAGCCTTTATATTTAAAACTTTGCTGCCTAAGTCTTCGTCGGCAGAAAAACTATGAACAGTCTCACTGTCCCCTCCGATTGTTTATGTCTATTTTTGCTAAATTGTCGAAATCCCACCTTCTTGGTGCGTAAACCTGAAGGGATGAAGTGTCACAGCTTTGAAAATTGTGCCCTAGAAGAGGACCTTAAGTGTTAGCTATTGTGGGTTCGCCCCACCTAAACACCCTCGTCTTCCCTCCCCAGTGAATATTTGAAATATATATTTTGATCTTGAGAATAAAGAAGATAGTTGGAACCAAGCTGGACTTACCATCCTGAGGTTGTTCGTTTGGTCACTTGGAAGAGCAGACCAATGGTATCGAGAGCCACTCTCCTACCATTCTCGTCCTGTGAAAATCACGTATCTCAGTTTTCTTAAAAAGCAGAGAGATACCTCTTACCATTGAAGAAGACCAAAGTGAATTCCCATTTGAGAAGAGATTCATATCTTGGTTGAGTCTTATCGTCGAGAAACCATAATTGGTAACACAGGGGTCAAGATAACATCTCCTCATCCAATATACCCTTAGTTAGATCTTCAAGTCGAGAGAAGCATCATCACTCGCCTCAATCACTCCGGAGAAGCATCTATTGTTATCCCAACCCTCCTTGCCTCAGCGAGAACGTCTGTAGTCATAATCGCTCAGACCAAGTCATCGAGGCATCTTACTTTCAAGGGCCCCCAACTATCGACACACTCCAAGTTAGAGGTTAAAGGAATCCAAAAAATTTTCATTTTGTTATTTCCCATTCCGTGCGAAAGTTTATTCGTAACAAAACCTTTTCAATCCAGTAGTCATAACCAAACTATTTTAATTTCAAATGACTTAACTAGCATTAATTGAGATTAAATCTCGTGTACTAGAAGCGATTTTTATTAGACGCTCTTACTATAGAATTAGTGTATTTAAAGATTTAATATTTCGTTCTTTTATGTGATTAAAAGTATATTTTGTCGGAGTTGTTTAATTAGATCCTCGAACGCAGCAGTGGCAATAGATATATCATAAGAGGAAGCCTCCTTGTTTGAATTATTAAATTAGAGCACTCTTAAAGAAAAGTGGAACGGATTAACTCATGTACGAATCAAATGTATATACGTACTCGGCCGTAAACCACCGCAATGCTGGACCAAGATTTTGACCTGTAAGAATTTGATATGTATTTTCAATGATAAAATATAGATTATCTCTTACTCAAATACTACATGATATAATATTTTCAAATATGTGTAGTTTCTTATTCACATACCTCTATAAAATGAGTAGGCACCTATTAATTTTAATTTGCCTTATGATGTGAAATTACTTTTGAGGAAATGTAAAAAAATAATATATTACACAATTAAGGGATCTCGATAAAAATTAATCATGTCTAATTTTAATTTTCATGCCATAATTTCTTGTAAAATGGAGTTGAAATTGCTAAAATATTTTCAAATCAACGCTGATATATGTAATTTTGAAAAAGTTTGGATTAAAATATTAGTCTTTAAAATATCATCTATAAAGATGTACTTATTATATCTGGCTCACTAAAGGTATTAAGATGTTAAAATACCTTAAGTGAACCACTCCACTCCTTAAATCAAATAGGGGGCTAATACAGTGCCATTACATTCTTATTAATAATACTCCTTGCATGCCGAAAATCGTTTGCTATTGGTTGCTTAAAGTAAACAGTAACAAAGGATACAAGTAAATGTGTGCATTAGCTTTAAGAATCAATATCTATTTGTATTTGTTAGAGGCCAAACGCATTGATAAAATACTTTAAGTATTTATAATCAATAAAATCGGTTGTAAAGGATGGATGCAATTAAAGGTCTTATGCTGAAAGTAAAGTGTGAAGAAAAATATGGTGGGTAAAGTTGTTACGACTTTTTAACATTCTTTTGGAGGAAAGTCTGTAGAAAGTATGAGAGGAGATAACGGAGAAGGATGTCAGGCATGAAGAAGAATTGTAAAGAATAACAATGAGAGCTGAAAAAAAATAACAGAATATATGAGAAGATAGGAGAAAAAAATATGCTCTAAATGTATTGATCATAGATAGGGAATATAATGTAATAGAATCATATAATAGGATTTCTGGTGGGTGCTTGAGGCAATTGTAATCATTTAGTTAGCTAGCTGCGCAGTGAATGATGTTATGAATGACGCAAAATTTCTTTAACAAGTTTAGGTTTTGTAGGAAAGTTTAGCAGTGATCCAGCTCTATTAAATAGATAGTGTTTTGAATATAAGTGATCATGTGAGGATCTACTAGTACGGTGAAACCTAGTATAAGTACGTGAATGAGCGTGAAAGAATATAATATTTCCATTTAAAATCAAATGTGGCTCAGAGAATAATCACTATGAATCTTTGAAATCTCTAATGATCGTCCGAGTTAAAAATTTGTCAGCTAACATCTTTTGCAAAACAAAGTTCAAGCCCTATTCTTTTGTTTTATTATAAGAAACGACATTATTTATTGAAATTAATAGTTTTTCTGATGAAAAAGAATATATTTAAGGTTTGCTCAATCTCCATTGCCATTAAGATACCAATTTCATCATATCTCTTTACTGAATCGGTGATTTCATTAATTGCTACTAAAATATTACCTAGGTATTCGTTACTAGTTTTTATTGTCATTGTTGTCTTACTTAAAGTTGAATTTTCAAAATACTTTCCTATCACCAATTCCAAAAGATTGAAGGTTTAGGAAAATAGCCTATAAAATTCTGTAGCTCAATTATTTTATCAGAGTAGAAATAAGAAATGTACAAATATTAAAAAAAAAATATATTTTTCTAATACCGAAATTACATCCCACTTTTGTCTTCTGTTTCACATGAAATATACAAGCAGTCCTCTATAAAGTTTGTTATATCGCAGCCATTTTAATATCTCTCGTACATTTCTTGAACATAATGATTGAAACTTTCTCCTTGATTCTCATTATAATTAACTCACTTGTTTGGAAATAAGTCGAAATGGGAGGTAGAAAATGCATAATTTCAAATACGCTTGCCCTTAGAGAATGAAGGATTCTGCAACTGTTTTATTGTATGGACTAGATTAATTGCCTATAAATTTGGCGAAAATAGAGTTAAATGAAAGCCAGGCATGCTTTTATTTGTCCTCCATGGATTTATCGAATCAAATATCTTTCATCAGCTCCATGATTTTCAGGTCCTAAAATGTAACTATCTCCAATTAAGAATCGCATACAGGTTAAAATTTTGCTTTTAGAAAAATATAATTTTAGCTTTACTGCTCTACTTTTAGAAACACAAGAAAAGAGAGTTGTTTGTTTCACCCAACTTTTAAACTTGGCACACTAGATACAACCTGTAAAGGCAGATAGTTCAGTAAATAATTGAAATTTTCGTCACCAAATAATTGGTCATAAAAATGAGGGGTTTTTTATTTAGAAATCAAAATAAATAAAAAGAGGATAAATCTTTCTATTATAAATATCGTAGTCCTGTGATAGCAATTTTAATTCATTTCTAATATATTGTATAACAATTTGTTGGACCCCAGTTTATGCACGAAGGACAAAACTAAGAATGTGTTTCTTTGTGTCTTTGATGAATATTCTTTGCTAAAATCTTTTTCTATCTACTCCCCGTAAGGGGCGCGGCGATTTGCCATCCTGGCCGCTGTGCTGATGGGACTCAGCACCCCGTCCGACCCCAGCTTAGTCTCTCCTACTTCCTTCAAAACACTTGTTTCCTCGCTTTTCATACAACCTCTTCCACAACTTTCAAGGGTCAGCCTCTAATTTCACAGGGTAGATGCTGACCTTCTTCTCAAGCCAACCGTCCTGGATCGGGGCTGAGGGGGGAGGGGACAATGTTCCCTAACCCCTGAGCTCCGGTTCGGAATCGGGGGTTTTTAACAACCTGCTTCATCCCCACTTATACCTTCCTCACATCCCTTTTCCTCTCCTCTTCACATTCCTTTCATTCTTACGCCATGTTCAAGGTGGAGCCGCCATGCCGATGGACTGCCAGGACACCAGGCGGGAGGGGTGGTCCGACATGAGGGCGCCTGGCTCTGCCAGGCCTTTAAGCAACTCTTGCACTGCGGGAGACTGCAAGAGGTGATGAGCTAGTGCGCTTCGTAGCACAAATAGGGTCACAATGCCCAATGATGTGAATAAAAAAAAAACCATCCCCCAACTTCCCCAAGAACATCAACGGAGTCGCCCTCAGGCAGCTCAAAGAAGAAAATGGAGGTCCTTTCCCTTGTGCTTGCGCAGGGGACCCTCCATACTTCTTTAACTGGAGAGGAGGCTTACTCCTCTCCTACGCCTAGGGGTGTAGGGGACTCCCCCTCACATCCTTCTCTGGAGGTGCTTTCGGGCACCTCCCTATTTCCAGCGGCAGTCCCTCCTTTGCTCTCTAAGGGGACTGCCAAGAAAGCCTGCAGGCAGCATATTGTCGACTGCCCCTCGTGTTAGCGGCTCGGTAGGGCAAACCTCCTTAGGGGGGAGAGGCAAGCCAGGCCCAATCGGTCGCTTCCCTCAAAAGACCTGCTGGCAAGAATATTAAACTTTGCCGAGGTCAAGGCCTGTGCCTCCCACTAAAGACTCATAATGCTGCCAAGGGGACCTGCTATGTCCTGGGACGAAATGGCTAACTGGAGGCCCCTCCTGTGATAGACATGGTCCTTGAGGTAAACCAGCCTTAGACGGTAGGGCCTTCCATGGAGGGGGAATCCGGGCTCGGCTCCAAGCACCGAACCCGAATCCTTCCCTATGCAAGGTCCTCCTCAAGCGGCTGGGGATTTTCAGGCAGTACAAGGAGGGGAGGGATCTCCTCCGGATGATGCCCCTGCGACCACCAGGACCTTCTCCATTTCAGGACAGGACCTGGCTGAGGCCGGTACATCTGGCCTAGGGGCTTCTACCGGCGAAGGCGAGAAGCGGGTTCATTCCCCGCCCTCCTCTCCAAAAAAGAGAAAGACCAATACCAAAAAGACAAATAAGACTCAGGGGTCCTCTTCATCCGTGGAGTCTGCGGAGACGGATGGGTATGCAGCCACTCTGGCAAGCCACCAAGCCAAGATCGGCACATCTGGCCCCTCTGCTTTCCCCCTCCGGTTGTGGAGCCCCTGACAAAGAGCCTCGATGACATCGGGGCCCCTGATTCAGAGGTTACCTGGCGTTTTCGAGCACGCTGGCTTTGAACGCTTCCTCGTTATTCGCTTCACTGATGGCACCATGTTGTCCAAGGGCAACATGATCCATCAGAGAAGAGAATTAGCTAATGCAAATGGTAGAGAGCCGAATGTGACCTGTTTCTCGAATGGTCGCCTTCTGGCGAATATGGCGAATCCCGCCGAGGCGGCCAAGATAAGTGCTCTTCGGACACTTCATGGCACCCCGGTGAGTGTGACACCGCACTCTATCATGAACTTTGTGAAAGGAGTAGTTTAAGCGAGGGAACTCGTTGACTACTCCATTGAGCACAACACCCTAGAGCTGGCCAACCATGGGGCGGTCAAGGTCAAACGTGTGATGAGAAAACAGGGAGAGGCCTCGAGACCCACTCCTACACTCTTCGTCACGTTCGACCTTGACAAGCTCCCTGAGTCGTTGCGTGCCGGTTGGTACCGCTCCTGCGTGAAGGCATTTGTGCCACTGCCGCGGTGGTGCTATTACTGTCATCGCCTTAGCCATACGAATCCCTCATGTAGACGTGCAAAGTCGGGGTCCCTCGAGGTCTGTGGAAATTGCTCCAAGGTCACACACGATAAGTCCAAATCGTGTGTGGCCAAGTGTGTCAATTGTGGAGAGCCGCACTCTGCTTCTTCGAAACAATGTGGTGCATATCTTCTAGAGGAAGAAATCCTGGCCGTTCAGGCCTACGATCGACTCTCATTCCGCGAGGCTAAGGACTTGGTCCTGGCGCGCCCGGCTCTGCCTGGGAAGGTAATATGCCTCAATAGTTAGAAAAGCACCCTCTTCTCCCAGCCCATCCAGGCCAACGAGCACGGTTGTTTCCGCGTTCATTCGGAGCCCTTCTGTGGGCTCTACCCAACCCGGGCGCTCCCCTGGTAAAGCTGGCGGCACAAAGGGTTCATACACAGACCTGGCTAAAACCAGGGCTCCCCTCTCTTCCCCCAGCGTGACCGTCTCCGGTAAGGCGAAACGGCCAGGCGCCTCCACCAAGTCGTGAGACTCGCAGGAGGGAACACCCCTGAAGATGGTCGCTAGGCCATCTTCCGGGGTTCCTAAAGCTGTTCCCCGAAAGGATGACAGCAACTAAGGAGCTTCGGCTCCTTCGCCTACGAGCCAAGGGGAAGCGAGTGACTCGGAGACGGTGGTTCCTCGAAAAGAGGGCCCCTCGCCTTCGAAGCCGCAACGCCTGCCGAAGGTTTCGAGGTGGAGGGAGAAAAAGACTCGCATAGCGAGCCCAACCTTCCCTAATAAGTGCTCGAAGGCAACAGCGCCTTCAGCACTTTGTCCGGCCAAAAGCGCCAGAGGTTTTGCCCTCGGCAAGCGTACGGCCATTCCCTTGAAGGTCTTCAGTTCGAGGAGGGCCCCCGCGTCTCCTTCGAGCTAGGCCTGGAGGGCGTATTCCTTCAATGGAATTCATGTGGACTCTGGGACAACTGGGAGCTGCGGAGGCTCGTCTCGTCCCATTCCCCGTTAGCTATCTTTTTGCAGGAGACCATGCTAGGCACGTGTCCCCTGCACTCCCTCCCGGGATATAAGGGTCTTGCGACGCCACCACCACGGGATGGCCGGGCTGGGGGATGCACGGTTTACACCCGGCATGATGCCTCCGTTCTTCCTTTCTTTTTTGATACCTTCTTTTAGGCAGTGGGTGTGCAGCTGCACCTGGATAGAAGGTATACTCTGATTTCTGTGTACATTCCACCGTCAGCTGACTATGAGGCGGAAAACTTCCACCGCGTCGTGGCACGGTTGCGGAGGCCCTATCTCTTGCTTGGAGATCTGAACGGCAAGCATCCTCTCTGGGGAGATTACTCCATAAATCTTAGGGTACAAGTCCTTGCCGATCTAATCGAAGAGCTTGAGATGGGTGTCCTAAACGTGGATGAGGTTCCGCATCACTGTCCGAGAACCGCTTCATTTTCTTGCCTTGACCTATCTTTGTGCTCTTCGGATGCACAGCCTGATTTTGATTGGTGGATGGTTGATGACCTCCATGGCAGTGATCACTTTCCCATTCAAATATCATTTTCAGGGCAACTGCCGCCTGAGAGACCACCTCGGTGGTGCTTGGCGCGGGCGCGGTGGCCTGCATTTCAGGAAATGACTCAATTCTCTATCTCAGTCGAGGAGTTTAGGTCGGTAGATGAGGCCGTTAAGTTCTTCTCCGGCAACCTCATCGCCGTGAGCCTGACTACTATTCCTAGGACGTCTGGCCGTTTTGCACGCCGACCACTCCTATGATGGTCGACCGAGTGTGAGACAGCCCTCAAACAGAACGGTTATGCCTACATGCGCTTTTTAGCGCCGCCCGAACGAATTCACTGTCACTGAATTTCGTCGGGCTAGGGCTAGGTTTCGGTATATTTCGAAGCACGACCGCCGCATTTCTTGGCGGGCATACGGGTCTTAACTTAACGGGAAGACCCCTTTAGCTGAGGTGTGAAAGCGAGTCAAAAGGATTCGGGTCAAGTTCTTGCAGGAACCCCCTCCCGTTCCCCAGGAGAATGGGAACGCAATCTCGGACCCTGCGTCCGTGGCGAAATCCTTAGTGACTGTTTTTTCCGCATTCTCTAGCCGTGATGCTGCTCCGCTAGCATTCAATGCACGTCGTGATGTCGCGGAAGGCCGCCAGCTGGACTCTACCTCCAGAGGCGGAGAACCCTTCAACGACAAGTTTACTGTAAGTGAGTTGCGTTCCACTCTCACTTCATACGTTATGCTTTGACACCTGAGTGAGCGAGGCATGGCCTTTCTGTTAGATTTGTCCAACAGGATCTGGGTGAAAGGTCTTCTCCCAGACTGCTGGCGAATCGCTTCTGTGCTCGCCTTTCGAAAGCCGTAGAGAGATCACTCTACTCCGACCGGTTTCCGCTTAATCTCTCTAACCTCTTGCGTGTGCAAGTTGATGGAGAAATTGGTAAATGTTAGATAAGCCTATTTCCTGGACAGCGGAGGCCATCTGTCTTTTGCACAGTGTGGCTTGCATAAGTTCCACACCACGTCGGATGCTCTGCTCCGACTGGAAAATGCCTTCTGCGAGGCTTTCTTTCGTAGACAGCACTAGGCCACGGTGTTTTTCGATTTGGAGAAGGCCTATGATACCGCATGGCAATACGGTATTATGGAGACTCTCCACACGATGGAAGCGAGGGGAGGCCTCCCAATGTTTATATCTGAATTTTTGCGAGATCGTCGATTCCGCGTACGGGTGAGGGGATCCTTCCCCGGCCCAAAGGAGCAAGAAGAGGGTTTCCCGCAGGAAAGTGTCCTCAGTGTCATACTCTTTGCCCTGCGCATCAACGGCCTCAACCTCGGTGCTGCCGGAAGATGTTCTCGCTACGCTCTACGTGGACGACATTTCGTTTTCCTTTGGCGCGGCCCAGAGGCCAACTCTAGAGCGTAAACTCCAACAGGCATTGAACCGCGTCTCTCGCTATGCCGAAGCGCAAAGGTTTCGGTTTTCTTTGGCCAAGGCTAAGGTAGGAAAATTCTGCCCCCATCCACGTCTTCACCCCGAATCAGATTTTTTTCGTAATGGGGTGCGCCTGGATGTGGTTGATTCGCACCGTTTCCTTAGGCTTGTATTTTACCAACGCCTCATATGGGAGGCTCATATTCGCAGCCTTAGGTCTCTTGTACCCGGGCCATGGACATTCTCCGTTTCGTGATGTTCAGCGCTTGAGGCGCTGATATGGCTACTGCCTTACTTTTATATCGATCCTTTGTTCGCTCAAAGCTCGACTACGGATGCGAGTTTTATGCATCCGCAGCTGAGCGTTTATTGCAGGAGGTGAATTCGATCCACCACACTAGCCTTCGCCTTGCGACCGGTTCCTTCCGCACTTTTCCCATTGAGACCCTGTTGGTCTATGCTAGGGAGATGCCCCTCGCTCTGCGCCGCGTGCAGTGCATGACTCACCTGTACGCGCGAGCCAAGCGCCTTCCTCAGTCGCCAACAGCTCTTACTGCATCCGCATCTGATTTCGATGGTGCCTATGCCGCCGAGAGACGCCAGTCATACCCTAAGCCCTTTGGGTTTAGGGCCAGAAAACTCCTTCCAGAGGTAGATATAGCTCTCGGGCCGCTGGAGCCCATGGTTCTGCCAAGGTCGCCACCCTGGAGGGTACCACATTTGGCTATTTCTCGCCACGCCTCTGCTTCCAAAGCTTGTACTGCTCCGGGAGTATTGCATTCAACCTTTTTGGAGCACACATCGTGTCACGCTGGAACCGTGCCAGTGTATACGGATGGCATCAAGTCCCAAGAGAAGGTCGGCTTGCACGCTGTATCCCCTCTGTTTGAAGTCAGCGGGGCTCTACCAGGCGCTGCGTCTGTCTTCACGGCCGAGCTGGTGGCAATACATCAATCGGTACGGGAGATTATGCGACGTGCCCGGTTCGGAGACCAGATTGTGATCTATAGCGACTCACAAAGCGCCCTGAGTGCTCTCGGGGCATTGGAATCTCCGCATCCCCTGGTTTGCGATATTTGTGAAGCCACGGTTTTGGCGAGCCGGGCAGATGTCGAGATTATTTTCTGCTGGGTTCCTGGACATGTAGGAAATGGCGGGGAATGAGCGCGCCGATGAAGGCGCCAAAGAGTCTGCAAGGACTTTGCGACCGGATGAGCGTTTCACTCTTCCTCACACCAACACCGTGGCAGGAATACGGGCAGCTCTTCGGACTGCTTGGCAAAGAAGATGGGAGACGGTCGAAGGTTCCCTAAAGTTGCGTCCTATTGCGCCGCGACTGTTCCCATGGACCTATCCCCCAATGCCGCGTGGCTTCGGGTTGCTTTCTGTCGTCTCCGAATCGGGCATACTCGTGTGACGCATCGTTATTTGATGGAGCACTCGCCTGCGCCCTATTGCAACGACTGCGTCGTCCTTCAGACTGTTCGGCACATTCTTGTCGAATGTCCCAGTCTGGGTGATCTTCGCGCACGACACCTGTCCCGGTACCGGGATGGGAGGGGTCGCTACCGCCTGTCCCTTGTACTCGGGACGAGTGCGTGCACTTTGACTGGTGGACTTGTTGACTTTTGGGGGGAGGCCGGGCTTTTCCCTTACATTTAACCAGGTTTAATTGTTGTTTTTGTTATTGTTTTTTTATTGTTTTGTCATTGTTATTGTTATTTCTTTTTATTGTTGTTTCCTGTTCAATTTTTTAAAGTAGCCTAGAACTAGGCTGTTTGTTTACGGCGACTTATACCTAAGTCAGCAGTCGCTAGATAGCCCCTTAAATACATAAAAAAATTCTATTTATTAAATATAGAGCTGGCTTAAGCAACCTTCCACCCCAGAAAACATCGAAATGGATGAATTACGATAGAATCAACGATTCTGAAAAACAGCCCTTTTATCTCTAAATAGGCTCTGTGCTGAATCATTCTTTATAAAATATTATAGAAAAGTCATTTGAGAACATAATACAATCATGTCCAAATGTTTTGGCAAATACATCTATTACAACATATTTATATATTTTCTATAATGTATGTTTATGTATATATACACTATATGTACAGTATCTATTATTTATCTTTCATTTTTCTTCTGATGGGTTCGAAATAAAATGTACCTTTGCACAAAAATATTGGCCAAACATCCTTATTAAACTATTAAATTGTTATCACTGTGATAGACGTGAGTGAGTTGAAAGTAAACAAAAAAACAAACATTTTATTTTGGGGACGTCTACAGAGAGCCATAAGCCATATTAAGAATAAGTTAATTTTGGTGGAAACATTAATAAAGTTTATAAGCTATTTTAACTTTACTTCTCTTAAAATATTACCAAATTCTGTCTTCATAATTTCTGTGTTTGGATTGCTAACGTCATCTTGGGGTAGATTGTTCCAGATTTGAACGATAAGGGTTGCGGTTGCTGAAAGCAAATTTTCCCTTGATGTTTTGAATATTCACGCTTTTATTCTTTTGGTGTGTTAAACGTCGCTGTCGCCTGTTAAATTAAAAAAAATTTCTGCAGTATCGGGAACATTTATCAACAATTTATGTTCCTCTTTGTTCTTCCCTTTTCCCTCTCTGGTCGAGTGTATAAAATATTGTGTTTTCTAACCGTATGTTTTAAGCTTAAGATGTTTTATTCAATTAATCTCGTATACAGGCGTTTACCTGTTTTATTATATCCACATCTCTAATTAATTTTGGAGACTAGAAGAGACCAACATAATCTAATATTGGTCTGAATAATGACGTGTATGGTTTTAACATCGTCTCTGAATTACACGTAGAGATAGATTGCCTGATGAATGATGCGACTCTTGATGCTTTATTCTAATTGCAACGCATTGACTGATAAAAATGAATTTGTTATCTATTTTAACTCATAGACAGACCTGCTCTTTTAATTCAATAATCTTGCTAATTTTCGAATTGTAAAGTTTCATGCCAGATTTATTGTACCATTTATGTAGTTAATATATATAGCCAATTTTCTAAACAGTTTAAGTCTTCCGTATCTTTTATTATCTGCTCAAGTTTAATATCGTCAGCAAATGGATTTCCTTAGTAATTCATTCCAGAACTAAAGGTGTTTACGAAAATTATAAAGAGTAGGTGTACCAAAGCAGAACCTTGAGGAATTATACTAGTTATCGGCAACTAGCCAGATGTCAACCAACTTTATATTACCCACAACTTTACGATCTGTGAACAAATATCTTATCAAAGTTTTCTTTTTCTAATGAAAATGAATAGCTTTTAGCTTTGAATGAAGGATATTGAATGGGAGTTTATGATATCGTAACTAATCAGAATCAAAAGCACTTGCTATATTTTCATAAAATGTGATGACACTATTGACAAAAGACCTGATGTGGGTCGCCAGTGATGGGGTATTAGGTAAATAGTATTGTACACGACAAGGTTACCAGTTTTGTAGGTATTGATGCCAGAAAAATCAATTGTATGTGAATGAAAGAGGTTTCCTTAATCACTACCTTATAAGGGCGAGATGAATTCTAATTTATGGGTAAAGGGTGGCATTACGGTGAATAATTCATCTAACTCTGAAGAAAATGATTTTTCTAATTGGCTGGGCTTACCGAATGTTTTAAGGCAAAAATGGACATACAAACATAAACACTATATTCTTATGAGGGAATATTAGGGTCCAAGCGGCGCGACATGGAGCATACAAGGAAAGTGACTATTAGTCTATATATTATCAACCCAAGTGCAAGTTAAGGGCGAGACAAGATTCAGTGGATTAAAAACGGGAGCGTGAACGCGAATGAATTCGTTATGATTGAATGTCTTAATCAATGAATGAAATATGAGTCTAAATCTCTCTTACCCTCCAATTTTCTTATTTATATATGCGCTCCTATGCAGTAGGCGTAGCCTTGAAATGACCTTGGGAAAACCTACCTCCGTTGTGGTTGCATTTCTCCACCCCCTGGCCGGAGCTAGGAAGCCTGTACACGGTGTGTACATTTACATGATTAAACTATTATTTGTGTAATATGATACGATTGTCGCTGCACAACATGTTACGGTCAACATCAGTGTTTACCCTAGCTCTTCATTAAACATCTGTCTTTGATAATTCAATCTCCAGCCGCAACTTGAGCTGTTTTACAAAGCAGGTGTTTAACCATTTTCTTTTACTCCTTCTTGTGTCTCACGCTCGCTTACTTATATAAAAATATATATTTACATCATATTTCTCATATAATATTGAATCTTTATTATTATATATATATATATAAATATATATATATATATATATATATATATATATATATATATATATATATATATATATATATATATATATATATATTAGTAAGGTATGCTTGGATTTATTATGACCAATTGGGGTCAAATTTGCTGAGGTATCCTTTGGGTCTATTGAATCCAGCAATTTTAGTTCCAGAAGCATACCTATTGCGTAGGCCAATTACTACAAGCCTGCCTACGTCGTAGTCCTACCATTCCAACCTTCCTTCCAATAAATCATATTGCCATTTTAATAAAACTTGATTTTTCTCAAAATGTTTATGTAATTTTAAATCAATAATTGATGTGAGGGAATCCCCATGTGGAAGATCTTTAGCAGAAAGGAACTCCCATGTGCAGCAGAAGGCCCGGCTAGGACTAAAGCAGTAAACCTACCTTCCCCCCTTCCACAAGCGGTAGCCTCGAATCGAGTGCCCCACGATTCATCTTTATGCAGGCTCAAATAGCTCTGCAAGAAGATTCAAGGCCCTTTGAGAGTAGAGCTGTTTCCCGCCTACCCCCAACTCCGGGGAGATCCTCGGACATAAATAACGCTCGACTCCCCGGAAGAGAAGTCTTGCCAGAACCCAGAAGATTTTCCCATGGTTCTGAGTCAAGTGCTAGCAACAAAGGAAAGTGACAGCTGGACTATTTTTCGGTCTCACCTTACGTACAGAAGACATCCGTAAGCCAACCCCCTCTCCCCTTCAGTAACCCAATTGAGTTAATCTTTCATCCTTTGTTTATTGATGTGATTTTTGCCCGTTAATTATCTCAGGTAATTTTCCCCTGTAATTCTCTAATTATTTTTTGGGGGGGAAATAAAATTCTTTTTTTGTACAAGTCTCTTTAAATAACCTTGAGCTTTGCCATTGTCCACAATTTACCTGACCCGGTTTCACCTTCTCGTTACTCAGCCCTTCTGAACGCGTGGTTTTCCGTTACCTTTGTCGGTTCGCTTTCTAACTATTGGTCCTCTCCCATGGATATAATATGGTAGTGATATAATTTAATGTCATACCACGACATATATATATATATATATATATATATATATATATATATATATATATATATATTAATTTACATATTATATAAATCTGGTGTCAATTGTGTTGGGTTTTTTACGAACCCGTGTCATTTTAATTTCGACATTAGAAGTTCACTCATTATTCACGTACATCCCTTTTATTTTAATTTTTGTATTGTACTGACAGAAGGCAAGTTTAAGTTATTTGAAGAGCAGTGGAACGTAATCTATTTAGATTTTGTGTTGGACCCCGGGTAATTAATTTTTTTTTATTGTGTTCGAATTTTGGAGACTCTCCTGGTTATTAATCCAAAAGAGTTAAGGTCTTTGGTGTCCAAATTCCCGTAGGATCATTTTGAATTTTTTTTTCCGCTTAGAAACGGCAGAGGAAGGTAGCTGTATCCTAATTTTTTTTGTGATCGAGGCCTTCACGAATATTTAAGAATTCGTTCCGCGTAGGTAGTGTCCTAGCTCGTTCGCGTATCAGTGTTCTTTCAGTTAACTGCGTAAAAATGTCATCCTTCGAAAAATTCAAGAGTCAGGGTGAAATGTTAGGTCTTTCTGGCAAAGACCTGCTAAATTACGTACAGAAAAAAGAGAAGAACGAACGGCAGAGCGAAGGGAATTGGAGATGGTGAAGAACAAACTGAAGATGGAGATGGAGGAGAACAAACTGAAAACGGAGATAGAGAACAAACTTAAGATGGAGATGGAGAAGAACAAAATGGAGGAGAACAAACTGAAGATGGAGATGAAAGAACGTGAACAAATTAGGCAGCATGAGCTGGAAATAAGCCCAAATCAAATGGATTCTCAGTCCATCGGTTCCCGGGCTGAAATTTCCCAAATTCCGTCAGTCCACCTTCCCGCTTTCAATAATGGAGAGGACTTTGGGTCATTTTTGGCCCATTTTGAGAGAATCTTTTAGATCATTAGATAGGATCTCGAAAATGATGGCGTGGCTCACTTACTTCCCTCCTAAATTCCAAGTTAAGAGATATCTTCGTATCTCTTCCCCCAGGAGCAACTTTGGACTATATATATATTATATATATACATATCACCAATGTTCCTAATTATGATTTTTTTTGGTCCACTAAATTGTTAAGTTTTTTTTTGTCCCATATTTATGCCTCCATTTAATTGTATCCCTTTTTTTTTGTTCCACTGAAATGTCGCCAATGTTCTCCTGTGATTTTTCTTTTGATTAAAATTGTATTAGTTAAATTCTCTATAATCGACCTGTTTAAGGCTTATCCCCGTAAATCCCCCGCTGAGCTCAAATTTACGTTTTTTTGTGTGTACACCTGTGGTAGCAGGTCAGAATTTCCCTAGACCTTTGATAATTCTAGTTTGACTGGTTGGGATGATCCTTTCCTACGCAACTGATCTGTAAAGCATCATCTTTCGGTTGGGAGATGTGTGAGGGAATCCCCACGTGGACGTTCTTTATCATAAAGGAACTCCCATGTGCAGCAGAAGGCCTGGCTAGGCCTAAAGTGGTAAGCCTACCCCCCACCCCCCTTCCACAAGCGGTAGCCTCGAATCGATTCCCCAAGGATTCACCTTTATGCGGGCTAAAATAGCTCTGCAAGAAGATTCGAGGCCCTTCGAGAGTAGAGCTGTTTCCCGCTAACCCCCAACTCCGGGGAGAGCCTCGGACATAAATAACGCTCGACTTCCCGGAAGAGACACAGAGTTAAGAAGTCTCGCGCAGAACCCAGAAGATTTTCCAATGGTTCCAAGTCAAGTGCTAGCAACAAAGCAAAGTAAGAGCTGGACTATTATGTGTATTTGGAATTAGCCCCAGCCAGGAGGTAATTTCACTGAACGATCGCACCGAGTGATTTTCCCGACTTTTTTCATCAACTCCTGTCGAAGCCCTCCTTATTTCGGGTAGCCAAAATACTCTCCCTTAGACCGGAAGTTACCGCTCCCCCCTTGCTTTTGGAGAACCGTCATCTCTCCATCCTCCCGCTCTGAAGTCCTAGTGGTCTCACCTTACGTACAGAAGACATCCGTAAGCCAACCCCCTCTCCCCTTTAGTAACCCAATTGAGTTAATATCCCCCCCTTCGTTTATTGATGTGATTTTTGCCCGTTAATTATCCCAGGTAATTTTACCCTTCAGTTCTCTTATTATTTTTTGGTGTAAATAAAATTTTATTTTTGCACATGTCTCTTTAAATAACCTTGAACTTTGCCATTGTCCATAATTTACCTGACCTGGTTGCACTCTCTCGTTACTCAGCCCGTCTAAACGCGTGGTTTTTCATCACTTTTGTCGGTTCTCTTTCAAGCTATTGGTCCTCTCCCATAGATATAATATGGTATTGATATAATGTAATGTCATACCACGACAATTGACTTCCTTATATTACACATAATTTAAGTTAAGCTTAAGGCTAATAAATCTCCCTTTACTCACTCTACATCTTTGGAAGATGGTAACAACATTGGCCAGTTTCTAATCCCTGGGAACAAAATTTGCCATCTAAATGTAATTAAACAGAAAAAAGGGTTAAGTGGAAATTTCGTTCGTAACTTCCTTAATAATTCAACCGTACATTTCGTCAGCCCTGCTAGTTTTATTAGTATTTAATTTATTAATTGTATTTTCTTACATCCTTAGCAGTACCTATTATTTCCTTCCTTGTTTCCATGGTTATTTTTTATATTTTTTAGGCTTCTCTCATTTAAATTTGAAATATCCTTGTTAAAAAATGGCCTTTCAGCTAATCTCTTTTCGTACCTGCATTTGGTCCACTTATTTCTCTATTTATCTACCTTTGAAGGTCAAAATATTTCAGTCTATGACTGAGTGTGTTTCCTCGCTTATGAAGTGACAAATATGTCATATCGAGTCTTAAGAAATTGGTTAACCTAAGGTTTGTCTTTTTTTATTTTAAACAGTTTTTAAAAGGAATACATCTAGTCTCAAGATCCTTAATGCGATCAATGTTGAAGCTGTAAAACGAAACGGAAGTTTTAACACTGAGTTCTCTATGCCAATGCCATTCTTTTAATTTATTTCTATTCGCTTGGAAATTTGTTAGTTTATATACAGGTAACTTTTTCTTTTTACTCTCATTAATGAAATCATATATGATGTTAAATACCAATGAGTTGCGATCCAAATTTCGAAGGGGTTTGCTGAACTTCAAGCCCATAGATTAAAGTTTCCTTGCTTAATTTTTAAGGTGTTGGACAGATTGATAAAGCTAATTTGCTAAAGATACTTAAAATATACGGTTAACCGAAGCTAATCTCATCGTATATCAATCTACTTCCGGAAGCTTGAAATCCCTTACAATGCATAAATTTGTGTAATTGTTGGTGAAATGTATTTAATAAATTAATGTAACGTCCTCTTCATATGAACTAGGCGTTATGTATTTTGGTCCCATATCTAAAACAAAGATTTTGGTTAATTTCTAAACTTGATTATTACTCTTTAAACCAGAATTTCCAATTAACATAGATTATCTCGGTTTGCTGAAGGTAACCACGTTTTAGTAATGGCTAGAATGTCGTAATGATATTTACCACTAATGCTTCGGGAATTGCAATAGTACACTTCAATGTATAAATCACGTGTCATGTGATTTTCAATTATTACACCTCAATATACATTTTTTGCTGCATATCTTTTGCAATCGTAATTTTCCATTTTAATTAGATTATCTACATTTTTACCGTTATTTTTAGTTACACTATATCTGGGGAGATGTTTTCTTCCGGTTTATGCGGCCATGAATTAAGAAATTTTTCCTCGAACTGCAGAATTGCAAAATTTTAGAGAGGGTTTATAACTCATTTATCTAAGGCATACCCAGTCCTGCCATCCATATACCATTACGATGAACACCATCCCATCCTTAGAGATCTCTTTGATTTATTATACTTTACCAAAGGTTAAGAAATCTTAGATTTAATGCTGAACAGAAATGGTGTAAAATTTTATTTACTCTCACTGCCTGAGCTGATTTGTAGTCCGTCCATCGTCGTTTAATGTTTTAAAGTGGGAGCTCAGTAAGATACGTCCATCTCTGACTGTGGTTGTACCATTCTCAGAAAACCATCAACCTGAACACTCTCGACTTCCAACTACAATTTCCACACCATTATCCATTGGGCTAACAAAAGTTACTCTCAATAAAACATCTAGATACCAATGCTTTGCAACAATGAAAGGATCTCTCGTGTGCATAATTCCTCTAAGGACAAATAGGTTTAACAGATCTGACTTTTAAAGCTCCTTGTTCTTTTTTTTATATCCGATAAATTTATTTTCCAAATGACGAAAATGAGTACACTAACTTGAATCCCCTATCGTCCTGACATTCAAGCATTCTCAGACTATTGATGGATAGGAAGGCCTGTATAAATAAATCTAACTTACCCCCCGCTCCCCCAAAATGTTCCTCAAATTACCTAATGAATATGAATAGTACCAAAATATACTCTAAAAACACCTCCTACCAACAATCCAAGACCGATATCGTGGCGATCCCCCTGTTTAAATGGGTGAAAACACTATTAAAACTGGACCTTAACTCTAACATAGTGGTGCACGTGAGATTGTTGGAGAGTTGGGAGAGCATATCTTTGGATTGATGTGTGGTAAAATAAAATTGTCTGAGAACCAATCTAGATCTTTCTGTATGTGTGGCATAATAAAGGTTCAGGATGTCCCACGTACGGCCTTCCAGTGGTCACCTTCTGGATTCAATGCAAAAAACAACTTTTACAGGCATTTAATATACACCAACGTATTGACTCTGATAAGATCCGGCACGATAAACGGTAGCATAATTTATCCCTTGCTACTAAGCACTCAAAACAGGGTGCTTTGGAGCTGAATCTTGGTTTTCATCTGTCAGGGTACATATTTTGGGGGAAATAACAAGCAAGCGGTCGTTTTGTGATTAATTAAGTTGGACATGTCATAGATTATTCTCGTCTGAGAATGTGTGAGAGAGAAGAATCCTCCCAACTAGAACCCAACGTCTACCCGTGGCACCTGAAAAAAATGCACCTACAGGGCCAGACAGACCGGTGGGGCTAAATATTCAAGGAGTGCACAAAAGAGGCTGATATTTATTCAGCAAGCCACAATCTCTATTTTAAGAAAAGGGGAGAAAACGGCCCCAGTTTTCCCAAAACTTAAGCCAAATAAAGGTAAATTCATCCCCACAAAAAACGGTCGTTTTTTGGATCTCGAACGAGCAAGACGTTCTCTCTCCTCCTCTCCTTCCCTACTCATCTACTCTCTTTCGCTTTCGAGCGTTCCTTCTCGGCACCTTTTAGGTTTCCGAGAGATGAGTAATAGAGGAGGCTCTTCAAGATCCCTAGGTGTCGTCCCCACCTCCCGCCTTCGTGGCCCAGCGGAATCACACATTTCTGAATCTCCTGAAGAAGAAGAGGACCTCCCGCCGGACTTGGGAGCAGTCCTCGAGGAGTCCGTTACGTCGCAAGAAAGCCGTTACATGCTCGCTCCCGCTCTGGACAGATCTTCGCCAGTCCTTCCTGCGCGCCGGGTGCTGCCCCTCGATAGGGGTACGTCGGGCCCACCCGGCTACGACCAACTCCCGGAGATTAGATCCCTATCTCTTGGTCCCCGCGCCTTTCCTGCGGAAATTCCCGAGACCCCTAGGTCGCTGCCGCGACCCGGGCATCCCAGTCAAGAACTTCACGACGAACACCCTCAACCGGCTATTGCGCATTCAAGCGAGCAACCATCTCGCGCGGTGGCGATTGACATCCAGAGGTACGCCGCCGCAAACTGGACATACGTCATCCAGCAGCTCAAGGACAATATAGCTTCTCCCCAGTTTAAGCATCGCGACCGCGAGGAGCTCCACTCCCTCTTGGCCCTTTGGCCCTTTAGATACACTGTCCCCTCCACCGACTACCACCGTCTTCACCAACGCCTTCGATTGTACTTCACGGTTCTTAAGTACGGTTGGTCAACGGCCGTTCAGGACGCCCGATCACATTCCACGATCGAGTCAGGATTTGAATATGACCCTCAGCACTTACGGCAGCCGACAAGACCTCCGCCCGCGTAAGGGTCCTGGTACCCTCGGGGTCCCCCACGGCGCGCTCCTAGGAGACGCGTTGCGGGCAGGACTAGAGCGGGCTCAAGAGTTCCTGCAAGGCGTTAGAGCTTCCCTCGACTGGCGTTGGGAAATGCGCATCTCCCGTGCCCGCCGGCGCATGGGCCTTGATCAGCGCTCCCTTTCCGCCACTTCGGACGAGTTTCGCTCTCTCAGCCCCCCCGCCTCGTCCCTTCGGTTGCCTTCGCCTTCCCTTTCCATCGACTCAGAGGCCTCAATTTTCGACATCTCCAGTTCCTCCTCGATCGCCTCATCTCCCTCGCCTTTGGACAGGAACTACATCTTTGGCACTCACGTGCCCCCTCTTCCCCCCGCGGACCAGAGGCTCTGGGGCGTCCGACACTTCCCCCCTTCCAACGTCCCCGGCCACGACTACGACGAATGGATGCGCCGCCACTGGTTGGGAACCGTCCCACCTCCTGTGCCCTGCCCTTCGCCAGATGACTCATTCTCGTCGGTGGAAACACTTGAAGTATTCATGTCGTCGGAGGATGTACAGCAAGATATTAGTGAATATAGTGTTCCCACCTCTTGTGTCCCTCCTTTCCCATGTGAGCGTCCTATCTCCCCTGTGCTCGGTCGTACCCGCTTCCCTCGTGTTAGTGTCCCTTCGCCAGTCTTCCCTTCAAAAAGACGCCGTGACCTCCTTGCTTAATTCTTCGAAGCAGCTGCCTCCGAACTCGGCGCTTTACGCATCGAGGAGCCTGCCTCGTTGAGAGATTTCTTCACGTCTACGGCCGAGGAACTGGGCACCCTTAGGATTCGCTCGCCCTCTCCTCCTCTTAGAACTATTAGCTGTATCCCTTTACCGGGACTTGCCGTCCCCTCCGTCATCAATTTCCCCCCTCCTACGCCCTCTGTTTGCTCCACCGTCACCTCGGAAGACGTCAGGCCCCCTCCTAGCCCCGATTTCCTTCTGGACCCCGCAAGCGGCCCCCCTGATATTCTCAGGGGCAACCGTAGTGACGATGATAATAACATCGACAACCGCGACGAGAATAACGGCAACAATAACAACAACAACCCTCAGGAGGGCAATGCCGACCAAGAATGGGTCAGCCCATGCAATGACCCCCTTCGGCAGGAGACTCCTAGAGTGGACGGGGATGTTCCCCTGGACGTTGAGCCACCGGGTTCCTTTGACTCGGCTACGGCTTCTTCCCACCTTCTTAAGGCTAACATGGATAAGGGGATTAAAGTCTTCTTGAACAAAGGCTACAAGTGCTGGAAGGCTTCTTCGTCATCATACATGCCATGGATCAACCACCTCCTCGGAACGGGCATATTGGAGCGCGGACACATTAGGTGTGCGCATAGGATCTTTGGCGTCGCCAAACCCAATGGGTGCGCCCGATTGATCTATGACATGTCGCCAGCCTCCTGGGCCTATGAGCCCCCCTCCTTCTCTCTTCCCTCAATTAAGAACATTTTCAACGACACGCAGGGGATATGGGCCGTCAAGCTTGACTTGAAAGACGGCTTCTATCATCTGCGCCTCCACCCCGCAGCCAGACCTTGGTTTGGACTCCGCGTCAACCAGGAATCCTTTAGATTCACCCGCCTGCCAATAGGCTTCAGTGGATCGCCTTTCCTCATGCAGATGGTTACCTCTACGGTCATAAACCAGTGGGCCCACGCTGCTGGGGTTAAGGCCTTCACATACATGGATGACGTCCTGGCTGTGGGCACCAGGAAAGCCCTCCGTAAATTCTTCAAGCTTGCCGAGACAAGCTCGGCCAATGTGAACTGGCGCAAGTCGGTGTCTGTTCCTAGTAAAAGGCTTAGTTACTTGGGATGGAACATCGACTTGAAGTCAAGGAAGGTCCAGCTTACCACCCCCCTTAAAGAAAAGACCCAGCGCGCTCTTCGTACTCTGGCGACCACCCCTGTCAGCAACAAGTGCTGGCAAAGGCTAGCAGGCCTTCTCAACTTCGTGTTACCCCCCCTTCGTCTGCCCCATTGCTGGGTGCAGTTGTGCCACTTCCCACCTTTCAACGAAAACCCCGCTACCCTGGTATCTCTGGCCCCTTTTATCCACCAGAAGTGGACGTCTCTTACCTGCCCCAAGGCTAAGGGCCCGGGCATCTTCGTCGATGCCTCAACAACCGGCTTTGCCTGGTGGTGCCAGGGTGAGTCGATTGCCTGGGACGTGCGATCCTGGAACGACTCCATTTTCGAGTTAGAATCGCTCGCCCTCACCCTGGCCCTCATTGCCGCCCCGCGTGCATTACTCTTCGGTGATAACCAGGGTGCGCTCTGGAACCTTAAGAGAGGAAAGCTCCCCCCGCGTTTCCTTACAGCCTTCTCGACTAGGGCTCTCGTGGCCTTCACGGCCTCCTTCAGGAGGGCGTCCAGAAACCTGGCTTATGTCAGGTCCGCTCACAACCCAGCAGATTGACCGTCCAGAAGCTTTGCAACTTCCTAGGCACGCTGTGGGCGCCCCCGCCTGTGACTATATAAGCGGACACGCCCAAGCATCTGGACGGTCGTTTTTTGGATCTCGAACGAGCAAGACGTTCTCCCACCCTCCCTTTCCCCCCTTTTATTTTAATCTTGTATAGTTTTTCCCCGTTTTCCTTGTTGTAAAATTTTTTTTTTTGTCTTTCACTTCCTTTTGGTCTCTTTCCTAAAAAGTGCCACCCGTTTTATTAAGACCCTGTTAACATGGTCACCCACCTTGTTTTTTGCCTTTCCTGTTAGGATCATTAGATAAATGGTCAAAAACCTTATATATCTTTCAAATTAAAATAAAAGAGAGGTCCCCTGACCTTTAGTCAGTGGACTAAAAAACGGTCAAGTTAACTGGGCCGTCGAAGCCGAAACCACTCTTTTCGTCCCAACACCGGGATGTATAACCGTTCTCTTCAGGCCTCTCTACGTGATCTTTTTCCAGGATACCCATCATTCGTTACCCCTGTGGAGTTTTCGGCTATGGGAAAACGATCTGCCTCTAGAACACCCATTTCAGGAATAACTCTTCTAACCAGGTACACCAGATCTGTGCCACATCTGCGCCTCCGTCAACAACATCGGAATCTTCTCCTCCCCTGAGCACCTCAAGTCTTGGTAGTTACCAGGGAAACTTCTTGTGTGATAAGAATACCCATGGAGGCCTTAAGTTCGAATCCAAAACGATTTAGGGCTGCCGTGTCTCCACTCTTGTGAGAGATACCGGGTGCAACTGTATAGTGGTGTCAGACAAGCTGCTTCTCCCAGTAGCCCCGGAGCATAATAAATTCGCCGTTGTGCACGACTACTTAGGGTGCACCAATCGGCTCCCCATCGTTAAGTGCTACATCCATTGTGCGTACTTCACTGGCTGGCCAGAAGTAGTAGCAGCCCATATTAAATTCTGATCCGTCCTCATTGGCCAGTGCCCACCGGTCTCCCTCAACCTCGTGGCCAAACCGTGGTTACCCTTTTTGCAAGTGGTAAAAGATTCAAAGATGTTCTCCCCACATAGAAACCTAAGGTTCTTCAGAATTCAAAGGAGTCATGACTGAAGACTTCGCAAGGAGCCAAAAGAACTGCGATTCCCTCCCACGCCTATGGGCTAAGGCCCATTCAAAAGAGCAAGAAGCCACTGGGGAAGACGAGGTGATCTTCTACCAAGTTCAACGGCTTACTTTACAGTGGGTGCTTAGAAAACAGTGAACCCCCGACGAAAGTTTTGTGTGTTGCGCGTTCGCACGTTGGTCACATTTTAACCACTGATCATGACAGCCTATTTTTAGGCCATTTTAGCTAAACGAACACCAGCCAGAATACCTTAAAATATTTTATTGGCCAGGCGCCCATGAAGACATACTTCGTTATTGCAGGTCTTGCGGCATCTGCCAAAAGACTTCCGTCAAAGGACGAGTTAATCTCAGATCCGTTTTCCGGTGTCGTAATTGATCTCATCAGTCCGATACATCGAGTGAAGGTCACAGTCACGTGCTAACCTTACTGGATTTTGACACCCGGTTCCCTGTTTTTGTGCCTTTGAAGAATAAATGGATTACTTTTGTATATATTCCCTAAGAATTCTTGTAGTTTGTGTAATTCCTTATAAGAATATGGCCATTATTTTTTCACTATTGTGTATATATCTTGGATAAGTTACGCAGTTCGTATGTGCCTATTTTTGTATTGCGGGACCTTTCTTTTTTTAATATCCTTTTATGTAACCCCCTAGTTATCGAGACTGTGTTGACCCGGCTATTGATAACTATTATGTCTGTCTTATTGTATTATTACATATTTTTGTCTTTATGTTGATCGGTAATAGGAATTCCAAGTACTTCCCAAGTCTCCTTTATTTGACTTATTTTTGTGCAGAGTACCCGGTACCATCCCTTTTGTATTTGTGTCTCTATTGGAAATTTAAACGTATAATTACCCTATATTTTTCTGATGTCACTTCTTTCGGAGGCTCCTTCTTGGGAGGGATGGAGCTGTCAGTCAGATAGAGAAGTTTCCTTCCCCCCCAATAGAACTCAACGTGTACCCGTGGCACCTGAAAAGATGCATCTGCACGGCTAGAAGCCAAAAGGGAGCAGCAAGAATTTCGCGCGGTCGCGTGCCCTGTGATGGGTTCCCTTTTCACCCGTTGTGAATCCTGATTGGAGCCAGACATGCGGCATCATGTACTTTCGCGTGAGGCTGTGAGACCCGCCAAAAATATCCTCCAACCCCTGGCGCGCTAAGTCTAATGAGATCCCCGTCCCGCTTTTGGGTTGCCACCAGTGACCCGCTTCCGCCGAGACAATATAAATACTTTAAGAAAAGCTTTGAGAAATCAGTACCATACAGCTCCGTTTTGGTTAGCAGGCACGTACAGTCTCGTAAGCCCTGCTTTGCCTTCTAACGGATACCAGCTACGAATGCGACGCTTCACCTCTACCCGGCCTCACTTGTACCTAAGAGCAGAGTTCTTGCCCGACAGATGATAGACACGGACAGGCATTTATCACTCGTGTATCGACTTCGTTCTCTTCTGGACTCCTCCCTCGTTCATTTCTCAGCGAGGTTAAAAAAAAAGGAATTTTGCAAGTGTAACTTAACTTTTGCTAAAACCCCAAACCTCTAGAAATTGATTATTTAGGCCAACTGCAATCGAGTTTGATTATTTAACCCTCGCACTGAGATCTACATCCCAAATACTGGCGTGCTCTCTTCGTGCGTCACCGCAGAGTCAATCCTCGGCTAGTATCGACGTTCGAATCTACGACATTATATTCTGGTGTTAACGTTACCCTACGAAATCTATATTCCATTCTAGTGTCATGTTTTTAAGATCACCCTACGAGAGAGAAGCATAAAATTATGCCAGGGTTTGGGGAATATTTCATTTTTTTTCAGAAGCTTCGTAGAATTTTCCTTCAGCTAGTCTTATATCTTCTGCAACAAGATTTGCCCCTAAAAAAATTTATTTTAGTAATAGTGGATGGCCTTGTGCACCAAATGTTTGATTAGCCAATCTGACATTTCCTTGTCCGTGGCTATGAATCTTATTGATTTGGTGCGATCGTTGTCAATAATGGCCTGAATCTCCATCACAAGTTGGAGGGATTTTTACATATCAGAACGAATAGAGTAAGGGTCCCGTGCGTTAGTACAATTGTAATCACAGCCTTACTCATTTAACTTTATTCTGATGTTTACAGGGTTCACAAATGGACACCCTATCACTCGGAGTTTTCGCGCAAGAGCTACAAGTGTAATTAAAAAGCAGCAGAGCTTGCTTTTCAAATTTTTGGGAGGATTCATTTGAGCAATGCAATTTTTACTTCTTTCACATAAAAATCACAACTGTTTCTACTGTGATATGAATGAGAAAGAACAGATACGAGGCGCAGTCAATAATTTTTTGCGAATCAAGAGGGCAAACAGAGGAAGGGGATGGCTGTTTGTGGGGGTGTTAGCACAACATATGACATGTCAGGACCCGCCGCCGCCCGCTTCTGCCTCGTCTATTTGAGAAACAGTAGCTGATCGCAGATGGTCAGTCACAAATTTTTCAACAATGGAGAAGGTTGAGCACCGCGCAGTGATCAACTTTTGACCAAGAAAGTCAATAATGGAAAAGAGATCCATGAACGCATGGTTGCAGTTTACACTGACACCATCCCTTCCTATGCAACCATTGCTCGCTGAAATAGGAAGCTCCGCCATGGAGGTGAATCCCTTAAAAATGACTACCGTCCAGGACGCCCGTCAGACGTGACCAACGAGGACAATGTGGCACGTGTGGATAGGATGAGCCTCAAAAATCGACTTGTGAAGGTCGAACGAATCGAGCGAGAACTTGGAATATCACATGAAAGTGTCATCAACATCATCCACGACAATTTGGCCATGACCATGGTCTCTGCCCGTTGGGTCCCTAGAAACCTCACACCCCATGATCGACTTCAACGTCGTCAAAGTCCACAAGGCCAGACTCGCACAAGCTACCCTGCACGAGTGCGGATTCGTTGAGCTCAATTATCCCCCCTACAGTCCAGATCTGGCCCCTAGCAACTACTTTTTATTCCGCCAGCTCAAGGCTGCACTGCGTAGACGCCGGTTTGCTCACGATGAAGATGTCCAGCTTGCCGTCCAGGAGTGGATTGAATAGCATTTGGGAGATTTCTGATTGTCGGGAATTCGAAGCCTCAGGGATAAGTTGCGCAAGTGCATTGAAGTCGAGGGTAGTTATATTGAAAAATAATAAAACACTTTTCCTCATATCTCGTTTCCTTATATCCAAATTGCAAAACTTATTGTATTGACTGCCCCTCGTAACAGATATAAGCCATGTGCAGAATTCAAAGTTGCCAATGGTTACCCTAAAAATCCATCGCACCCTGTAGTCGATTTATAATAAAAGAATATCGAATTTCTATCTAAAATCAACTGGGTCTCAAAAAATAATCACTATAAATCTTTATAATCTCTTTTGATAGTTTGGACTAAAAATGTGACAGGTAACAATCTGGAAAAAAATATTCCTTATAACTAAAAAATAACGGGTGGTGACTTTATTTGCATTGTAATATCATTTTCAACACGCCTACTTACTGAATCAGTGATTCCATTAATTGATACTAAAACATTGCACAACTATAAGTTAGTAATTTCTGTCATTGTTTTCTTACTTAAGGGATAAGAAAATAGATTATAAAATGACCTCATTTATTTTATCAGAAAAGAATTAGTAAACCTACAAATATTAAAAATATACTGTATGTGCATGACACCAGAAATAAATTCGGCCAGTGTGAAATGAATTTCCACGTATGTTTGTGTGTTCCCTTTATAGAAATATTTCTAGTGATATACGTCAAGTACTCTACTAGCCTGCAACAAGTTCAAAAGCCCCCTTGAGGTAGTGGTTGAGGCCGACAGCTGATTCATTGAATTTTGAAAACCTTTGTCCTAAACATGTAATTTGGCTAAATAGGAGGGGCGGTCAGTAAGTTTTGCAAATCGGTAGGGCAAAAAAGAGGAAGGGGGATGGCTGTTTGTGGAGGTGTTAGAACAAGTTATGACAAGTCAGGACCTGCAGCCGCACGCTCCTAACTCGTCTATTTAAGAAGCAGTAGCTTATCGCAGATAGTCAGTCACAAATTTTTCAACAATGGAGAAGGTTGAGCAACACGCAGTGATTAAATTTTTTACCACGGAGGAAAAGGATGCAAAAGAGATCGATGAACATACGGTTGCAGTTTACACCGGCCCCGCCTTCTCTTAGGCAACCATTGCTCGCTGAAATAGAGAATTCTGCAATGGTCGTGAGTTCCTTGAAGATGACCCCCGTCCACGACGCCCGTCAGACGTGACCAAAGAGGACAATGTGGCCCGTGTGGAGAGCAGGATCCTCGAAAATCGACGGGTTAAGGTCGAAGAAATCGAGCGAGAACTTTGAATATCAGATTGAAGTGTTATCAACATCATCCACGACAATTTGGCCATGACCAAGGTCTCTGCCCGTTGGGGCCCTAGAAACCTCACGCCACATGATCGACCTTAACCTTGTCAAAGTCCACAAGGCCAGAGCTGCACAAGCTGGCCTGCGCGAGTGCGGATTCGAGGAGCTCAACCTCCCCCCCTCCCCCTAAAGTCCAGATCTGGACCCTAGCGACTACTTTTTATTTCGCCAGCTCAAGGCTGCACTGCGTGGACGCCGGTTTGAGGACGATGAAGATGTCCAGCTCGCCGTCCAGGGGTGGATTGAACAGCAGTCGGGAGATTTCTGGTTGTCGGGAATTCGAAGCCTCAGGGACAAGTGGCGCAAGTGCATTGAAGTCAAGAATAGTTATATTGAAAAATAATGAAACACTTTTCCTTTATCTCATTTCCTTATATCCAAATTGCAAAACTTATTGACCGCCCCTCGTATATTGATATAAATGAACAATCTATGCTTTTTTATTTTATGTTATGTTACATAAAAATTACCCATCAGACCATATAAAACAAAATTCATTGAATTGGAAGTGGGAGAGGATCCGCTACCTCAACCCTAACAAAATATATCGAGATCATTGTTTAATTCAGTGTAATAAGTAGAAAATGAAGTAAAGATACCACTAATTATCAAACCTATGAAATCCCTAAAGGCCATTTAGTTTCGCTTGTCTTTAATTGATTTTTTCACATCTTACATCTAGAGATGGTGCAATGGATGAAACTCAATCATCAATCGTTAATCACTTTGAAATTTTAAATGATATGATTTCTTAAGGAAATCTGTCATACCGTGTATATAAAAGTAAAATTGTAGAGCAATATTCTGAAAAGGTAATTCAAATTAATAATTATTACGCTAAAATACCGAAGATTGCCAAAGTTCTTTAACCTTTTTAGAGGTCAAAAATTTGGTAAAAACAATTAGAAAGGAAAATTATATTTTTCTATCTAAACGACCAAATTATAGTTTATAATTGCTAATAACTCTAAAAGAAATTTTATACAATAACATTTATTCAAAGTTAAAGCCAAGACACGATATTCTTTTAAAAGATATTTTTTTCTCATACAAGCTAATGTTCATTACAAATACAACACTTCCACTTTGTTGTCCTTTTATTTATATTAGGGTTGTATATCACATATCTTTCACTTATCTGGGCATTGGCTGGTGAGATGATTCTTGTTTTCGCCCTTTCTTTAAAGGGTGTTTTCTATGATGCCTTTAGAATTGAACGAACGAAAACTTTATTCTCATTTAGCCCATTGGTTTCTGAAGCTGAGTCATCTACATCCAATTTGTCCAATTTCAGCATTGATTGATTTTAAGACATTAGTTATTTTAAATTATGAAAGATATGCAACAGCAGGACAAATGGCAGCAACACAATATCGTCAATTATTACGACTAAAAAATGCAAAAGAGAGATTTTACAAGTTGTACGGACCTGCAATTCATTAATTTTATCAGTATCTCCCATCGGCTTAGTAAAATTATTTGTTTTTGTTTTCCCGTAGTTTTGGGCAAGATTAGCTAGGATTATTTTGCTGTCTGGGCATCCCTTCCTTCATTTACAAGAAAATATTAAGGGACTTCATCTAAATGAGAATCAAATGCGCGAGCATGCCATCGGCCTCTTGAATAAATAGTAATTCTCCTCGAAGTTAGACTATTTTTTACCTACACAATAAAGGACAAAGAGGCAATATTTATCATTGAAGCAAATCTTACACAAAATTCATGGGAACACACTTTTAACATGATTTTAATTGAGGTCTTCTCTCTAAAATATCCTTAAATTGTTTTAGTTTATTAGAACTCAGGAACAATGGAATAATTATCTCGATGCACCACTTAAAATCTCCTCAAGTTATGCATAGGTTCGTTGTTTGCCTGAAATTATCCAAGAAATTCGAAAAATTAGCATTAAGATTTAGATGGCCTATTTGTTTAAATTATAATATTACACTTTATGATCTATGCAATTTCCCCAAAACAAATTCTTGTTTCTTTATTTGTTAGATAAAATTATCTTAAAATGGAATATTTTCCAATAGGAAGGGAAGATCTATAATCGCACATTATCGCTTTATTTTTCGATAATATTATTTTTTTTTACATTAATGATTCTCATTAAAAAATAAGCCAAACCCACTTATTGATAATGTGGATTCCATTTTAAAACATAGATTTTTATGTCTTTATCATGATAGTTTTCTTCGTGAATCTTAAGATCTTTTTATTAATTTTAATGTCCTTGTTGATAAGGGAATGTCTTAAACATCTGAGGAGAGTTTTTGGAATTGATGAATTCATTATGTGAAGCCATTGGGAAAATTTTAATTCCTTATTCAAGTAAATTAAACATGTCTTTAAGGAGGTTGGAGTCAGTGAAATTAGATTTAGATTAAAATTTACGTACCTCTTCTCTACGAGAAAGAGACAATTTTGCCTAAGACAACAGGTTATAATTAAAAACAGAGCATCGAAGATAGTACAGTAATTAACATATTTTACGGTCCACAATACTTTATCTCTTATGTATTGCAAATGTAAAATTTATCATAAATGGGTTACATTATCGTTTTCACTAAATCTAAACTACATCGTTACATCAAAATTGTGTTTATTTCCTTATTTCTAAACAACTCAGTTACACTATTCTAACAACCTCGTCAAAAGAAATAAGGCCCATAGATAAACAAGGTTTCGTGACTAAAGTCGCGCGCTCTCACTTATTCTGATTTGTGACCTTACGATCTGCAAAATCTTCAATAATTCCCGGATTAACCCTGAGTGGACTTTATGAAATTATATCACTTGAAAGTGAATGTAAAACAACATAAAGATTTCAAATTTCGTTAGAATCGGCCAAATAGTTATGATGTTATTGCTCCCCCAAAATAGTTCATGGGCTACCATTGGGACGACCTTGGTATTATCTCACTCTAAAAAGAATTTCAAACAACATGAGGGTTTTAAATTTTGTTAGAATCGGCTTAATAGTTACAATATTACAAAAAAATAAAAAATAAAACAGGTACCGACAGACGGACAGACTGCCCGACCGTCCACATACCGAGATATGGAGTCGCGCGAAACTAAAAACGCAAGGAGAAAATGCAAGCTCTTTGTCAGATTAGTTTACAGGTTGTAAAGAAATACAGCATCTTTTAAACAATAGCTAGCTCACGTGAACCATCGACCACATATCGCCAAAAAAATAAAAATGGGACCCCTATTTTCAAAAAGATAGTTAATAGGGTGTTTATTTAGCATGCGATTAACCAGTTAATTTGCACTTTAGCGTACGGTCTCTCTGGCATTTCTCAATTTAATGTGCTACATAACTGATATAAACAATTTAACTCAGATATTTTAATTAACGATACACACATCGCATATCTTTTAGGAATGCCGCAAAAAATCGGCTAAATATTTTCTCAGTACTTTCAAGAGAATGTTATCAATGTGGACTCATGTATCCATAATATAATGATGTTAATTCTTAACACTATATTTTAAATAGACGATTTTTTGAAAGCTTTAAATTATTTTCTCTTAGTTAAAGTGTTACCCAATGTATATTGTGCAATTATAATTTTTTTTTCATATATTTGAAGCTCTTATCGAAGTTCTTTCTAAGAATTCCGGAAAAAAATATGATTATAGGATGTTTATGAATTTTAAATAGTTTTTGATTGTCTGAAGCTTTTAGATAAATTAACAGGAAGGGACCTTGGAAGCACTGCTATAGTGAGAGAGAAATGTGAGATTCGTTAGTTGTGGTCAAATAGCATAACAACAACGTTGTGACAACTGCTTCTAACGGAGATGCCGTGTCACATAGTCTATAGATTGATAAAAAATACAGCAAATGAAGATTTAATGCCCAACTCTCATATCTTTATATAATAAATATATGGGTGGTGTTGATCAGTTGGACGAAAATCTAAACTCATTGAAAATAAGATCGAAAGACAACAATGTCTGCTGAGCAAGAAGTCGCGTGCTCTAACTTATTCTTATTTATGACCTTACCATCTTCAAAACAATAAATAATTCCTGAACTAACCTTGGTGATTCTAACATTAGAAAGAGAATGTAAAACAACATAACGGTTTCAAATTTCGTTAGAACCTAGCCTAAAATACAATAGCCTGGCTGTGCTGGGCCTAACCTAGCTTAACTTAGTATAATCGAGCTAGCCTAGTATAAACTAGCATAGTATAGCCTACTTTATCCTACCTTAGCTTAGTATAGCCTAAGCTCACTATATATAGTCTGGCATAGCCTAACCAGGTATGGCATGGCATTGCATGCCAGAGCCTAGCCTAGCGTGGCGTAGAGTAGCTTAGCTTAGTATAACTAAGCTAGAATAGGCTAATATAGCTTACTAATATATATTTGCATACGATATTCTAATCTAGCATACTATAGGCTAGCATGCTATTGCCTATCCAAGCAAAACGACACCTAACATAATAGAGCCAAGCGTATCATATTATAGCCTAGCCTAGTATATCCTAGACTACTATAGCATACCATACGCTAGATTAGAATAATCTTTCATAGTTTAGGCTATTGTAGGCTTGGTTAGCTAGCCTATCGTAGTCTAACATAGTATTGCATAGCTGATCAGAGAATAGCCCTCCATAAGCTATTATACTTTATTCTACACTAGCCTAGCATAGTATAACCCTGCCTACCCTACTATAGGTTAGCATATCTTATCCTAGGCTAGCATAGCATAACCTAGGCTAGAATTAACTATCATATCCTATACTACCCTATTTCGCGTAGCTCAGTAGTGTCCTGCCTAACATACAATATACTATCCTAGCATAGCATTTTATACCCTAAATTAGCATCGGATATATTACCCTAGGTTCAATAACCTAGAATATTATAGCATATTATAGGCTTGCCTTACACAGTATAGGATATTATATCCTAGTCTAGTCTAGCAGAGTACCTCCTGAATAGTTATGATGTTATGGCCCCCCAAAAATATTTCCCGGGCTAACCTTGCCAATTATATCATTCGAAAGAGAATGTAAAACAAGATCAGGGTTTCAAAGCTCGCTAAAATCGGCAGAATAGTTATGATGTTATTGTCAAAACGAAATAATTACTGGGCTAAATTGGGAGGAATTTCGCCATTATAGCATTCGAAAGAGAATGTAAAACAACATAAAATTTTCTAATTTCGTTAGAATCGGGCGAATCGTTAGGATATTACAGAGACAAAAACAAAGCAAAACGGGGACCAACCGACATAGTGAGATGTAATCACGAATAACTAGACTCACAGGCGACTAAAAATGTTCTGTTTTTTTATTCTTTCATGTGCATTTGTATTCGATGCATGGTCTTGGCAAATTTATAGGTCATGTGGAGAATGTTACGAAATCTTCTCGTTTTTGATTAGCTAATCGAACTTTCCAGTGTCGCCTTCCTAAACTAATCTGCCATCGTGTTGTACTCGGCAACTTGAATATTCCCAAAATCACTACATCAACGATTCTTTAAAGTCTTCTGACTTTTTTCCCTTCCAATTCGTAACATCCCAGATATTTCCCCACGACAACATTCTTGATCTTGTTTTCTCCCAAATAACCTTTCACCAATTCTCTGTCACGGACCCCTAAAATGCTATCTCTGATCACTTTATATTTCATTTCGGCTTAATTCTAATTTCTCAAAATAACCTCTCAAATGTTCCTGCCGCATAGTCATACCATGGGCTAGGCAAATGTTTCTGGATCTCGCTCTACTTAAATTGGATAGGACAACTTTCTCCAAGTCTTCTGATCTGAACCTACCTCTCAGCTCCTTTTCGTACCACACTTCTCCTCTCTCCACACTCACGCTCGCCTTTGTATTAGCTTCTCTCGCAAGTCTTGCTCTTCTCGGCTCGCTAACACACTCTTTGAGGCAAAACAAACAATAAGAGCATGTGGTAGGCACATTAGTTTCGCCTGAACTAGAGTCATAGGAACAGAACAAGCTTCTCTTGCCTCTTATGTTGCGAATCCTTTGCATCCAGCACTCCTGTAATCGAGAGGCGCAAGGCCCATATCTGTAAAATCTTAGTCGTAAACAAAAAAATCACCTTTTACTTTTCAACCTCTGAGCTTGTCTCTCGTATCCAAGGCTACTCCACTTCGTTTCTAAAACTCCCCATCCAACTTTCTAGCCGTTTTCTCGGAAAATGTAGTTGATATTAGCTCTGAGATACCCTCTTCGTCTGACTCCAGTTACACTACATTCCTCCTTAACTAACCGACCAATCTCACAACCCTCACCCGTGTCTCTCATGAAGAGCATGCCACTATACTCTGATCATCCAAAAAAGGCCCTCCTCTTAAAAGTTTTCCACCCACACTCTATATTCATTTACTCCAATCTTTCTAATACACATAATTGCTATCCTCAGGCACCCCCTGTTGATAGGTGAGGTGCCTTCTGACTACACATGTTACTATCCGCTGTTCTTAAAGAAACCAATCTTGATCTGAATAATCATTTAAACTCTGCTCTTATTTGTCAACTTCCTTTCCCGTACAAAGTTCTTGAGAAGATAGAAGCTGCCTGCCTCCCTGAAAAAATTTCTTCCTCCAGCATCGAAGAAATTTACTTATGCATCATCAAGGCGGGTACAACTATGAATATGGTTTCCTACATGTTACTAGCCACTACGCCGACTCTAGGAGGCCTTCAATTCTGGTGCTTCTCAATCTCTCAGTAGCATTTGACACCACTGCTCACTGCGCTCTTCTCCACCCCTTTACTGACTTTTAAGGGGTTTATTGACAGGCTGCTCTAAACTCGTTTCGCTATTATGCACTATCTGGTACTCATTCTTTCCACATCAGTTGTGGCCTTTCTCTGCCATCTGTTGTGCCTTATTTTGTTCCGTAGGGCTCGATCCTTGTTCCTCTCCTTTTTCGAATCTATCTCCTTCCTATGGATCTCTTCTGCGTCGCCTAGTACTATTCAAAGTGACCGTCAATAATCTTCTATACGCATATAACACGATTACTGAATGGCTATCACATAACTTTCTCAAATTCCACCATGACATATATGATTCTTTTGATGGCCACCTCAGTAAATGTCGCCCACTCTCTCAATCTATGACAACGTTAGGAACCTGTTGCCTTTGAAAGTCAATTGGATTTCCATGTTAAAAATCGTTTATGTGATTTCTCGGTGACCTCAGACATATCCGGTCCCACTTTGACTTAAGCAATATATATATATATATATATATATATATATATATATATATATATATATATATATACATATCAATCTATGCTTTTGTTAACTACTACCTTAATTGATGTACCTCTCTTGTAACTGTTTCTCACATAACTACAATTCGACACCCTTAACTTCTCTAGAACTTTGTACGTCTCTTTTTCTCATTCGAAATGCAGTGGTTGCTTATTAAATTTTTATTAATTTCACATTCCTCTTTCTTAGATTTAAAATCCTAAACAGGGTAACTCCCCTATCCTCCTCACTGGCGATCTCTAGACTATAAAAGTCCCTTTGCTCTGAAAGTGCCCTTCGGATTTTTGTTCATCACATTCCTTTTTGCTGCATGGTTGTTTGTACCTGCTCAGTATTTATTCCTAATCTGTGAAATGATATATATCCTGGTGTCGTAGAATTCTTTCTGATAAGAACCCTACTTACCTGACACCACTGTTATTTAGTGTCGTAGAATTCCCCTCCTTTTTGTTCTATCTCTAAGAGTGCTAAGTGTGTCTAATATATATTAATATTATAAGAATATCTTAAAGAACAGAGCCGTTACCAAACACGTAAGGATATAAAAGAAACGCCCACTAATTCACAAAATAAACTTATATTTTATCTTTAACCATTGAATACACAACCTTTATACATTAGCTACAGCAATACTCTAAATATTATTATAAACAAGAATTAATTAAATTAGTTTCCCCACAAAAATTGGTTAACGTTTTCTCTAGACAAAACAATAATATAAGAATTAGGCTTACGGACTCATGTGGAGTTTAAAGGGCCTCAGAAATGTTATTGACTCACGACGCGAGCCATGTGTCCAGTTGTAGATGGGCGGAATTCCACGGTCGTTTTGGCGAGGGTAGCAGCTGGGGGGTACACACGTTCTTCCGGGGGGGAAGCGTTCTTTAAGGACGAGAACCAAGACGGTGCTTTATGCAACACCTAGACAGTCGTAGTCTCTCTGGCGAGAGTGAGTCTAACTTGTTTCTTAAATCAAGTTAACTTGGAGTGCGGTGTGATCACCGAGTAACGAGCTCGAGGAGGAGCTTTTCTCCTTCGTTACTTATTTCCTTATGGACGAGGACTGAACTCGGGGAGGGTCTTCTTCACGGGCGAGGATAACGGAGGGGGATTTCTCCGGCGAGAATAAGTTACTTAAAGTTTGGTGTGGCCACCGAATAACGGGCTCGAGGGGGAGCCTTTTCCTTCTTCTTTTCCTAATTCCTCAAGGACGAGGAATACCCCTGGTGTTTAAGGTGCACCAGGATATGAGGAGTCTCTCTGGCGAGAGTAAGTCAAACTTACCAAAGTTTACTTATCGTTTGGTTTGATAACCAGGGACTTAGCTCAAGGATGAGCTTCTTCTTAGCCCCTTAAGGTAGGTAGCCCTGCCTCTCTTGCAGGGCACTTCTTAGTCTGGCGAGCCAAGTACACTACCTCTCTAGTCTCGGTAGTTCAGTTTGATCCAAAGAATTCGTCACCTAGAGACTAACGTATACTACCTCCTTCTTCATTTCTTAATTTCTCAAGGACGAGAAATACCCCTGGTGTTTAAGATGCACCAGGATATGAGGAGTCTCTCTGGCGAGAGTAAGTCGAACTTACCAAAGTTCACTTATCGTTTGGTTTGATAACCAGGGACTTAGCTCAAGGATGAGCTTTTTCTTAGCCCCTTAAGGTAGGTAGCCCTGCCTCTCTTGCAGGGTACTTCTTGGTCTGGCGAGCCAAGTACACTACCTCTCCAGTCTCGGTAGTTCGGTTTGATCCGAAGACTTCGTCACCTAGAGACTGACGTATACTACCTCGATTTTTCTCAGAGTTCCTCATTTATACCTCGCACCCCCACTGGGGGAGTGGTAAGGGGGAGAGGGGCTTGAGGGCGGCCCCAGGAGAGTTCTTTTTCCAAACGGTCTTTCTCACGAAGTCAAGCATCGGCTCCTCGTTAGCCATCGAGATTGGGAGAAACTCGTCTCCAATTTCTTGTTCAACGTGGAACTGGATCTCACTCTCCTGGGGGAGATCTTACCTTTTTGACCTTTAGGGTCTTTCATGGCACCGAGTTGTGCCACGTTGTGGTTACCCTTTTGACTCGCCGATGCTTGGGGCGGATGTCCTTGCGGTAACCGCCTTGGGACTGCATCACGAGTGAACGGAGGGGGAAGGGACCATTCTTCTACACACCTCCCACCGAAGAACTTAATGGGGAGCGGGGGATGCTCCCGGGAACTCAAAACAACTTACTCAACCTAGTCGAGCTTAGCAAAGTTGTATTACTTTGAGCCCTCTCTTACATTAAGTTTCCTTACACATGAGCGCCCACGCGCGCGTTTACACAGGCAATGTGTCGAGCTAGACCTACTCGCAATACAATTTTACATATAAAATTAAAAAACCTTAATTCCTCGATTACCCACAAAAAAAACCAACAAAACAAGCTACTTCCTTACCTTTCTAAGTTTTTGAGAACTTAAATCCTACCGATAAATATTAACACGAACAACAAATGAAAACATGGTTTCACGCTCATTAGGTACTGAAATAAATCTCAATGGTTTTTCGTCTCCCCCTCCATAGAGCAGCTGTACATTATCGGCTCCTTTGATGTAGCTGATCCTAAAATGGTGCTCTGTGACCATTATTCTACCGCGCCTGAGTCGGCCGTTCTGGTTATTGAGTCTACCCAAGTATAGACCTAAATGGTAGCGGTATTTCAACCTACTCGAATTACCCTTCTTATGGTACTTTACTACCTTTAAACTGAACATTATGGCTAGAGCGGCCTGTTGTAGCGGGGCATAATTGATGGGAGCGTAGGTCCCATAGCTCTCCTTTAACCAGGTACACGGGAAGATCGTGTCTGGGTTTGATCTTTGGGGATCGAGAAAACTTTTCCCGGCGAGGTCGTTAATGGGCGTGGCGCTCACTACGACTTGGCGATTTAGCGGTAACTCCGTGGACGTTATGTTCGGGGAGGAGACTACTAGGGTTAGGGGATACTCATCCGTGTCTACCATTTGATTAGTCTTACCTGGGTGTATCGCAATCGCACATCTTTCCTCCTTCCTTGTCAACTCCTTTGACTCGATTCTCTTCGCCGGTAGTTCCTCAGGTACACCTGCTCGTACCTCTACTCTACCTTCTTCTTCTTCCCTGATAACCCCATTTGGCTCGGTTCTCCTCGTAGGTTCTTCCTTAGGTACTCCTGCTGGTACCTCATTCCTACTTCCTACTTCTTCCATCGTTACCCCATTTGGCTGGATTTCCCTCGATGGTCCTTTCTTAGGTCCAGGCCGGGCTACAACTTCCTCGGCCTCTATGAGATTCTCGTTAGGTGCTCTTTCGAGTGCGAGCAATCTTTCCTTTTCTTCTGTCTCTTCTCTTTCCGCTTGAGCACGTTCTTTTTCCCTCTTTATTCTTCTTTCATCTATTTCTTTTGGAATCTTTATTCTCCTCTCTTTCGACTCTTTTTCTAACTTCATTCTCCTTTCCTCGGCTTCTTGTTCTGCTTTCGCTATTTCGTTTTCCCGTCGAGTTCTGCTTTCTTCATCTTCCAGCTTTATCTTTAGTCTTCTTTATTCATCTTCCATTTCTGTCCTTATTCTGAATGCTCGTGCTCCCCTTTTCAACAGTATTATTCTTTCGCTTGTTTTACCTCCTCTCAGCATTCTTCTTTCCTCTGTTTCTATTTTCCGCTGTATTCGGGATTCTTCACTTTTCCGGTTCATCCGTATTTCTATATTTTCCCTTTTTCTATCAAACTCTATTATTTCTTTTTCTTCTTCTCTTTGTATTCTCAATTCTTCAAGGATGTAGGCATCCATATCCTCGCCTTCAAATCCCAGAATTTTGGCTTGTTGGTAAAATCTTTTGACTGGATCCATTTCGTGTTGGTCCGTCGATTTTTCCTTTCTGTATTTTCAGATAATTATGCCGCCACTCACCAGGTAGCGCTCAGCATAACTTATCCTTAATCCCACTACTATACTGATTGAAATACCACTCCCGACAACAAATTTACCACTTGACCTACCAATTACCATTAGATTGTTACCACCCCTAACTTTACCAATTTTCCTCTCGTCAATTATTCTCTTATTCCTGATCTGATATTCCTTTACGTGTTGGCTCTTTCTGAATTAGACACTGCTGGGTTCTTTCTTATAACAACCTACAAAACCTGACACCACTTTAATTATGTCGTGGAATTCTTTCTGATAAGAACCCTACTTACCTGACACCACTGTTATTTAGTGTCGTAGAATTCCCCTCCTTTTTGTTCTATCTCTAAGAGTGCTAAGTGTGTCTAATATATATTGATATTATAAGAATATCTTAAAGAACAGAGCCGTTACCAAACACGTAAGGATATAAAAGAAACGCCTACTAATTTACAAAATAAACTTATATTTTATCTTTAACCATTGAATACACAACCTTTATACATTAGCTACAGCAATACTCTAAATATTATTATAAACAAGAATTAATTAAATTAGTTTCCCCACAAAAATTGGTTAACGTTTTCTATAGACAAAACAATAATATAAGAATTCAGCTTACGGACTCATGTGGAGTTTAAAGGCCTCAGAAATGTTATTGACTCACGACGCGTGCCGGATGTCCAGTTGTAGATGGGCGAAATTCCACGGTCGTTTTGGCGAGGGTAGCAGCTGGGGGGTACACACGTTCTTCCGGGGGGAAAGCGTTCTTTAAGGACGAGAACCAAGACGGTGCTTTATGCAACACCTAGGCAGTCGTGGTCTCTCTGGCGAGAGTGAGTCGAACTTGTTTCTTAAATCAAGTTAACTTGGAGTGCGGTGTGATCACCGAGTAACGAGCTTGAGGAGGAGCTTTTCTCCTTCGTTACTTATTTCCTTATGGACGAGGACTGAACTCAGGGAGAGTCTTCTTCACGGGCGAGGATAACGGAGGGGGATTTCTCTGGCGAGATTAAGTTACTTAAAGTTTGGTGTGGCCACCGAATAACGGGCTCGAGGGGGAGCCTTTTCCTTCTTCTTTTCTTAATTCCTCAAGGACGAGGAATACCCCTGGTGTTTAAGGTGCACCAGGATATGAGGAGTCTCTCTGGCGAGAGTAAGTCGAACTTACCAAAGTTCACTTATCGTTTGGTTTGATAACCAGGGACTTAGCTCAAAGATGAGCTTCTTCTTAGCCCCTTAAGGTAGGTAGCCCTGCCTCTCTTGCAGGGTACTTCTTGGTCTGGCGAGCCAAGTACACTACCTCTCTAGTCTCGGTAGTTCGGTTTGATCCGAAGACTTCGTCACCTAGAGACTGACGTATACTACCTCCTTTTTGGTTTCTTAATTCCTCAAGGACGAGGAATACCCCTGGTGTTTAAGGTGCACCAGGATATGAGGAGTTTCTCTGGCGAGAGTAAGTCGAACTTACCAAAGTTCACTTATCGTTTGGTTTGATAACCATGGACTTAGCTCAAGGATGAGCTTTTTCTTAGCCCCTTAAGTTAGGTAGCCCTGCCTCTCTCACAGGGTACTTCTTGGTCTGGCGACCCAAGTAAACTACCTCTCTAGTCTCGGTAGTTCGGTTTGATCCGAAGACTTCGTCACCTAGAGACTGACGTATACTAGCTCGATTTTTCTCAGAGTTCCTCATTTATACCTCGCACCCCCACTGGGGGAGTGGTAAGGGGGAGAGGGGCTTGAGGGCGGCCCCAGGAGAGTTCTTTTTCCAAACGGTCTTTCCCACGAAGTCAAACATCGGCTCCTCGTTAGCCATCGAGATTGGGAGAAACCCGTCTCCAATTTCTTGTTCAACGTGAAACTGGAGCTAACTCTTCTGGGGGAGATCTTACCTTTTTGACCTTTAGGGTATTTCATGGCACCGAGTTGTGCCACGTTGTGGTTACCCTTTTGACTCGCCGATGCCTGGGGCGGATGTCCTTGCGGTAACCGCCTTGGGACTGCATCACGAGTGAACGAGGGGGGGGGGAGACCATTCTTCTACACCTGGTATAGGCTCTTCTTTCCTAACCTTACGCTGGTTTCTGAAAATCGACCTTTTCTGTCACGCCTTTTCGAGTCAATAGGGGTCCTCCAAAGGCTTCGATCTCTTAAAACGACACCAAATAAAACCTCTATTATAATTATTACAAATATCCAATTTAGAAGAAATGTGATCTGAACCTGTTGCAGTAAATGTGGTGACCCTTGAAAGAGAGCTTTCAAAATATATGCAGGAAACGTAATACGAACGGGTTTGTTTCAGGAAAGATCGAAAGAACAAAAATATCTCTAATCCTTTCCTTGCCCAGAGTAAATATGCCGGCATTTTCATCAAATAACAAGAATAGAGTGATAAAATATAATGTACTTTTACATATTTACTCATGTTTTTGTTTTTTTTTGCTTTCCATAAGAAATAAAATTAGGAGTTTCTATTTAATTTTCAATTTGTTTTAAACTTCATATATGAATTTTTATACAATTTTTTTTATTTAATCCAAATTGAGCTAGACATAATATACATTGTGTTCCTTGGAAGTGACGTCCCCATAAAATAAATTTAATCATTGTATCTGTCTACAGGAGAACATGGTGCGTGCATGCTTCCTGGTCTCTGTAACGGTGTTACAGTTTATACGACCACACAACCACGGAATGAGTGCAGGATATATACCAGTTTTTTAACTCTCTATAAATGTTGCCTTGTTTCAGGCAATGACTTTACAGCTGGACTTGAATAGGTAGTATACAGTTAATTCTTTGAAATTCTTCCGTCATCCGGCCTTGAAGCGCAGTAACTTTCGTTGCCTTCTGGCAGGGTTGTCGACTCCAAAACTTCTCCTTTTGGTTTTGAACTGTAGGCACGTTCTCTAGGTAGACTACGATACCAAACACAGAAGTCAGGTCCTTTTTGATCTGATTTAAGAATTGTAAATAGGTGACGGTTGATGAGACCACCGACTAATTTTTAGCTCCTTCAGCAAAGATTCTTCGACGACATGTTATATTAAGTTAGTTGCCTTCGCCTCATGCCTATTTAACTGTCATCGTCCTTAACCGGACGATTTTCCATATGGTACTCTTCGACAAATAGGTAAGTGAGCTTGGTCTTTCTATTAGACTTGTTCAATAGGATATTGGGCCCAGTTAGGCCTTGCCTAGATGACCTTTTGATCTGTTATTGTGCTGCCAAATTCCTACTTTGGAGCTTGAAATGAATCAGGAATTTTGCCACATCTTTCGCCATGTCAAAGCGCACATGTTTCATTTTTTTTCTTTCCCTATAATACAGTAGTTCACGTTTGCCGCGAAACGTGATTTGTAACAAGGGGACGCCATCTGCTAAACCGGTGGTCGTCTGGTAACCGGTGCCTTTCGCATGTCTCCAATTCAGGGCTTGCTTGGCGAGAGACACCAAACTTACTCTAAGCAATTGGTTTATGTCTATTTAACTTCTTTAATTATTTGATGTAGCCCTTTGGACCGGTGGGACCTTCGGCTCTGCCAAGGACGCCACCCTTGCGATACCACATCTGACTATTTATAGCAACGCTTTCTTTCAAAAACTTCTAAGGTAAAGGCAGTTTTGCTTTTGGCATTTTTGGACGACACTTTATGCAACGCTGGAAACGCGCCAGTGTACACGGTTTGTTCCAAAAACAAAGAGTGGTTGCAAAGTAATACTTGGTATATGAGCTAAAACGTTGTTCTCGAGAAATTTTAATCACCGCAAATCTTCGTTCGCAGTGTCTGTGGCACAATGGTTGTTGCGAGTCGCGTGGATGTCTAGATATCTTTTGTTAGCTTATTGGAAATGTAGATATTGCGGGGAATGAACGTGCCTATATGAATGCCAAGGAGTCTGCGAGGAATGACTAACCATATGACTGTTTCTATTGCCTTGGGTACATGTCAGGTATCTCGTCAGTCCTCTGGTCTTCCTGGTATAACAGATAAGGGACGGGCGAGACGGGAACGTTAAGCTCTGAGTTAGCGCACCGTGACTGTTCCCTTAAATGTACCCAGCAATGCCTAAGTGCATTCAGGTCACTTTCTATCGTCTTAGCTTTGGCCATACTGGATACTTTGCCCCTCAATGCGAAGACAACTGTTTTCGCCAGACTGTTTGGCACATTATTGTATAAAGCTCCATTCATGTGGAACTTTGCCCACGTTATCTTCCGCAACCGGAACGAGTGATTTCGCTACTACATACCCTTGTACTCTGCACGGGTTCGTGTACACAGAACTGTTGAGTGATTCACTTTTTAGAGAAATCTGGCTTGCATATTTTATTTGACCCTATTAGTATTCATTAACTGCTTGCGACGAAGTGATGCTGGCCTCTCTCTGACGCCGGCGCATGCTTTCCACGGCCGTTTCTTGATTGTTTTTTCCCTAAACTTTGGCCGAATTCTTCGTTTTGTAGTTTTTTCCTTTTTGTTCTTTATTTTAATAAAGCCTAATTCTTAGGCTACCTTCATTACTGCGACTAATACTCATGCAAATTATCAGTCGCGAGAATGAATTCTTTGTTATAAGGCGCGTGCGTACTGAATTTATTAAACCTTGAAAATTTAATATACACATGGGAATTAAGGGGTATATAGACCACTCCCAGTTTTTGTTGAGGTTTCTTTGATTTTTTTTAATCTCATTATTAATATTCTCCTTTTTTTAAGCCATTCATCTAACGATGTGAAAAAATTTGGTCATAAAACATGAAATTCAAGTTTTTTAATTGACAGTCGATTTGAAAATTAATCTAAATGGAAGTTTATAAAAATGAAAATTTATCAAGGTTGAACTTTAGCAAAATTCAATTCTATTAAGGTGGAACTTTATTAATTCTTTCAAAAAATGCAAGTAGATCACGTCTAAATCTCAGTTAACGTGATTTTATTGAACTATTTAATGCGATAACAGAGGCAAAATAGTAAGGTTGGATATGTTTTTATAAAATAATGTTGTGTGTATCGAATTAATCCAAAAATGCCGAATTTTCTAATATTTCCTTGTTGATTAATTCAAGTAGATAATTAATAAAAGATGTTCGTATAATCAAGTGGCGATTGTCTTTTAAAAAGTGGGAGTAACATTAGATTCTTTGGAATATTTTGGGTAGATTTAAGTTTATCTATGTAAAATCAAATTTTTCGTCTTTGTGAACGCTTGCAAATGCCATCTGCGACGCAAAAAAATATATCTTCCAAGTGTTCTTTCGTTCATTTATTTGGATCACTTTTGTCTTTTCTCAGATTATGTGTGTTTATTTACTGGTAAAAAACGTAAACTTTCTTTGCAATTTTTGGTAGGGAAGGCTTCATAATTTCTTTGGCCAGTCTGACAAGTTTTTGAACCTTAAGATATATTTCTGTGTATTCCATTGAAATATCTAGCAATAAATTTAATTTACCTCCTTCATTAGTTTAGTTACTCTTTCTTTGGCCAAGTTTGGCAGTGTACTGGGCCTATTTTTTTCTCCTCTTCTCACAGTCAATTCATACACGTCTTTGAGACTGTAACGACAGAAACTTAGGTATTAATTTAACTTAGCTCTAAAATGTAATCTATAGGATTAAAATCTCATTAAAACAAAATATCTAAAGTTAACAAATTATATTCGAAGGCGAAAATATTTGTACTCTCTTCAATCATATGAACACATGCATTGAATGAGTAACATCTTAGTCTATTTGTTTACTCACTTTGATATACATATTTCTCATAAATGGAACAATCCTTAATGTTTTTAAAGTTAAACCTATGTATACCTCTTTTAGTTTCTGAAGCTGCAGCAGTGTTTTAAAATGCTCTGTTGATAGATGATGGAATACTGAGTGACACATCCGCGCATAAGGTTAAGGACAAATGGAAGATGGGTACTGAAGAATCCAGAATGTTAATTATCGGTTTGAAGAAAAAGGAAAACTTACTATAACCCCAAAAAAGGAAACTGTGGATCACCTGAGTTTTCATTTGTAAAGCAAGTGATTCGCTTCATCAAATAAATTAGCTCATCACTTTGACCTATGGAATGAACAGCAATCATGCAAGGCAAGGCATCTCTTATTTGGAAAAATTCTTTAGCCCTAGGACAGTTGGAATAAACTAGAAGCTGTTATTCGTAATGAACCAATGTTAATGCAGCTTTTCAATGGGGCATTGGCTTGTGTGAAGAGAAAAATTCAGAAAAGTGTTCATTTAATTGGATGCGCTCTCTACCTCAATGAATTAACATTCCGTAGTTACTATCAATATATTTAAACAGTTTTAATATCCAAGAAGTAATCTGTAGCTAATGATAAAGCTGATGATCATGAGAATAATGGAAAGTGCCCTGTCTTCTCTCCGCCTATAGAATCACCTGTTAAATTTACTAGTGATAATACCAGCATTAAGCTAATTCTAGATCAGCAAAACAGTATGGATTATTTGGTGTAAATCAAGAGTGCTTCATGGTCTGTCAATTTTGTTTTCCAAAAAATTGGTTCTATCAGTGATTGAAAGTGAGTAACACCAACTGTTATAGATCTTGTTCTTCATGCAAAAACAAAAACCATATTCCAGAAAGGGTGGGAAAATAAAATACATCTAACAGGCTCCAAAAATTCACTCAATAATCACTTAGTCCTGAGCCTGTCGCCCGAAATTGCGCTTAACTCCAAGAAATTTAATTAGGGTTAGGCAATTATTATGATAGCTGAATGTAACTCTCAGAACAGCGGGAGAAACTTTGCCTTCAAACCGTTTGGGACGAACCATCGTTTCACATGGGACTCGTGTCCTAAGACATGGATGATTGAAATCTTCAAAAGTAGTCGACTTCCATGCAGTTTTTCACCTGTTAGAATTTTGTGCGGCACCTCTAGGCCCCCCTTCTTGCTTCACGGCCAAGCTTATTGCAGAAAAATCACTTGGTGTGTGAGATTACGCATTATGTTGAGTTAGGCTGGTGAATTGTAATGTTTTGCGATTCACAGAAAGGGATGAATTTCCCTATGGCATTCGAACTCCCTCATAAGCTAGTTTGCAACATGCGTGACACCAATTCAGCCGCGAAAAAGGAGGGATGCCGTGATCGTGTTCCGCTGTGTTTGTACACATATATATTACAGTAAGCAAGTTTTCTTGTGGTGCAACAAGATTCCACTAAGACTAGGAGATCAGACAAATTTTTCGCTCTCCCGCTAATGGACTGCTTAGCAGCAATCGTGCAAAACTGCAAAGTAGTTGTGGCAGACGGCAACGGGTGGTGGTGAATGGACAGACTTCTGAGTGGGTGCCCGTTACTAGCGGAGTGCCTCAAGGTTCTGTCCTGGGACCACTACTATTCATCATCTACGTCAACGACATGGACGGTGACATGGTTGCCAAGATTTCCAAATTTGCCGACGATACCAAGCTTGGTATGAACGTTGCAAAGGATGGAAATACTGCCCGCCTGCAGGAAGACCTTGGGAAGATTGGGGAGTGGTCGGACACGTGGCAAATGCCGTTCAACGTGAACAAGTGCAAAGTAATGCATATCGGCCACAGAAATCCCCAATCTCATTATATCCTTAAGGGCACTGCTCTCGAATCGAGTGACACTGAGAAGGACTTGGGTGTTACTGTCACTAGCGACCTCAAGTTCTCGAAACAGTGCATTGAGGCAGAGAAGAAAGCCCAAAGGATGTTAGGCTACATAAAGCGCCAGTTTGGATACGGTAACAGGGAGATAGTACTTTGTCTGTACAACTCCTTAGTTCGGCCGCACCTGGAGTATGCCGTACAATTTTGGAGTCCTTCGTTTCGAAAGGACATCGCAAGGTTGGAACGCGTACAAGCCAGGGCAACCAAACTGATTCCCTCTATCCGACATAAAAGTTATGAGGATAGACTAAGGGAATTAGATCTGTTCTCGTTGGAAACCCGTAGCCTGCGTGGTCAGCTCATCGAAGTTTTCAAAATACTTCGAGGGTTCGACAATGTTGACTACCGGGATATTTTCACACTGAGTGAGAACAGAACGCGCAATCACGGCTTCAAACTTGAACTGAAGCGTTACAACCGCAATCTGTGTGGAAACTTTTTCACCTACAGTATCTGCGGTAAGTGGAACGCACTTCCAGTGGAAGTTGTCAACAGTGAATCTGTTGACCAGTTCAAGTCAAGACTAGACAAAGTCTTGAAAAGTGGCCGTTTAGGGACGCAAAACAATTGAGCAGCCATGTGCCCGCTCGATTGCTAGTCCCAAGGTACCCTCTTTGAATGGACCGTAAGGTCTCCTAGGGTACCTTCTTTCCTTGTAACTCCTTGTAACCTGGTTGTCACTAAATTCGCATCTCATCGCGGCGCGACTGTTCGGTAACGCTTCGATGGCGTCACGTTGTCTGCTGTCCTCTCCGACTACGATACACTTGCATGACTCACTTCTTTTTGATCGAACCCCTCCTAGAACATTACTGCAATGAATAAAGTCACTTAGAGTTTTCGGCAAATTAGTATTATTTGTCTTAGTTTTAGGGATCTTCGCCAAAGTTAGCTAGGCCAGTACCGAGAGGAGTGAGTTTGTTTTTACCTGTTACTTTTAATCAGCACTGGTTCTGGCAACTATTATCTTGGCATTATTGAATTTTGGGTGAAACAGGTCTCTTACATATTACATATTTGTTACAGGTTGATAGCATTCTCAAATGCTGGAGAGAGGAGGGCCAACCTGTATTGCTTAATTATAGCTTTGGGAATTTTTGCTTCCTTTTGCTGGTTTTGTTTTCTATTTTAATTTTGTTTGCTTGAATTTCTCTCTTAATTTATTGATAATTTATTCTATAAATAAGCTAGGTTAATTAATTCAATAAAGGTCGCCAGAAGGGTTCCTTAAAAAGAGTGCATTTACCTAAAATCTTGAGTTTGGTAGTCTGGAACCTGTCGTCTCTTCATATCTGAGGACGTATCGAGGACAAATGTGACATATTTGCAAAGGCCAAATGCTGAAACATCAGGAGACCATTCTTTCACTTGGACTCTCCTAAAATGAATAGAAGTCTATTCCGTAGTATTGGAATGATGTGTACCTTGTTATTTCACCTATACTAGGGGCTCCAAAGCAGGATAGGTCAGTATTGGTGAGAGAAGTCTAGCATAATGTTCTATTTATAGCTTAACTTATTTATTGTTGTATCTGATGGTGAAAGTATATATTTTAGGAAGTAAAAAGCTGGACCAAAATGCATTTTGATTTTAGGAATTTAGAAGTTTCATTATATAGAAAGGTTTGCTCTCCTTAAAAATTTAGAGAGACCAAATAAAAGACAAATACAAGAGGGGACGTATCTGAGAGGAAATTTTTGAACGTTAGTTAAAATTGACGGAAGAGGAGACCCAGCGCAGAGATACAAAACGGGTCGAATGAATGCTTTTATCAAAGTTGCGCGTATAAATTGAAGAAATATTTGTTACTGTTTAATTCCAGAATATCATTCAATTTTGCTTTTTACACAGGCTAATGTAAGTTTCTCAATGTCAATAACCAAATATTCTAATTTTGCAGTTCAGCAAGGTGCCACATTTCGATTGCTGGATTTATTCTTCCTTAATTCCTGCCATTAACGGCTTATATTCTCTAAGCAAAAAATCAAACATCCCTCTTGTCCTTCTCATACTTTACTTACACTTATACTACCAGCATAACTTAGCCTTCCCGACAAAGTCTCATCCAATAAGTGTTACACAATAGCATACAGATGCACAACAAAATTTTATCTTTCTTATTGTTAATTCTATGAATTTAATGTTTTGTGAGATTCTGGGATCCTCTGACTATAATCATATTTATGAAATTTGTAAGTCAATAACTCATCTCACTATATATATATATATATATATATATATATATATATATATATATATATACCAGTCGTTGCCTGGATAAAATATGCGTTCGTAAATAAACTAAGAGAGATTTGATATTTTCTATTTATATTCTCATTCTATGAACTAAACTTAATCTTGTTCAACAATGCTACAGAACTTCCTGGTTCACAATATTCATAGTTTTTCATTGTGGATCATATACAATCAGATTACTTTCTTTATAAATACAGAGCAATCAACATATAGTTTCTATAAGAAAAACAGGGTTTCTTTAATTGTAACTATGCTACGACTACTAATAGAGTCTCATCTTAAGATATTTCTCATTCACTTTGAAAAGCTTACATGGATTGCGAAATGTAGTCTTCTGAATATAAATGGCAATTCTGGTTCTAATTGATTTAGTGATAATCTCTGAATGAAGAAATGCTCTCCCTTTCTACTTCCAGTAAAAATGGTTGCCTCTATAACATGGGGGCATAAAAGTATTTAGCACCAGATGAGGGAAGTTAGAGAGCTTTTAGGGATCCAAATTGCGCAAAGACAATATTTGCATTTACTACCTTCAGATCATGTTAGTGAGGAGTTAAGGCAGGAGGTTATAGAGACTTTAGGAATTCTGTGGATTAATCGACTATTCTTAGTATGACGCGAAATTGTATCAACTGACTTTTAAGTTTATTTGATCTGCAGATATTGTTTTACCTTCTCATGCGTGTTTGTATATAAGTGCGCAAAGAGTAACGTGAGCAGCCCATAAGCAAACTTTCAATACAGAATGAAGAGTGGGTGTGATGGGTTCCGAAGGCAGAAGGGAAATTTTATTGGTGTTGCGTTTGGTTATAAGAAGGATAATGCATTTGTAGCTAATTACCTCAGTAAAGCTGAGTATCAGTGTATAGACCCAATAACCAACAAGCTTATAATAGCAATAACATTAGTAATCCAATGATCTATGTCCTTGAGTGACACCAAGGGACTTTCGTGGTCTTATGTAGCTAATTACTTCCATGCAAAAGCAGTCATCGGAACTTCTTTACGCCTTGCCTCAAAAACACCTCATTATATCTCACTCTCAAAGTCTCTGCAGGTTTTTTTCTGCCACTTTCGGAATTCACTGAGATTCGCAAATTTAATCGTGACGATCTTTGTCCAGAAGATCGCCGTCTGCATCCATGTTTTGGGGGAGAAAGTTGAACCTAGCGCCAGAGTTCTGAAGCCAACAAGATTCTTTTCCTACCCACTCTCACGGTAACATTTTAGACCTTGTAATCTCTGACTGTCTTATTTCCAACCTGATGACTACAAATTTGTCCACTGCTATATCTTATCACTTCCTTATCAACTTCAACTTCTCTATCCCATTCCATATACCTCCCCAGCTGTCTCATAATGCTAAGCCTTTCCGTCGACTTGCTTCCATTGATATTCCCTCCCTATCTAATGATGTGGCCTCCCAACTTCCTCCCATTGATGCTTCTGCCTCTCCTGACCAGATTCTATCTTCTTAAGGGGCAAGCCCTTCTCACTTGTCTTGATTCCTACTCTCCCCTTGTCACCCCTTCGAACTCCCGTTGTCACCATGCCCCTTGGTACTCTTGGAACTCCTCCGTGCTAGGCAGTCCATGCTTGCCCATGAGAGAGTCCTTAGAAAGGCTCGAACCAGTGGGAAAGACACGACCCCTCTCTAGCTGGCGTTCCGACTTGTGACAGCTTCCTACGTGGTGAAATGAAAATCTGCTCGTGAAGCCTACTCACGTAATCTGCTTACTGATAATAAGAATGATCCCCGTACCGTCTCCCGCCTGTTCTCCCGTCTTACTTCCCCAGCCCAGGTCTCCCCACCCATTAGCCCTGCTACTCTCTCGAATTTCTTCGCAGATAAGGTCACTAACCTCCGTGCCTCTCTCCCTCAGCCTTCTGTCCCGGCTCCGGCCATTTTCCCTGACTTCCCGCCTCAGTCGCTTATCGTTTTCCCCGCTGTGACCGCGTTGGAGCTTACAGCCCTGCTTTCGCGTTCTAAGAAATCGGGCTCCCCAAAGGACATTTTTCCGCCTAAACTGTTATGTAAAATTCTGCCTGCTATCCTCATAACGCTTCTTCACCTGTTCAACACTTTACTTGCAACTGGTCTTCCTTCAAACGTGCCCACATCCGTCCGATTCTTAAAATGCCTCAACTGAACCCACCTGACCCTTTTAATTATCGCCCGATTTCGCAGTTTCCTTTCCTCTCTAAGGTTCTGGAGAGAGTGGTTGCTTCACGCATTAACAGTGACATGGTGGCCTGTAACATTGATGAAACCAATCAATCTTGTTTTAAAGTCAGGTCACTTCACAGAAACCACCTTTCTTAATGTGTCTGAGTGGTTACGAAGAGCCGCCGACAGGGGTTGTGCTTCCATCCTCGTTGTACTCGACCTCTCCTCTGCCCCTGATACTATTGACCCTTCGTCCTACTTGATCGTCTCCACTCTTTCCTCGGCATATCAGGCACAATGCTTGACTGGTTCCGCTCTCACCTCTCGTGTTTTACCCAATCCGTTGTGATTGACGACGTTTAATCCCACTCTATTCCCATTCGCTTTGGAGTGCCACAAGGCTCTGTCCTTCATCCTCTACTATTTCGTATCTACCTTTTCCTTCTTAGTTCCCTTCTGCGTAATCTCGGTCTATCCTTCACCTATATGCTGATGACACTTAAATTTTCGTTTCCTCATCCCCCACGTCTCTTGCCTACTCTATCATTGACCTCCTGGCTGCCTACTCCTCCATTTCTGACTGGCTCTCTACCAACTTTCTTAGGCTTAATCACTGCAAAACTGAGGTTCTCCCCGTTGGCACCCCTGCTCTTCTGAAAAAATCTAAATCTCTACTTCCTTCGCTTACTCTGGGCGGTAATACTATCATTTTCCCTGACTGCGTTAGGAATCTGGGTGTTGTTTTTGATGAGCATCTCTCCTTTAAGCCTCATATCCGCAATGTCAGCAAAGTCCCTCTACGTTATCTTCGTAACTTCTTTCGCATTCGCTCTCACTTTGATCGCCAAAGTCTCGAGACTGCTGTTCATGCCTTCATCACCTCACCATCTTATTCTCTCCACCCCCTTCAACTTTTAAAGAACTTTGCCACCCGGCTTCTCTTCCGTCACCCTTGCTTCTCTCTCTCGAAACCCTTGCTGCATAAACTGCATTGGCTCCCTGTCAGATCCCGTTCTCACTTCAAGATGCTTTTCTTCACATTTACGGCCCTAAACAACAAGGCCCCGTCTTACCTCTTTTCTGCCCTCTCGCCACACCATTTTCCTCGGTCCCTTCGGTCATCACATGCACCTCTTTTGAGTATTTCTCGTTTATCCCACTGCTCAATGGGGGACTGCTCCTTCTCAATCTGCGTCCCTAAGTTGTGGAATGCTCTTCCTGCTGAAATTAAGTATTCTTCCTCTCTTACCACATTTAAGCGTCTCCTGAAAACGCATCTTTTCAGTATTGCTTTCTCTCCCTCTTGAATTTCCATATAATTTTCATTCTCATCTCAGCACAACGTGCGCTCTGGGAAGGCCTCAGGCCTTGAAGAGCACATTACAAAAGACTTATTATTATTATTATTATTATTATTCACAACAAACTAAAAGAGAAAAATCTTGACAGATCAAATGTGAGATCTAAGTGACGACTATATTGTTCTCAAATAAAGAAATCAACAGAAAATTTATTAGAGAGATCGTCAGTAGAAAGTATTTGAGAGAGATTCTAATATTAAGAACTGACGAGCTCTGCTGCTGATATTACACACGCAGTGGTTTTTCGAGTATGGGTGGATTTATTTCTAGTTGCTATGAATTAGGGCCAGTTTACATCTATTTTATCTCCTTAAAAAAAAAACATTAAAAGAATACAATACCATCAAATAGCCTGGCTCTCGTGAGCAAATACAAGCAGTAAGAGTGTAATTTGAAAAATTTCACAGCTTTGGCTTTGGAAATCTTAAGTGAAATTATGCATGAGATGCTTTGGGGGCTCGTCTCGCAAACAGAACACTGCTTTGTTTCTCTGTGAAGTTTATTAAGAGGCTGCGATCGTAGACAGATTCCCTGAGCTGCTTAAGCTGTCTATCCAACCGTTGATGGACATTCATTCGGTAAATATGGCCCAAGCGGGAAGACTGATTTCTTATAGATTTGTTTTCCTCTGACGAAAGATTAACAAGTGATTGAGGTCTCAAAGGCAGATTGACCTGAAGGGTGTTTAACTAAGTTAAAGCAAAGATGATAGTTTATGTCTTTATTCTCACATTATTCCTTACTCGTTTCGTCCGTTTCTTGTATTATATTCCTATTTATTTGTATATACATTAGCCGTGTACATAAGCAAAGAGATTTTGTAATCCTCGTGGTCTCATATTCAAGTAACTGCTACTATTAACATATCGGAATGTTGAATTTTTCATTTTCCTTCTATTTTTCTTGTTACACCAGACACACAATACTATATAATTATTTCTCTGACTAGATAAAAGGATTTTTCCTTTTAAAGTAAATAAGATAATGACTACATTAAAAATATATGACAATAGGGTTAGATGTCAAATGAATGCCATAAACTAAACAGTAACTTATTTATAGCTCCCATACCATATCCCATATGTTGTTATGATCAATTTTATTTTCAAAATGATATATCTTATATAGCTAGTTTCATTTAGTATATGGGGTAGTATATTTTATATTTTTAAAAAGTACATTCTGTGATGTATAATATAGTGCATTTGAACATGTAAAATAATTTTTAAGATATCTAAAAGTACATTTAAAAAAATCTAAAAATACATTTTTCCTTATTGAGATAAATTTTAATATTTTATATTTCCCAAATCTCATCTTCACATGCTCTCGGAGTAAAATTAAAAATCTACTCAACAATATTTAAATTATAGAATACTATCAACATGAAAATATTAAATAATTTATCGTGCAATTTTAAAATATAAAATAAAGTTCATTATGATATGTAAAATATTAGAAACATTTTATGGTAAAACGATGAGGGTATTTTCTAGAGAGTGAACCAGTGATTTTTCGCTATTAATGAATCAGTCTAGATTTGACATGATGATAAAAAAGAAGAAAGTATTAATATTTCATCTGATAATATAATATAATAACTAATTATCTCAAGCAGTAGCATAAAATAGTTTAGAATTCTTAGCAATTAGGAAATCAGTGTAACTAAGTAGGTATTAAAAAGTTTAACGCAATAAGAATCGATGCAGGAGTATAAAGTCCAAAAGGCAAATTGGAAATGGAAGATCGAATGATTTCTTCGAGTATTGTTGATAATTTGGGGATAGAGAGAAGCATGGAGCCTAATTTTGCAGAGAATCGGCTAGGAGAACATGCGTGTCTCGTGTTTTCAGTTACTTAAAAGTTCAGAAGAGTAAAGAGTTTTTTGCGTACAGGGAATTAATTTAAATTCCGGTGAAACTTAAACCAATATCGGTCTGCAGTTAATTATCTAAATTCATTTTAAACTTAATGTTTGGAATGAATCATTTGAATGATGATGTTATAAAACAACTCATTTATTAGTGAAGCAAATTAATGGAAATATAGTAAATATATAGAAATATTATGTTTTTACAAAATGAAAATAAAAAATTTCCTAAAAAAAGGGAATAAATGATGATCTAGGTTGGGACGAAGCGAAAGGAGTGGAAAATAAAAACCTGCATTACCTCCTTCGGCCAATGGAACCAAAAAAGGAAACCACGGAGGGCACCACAGCCATGAGTGGTACATTACCTTCAGGTTTCCGTCATAGCAGCAGCATTACCATTGATACACTATTAACCCAGTTATGTATGTATGAAAGGACAAGACTTAGAAAGACGGGAAAAGATATAGATACAAAAGAGGAGTCAGGACAGAGAACTAGATTCTCCTAAGGCATTCCTGTCCCAAGGGCTTTTGACAAATATTCACAAAGAAATCTTTTCTAAAACTAACGATACGACGGTTAACACTAAAGTACTTGTTCTTTCGACTCTTTTTTTTCCGGTAAACATCAAATCTTTACAACCTTTTCATTTCTTTGAGATAGCACTCTGCCTTCCAAAGGAAAGGTGGCTCTAAAAAAAGTAGGCCACCGTTCCCATTATCCATAATAAAGTGTACATATATAATATATTTAATACCTGTTTAGTGTCACATCATTTTAGAAAAAACTTAGTGTGATTTTTTGATACGTAATTGAACGTAATATTACTTATGGTTGCTTATCTAAAATTAGAATACAATGACCGTTCAGACAGCTTTTGCAGTATGCTTTTCTGATAAATAAGATGGAAAAGGGATTTTTAACAAGAAGAGAATTATATCAGGAAAGAGATTTCAAAGCAAAGTTTTCTTTGAAAATTATAAGAGATAAAAACATGATCATTGCCTTCCGATGAAAGAAAAGGGTTCAACCAGAATTTTGAGCACTTAACTATATACAACATAATTACGTCAAAATACCTAATATGAGGATATAAACAATTTTACAAGCATATATACTCTTTCCATCTCAAGATAAACAAGGTATTAACCTCTCATTAAATTTTCCACCGTCACGAATGAGAGAAAAATACCGTTTCAAGCAAAATATAAACAAGAAAACGAGTGTTTTTGGTCCTGACATAGATGAAATTTGACTTTAGCAAAGTTATCATAATTGACGAAACTGCAGGTATTCGCTTTAATTATATATATGAAGATAATCTTTTGAGGGTATAAAAGTATCCCAAATAATTTGTCTCATTTTCATCCTTTCTCTCATTTAAATTCCATATATTCATATTAAATACTCTGGTGATGATTGTTTTAATTCCATGACAAACGATAAACAAAGTTTCATGGATTTCTAAGAGATTCGGCAATTTTTCGTATTTTTCTATAATCTCTAGTCTCAAATGAGAGTTTTGAACCATTCTTGTTTCCATTAATTTCACATAAGCATTTCCCTAGGTCTATTTCACCTTTACCATGAATGCTTTCTTTTATTTCAAAAATGGCTACACTGTTGTTAATGTATATATAAATGAAATAAATAATCGATTGCTTGGTAAAATATCAAACTTCCAAGATCACACGAAGCAATGAAACAGAAATTTTAAATGCAATTTTGCGGAACTAAAGAGACACCTAGATAAAACTTGTGAGTAGGTTGAAAATGGGAAATAAACTTTTAAGGTCTGTTTGGTGTAATACCCTATATCCGGAAAAGCAAAAAGCTTGCAGTTTTCCGATTGCAGTGCTGTGCTTGTGCACGAACTTGTTTGTGTCTACTTTGATATAAGATCAGCCAACTGCAGGATTCTGTTCATCAACATGTTCCACGTGAACATAATGTTAGGTATAGGTGAAATTATGATGATTAGCTTCATTTATGTAAGGCTAAATTTAGATTTCTATGGGTCATTTCAAAAGACATGTTATTTGGGAAAATAGAGAATCGCCACAAGAAAATGCACATTTACCAAACAATGTGAATGAGAATATTCTGCATCAATGGATAAAAAAGCAAAAGAGAGGAATCTCCACAAAACAATGCACTTCAAACAAGCATTGTGAATGAGAATATTCTGTCTCAATGGGTAAAAAAGCAAAAGAGAGGAAACAATATTCATATATTTCGGTTGTCTGGGAGAGCAAAAATTAGGAATTATCAAAAAATACGATCATTGTTTCAAACTCAGTGTCCTAAAGTCTAGTTATATTGAGAAATTACTCTCGAGAAAACTACAGCTGATAATAGTTGACTTCACTGTAACTCGCATTATCCTAAAAAAAGTTAGAGATCTGGAAAGTGACTGTGATGGTGCCCCCATGTGTCGTTTACAGAAAAAATTCATGAGTAGACAATCATTGATCATCCCCCTTAAACCAGCACGTCAGTATTATCTTAAGCCGAAGTGGATGGCTGAATCAAGATATTGAAGAGACCATTAGGCATAAAATAACAGAATATCGAAATGAAAAATGAACTGAAGACCTTGCCTAATACAATCATCTGATAAGAATAGTCAAACACTTGATCAGAAAAGCGAAACTTAACGAAGCGACGTAGATAGTTCATATCTTCATGGTAATCCCAAAGAATTCTTTACATATGTAAATTGATGAAAATATAAAAAAAAATATTGCGGGATTAGTCTATAAAGAAGAAGTTCTGCATCACTCAGTAAAGCATAATGTAGGTATATTGAACCAATTTTAATTCTTACTTTTCACTTTTGAACTGATGATGTTTCCTGAACGATATGCATGCATTAGAGATTAAAAGTGCAGGGTGGGGGTAGTTTCCTCTCAAGCATCCTGGAGGAGGTGAAGAGGTTTCATATGTTGTGACACATCTCGCTACATTCTTTAACAAATCTGTAGGAACAGGAGAAGAGACATGGTACTGCCTAATCTTTAAGAGAGGAGATAATCGACAACTGAATATTTAGTAACACGTGAGTCGTAATTCATTTCCCGCTAAGCTGCTTGAGTCAATAGTAGTAGAAGAGGTGTAACTACCTGGAAGGCCAAGACATCTTGCGGAGCATTCAAAGTGGATTTAGACGTCATTAGTCGTCTCTTCAGAAAATACCTAATTAATTTTAGGAATTATTCAAAGAAAACAACCGAAGCAATGTGGAAGATTTTATATAAATGAAGTATGAAAAGTTCATTAATATTGAAACTCTGGTGACGACTCCACTCACAGGTTTCTGTGTTGGGAATTTCAGGAGAAGATTTATGTACATTAGATCGAGAACAAAATTACAAACAGGAGACAAAGAAAACTTTTAATATCTGTCTCTTTCATGATCTATTATGTTTCCGGTGGTCTTCTTTTTTCTATGTTAATAAGTTAGATGCTAGCTTAATTTAAAACAACAAAAAGTTTAGCGAAAGTACGAAGTAAAGAATGAATATCTCTTTAAAAACGGGACCAGCAACAGTATGAGAAGGTAGTCAACAATCGATAAATGAAATTTAATATCATTAAGTCAAGGTTATGCATATAGGCCTCTGTAGCCACCAATCCGCGGAACGTCCTAACTAAAAAGGTAAGTTTAGGAAGCACTGGATTGGAGAGTTAAGAAAGCTCATACGATGCTAGAAAACGCAGCAATTAAATGACACAACAAAGTTCCGAAGACAGTCAATTGACAAATGCTAAATAATGACACTAATATGCAAAGGAAAAGTGATCGGCGGTAGTAGTTAGAGATGCCAAAAACCGTCACTGAATGGCAACAGACACCTGTAATATTTTGCACCAAAACTATTTTGACCCGTTTTTGTTGAGGTAGGTTTCTCTCAATCTCTAACTGTGGGCAAATGACACTACCATTAATCTAATAACGACAGGATAAGCATGATACTGCTTTGCCAAGATTGGTCATGGCGACCCCATGATGGTGACAACTGGCCATAACACGCCATTACAAACATACTTATTCTAGCAGGCACGTGAAAGGCACGAGATTGTCATTCACGCAACTGTCATCACGCTTCGCATTCACATTAGCTTCTACATCAACATGAGCATCATGCGCACTTACCCGAAGCAAAGGAGAAAAATTCAAAGTTCCCCTTATTATTTAATGATGTCGTAGGTTAGCCGGGTTGGGGCGAGTGTATATATATATATATATATATATATATATATATATATATATATATATATATATATATATATATATATTATAAGGAGAGGAGCGCAAGGTCATATCCGGGACATTAGCTGGAGGCTAATCACCAAACGAGGATTGATGATGGAAGTAGATTCTTGAACGAGTGAGTGCGGATTAATTCAACAAAGAGAGTGCAGTTGGCCGTTAAGTTTGATTTTGTGTCGCTTACTGGTGCTAGTTAGAGAAAGGTGAAGAACAAAAATATCCTTATTATTTACATATAAATGAGATTTATCGCACAAAATACATGGATAGTCGAGATGACAGTTATGGAGCCTAAAGATTTCGGGGGATGAGTTGGCTCAAGCTGCGGCAGGCTAGCCTACGTACAGACATACACAGATTTGAATGACTGGATACGAATCCACAAATGTCTGAGGCTTCGCTTTAGGATTTGAGGCCTTGGAATTCGCCGGGGAAGAGGGGCATTGTAAGGCTGGATTAAAATCGGAAGTTTTACATCAAGAGTAACCTCTGAGGGAGTATTCACACCAAAACGAGATCGGAGACAAACCAAAGGATAACCAATGGCCTGTGGCCAACTTCCTTCAGAAAGTGGAGGAGCTTCTTGCTTTTGTACTCGCGAGTGAACAATTTTGAGTCAAGTTTAGATGTTGAAGTGTCTCATACTACACGGCGATCTAATACTGAATTTGGCACGGCTGGATCTTGGTTTATATGTGGGCCAACCGGAAGCGCTTTGTCTGAGGCGCCGGAAGGGTTTCTCCATATAAGAGAAGGCCGTGGGAAGAGTGACTCCAAGCATTTTTTTATATCGCTTGGGAGGCGGGCGTGGGGGACGCCTCAACTTCTCCTTGCTCTATGTGCTCCAAAGTTTGCTGTATTGCCGGAAGTAGATGAATTCTTCCATAATCAAGCTTGGCATTCTTCAACCTAGCGGGGCTCCTCCTGACGAAATATTCCCTTATTCCCCAAACTTCTTCCTTCCCAAGATGGAACTTCAGTGAAGTGACGTCAGACAACGAATGGGGGTTGACATATCCTAAATTTTTCGATCTCAAAATAAAGAAAAGAGAACAAACAATGGTAGGAGTCTTCGACAATGAATCGAACTCCAGTACAAATTCAAACACAATAAATCATAGCAGACAAAAGACACTAATTTTTAAAAAAATCACAATGGATTCAATGAATTTTGAGCAGAGCCTCGATACAGAGATATTTACAACTAAGAAAAGAGTACATAAAAGCAAATGAAATATATATTACATTAGTAAATTACATGAATCGGGCAAAGCAAAGCGGTATATAAATTCTAATTCGCTAACAAATAGGATTACTAAAAAAAATAAATAAATAAATATAGAACATCCAAAACAAAACAAAAGAAAAATCAACCATACAAAACAAGACAATGGCTACCAAATTAGCTTGGAAAAAAGGCTAGAGGGTTCCTACTCAGGTTATCTGCCATACAATTTTCAGAACCTTTGATGTTTGTAATCTTAAACTAGAGCTACTGTAGGAACAGAAACCAACTCATAAGCCTTCCACTATTGTCTTTGTTGTTCCCAAAGTAGGACAGTGGTTGTAGTCCGTTTTGATGACAAACTATCTACCTATAAGAAATTTTTTGAACTTATGTATGTTCTAAATTATTGCAACGGCTTCACGTTCTATAAGGGCATAGTTTCTCTTTCGGAGGAGAAACTTTGTAGGGGGAGCAACTAGGGGGATTTAGTAATAAGCATTGCATAAGTCTACCTCCGTAATGTACTTGGCATCTTCGAATAGGTGGAGGTTTTGGTCGATGAGAAGGATTGGTTGGCGTCGAACACCGTAACGATATTCAGTTTCCGAATGTCGACACATATACGGTACGAACCATTAGCTTTCTTGACCATGACAATGGTGGAGCAGTAATTAGTCGTGGAGGGTTCAATGATATTTATCTTCATAAAATTTTTGACCTCTGCGTTAAAAGTTTTTCGTAAATGAAGTGGCAAGGGATATGGCCTAGATTGAATGGGTTTCTGGATGGTAAGCAATATGCCGTGATCGAGGTTTGTGGCACAGCCAGGAATTTTGGATATAACGTCACCAAAACGACTTAGAAGAGGCTGCAGCTGACTATTCTGAATGGACGTAAACTGTTAGCTGATTTTTACTTCGGGTGAAGGGCAAACGATGGCGCTGGGAAAAGTGGTCCTTATCTTGTTCAACGATGGCAACTTGCACACATTAAGGGGATCGAGATTATAGCTCGATTCAATGGCTGTTTTTTCGTCAATAGCTACAATATTATGGCTGCAGGCGCAGCGGTGATACTTTTTAATCATATTGACGTGAAACATCTTTTTTCCTGTAGAGGTTCGGATTAACTAATCCACGGGGCCTCGCGCTTGAATCACTTATAAGGGGCACTTTCAGTGATTCAGGGGCTTATTATTATCAATGGGGAGCAATAATAAACTTCATCTCCGGGCTTGAACTTCCAATCATTAGACTTGCACTTAAAATAGGACTTATACTTGTTCAGATTTTTATCAGCATTCTGATATGCAATTTCTGCGCACTTTTCCAACCTTTGCCGAATATCTAGAAGGTAGGCATACGAGGATTGTATTTCTTGCTCCAAATCCTGGTTTGTAAAAATTTATTTCAGAATGCTCATAGGGCCTCTAACATTCCGGCCGTACAAAAACTCAAACAGGGCAATGCTAAGGTGCAATGAGGGATTTCCCTAGAAGCGAACAGAACCGCAAGCAAATAACGGTGCCACTCATGAGGCTGCTCTGCACAAAACTTCAGGATCGCGGGTAATTCTTCACGGTCGATTTGAGAGTACCGTTTTGTCTCTCGCAAATCCCGTTTCCCGCAGGGTGGTAAGAGTTGGTAAACAGACGTTTTACTCTTAGGAGTTTGCCAACATATTCCTTTAATTTTTAGGGAAATTGCCCGTCCCGATCGGACAATACCTTCTTGGGCAAACTAACTGGCGAAAAGATATAACAAGGGTCTCAGCACAGGAGATTCTGTCCAGCTTCTTGATAGAGACAAACACGGGGAACCGAGTGGCAAAATCAGCGAGGGTAATTACAAAACGGTGGCCCTCGCTAGGCAGGGGGTGTATCAGGCCGATAATTTCAATTGTCACTCAGGAGAAAGGTTCCCGTAAGGCAGGGGCTTATCGCGTCCTTTGGCATCGTCTGTTGACAGATGTCACAAGATCGACAGTAGTTTCATACGTCATCTGTCAGGCCAATAAAAATATTTAAAAATTCCCCAAGCGGTCGAGGTGGTACCAAAGTGACCTGCAATTAGGCTATCATGGGCGGTCTTTAAAATGAGGGTGACGTGAAATAGGCGAACACTCAATACTTGCGCCTCGCAATTATCCCCGACGCGTGCGCGGTACAGAATGTTATCTTTGACAAGGTAGGAGATTACCTTGTTCCCACGGATGGACTCTTACACCTTATATTGTGCCTTTACACAGAAGAACGAAGATAGTCACACTCCTTTTGATTCTTCGCGAACTCTTCATTCGTTATGTCACTTAACACTGAATCTCAGGGCCGTTGAAGCTGGGCAGTCGTCTCGCATTCCTTCTTAGTCTGGGAACGCGTAAACACGGGTTGGCGCACTGGAGTGGCGGATACTCGGGGGTAGTCTACAATTAAAACGGAATAGAACTTGATGAGCGCAGCTACGGCCTCGGCATAGCCGTCGAAGTATTCAAATTCAATATTGCATTTTACAATGGGGAACATGTTCACTAGTCCCAGGTAGTCGTGTATTAGCGCAAATCTGTCGTGCTTCGGGGATACCGGGAGTAGTAGCTTGTCCGAGAACACGATAAAGGTACACCCTCTATCGTGAACAAGAGTAAACACCCTGTAGCCTTTCACGGCACCAGTCTCGAACTTAAGACATCCATGGAAGCTCTTTTCATATCGAAAATTAATGTGTTGGCTAGCGGAGCTCGATGAGGTCGAAGAAGGAGAGGTTTCTGCCTGCGTTGATGGTGGCACGGGGATAGCGCTAATTTGGTATACTTGATAGAGAGGACCGCTATGTAGTTGAAAGTTATGAGAACAGGTCTTACGCAAATGGCCCTCGACACCACAAGAATAACATACTATCGGCCTCCTGGGGAATGACAGCACTGAGAGATTGGATAAGGGTTTTACGTCACGATGTTCTGATGAAGAGAAGTTTTGGGGTTTCACGGGAGCGGTTACTTTTCCGGACTTTGTTACATTATGGGGAGGAAATTTCAGCTCGCCCCCTTTTGGTTACTGGGATGATAGTTCGTGCTTTTTTTCTTCCTTAGGGTAGCAGTTTTGGCTGGTGGCGAAGATGTCGGCCTCTTCGATACACTTCTTGACGGTGTAACGCTTTCGTTCCTTCACAAACGATTTTAGTTTGGGGGGAGCAATGCAAACAGCTGGTCCTTAAGAATGAAGTCGACTAAAAGTTCAAAATCATGCGAAAGCTTAGACGAGTCTAACCAGAAATTGAGATCTCTCTGTAGCGTATACCCAAACTTGAAAATAAGTTTGGTTAGCTTGTATACGGGCGTGGAGGAATTTGACGCGATAATAATCTGGGGTCATGTTAACTGATGCTAGTACATAGTACCGATTTGAACGTCGAATAATCGACCATTGCTTCCGAAGGATGGAAATAAAAATGTCGCGAAGCTAGGAACTGAGCAACGGCAAGAGTTTGGCTACTCCGTCAGCCTCAATGACCCAGTTTATTACTTCGAATATTTTCTCGAAATGGTTAAATAAAACCCAAAATCTTTACCTTCTTTGAGGACGGGGAGCTTCAAAGACGCGGTTGGTGGTATGTCATTCGGGGTGTTGATGGAAAGCGTTACGTTTCTTGCTCTCTGCATCTCCAATTCATACTGGCCAATTGTTGCTTTTTCTTCTCTCTCCTTTTCTATTTCTATTTCTCTCCTTTCTTCTCTTGCCGCTCTTTCATCTTCTTAAATGTAGACCAGAAGCTCCTTGCCTAGCAGACCAGGAGATTTACCTTGTGCTTTAAAATAAGAAATACTAACGCTTTCAGTCGCTTAACATGAAAACATGACAAATGAAATCACGTGATTACGCAAAAAGACACGTAAAATATTAATGAGTTCTTACTGTTCCTTCCATAGACCCCAAGAGGAAAAACACAGGGAAATAAAATTCGGCTAGCGAGGTAAGCGAGGTGCACAGGCTCAAAAAGGGCAAACAAAAATACGCACACGGTGGGTTATCAGTTCTATAAAAGGTTCGCTTAGCAAAGTTTAATGAAGTTTAATTGATTAAACTTTGCTAAGAGAACTTTTTATAGAACTGATAACCCACCAGTTTTCAATTATAAAAATTATTTTATTTTGTCATACTTTGAACTATTTTTTGGTCTCACCCGTATTTTTTTAAGCAACTTAATATCATATATGAATCCACTTTATATAAAATGTTAGCCCACGATAATACAAGAAAAAAAGGTGGAGTATATTCTATAGAATGTTCTATTTGCAATTTACTTTACTCAGGCAAACTGGTAAATCTTTATCTACTAAAATTTACAAACATAAGTGTAATATTAGAAGAGGTTAACTAAACACCGCTTAATTTTTACATTTATCCGAAAATAACCACCCCATTGACTGGAACTCTTCAAAATTTCCTTATCATTCCGCTGATTTCACAAAAAGCTATATTGTCCAGTGTTCATTAATTGGCATGTTGCCTAATATAAATATCTCCTGTGGCCTTTTTAAACTCGACCCTGTTTTCTAAAAAGTGTACTAAATGAAATAACTTCATAATGCAGCCAGTTGTCACTCTTTATTAGCGTAATATGATTCTCATTTTCTTCCCCACCACGTGTTTCTGCTGTGATCGTGGATTAACCCTTAGCCCTAAATGTTTTGGTTCCAATGATAATACTTTAAAATGTTTTTGTTTTTTAACCAATCATTTCCATTCTTATACACGGCGTTGTTGTGTGTATATCGTTTTGGGGATGCATATTTCTGTTATTAGTTGCCTAATGATATTTTTATTTGTATTTCTCTGTCTTGTTATTTTGATGTTCCATTGGTTTATACTATGTGATGGGCGTTCCCTTTGTATCCTTTTACCCTATATAAGTTCTTCTCCATTTTCCTGGGCCTTAATGTTCATATATATATATATATATATATATATATATATATATATATATATATATATATATATATATATATATATATATATATATATATGTATATATATATATATATATATATATATATATATATATATATATATATATATATATATATATATATATATATATATATATATATGTATATATATATATATATATATATATATATATATATATATATATATATATATATTATATTTATTATAAGGAGTGAGGGTCGAGGTCAGATCCGGGACCTTAGCGGGAGGCTAATCACCAGACGAGGAGAGGGGAGGGAAGCAGATTCCAAAGCAAGTGCGTGCGGATTAATTCAACAAAGAGAGTGCAGTTGGCCGTCAGGTTTGCTTTTGGTTCGCTTGCTGCTTCTCGGTAGAGAAAGTTTAAAAACCAAAATATCTTTATACTATTTACACATAAATACAATATATATTTAAATATGATTTATAGACTAAATGATATGGATAATCAGACGACATTATGGAGTTAAGGAATTCGGAGGACTAGGGACTCATGAGAGCCTACTAGCTGTGGCTGGCTAGCCGACGTACTGACGTACAACCCACAAATTTCTCAGGTTTTGCTTTAGTGTTTGAGGCCTTCGAACTCGACGGGGTCGGGGTATTGCATGGGTGGATTTAAATCGTCTGAGGCAGTAGTCGCACCGAAGTTAGTCTGTGGCCAACATCCTTCCTGGAATGGGGGTGGAGCTGAGCTTCTTATTTTCGTACTAGGGAGTGAACAAATTAGATTAACGTCGAGAAGTTGAAGTGTTTCGTACTACGTGGCGAGCTTATACTCAATTTGGTACGGCTGGAGACTGGGTTTATATTTGGGCCAACTGGAAGCGCTTTGCTTCAGGTGTCGGAAGGATTTTTCCATATCAGAGATAGCCGTGTGTAGGGCGACTCCAAGCGGGGTTTTTTATTTGTATCGGAGTAAGGGGACGGGGACGCGGCAACTTCTCCTTGATCTTATCGGTAAAAGCATTTGCTTTATTGCCGGAAGTAGATGAATTCCCTCGCGATCAGAATTTGCATTCTTTAACCTAGCGGGGCACCTCGTGCCGAAATATTCTCTTATTCTGACAAATATTAATTATGATTATGTATGTATAACCAATCTCTCCATTGGTGACTCGGGAACCACTCAATTTGTGAACTAAAGAACATGCATGTATTAAGTAACCAAATCGATCAACGGAAATCTCCATTCACTCCTCAAAGCCATTCAACACGAAAACCTCTAGCAGTCCTATGCCACGTAACTGCCTATTTTTGATGATACAAGTGCCTCAATATTTTCAAGCTAGGCGGAAAGACTGGCCCCCTCTTGCGAGATGGTGTAATTCCTGCTTGCCTTCTCCCATTGACCAGCAGACCTCATAAAAGCAGCAGACTCATTATTAGAGTTGTCACTAAGCAGAGGATAGGACTTAAGAATATCTCATAGCCTAGGAAGCAGAAGAATTTTAAAACGGTTAGACATCAAAGGGATAACTCTCATGGCTACGGCAAAAAGGGTATTGGATATTAAGTCAACCACTTCTTCAACCAACCAAAACACCTCAAATAAAATTCTAAAGTAGGTCATCTCTTTGAATACGGACCTCCATTATTATTCTAAGTAAAACCGTGGTACTTTATCAGGCATGAGCTCCTTGACAAAAGATATTTCAAATAGAAAAAAGATTCTACCATCAGGATCATCAAAAAACTCCGAAGGAATGTTAGATTGCACGTCCTAAGAACACAATGATAGTTCGAAGCCAATCATGGACATTATTAAGGTAAAACTCTCTATAAAGTGTAGCTTTATTTAGGTTATATGTAACTAGTAGGAAAGTAGTGGAGGCGAAAATACAAGGGTGTTCAATGAGTTTTAAGCATAATATACCAACAAGACGCATCTGGATTACGTTGATTCTTGTTCCAATTGGAAATGCACGGGCTGGCATCCTCGACTGAATTTGTTAAGTTTAACGGTGAAGTTTCCTGAGTGAAGATAGAGTCTTCACGCAAAATTGGTGAAGTTAAAAAAAGCAGGCTGTAATTAAGTTTTCCTTGATTCAAGGGAAAGTACCACAATTGATTCATGATGAGTTGAAGACAATACTAGGGGAGATTGCCTTAACTTATTCCATTGGAAAAGGTTGTGCTACTCTTCTCTTCAAGTTGGGCCAAGACTCGTGTAATTGTGACAATTGAAGTAATGATCCGTCAACTGCAGTCAATAAGGAAACTGTGGCCATTTTTGAGACCATGGTCATGGATAATCAGCAAATTTCTGTGCGATACATTGCTTCTGATCTGGAAATGAGATATTTATCTTTTTGGCCGAGAGAACATAGTCCCTTGTTTAGCATTTACACATTTTTATCATTTTGCACGATCTTCTGAATCTTTCTAAGGTGTCTAGCCAGTGGCTCCCAAGAATGATGACGCCTGAGCAGAACAAGAGGATAATGACTTCAACGAAGATGTTGGCCCTTTATGATAGCGGATTATGAAGGTATCATGGCCCGAATTATTACCCAGGATAAAATGTATGTTTCTCACTTCGATCCGGAAAGCGAAGCTAAATCTAAGCAATGGAAGTATTCCTCCTACCAGTGAATAGAAAATTCCATGTGATGAAGTCATTCAGGAAGGTCATGATGACATGGTTCTGGTACCTTGTAGGAATCGTCCTCATGAACCTCTTAGATCATGGTCGCACGGTTAACGAACCATACTATGCAGATCTACTCTTCTTCCGAAACGCCGATGGAAGGTGAACCGAGGTGTTCTTCTCCTGTAGGACAATGCACCTACTCACAAAAGCATTTTGGCCATTACCAAATTGGTGTTCTGCGGCTTTGAATTTTTGCCACACCTCCCTTATTTCTCCGATCTAACACCCTTTTCCCACACGTGATGAAGCAGCTGCAGGGTATCTATTTCACTGATGTTGAAGAGACCAAGGAGAAGTTCAGTGAGGTTTTCGAGGGATTAAACTCATTTTCGCAATTGAAGAACAGACTAGAGAAGCGCAACAATGTCAAAGGGGATTACGTTGAAAATTAAGTAAAAGTAGTTCCTTCTGCATTCGAACGAGAGATATTTAACACCCTCCCGTGGCTATAAAAATGTCTATCTTACTTCCAGTTTGATAATTTATTTGAATCGATAAGCATCAATTTTATCAAATTCAGAATAAACCCCAAATAATTTTTTTACTTTAAAAGTATATAATCATTCCAATTTAGTATTATCTTCAGCATTGTAAATGGCTATAAATCACAAAAGTGGTGTTTTTGAAGGTTAGAAACATATAAATTTGTTTTACACCATATGCATCGAAAAAAAAGTTCAAATTATTAAGAGATAATACTGATATATATCACAAAATTACATTTCTTGTATCGCAGTAAATGTGAATAAAGATATAAAAAGTGAGGGGACAATTTTGTTTTAATTTTCCAGTATACACAGGTCTTTAACTTTTCCCATTTGTTTGGATTTATTCAAATTTCTATTGCTCAGTTTTTATGAGTATACTACACACAAACTCTATGCAAAGATTGATTAGACCTCTTTGTTGAGTAAAAAAACGTTAAATGCTAATTATTTTATTGCAAATATAAAAATGCCTTCGTATTCAAAATTTTAAAGAACATATGGTTCTGTTGTTGTTGGACGGAATTATATTTAAATGTAAAAGAAATGACTAGTGAATTTAATTTCACCTATTTGTTTTTAATCTTTGAATTGTATAAGCAAATCTTTCTTAAATTCGCGCCTAAAAAACAAGCATAATAGGACGCAGAGCAAAATTCACTAATAATCGCCTCTTTTCTGCGATTTATATTCCCTTTTTACCTTCTACCAAACGTTAGACGTATTTTTTTTGCTTTAATTATGCTCAATATTATAATTTAGTAAGGATAGGTCACATTAAATAGGTATAACGATTGTATGGGCAGCGGGACCTTCGAATATCTTGATTCTGCGCAAGAGTAATAAGCAATAGCATTTTTTGTTGAGGGCGCCTCTGCTTCCCTACTGTGTTTCTGTTAATGGCCTTGAGATCGGCTTACTCAACCTCATGGAAAAGCGATTGATATTGAAAATTAATCAAACTATTTCCCTTAAAATATTTTGTTGGAAATTGCTTTTATTTATATATTGTTGGTAATTCAATAGATTTTCCCATTAGTTCAGCTCTTTGTCGTAAGATGAGTCTGAAAATGTGGGACTATCATATAGGAATCGATTGAGGGAAGTGAATTTCCAAAGTTTAGTTCCTAAAAAAATAAAAATAAAATCTCATTTGCAAAGAGAAAACGAAACAATGTTTCCAGTGTTTGAAAAGGATGAATTAATAAGTGCTAATAGAGAATCGATAAGAAAAGGGTACTCGATAAGATGTTTGATAGGTGGTGACTCTCTGGTCAGAAAATCGAGACTCTTAAATTGTTTGCTTCTATCGAGACCTTTGAAGTTTGGCCTTTCAAAAATTCTATCATATTCATCTCTTATACACCCTAATTTCCCCTTACTTAACCCCTTTTCTCTATAACCTATTTTAAATTTTTGTTTTGTGATGCCCTCATCAGTCCATACTTTAACTTTACAGCACCTATCACAATTAGGTAATTCGAAGATTGAAAACATTTTTAGAAAACAAATGAAAAAAGTTCTTGGACAAACCAAAGACTAGAATAAATAAATTGAAGAAATATAAGGGACATGGAATGAAAGCGTAAGGAACGAGAAAATGGTTGAAAGCAAATTAGATAATTTTGTGACTCAGTGGAAAATATCCCTGAACCTAATTCTACTCGAGGGCGTCATCCTCCAAGGAAGCAAGGCCACTCAGAATCAAGGAGAGAGGGAGCACCCCTCCTTCTGCAAAGGGCTGGAAAATCAAAGCATGTGAAGAACCCAAACAAAGAATCTGACCAAAAGAAAGTGAAAGGAAAAATGTAAGAGAAAATAACAAAGGGAGTGAATTTATATTCGACCTCAGACTCAAAAACATTCGCGCTTTTAAATTTTCTAAAGCAAAGTCCTTAATTTGAAGTCTTTTTAGCCTCCAGCTCCTCGAAAACAAGATTGCACAGATAAATTTATGATGCATTCATTTTAGCGCAAGGATCATCTATTGTCTCGCAAATATATTTTAAACGTATCATTCTATGAACGATAAATTACTAATTCTATCACACTACAAGTGGATTATATTCTTATTGTAAATTTAAACTCTATATATATATGATTATCTCTATGAATTTTAAAATATAGTGTTCCAAGCTCTCTTATCTCTGTCGCAAATGGCTCGTCACCTTTAATTACCCCAAAACTTATCATCAACTTACAAGCAAAATCAATTTGTTGGAACTTATTTCCATGAATTCTCATTATTATTATCGAAGAGTATGGAGATAAAATTTTAACAAAGTTTGTTAAGAGCAAAGAGTTTGTTTTAAGAATAAATATAGTTTTTTGAAACACTCTATTGTTTCTTGAGAATGGAGCAAGTTAAATTTGCAGTTTTCTTCCCGATAACTACTATTCCTGATATTTTTTAAAAGATTTGGCGCACAATAATCTAATCTAGCCCTCAGTTCCTTAAAAAATTACCTACCTATATGAACAACAATTCTTTAGAAGCAATTTTATTCTTTTAGGGCAAGGCCTTAAATACGCAGTTATTGCTGTTTTCTAAATGGAAACAATATATCATTTAATGATGGGAATTTATGAAGAGTACCAAAGATTTTGGAGATCTAAAAATCCTTTCAATTCTTAAGAATTTTAAAACTCTAAAGAAAAAGGTAGGTCTATAAATATTGAGTGGAATCCACTCTGCTTTAGCCTATGTTGGGCATATTCATAGATGGAATAATTCTATTGAAAAGAAATTAAACAAAATTTTCGAAATCGAAATTATTGCTCCCACGTTTCATACCATGTTCGATCGTATATATTTCAGGTGTCTTGAATCTAAATAGGCTATCAAACTTGATAAAAAAGTAAAAGCATTTTTTATTTTAAGGTGGTTTCAAATGTATTGATATAATATATTGCGATCGAGCATAAATTATGTGAAAAAAAGTTTATTTATGACCCTATTCCCGTCTATTTTTATCAAAATTACAGACTAGAGATTACTCTCAGAGCAAAGAAAAACGTCCTTTTTCAAGCTCTTTAATATTTAAATAACAATACCTCATTTATCGAATGTCCAATAATTGAAAGGAATTAATTATTAAAGCAAAGGATGATTTAATAAAATATATTTCTCTAAAATTCTCACTTTCTAAATTAATAATAAATAGGTCGAGCTTTAGATTCAGGCAAGTCTGCAATAAAAATCTATTTCCGAAAGCTTCGGAAAACATCATTACACAAATGCATAAATGCTTTAGCACACATACATATTCATTTAAAGGCACGAATAGGACGCTTAATTTACGATAAAGATGCAGATTGCAATGATGTCGCTTTATTTCAAACACTGACATCATTTTGAATTGAAGCGATCCATTCTCTTCCATGAACCCAGACGATAGTAGTTATCTTTAAACTCACCAAATTTTTAATTCTCTACAATTTTTCATGTAACCAAGAAAATAAAAAAAATTATTGCCATAAGAATATTTGATTTTCAGTAAAATGAAACCAGTATTACATAAGATTCAAAGCGGCGTTCCATACTAAATGGGCAAGATAATTATGTATTATGTACAAAGAGAAGTGGAAATATATAAGAGGAGGAACAAGAAATATTTGGACAACTTTATTTCACATATGTAATGCATATTCAAGCCTTTATATCTAAAGGGTGATCCTACAACTAGCGAACTTTAATTTTAAGGAAAGAAAAATTCTAAATTGTAATAATAATGAGTATATTATATTTTATTTGTAAAAGGGCAAACGGTAATGGTTTAAAAAACTATTAAGACATTTCTGCAAAATATTTAAAAATTTATTTATTAACAAGATTTGTTGGCTGGAATGTTATGCAAAGATAAAAAATCATTTGATAGGTTCTAAAGGTTTACCTAGGATGGTTAAAAGTGAAAATCTATCATCTAATATGAAAATATCGATAATTAGGCACTACAGCAAATCTAGGATTTATAGCAGCCTTTCTACAGCCTTACGCTTTACTTTCAGCACTTTATGCTTGGATACTAAAAGTAAAAGAATGCCACGACCACGGTGAATCTTGCTCGAAATGGTGCTACGAGGAAAATAGCTCAAAAAGCTGCTCTTCGACGATGCTGCGATCAATATCAGAATATTACTATGATAACTAATCCAGAACTGCTAGACAATCTACTTAAGGCTGGGATTTCAGTTCCGTTAATATACAAATAGTATTAAGCTCGACACACTTTGACATCTCGATTACCATGAATGACCCCCTTTTCTGAAAAAGCATCACATTTTAGCATTTAGTTTCATGTGCTGTAATTTTCATCATTTCTTCTATTCACAATTTTATTTCTTTTTGATGTTAGGGTATTATTTGATTCAAATGAGCTGATCAGGAATAAATAAACAAATGTAAACAAAACCTCGCGAAGCATCTAAGACACTCCATTAACAGGAAAAATAAACCATACGTAAGAAAAACAGTGGCCGAAAGAGATCTGGCCAAATGTTAAAAATATTTAAACCAAATTATATAACAATATGTAATTCTAGATTATTTAATAAATTTAACAAACTAAACCAGTTAATGAAATCTCTTCGAAAAATGTCAGTTTGAGGATTTGACATGTGCTTATTTTCTACTCTAGTTGTTTAAGTCGCATCGGATTACCCGGTGATTTTCTTTTAGGTAATGATCTAGACTTTGCTTGTATGTATATTATCTATGATGCTAGGCAAATTTAGTGTGAAAAAATTTGGTCTCGGAGTTAATATGCTAAATACTTTAAAAAACAACAATTTAGAAATAGAAGAGCACTAAAAAAATATAACTATTAAAGACTAACTCAAAACTAAATGAGTTGCAACAAATAAAACAGAATTATTTCATAAGCTTTTATAAAAAGAATCACTTGAACAAATAAGAAATTTGGTCTTGAAAATTTCGGTCTTAGAAATTTGTCTCTTATACAGAACTTGGCGAATAAACTTGTAATTTAAGATTATAAGAAATTACTTTTAAATATTCTAATTTGTTATCTTTATCGTAAGATTGTACAAGTTTTGATCACTTTTCTTCTGTTTTCTTATATTTCCTTTTCTTTTGTAGATTATCTCCTCTTTTAGTGTGAATAATTTTCGTTTGTGAGAATTTTTCTTCCATTCGAAGAGCATCAATGAGCTTCCAAATATTAGGATGCTTGCAGGTAACCGATGCTCTTAAAACCAAGTGGGAGCCTTATAAAACATTGTTTGGTCTGGGGAATCCATGTATCACTCGATGGCGGACATTCCAAACATTAATTGGATATAAAAACTCTTCTCTGCTGCCACGACTTCCTCTCTTTGGCCCAATGTATGTCAATTCAAAGTAGCTTATAAATTCTATTGGACCTAATTCCTCCTTGCAAAAATCTTCATAGGCACTAATAACATCTTCAGGTGGTAAAAGTGCCAAACCACACAACATTTTTATCTTAGTTGCAAAGTTGCCATCAGTACTGAATTAGACCTTAAAGCATAGTTGACGTATTTTCTTATAAGCATTGAATATAAAACCCACGCTGTTGGCGCTAATAAAGTTACGAATGTAACTATTTAGAAGTGCTCTTTCAAAATAAATCATTGTTTCATGTGGGTTGAAATTTAGTACCGATTTTTTTATTTCATTACCAAACATTTTATATGTTGCTTTAGTCTTGTCAGGCCAAAAAGCAAAAACACGAGGAAATAATTTACCACTTAAAACAACGTGAATAGTGAACAACTGATACCATATAAATGGAGCTGATTTAAAAGTGCCATCCATTCCTGAATGTGAGGCATTCTTAAAATCTTCAGGCCCTCATTTGAGGCGAAAATTAAGATTTTCTTTTCGTTATTAGCACCAACTAGTGAAAATAACTGGAATTTAAAATCCTGTAGGAGAAAGTGTCAAAAGAGTTACACCGAAAGATATTATTACGCCAATTAGTTATATTTCTTGAAACCGTTTGCAAATTTTTGGAAATTCATACTTTGCATATTCTCCAACACCACTTACTATTTCTGGAATGAGAGCTCTAGTGCTTGATACAGCGTCCTTATTCACTTGTTTTTAATTCGAATATGGCGATTCTTGCATCTGTTACATTTCCCTTAGCTTCATTTCAATGATTATTGAACTATTTTATAATTACAGGATCACCAGGTTTGTTCTCTGTGTGCACGAAAGCATGACACTTATTACGCATTTCACAGTGCTAAAGATTCTTTACCTTATCAACACTAAGCTTATGGAAATCAAGAATATAATTTAGTTCGTCAATAAACATTTCTTGATTCTTCTCAATTTTAAAAGACTTAGCAGCCATAATATGGGTAATGCGTAATTTTAATAAATATAGAACGTTAACCTTGCACGACACTGCTCTTCAGGAAGTAGCTAGATAGTGACCTAACGATCTTATCTCGAACATAAATAGATTATTATATGTTCCGAAGGATTAACGAAATTCAAAAATAAATCCATGAGAAAGGGATTAAACTGGACTGGCCGACCCAGAAGATATACGCTCAAATAAAATAAATGAGAAACGGAAGTTTGGAATTAGATACATTCCTCTGTATCTTTGTTTGATCCAAAGGTTTAACACGCATTCTATCATTAAAAGCTAATAAAAGCATTATGAGAGAAGACCAAATTTTCCGAAGGAGAATTTACGAGATAATTCTTTTTGTTATTCGCTTTATTCCTGAAAAATATGACTAATAAAAAGTATATATATAACATTCCCAAAAAATTCCTATGGGAATCAAACCTTAAAATAACAAGATTAGCTGTCGAAAAGGTCGCGTGCTTTCACTTATTCTAATTTATTAACTTATAACCTTCAAAAAATTAAATATTTCCTGACTAAGCTTAGGAGGATGAGAATAATTCCATCCTTCGATAAAGTTTGTAAAACAACATAAGGCTTTCAAATTGTGTTAGAATCGGCCGAATCGATTTGATAGTTTAGCGAAAACAAAATATTTCTAGGGTAACCTTAGGAGGATTTTGTCAACTATATCATTCGAAAGAGAATGTAAAAAAACATAAGGATTACAAATTCATTAGAATCCACGGGAAAGTTACCATGTTAATGCCAAAACAATGTAATTCCCGCGCTAACGTTGAGAGTACTTAGGCAAATATATGAATCAAAGATAATTTAAAAGAACAAAAGATTTTCAATTTTTTTAGCATCGGCCGAATAGTTATCATGTTATTGCCAAAACAAAGATATTTCCTGGGCAACCTTGGGACGACTTTGGCAATTATATCATTCAAAAGAGAATTTTTAAACAACAAATGGGTTTTAAAATTCGTTAAATCGGCCGAATAGTTATGAGTTCATGCCAAAATAAAATAATTCCCAGGTTACCTTTATGATGACTTTGGCAATTATATCGTTCGAAAGAAAATGTAAAACAACATTAGGTTTTCAAATTTGGTTGGAATCGGCTGAATATTTATGATGTTATTGCCCCCCCAAAATAATTCCCACGCCCTCGTGGGAAGACTTTGGCTACTATATCTTTCGAAATAGAATGAAAAAAACATAAGGGTTTCAAAGTTCGTTAGAATTGACCAAAATGTTGATGTTATTGCCAAAACAATATAATTCCAGAACTATCATTGGGAGGACGTTGACACTTATATTATTCAAAGTAGAATTTGAAACGACATAAGGGTTTAAAATTTCGTTAGAATCGGTCGAATAGTTACAATGCTATTACAAAAGAAATAAAAAGCAAAACGGAACCGACAGACCGATATAATGAGAAGTATAGTGACACACGACTAGAAATTAGCAAACGTTGAAAGTAATAATAATTTAAAAACAACGTCTTTTTTACTATTAAAACCCATAGAGGATAGTTCAAATATGGTTAAAAGGTGAGATGCCACATATGTAAGTTAGTACTGGATAATATTACGCAATATAGTAGAATTTTGTTTTTTTCATATTTTATTGTTTTAAACATTTTGATTTCTAATTAAATGTGTTTTGATCAATATACACATAATAGAGGCGCAACATAATAACGTCCACAAAAATTTCCACAATGTTCATCATGAAATAAGGTAAAAGGCAAATTGATGTAGTTGTAAGGACCACTTCTTGTTAGCTGGGCGTCCTTTGATAATTATATCATTGTAACAAAGTTGACATGCCATATCAAACTATATACATTAATTAATCAACTTTTCTCTTCACAGACAGCAATTCCATTAAACTTAAAACAAAGGTGCACCTATTCTGGCACTATTAGAAAGTAGAGTTCGTTCTCTAACTTAATTCAATATTAAATGCAGGATAGGTCCATACCATATTGCCTGACTCTTTGCTTCCCAACATATGGTCGCTTAACTAACAAAATATATTGTCAATAATATTAAAAAATTATATATTATGGATGTTCACAGGAAAGACTTTCTTTCAAATCGTCAAAGTTATTTATTATTAACCTGAACTTTCATTCCACAACCTCCCTGCAGTGGTCTCACCTGCATCACGAGTATCTTTGCTCCAACCGATGCCTCAAGTATTTGGTAGCTTTTTAGCCACAACGCTTGTAAGAGTATGTTATATTGTGAAATTTTGGGCGTTTTCCTGTTCCAATGAAGCTCAAATCGAGTCCTCCTTTGCTCACATTAGCGAAAAATTTTTCGCATATTTTCACTAGGCGAATCCTCAAAAAATTTATTGAACCAGCACTGTTAAATTTTGTCTCATATGCCCTCCTTTGATCTGCTCCATGGCTTTCAGAACCTAAAAAATTACTTTAAATTTAGTCAGTAATATGCGATAGGTAAAAAAACCTTCTTATTTGCTTAATTTATTAATCTCTCAGTCAGTCTAGTTATCTGTATTTTTTATGATAAAAAGGCTACATTTATATAGGTATTTGATAAATTGACGTTTTAAGAGAATTATGCTAAATAAATATGCAACTCGTGATAGGAAAAACATTTTCTCTATGTACCTTGATAAAGTGAGTTTGCGAAAATACAAGATGTTATTATTAGTTTTCAGGATGATGTTTGGATCACTCTGATCGGCAATGAACTTTAATTTTTTTCCGAATTGTCAGCTTCCATTTAAATTTAAATTTAGAGAAGAAATTGGAAGTAAATGCTAATGAGAAGACAAATCCTTTTTAAGCAGAAAACTTACTTTTGCAATTTATGCTTCCTTGATAAGTGTTGCTGCGTTTGTAAAGCAATCGATAGTCAGTTTTAAAACGAATCTCGATTAGTATTCTTGGCGTGGGACAAGCGGATTATCAAGTTTAAGGATATGTTGGAAGGGTGTGAATGATTATTTCAGCCAGGCACATTAATCATCACAGAGGAAGACGAATGATGCGTTTGAAAAGCAGATGCTAACGTGGATCTCTCTAGAATGGAGTATTAAGGCGAAATAAAAGTGTTTCCATGAACGGAGTACGCTACTGAAACACCTTCCTTGAATTCAATTGAATTAAATCTTACTTCCATTCTTAAATTACTCACGTTTAAAATGAGGAGAAAGGAGTTAGGTTGGCGTCAACCTTCACAGTTCTACCATAGAGAGAGAAAGAAATATTCTGGTTGAGACCGAAACAAGTTATGGGCATGAACTTGCTATTTCGAAGGATGGGTCCTATTTGATTTGTGATATTTGTTTGACTTGCGTAACACATAATCTACTAATGAATTTTAATGTCAAGTTTATTTTCACATATACTTTAGATCATTAGTTTTATTCATTATTATAAATACACAAGATTACTTTAGTTCTGAATTGGAACAAAAGGGAAGCTGTCAAGCTAACCTAGTATTCGATAGTACTTTATTTAATACATTTAAAAATCGAATTAATGATTATATTTTAAGTGAATAGGACCTATTGTGATGCAAAATTTTCAATGAAATGTCAGGAATGGTGGAAAAGGGAATAAATATATAAATTGATGCCAGCGATCTTTACATGGTAAAGCATGTAGGCCAAATACGTTTTCCATCTTTCTTTTTAAATTTCTTCCTACTAGATTGATTTAAACAGTAGCATGCAAAAATTCGCAGGGGACTACATACACCCTGAAGCATGATTGTAGGTTGGTAGATAAGGTTAAGAGTTCTCGTTTTAATTTGAATAAATTTTGCTGAAAATTTTCCCAGCTGGTCTGCACAATATGGCAACACAAATTTTATGTTATCACTATGCTGTGTTACGTCATTAATTATTTATTTTAGTTTAGTAGTTATTGAGTCAAACCACGCTAATAAAAACTATTCTCTTTAAGAACAATGGGACATTGCAGAGGCCTCAGTGATGAAAAAAAGCCTGCATTGTAATTTTGTTTCAAATTTTGAGAAAAACATCAGTGCCTCTGATTTTTAATACTTTTTCCAAACTCTAAATTATGAAACAGACAATGTTGTTATTATAGTATTTGTAATTTTGAATCTTTGTCCTCATAGACATACCCACCTTTTTTTCTTTAATTATGTTTCTTTATTCATTCTTTTTTTTATTTGGTGAAAATACAGGTAACCTTATCTTAGGCGGATTTTCAGATTTCCGTCTATTAGGCGGAATTACATGTTTCCTTCTCTTAGGCGGATTTAGCCGTTTCCTTTACTCTATATTAAAATTTCCCAGTTGATTTGTTATCCGTGTCTTTGTATCAGTGAAAATCTTAGCAAGCCTTTTGATGCCAAAGAAAATATTAAAAGCCCCGAATACGAAATATAGATATAATCCAATTATTTGTAGGACACATTATTTTCTAATTTTAGAATGCCTATTGAGTAATTGACAGGGGTCTACTATTGGTAAATAGAGGCAAGCTCAAACGCAGTCAAACGAAAATGACCAGGTCCAAAGAAGTTGGACCAGGTTACTTACTCTTCATAGGGAGAAGGGTGCTCGCTCTGTAACTTCTATTCTACTGCAATGCGCGCAGCATAAATTTCACTAAATTTGAAAAGGATTTACAGGCCTTTTAGGAGTCCAATCAATGTCTATACCTGGCAAAGCGGGAAAGAATGGGGCAGGAAGTGGTACATAGAGATGTAAGTAGAGTTGAAGGAAGTACACTCTAGAAAGAGGCCAGAAAAAGAGGAAAGGAGTGAAAAGAAAAAAACACTCAGAGTATGTCGCTTAATAAGGGTCACAAAAATGGAGCCTTCCTAAATACTTTCCTTTGTAATGCTACTTAAATAACGCACAGTTTAAGGACTTGGTTGCTCTCTTATCTGTAAAGGCTGCCAAATTTATCAATAGAACAGATAACTGGCGTAATAGCTGAATAAAGAGATATAATGATTTAGATCCTGATATTTTGCTTCCTTATTATGAGATACAAGAGGGAGATATAATTGAGAGTAGGTGGGGTAGGGTTATGCTATATATCAGGAAAAGCCTGAAGGTTTGCAATCGCATTGCCGTGCTTGACCACGAACTTGTTGGTGTTCACCTCGATATACAACTAGGCTTGTGCATCAGTCTGCTCATCTAGAGGCTTAGCCTGAAGAAAATGATAGGGATAGGGGAAAGTATGATGATTAGTATTATTTATGGAAGGCAAAATGTGGATGTTATAAGTTATTTCAAGTCCTAGGTGAACTATAAAATAGCAAATCGCCACAATACAGTGCACCAATTTTAAACTTTTCGTAAATTGATATTCTACCTCAATATGAAAAAGAGTCAACGAAAGGAAACTATATTAATGAAGTGGTGCTGATTGCATGCGAAAAAATTATTTCGGATCTCTAAGTGGGAAAAGATTTGGTACTGACGACCATTCAAACGTTTGTTTGAAATTAAAGGTGCTAGAGGCTAGTTATATTGATAAATCAGTCTTGAGGATACTAGGTATTAGAAGAGCTGACTTTACTGTTACTCGCCCACCCTACAATAATTTAAGATATGGAAAAAGCACAGTGCTGATGACCTCTGTTGTCGGTTAAAGAAATGACTCATGCGTAGACAATCATTGTTCATCCTCTTTAATCCAACAGGCATTATTATGTTACTTCAAAGTTGGTTAATGAATCAAAAAGTTGAAAAAAACATTCGGTAATACAAGAATCGTAAAAGAGTAGTCAGAATAATGATCAGAGAGCAAAATATAACAGAGCGACGAAGATAACTCTTCTCTTTACTGGATTACAAAAGAATTTTTTGCCTAAGTAAATTGCCAAAAGCGATAAAAAGAATGCTTGTAAAGATTGATTTCTGCATATCTTAGATAAGTAAAATGCATATATAATAAATGATTATTTCTCCCAAGTTTTTACTGGTAAACTGAGGATGATGCCCAAATGATATAGAGGTATAAGACACTAAGATCTCAGATTGGTTATGATTGTCTCTAAAGCGTCCGAAAGAGGCAATGAAGGAAATGCTGACACAACTCGCTACGTTCTTTAAAATATCTGTAAAAAGTGGATAGATGACCAGGTACTTCTTCATGTTTAATTTAGCGTACAATCAATAATTTAAATGTGATCCAACTTCCGTGGCCGATAAGCTACCTGAGGTAATAATAGTAGGAGTAATACGTAACTACCGGAGACCCCAAGAACTCTTGTTGAGTTTTCAAAGTGGAAATAGGTGTCACAATTCGGGCCTTACTAACCTAGCTAATCTCTTTTACGAGATCTTCAAAGAAAGCAATGTGATAGCTGTTATATAGCTTTACTCTGAAATGGCCATTTTTATGAAACTCCACAGGCAAATGCAGTCAAAGGTTTGTGCATTGAGAATTTCAGAGGTCTCACATTAGATTCAGAACTGAATAAGGGTTTGGTGAAAAATTGTTCTGCTAAATGGGACGGTAACTTAGTAGCTCCCTGTTAAGATGATTCTCCTGGTCTTCATTATTTATTTTAATGATATAGATGATAGAATATTCTCTAAAATCACAAAGTATTTCAAAGTCCAAAGTAAGGAATGAAGTCTAGACTACTTTGGGAGTAGATATCTTTTGATGGTAAGGCAACGATAAGTGGTATTGAAGAGACATGCGAAATGATATTTAATAAGAGTAAGTGCAGGATTACGCATAGAGGCCACACTGAACCCCAATCTGCGTAAACTCGGCATGTATAGACTTTGAGAGGAGAGGGTAAGGGAAAGAATTGGGAGTTCACATAAATGATAATCGTAAAGATAGGAAGCTGTGCATTGCGGTGAAAAGATGGCTTATATGTTATTAGGATACATCAAAATGCATGTTGGGGAAGGAAATAAGGAAACTGTGCTTACGAAATATATTTTCCCTCTTCCTTCTTAACTAGATAACGTAGTTGATTTCTGGTGTACAATCTAAGTTAAGGATAATATCTTCTGGAGAGGGTAAAAACCAGGCAGACCAAACTATTCAGGCGATTAGCATAATTCGTATTGAAAGCACATGGAAAGCGCATGGAAGCTGGAATTTACGAGGTCTGCCTATTCAGGTATTTAAGATAATCCATGGCTTTGACAACGTGAACTACCAAAGAAGATTTTATGTTTGGAGAGGAACAGAGCCGGAAGCATGTAAATGAACAATAAACTGACGCGCTAAACTTCTTAACAGCAGCATTGTTAACCCTAAAAGTACCACCTTGATAAAGGCATGCATAGACTTTAGTACTAAAGAAGTTCTAATACTTCTATTCATATTGATAAATTGTAGTCCATTCTAAGAATGCAGTTTAAATAGAAGAAACAATATGTTGTATAAGAATAATTATTAGCAATAACATGATTGGCCTATCAGTACAACGAACGTTACATAAACAAAGTAAGCAATACAATGGACTTAAATGCACACAATTCCCAACCATACTGGTCAAAATTTAGTGAAGTGACTGAAATTATACATGACAAGTAATTTTTATCGAGGCGGTCTAAGAAATGGGATTAAGTCCGTATAAATTCCTCTGTGCGGTTCTTATTTGACCTTTCTATTGATCTTTGAGTTTTCCTAAGTTTGCAGGATCATGTTCTTTAAATTAGGAGAAATGTGATTCATTTTTGTGGTACAACGAAGATCATGAGAAAAGTGTTGAAGAATTCGGCTTGCTGGCCTCAGCCTAAATTCTAATGCATCAAAGGAGAGAGTTTATGTTATATACCTAATATTGTGGTGTTTTATTTTTTATTATTTATGTCTGATTTATTTTTACAAGTTTCTTGTAAAGTAATTTATACTTAAGTTTAATATTTGACTTTAATTATGTACTTACACTTAATTTTAATTATCATCACTTTTTTCAGTTTACACTTCAATTTGAGTCTCCTAATACGTTAGTTTGATAGCATTACTCATATTAGTTTTCTTCATTATCAGTTATTCCAATTTCCGTAGTTTGTTTCATTCATTGTTGAATTTTCGAGTATCCTTTCGGTATTCCTGTTTGCTTATCCTTGTTGGTTATTTGACATTGCTCTGGCTTAATATCTTTGTCGCTTTTGATCATATTTAGCTTAGGAATTCAACCTAATTAAAGAAATGTGCTCTCTACACCCTCAGCTGGGAAAACGATTCTTAAAGGGGATTTCTGCGATGATGGATGTAATCTCTGCAAACATTGTAGGAAGTGGTAATATTTTTCTCTAGATTATTCTCTCATTCTTTCTTGGTGATGTTATTGCACAGTTATAATCATACTTATTAGGCAAAATTCTCTTATTTATATGCACACTTCTTTGCTTGTTAGTATTTAAGTAGTGAACTTTGTTCGGAATTCTTGCTGTTGTTTGGGATTGATTGATATATAAGCTCCTGCATTTCTAGTGCCATAAAGTTCTTCGTTTTTGTGTTTATGTTTAATCCCTTAAGTTTATAGAAAGTTACTATTGCTATTGCCTCGTTTTTTTTTATTTCTGCAATGTGATTTTTTAACACTTGTTGTTATTATCATCCCCAATACCTTAAGCTTATTCTGATCTAGGAGTTGTGTTCTACTACTTCGATCAGCAGCAATCCTGGAAATTGGGACTATCGTAAATTTACTATTGTAAATCTTTTCTTCCACTCCTTTTCGTAATTGCTTACTTTGTTAATTTCTATTGCACTGGCACTACCCTTAATCGTTCCTAAGTGTAAGCTGAACTCTATGTTTAAACAACCAGGCATTAATGGTGAGAAGTTTGTTCTATATAGGTTAAATAGAGCGTGGGGATGAGGTAGCATCTTTGTGCGAGTCAAGCTTACAAATGTAATTGCCGCTCTTTATAGTCATTACTCACTATGTATGCTTTTCTCTCTATGATATAATCGCAGAGAATCTACTCACTATTGTTGGTCACCTGGAGATTTATAAATTATATTTCATTCCTTAAAGCAGCCTTAGTTAGAGTCTTTTTATACATCACTTAAAAACAACTGAGTCTAGTTCTTCCTTGTTTTTACCTTGGTTTCTTTCTATGTTAACAGGGCAAGTGCAATCATGATGTCTCTTCTTCTTCCGAATCCAATCTGGTAAACATTATATACATTGTTTTTCTTTGAGATATTCTATAAGTCTTCGGTAAAGGATCTTCTCAAATACTTTGCCTATTTAAATCTTGGGGTGAATAGGACGTTTATTCGGTTGTGGAGAGAAACTAGTTTTGGAAAGTTTATAGCCATCTAGAAAGTAACAGGTGTATAGGGCAGCGGTAATGATGTTCTCTCCTCTAGCTATAGTGTGAAGTTTTGTCTATTTATGGTGTTTCTATTAGTCTCCTGTTTTCTTTAGGTCTTTTCTCTCTTTTAATATTTTTAATCAAGCTCTCCCTTATATAGCCTTGTTACTCTTCTTTTATAGTATTCATAAGCGCATTAAATCTTAAGCTTGCCTTTATTGGAGCTTAATTTGATGGTATGTTCCGCTTAGTGGCGTCTATTTGTTCTTTTAATTTGTTCCATTCACTAGTGGTGAGGAATTGTACAGAAACATCTTTACGGAATATGATTTTGATGTGCTGTGTGATCTTTTATTTCATCTTTAGTTTTAGTCTTCGAATTTGTCTAGGTTTGCTTCTAAGAGTTCCTTATTAAATTAGATACATTGTTATTCTTTGTAACCTTCGTAATTAGCAATTATTTATTACACTTCTTGATATTTTCCGATTTGAACATAATGCGTTTTTTCAATTGATGCCTTTCTCTGATGGGTCGAATCTTATATGTTGCATGTTTACTGACTTTGGTCAGACGCGTGATGATTGATAGAATTGGTGGCTAATAAGGATAAGGCCGTTAATAACTTTACTTCAATAAATAATATTTACTAATGAAAATACAATATACAATTATGCGGTGATGAAAATTAAATAGTGAAAAAATACTTTGCAATCTAGACTCAGATTGAACAAGGACTAAAGGTCCTTGAAATTCAATCCACAAAAGATGAATAAAGTGAAAATAAAATCCAACAGGTGGCTAATCACTGCACGAAATGGTTTTGAATGTATCACTAACAGGGCGGTACACCATACCTAAACGAAACATACAATGTTACCCACCCAAATTGCTAATGCAATCTTGATATCCCATAATACATTTGCAGTTCCCAATTTATGTTCATCACTTCAAACTCCATTCCCACCAAAACGTGTAGAGGAGCATTAGAGTTGCTAAAAACCTCATCCCATGCTACTCCATTATACTGTACCCAGCATAAAGCCCTTATACGTATTTTTTTCATGTAATTTGTACCTTAAGAGTAATACGGTGATATTTGCTATATTATAAATTCTACTGCCAAAATAATCTATGTACATATGTTCTCATACACTTCCCTTCACTCTCCTGAGACATGAATTCTCATCATATAAAATATCATCCACATTCTCCTCATATACGTTAGAACTATTTTACGTGGCCTTTCACCCCTTTCATATTTTATCCCTCACCCTCGACTTTTAACACTATAACGCTCACTGAATTTTTTCCTTAAATGCGCAGCTGGGTCTAAATGACCCTTTGTCAAGTTTTTCATATAATAATTAATAATTTAATTAAGTATATGTTTATTTGATTTAACAAAAGGAAATAAATATATTTTTTTCACCAAAAATATTTTTTTAAGAATAACATAAATGAAAAAACAACTTTCAGATTTGAAAAACATTTTTGCGTAAAATTGCTATAAAATAAGTTGTCGTATCTAAACATGCAAACCATGTTTTAGTATGTGTACACACATATTACTTTTGTAGTACACTTCCCGGACACTATCTTTTTGCATTTTGTGTACCTTAATTTAGTCCTATTCTCCTTACATTGCTGACGAACTTGACAGTTGCGGTGACAATTACCGGCTGTTTCTACTTCCTCTGAATCAGAATCATCGCTATAATCTGACATCTGTTTTGTAGATCGGATATTTTTCACAAAATCCTCCTTAGTTCTTTCGCCAGCTTTTGCATAAGCTTTTTCCGTTAAATTCTTTGGCTAGTAACAGCTCATAAGTGATTACAGCATTGATACATTCCATATCAAGAACGTTTAAAAAAGTATGGATTAGCCACATCCTTGACAATGCCTTGACTAAGTATTCCGCGCCATTTGATCTAGAAAGTCTATGTCACTGTTTCAGGTGTTTTCTTCTCATTGCTCTCAATTCTTACACTCGTATGGATTCTACTCCTTAGCAGAACATTTTAGTTTTTCTTCCTCTGATATACTATTAGAGATATATCAACGCTCTTAAGAACTGATATCTCATATATGGGCTGGCGGGTGTTCTTCACTGAAACTTGAATTACTCTTCTCGCCCTGTTTATTGTTCCAACAAGGCTAGTACCTTTTTTCTGAAGCGTCCTTGCTAAATTCACTGATGTCAAGAAATTATCAGTTGTTACATTTCTTCCAGTATTTAGATATGGCTCCATGAGTTTTAATACGACGTACACCGAAACACGTATGTTTTCGGGGCAAAATTGATTCTTGCCTAAATAAGGGAACCAATTTAGCAATTACTTCAATTTACTGTCAACATCAAGCCAAAATATTTGCCCATATTTGTGTGGCTTATATGACTTGAACTGCGTTAATGGGTATCTAGCTTTGCTTGGGAAAAGTTACTCATCGATCGTTAAATTAAATGATGGCTTATAACACATGGAGCCATTTTTTAGGAATTTATTCCATGTTCAGAAAAAAAGGGCAAATCTATCCGCCTGCAAGAGTTGGGATCTTCTTGACTTATATTCAAATCTAAGAAATCTCTTTATTTCACAGAAGCAATTATAAAAGATGGCTTGTCGGCAGAATACAAAGCCCCAGGGTTCAAACCATAGAGAGTGAAGATCGATATTTTGTGAGCTGCTAACTCCGCGGCATATAAAATTGCAATATAGGCATGTAGTTCAGAAAGTGAGAGGGACCATGTTTTCTTGTGAAGTACTCGTTCAGCTTCCGCTTCGGTACGTTTATTCATGTGAAGGAGCATAAAATAATCAATCAATAAAGAGCTTCCAGGCCGATGCAACATTAGAATTCTAGTGGGACTTTTTTATAGGATGGGGATGATATTTTGATTGTCCCTTGATGATTATTTAGATAGGCTCTGGATGATTTTAGGGATAGGCTCTGGTGATTTTTGGATAGATTGTTAATCATTTTGTGAGACAGTTGTTGATAGGATCAGGACGATATTTTGATTGTCCCTGGAAGATTATTTAGATAGGCTCTGGATGATTTGGGGGATAGGCTATAGGGGTGTGAAGATATATCAGAGAAAAATTCCTTCCAAATCAATAATATAAATAGCCCATTAAATTACCAACTCAGAACGGACTCGCCGTAGCATGACGGCAGAGTGCTGGCATTTGGATTCAAAGACCCGCAATCGAATCTCAGTCCACAAAAATTTTATGAAGAAATCTCCCAAAAGATAACGGAAATCAAGGACTAACTCAAGAAATCAACCCACAGAGAAAACCAATGTCAAGGAAAACGGAAAGAAAATGACTTCAAGGGCTAACTCATCAAGCATCAAAGAAGAACTCCTCAAATCGTCAAGAAGCAAGAAAAACTTCTCCCATCATGAAGAATTAAGAAGAAATCATCACGTCGTTAATTGGAAGATGCATCAAGGAAGGAAGGAAACGAAGATCAAGAACTAACCCAGCCAACAAGAATACCAAGAGTCAGATAAATGGAACACAATGTTTAAAGGGGCAACTTCAGAAGAAATAAATAGATTCGAATATAGAAATCTCAAGGTGAAGATATATTGATAAATAAGAAAAGTTATAATAAAAGCTGCCACCCCCCCCTATAAGGCTGTGGTGATTTTTGGATAGATTGTGGGTCATTTTGTGGGGAAAGGGTCATGGGATTTTCTTTGTTTTAGCTTTCTCATCTGCACTCGCAATAAAAATAAAGTAATGAAAGGTAGGATTTGATGAGAAGGAGATATATTTCCGTGAAAGGAAAGGACAAGTTATTATTATTTAAATTGGGATATTCGAAACCCCCTTTTGAAACGCATCTAAGATTCATGTCTTGGGATATCTCGCATAAATTTGGAATTCTTCGTAAATCTAAGAAAGTTTATGAGGATGATGATCTTCTTCGCAAGTGTTTCTATTCTTTTATTCTACCTGATTTTGCGTATTGCTCTGTTGTCTGGAGTTCTGCTGCAGACTCTCTTCTAAGATTGGTTGATCATGCATTAAATTCTGTAATTTTTTTACTATCAGATTTGGATGTAGAAATTGGGCATCGTAGAGATTTTGGAGCTCTTTGTGTTTTATTTAAAGTATTGAATGATGTGAATTATCCTAGGCCTAAATTTAGGCCGAGATTTTACCAACCAGCAAGAGTTACTAGTTATTCTGAGACTGTAAATTTCATGGAATTCGAAATTGGTTGTAATTAAACATTTCATTTAGTTAAGTGCTTTTTACCGAGCATATGTAGAGTAGGGAATACTTTGCCCACAAATATTTTGACTGCTCCTAACGTTGATAAATTTAAAAGATTGGTTATTGTTTTTGTGTGGTGTAACCGTGGGCGTTTAATTATTTTTCCTTTCTTTCTTGCTGTGCTTTGACCTTTACTGACACCTCTATATATATATATGATTAGTTAAAGTTGACAGCGATGGCTGCTTGATTAAGTTGACGCTGCGGCTTTTTTACCTTTTCAATGCTTATCTTTTCAAAAACTGGTGAGGGATTGTAAAAAATCATCGTAATTTACTATCTGTTATTTACCCAAGGTACCTTTTGACCTAATTGTTATCTTCTTGGGTTATAAGTTGGGGTGGGAAATATGATGATGAGAAAAAGAGGATAGTCATGAAATATTGTGAATGGAATAGGTGTTGATGAGGTTATGATTAGAAAATAAAGATAAATGTGGCACGGTAATGGTGTTGATGATTTGAGCCAGATTGCCTAGCAAACGCTTTCGTTTTGTTATATGATTTGCTGTTAATTGCTTATTTTTAGTTTCAGAATAGGTATATTTGTTTTCTTGGGTTTTTTTATTTTTCTCGATATTTTATTTTTCGTTAATCTTTGGATTCTTTTAAGTAAACATTCAAACCTTTATTTACGTATTATATTTCTTAAGAGCCCTTTTCTTTGTTATTTATTTATAATTCTGGTAGTTGGTGCACTCTCGTGCTCTTATGTATTTATTTATTTAGTCTAATAAATTCAAAATTTGTGAAAATTTATACAAGTTTATAGGAGCGATATTAAATGTAATATGTAATATTTAAATATGAAAAATTTATTTGAGATTAAAGTAAACATTTTAAGTTTAAAATAAAATAATCTTGATCGTAAATAGGATAAAAAAACAATGAGAAAACAGAAGATGATCTATGAAGTTATCGAGGCCGGTATTGAGGCCTTGCGTGGTTTTTAAACTAGTTTTGGCCTGGTAAAGGGGATTAATTACAGGTGTTTGTTTGTATATTGTTATGGCCTCGGCCATACGCAGTCGTTGTGGATCACTTTCCCTCTAAATGATAGTTGTAGTTTTAATTAACTTTTGTCGGGTAAGGGTCGTCCGATGAATTTCTGTGTGGCGTTCGATGGTTCTGTCTTGGAGACGTGTTGTAAGTCGCAGAGACAGGGTTGTAGAAGTCATACCAGTGGACGAAGAATTGCGATGCTCACAGGCGCTGACGTTGCATTTATATTCGTATAAGAGGTTACACTCCTCCAAGTGGCCTGTTACCGGAAGGCAGATATTTCTTATGATAGGGGTGCGAGTTTTCTTTGTTTGGTAATGAATTATTAATTTAATTTTGTTTATTTGATTGGTGGGGCATTTTCATCCTCATTATATCAGGTGTTAATAAAGCCTGTGTATTAAAGGTCTATTGGTTTTGTGTTTTTTTTATTTTTCTTTTGGTTGTAGTATGAATCCATCTTCCTTTTTTTGAGATTGTCTATTTATATTTGTGGGTAACCATTGTTTACGAGCACCTTTTTTATTCTATTTATTTCTCTATTACCGCCAACCAGTTTGAAGAATGAGAGAAGGCTCTATTAATGAGTACTTTCATTACAGCCTTTTTAAATCGGTACGGACATTCTGACGATCCGTTCATGCAGAATCATAGTTTTTTTAATTTAATGTAACCTTCAATCCTAAAATGTATTTTTTGAGACTGTACGAGGACGTCAATAAATGGTACCGTGTAGTCATTTTCTTTTTTTTAATTGAAGTTGAGGGATAAACTTTCTTTGAAGGTTTGAATAAGGGTAAGAACATCAGAAATGTTATCTGCATTGATGAACATGTCATCAATATATCGGGCTAAGATCACAAGTTTCGATGAAGGATTAGTCTTGAAAATGGCATCCTCCACTGTTCCCATGTAAAGGTTGGCGAATAGAACACCAAGTGGAGATCTCATCGCTACTCCATTGACTTGCATGCACATATGACCATCAAATACATAGAAAAATGCCATTTTCAAGAATAATCCTTATACTGCTACGTTAAAATGCCAGACACCATTTAAAGTGAATTTTAGATACTTTCCAAATATCTCAGAAATAATGTTTATACTTTGAGTGAATTTTATGGGATTGAGGACTTGTATTTATACCGTAGCATTGATGCACGTCAATTGAATCTGGTTGGAGTGTTGTTGATGAAAATGAAATAATTATTCATAAAATTTCATTTCTATCTTATACATATATAAATAGAGGGACAAAGTTTCTAAAATTATGCTAGAATATTGCGAATATACTTTTGCGCGCACAAAAAAACGGCACTTTTACAACGGGAAAACAATATACGAGGGGCGGTCAGAAAGTTTTGCAAATCGGATATAAGGAAACGAGATATGAGGAAAGGAGTTTTATTATTTTTCAATATAACTACCCATGACTTCAATGCATTTGCGCCACTTGTCCTTGAGGCTTCAAATTCCCCACAACCAGAAATCTCCCAACTGCTCTTTAATCCACTCCTGGACGGCGAGCTGGAAAACATCATCGTCCCCAAACTGGCGTCTACGCAGTGCAGCCTTAAACTGGCGGAATTTCAAAGTAGTCGGTAGGGGACAACTCTGGACTGTAGGGGGAATGGTTGAGCTCCTCAAATCCACACTCGCGCAGGCCAGCTTGTGCAACTCTGGCCTTGTGGACTTTAACAACGTTAGAGTCGATCATGGGGCGTGAGGTTTCTAGGGACCTAACAAGCAGAGACCTTAGTCATAGCCAAATTGTCGTGGATGATGTTAATAACACTTCCATGTGATATACCAAGTTCACCTTCGATTTCTCGGACCTTCACCCAGCGATTTTCGAGGATAATGCTCTCCACACGGGCAACATTGTGCTCGTTGTTCACGTCTGACGGGCATCCTGGACGGGCGTCATCTTCAAGGGACTCACGAACATGGCGGAACTCCCTATTCCAACGAGCAATTGTTGCATAGGAAGGGGCGGTGTCGGTGTACATACACTACAACCATGCGTTCATGGACCTCTTTTGCATTCTTGCCTTCCTTGGTCAAAAATGTGATCACTGCGCTGTCCTCAACCTTCTCCATTGATGAAACATTTGTGACTAACGATCTACGATCAGCTACTGCTTCTTAAATAGACGTGGCAGGAGCGTGCGGCTGCCGGTCCTGACTCGTCATAACTTGTCCTAACAGCCCCATAAACAGCCATCCCCCTTCCTCTGTTTTTCCCTACCGACTCGTAAAACTTATTGCCTGCCTTTCGGACCTCAAGATTTATACCCGGCCCCCCTCCCTAGATTTCATTTTGTTTTACGAATATTTTAACCGATATCACACCTAATTTTATATGTGATCATTAAATTTATATCGATAATCATAGCATAAAATAATTTAATGGCATCCTTATTAATTAAATATAGACTAAAATTAAAAAGCCTTGATCTCAAATGAGGAGAAGCAAACCTGGTATCTTCTCTTCGATCTGCTTCTTGTAAGGGTACCTATATTAATTATGAGGCAAATTAAACAAAGGTTCAACTGTGAAGTGTAAGGGTGAGGGATTTAAAATGAAGAAAAGGTGAAATTAGAGCAAGTAATGACGCAAGGAAAGAACAGAACCCCGAGTTGTGTTAGAAAGGGAGAGGTGCTTTTAGTGGTCTATTGGAACTATGAAGGCGCTTATCATTCCCTTTGTTTTTTGTACTCTAATAAACAAATAGCGATTCTTAACTGTAGTGTTAAATAGAAGATAAGCACTGTGGCATATGGCAAAAGCTCGATTGTCAAATAACATATTTGTAAAACCTCAAGTGTGAATAACCTCACATGGCACCATTTCCTTTTATTAACAACCTCAAATGTCAGAAGATATACTAATAACAGCCTCGTTTAGCGGGAAATCCATTGACAGGAAACTTTGCATAGCATGAGATCCATTTTCAAACCTCATATGGCGCGAAAGAATTGGTTATAACATATAATCCAAGAGATCATTTGGTGAACAACTACACCTAACAAATGAATCACTTATGAATAGCTTGATCTCGCAAATCTCTTGTATAACGCTCTACATGACAGTTGTTCATTACCAAACACCTTCATATGAAATATAGGCATTGTCATACAATTTTATAGCAACAAAACAAATATTGGACAAGTTTATTTGGCACTACACCCATTTTCAGACTACTTATTATGCCATCACGTCCATTGCCACAAGCTTCATTTTCAAATAGCATAATATGGCAACAGCTCTATTGTTGACGAACTTCTTATGCGTAAATGGCAATTTTGGAACCCCTCATATCGGGTCTACAACAATAGAATTCCCAACCAAATTTAATCTTGTTTAGCTCTACGCGTATAGGTTGGCGCAGATTTGGCGGTGAATGCTTACGGAATGTTTTCCAAATGCGTGTACGAAGTCTTGTGCTTTAGGTTAATTTGTTAGTTATCTGCATTCTATTTGCAATATAGAAAATATTCCTAAAGCAACTTAGAAAGTTCACGTAAATATCAGACTATCAATCGTTGAGAATCACAAGAAAACCAATAGTGAGTCTTGATTTGGGGACAAGAGCAAAAAGAGCCTTAGTATTGTGTTTTACCACTTACTTTGGGTCAGGTTACCTCTCGTGGCACAAGTAATAGTTACTCCCTCCTTGAAAAGTTACAAAGAGTATAATTCTATTTATTTATTTAAAAATACAATACATATTTCATATTGCTTCGACATAACGAAAGGAGATGCCACTAATATTTAATGTGACTGCGTTTTGCTTTGATGACACAACGAAGGTTAAATTATGAACTGAGATCGAGTGGCACGCATACATTCAGCTGATATTTTCTCCAAGACACTTTGGTAAGATTTGGCACCTGCCTTCTTTTCAGGGATCACCCATATTCCAATATACATGGCGTTTAGATCTGGCGAACATCTTGATTGAACTTTACCCCACCGTCTCCCACTTCAATGAAGGTGAGAAGTGTTTTTGACCCGTTACGCTTGTCAACACGTTCAACGAGGTTGGTTTATAACTTAGGAGAGATGTTATCTGGTCACAAGTGACCATTATGTGTGTTGAAGGTGGCTTGTATAGACAATAAACTCCTATCCATCCACAGAACTTGGGTCCAAGAAAGCCTAATATCTGATGACTCTGAATGGCTGATATCGCAATTCTTCTACAGGAACCCATGCCCTCTTAATCAGCTACTAAGGTTAATCTAGCGTAGCAAAGGAAAGTACCCTCCTATCTAATCCAGCCCACATTTTTCAGTGTTACTCAATTCATAAGTTTGAGCATCTGAACAATACAAGGCGAAAATTCATACCAAGCACTTCGTTAAAAAATAGAGATAAGTGGAAAACTAGCCATCGGTTAGCCCTAAGCTTTTAATTACAATCAGCAGATTCCGAAACTTTAGCCTTAAGGCGAATTTGTACTGCATCACTATTTCACCCTATTTCTTTCAGTTCATCGCGTAAGCATGCACCCTCTAGAAGACCGTTTCGTTAAAGCCGATATCCAAGTTCGCATTGATTGTCAAATTACTGATATGATTCAGAAAAAAGGAATACATATTCTGGTATAACGATGGAGTCAGAGTTTTGAAGAATCAGGATGAAAACATTGGGATAAGAAATTCTTTACTGAAACCCTAAAGTTTCTGATTTTCAAATATATATTTAACAATATATCGATATAGCAAGACTTATATAGCTTGTACTGGCGAGTTTCTTTTCAAATCAACGATAATCGAGTCATTTATAGCTCAGCTGAAGAGATGTCGAAACAAGGATTCAAACCGTATAATCAAGTTGTAAAATGTTTGCTAAAACCCTTTTGCCATACTATTATTTCTCCTATTATAATTGGAAAAAAACTCTTGGACATGACTAAAGTGCAGATTTCATCAATAAATTGAGACAAAGTATTACGAACACATTTAGATATAAATATTCAATTATTTCTCATCTTTCTAATCCATTTAAAAAAGTGAATATGTTTAATTTTAGACCATTGATATAAAAGTTTGCATCGAATAGCTCAGATATAGGCTATAAATTGTGTGGCGAAAATATAGTTAACTCGTTGTTTTTAATTGACTCAAGAGAAAAGATCACTTCCATTTTTGGGGGGCCGGTAATTTTAATTTACCATCCCCTCACATCTTTTTGACGAAAGAAATGTGCACACAATAGTAGTAAGAGATTTAAAAGAGCTGAAATGGACGATCCCGACACGTGTCCCAGTTTCTCTTAGAGCACTTGGTTCGTGAAAGAATACGAACCCTCCAAGTTTTATTTTTAAGGCTGGCTCTACCCATGTAACACCATCCACATTATTGTAATGTAAAAAAAATATTTAACCAAAAATCAGTTTAAATTATTACTGCGTTATGGAAGTTAAAACTTTGATTTTCGGTTGTAAAAGATTTTTGAGTAAATGAAGTAAATGGTAGTAAATGAAGAAAATTTTCTAATTCTTAGCGAATTGCAATTAATCTTAAAGTGATATTCCTCTAATAAAAAGTGTCAGATTAACTGTTTGTTGTAATGAAACTTAACTTAGATTAGCTTCCATAAAATGCCACTAAGTTTGAAAATTCCCAATTTTAAGTTATGGGTATGTACATTCTCTATTTCAATTTGTTAAATTCCTATGTTTATCCACCATAGTTAAATTGAGAGTAAATAATAAATAATTAAACGTAGAAATATTTAAAATATATTTAATAGAGGAAACCGGAAATAATTTTTCCGATAATTTCATAAAAATTGACAGAATGAATCCTTGTCTCAATCGCAAGTTCTTTTTTGTTTTACCCTTAACCCTTCATTCGCGACCCTAGAAAAACTTTTTTCTACACTCAAATCATTATTTACCATTGTTTGCTAATCTCTTTTTGATTCCTACGTATAAAAATGAACACGATTATGTCAGATAATTCAAAATTTTTAAAATTAACAAACGAAACAAGCGAAAAATTGCGACACGAACACAAAGCCGAATATGCGAGAACAAGGACCTCCTAACCAAATCTAGCTACAATCTATTAAGGAGGATCGACTCCCAAAGGTATCTATCCCAATGGAAAAACGCTTAAAAGAAATCATTCTCTTGGACCAATAATATCCCAAGTTGCATCACCCAGGTCATCATCACCCCCAACATCCCACCAATTTACTCCATTAAATCCACCGATGAATTCATAGATATTCTCCCTGGTTCCCTCTTGGAGGCAATCCAACCTCCTTTGATGTGGTCAAACTCTGGTCCATGTTCCTTTCGACGAAACTATTGACATATTCATAAGACAGCCTTATGCAACTACAGACTATGTACAATGAGTGGTAACTGTGGGTCGAATTTTCTTTCAATTTTCAAGGTTGATTTACGATGCTGCTGTGATGCTGGATTGGTTCAGGGCTTGTGACTCGACTTCTTCTCCCAAACTGCTGACAATTTCACCAATTACCATCGCAGCAGCTCTGTCCGACAACTTATTTTGGTCCAAAGTAGCCCCGAGGTCTGGTGATAGCACTTGTTGGTGACTTCGTTTTAAAGGTCTTAATGTCGTAGAGCGGGTAGTTGGTCCTGCAGCTGAATCTTCTTCATTTTCATTAGTACTCTGACTTGTGCTGCTTTCTACCACTGCTACAGACTTCAGAATGTGAACATCCTCTGTAGATTTTATCCGCCACTTCCTTATTTGCTCTTCTCTTTTCAATTTTCTGTCTTCTTTCTTCCTCAATCTGGACAATCAGTAATTCTGGCTTTTTCTCGATTGAAATCATCTCTAGTGAATTGGCGTGGGCTATTTTCAATAAATTATGAAACATGCTTTTGAAAGCTACTACCTTACCTTTTTGAGTTGCAAATTTCTCTGTCCGCGTTCTTTTTGATAGCTTTTCAGCTCTCAAACCGGCGAGTTACTTTTTTTACAATTTTATTTCTAGTGAATAAGAATCCTTGCAGGATAAAAAAAAAACAGTCAACTTTTCATCAGCCTCAGTAGTAGAAGCGTGGAGAGTTTGATTTAGTTTGTTATGATTATAAAGAAAGAAACCTAAATCCCGTTTGTTGGGGAAGAGTTTGGAACCTGTATTGTCTTCCTCATAATTCTCAACGAGATGCACATTTGTACATTTTGCATGAGCCATCATTAATATGTAAGAGCTTCTAATACTGATAATTCTGGTATAAATAAAATTATGTTATTTAAAAAGACAAAGGATAATGATAAATTTTCAACACATTTAATTATGAAGGAGAAATACAAGCAGGTCTTTACTTTAAGTTACTCTACGAACCAGAGCAACGCACACTCTCTCTTTCACTGGCACAACTCACCCTGCAAGGCAATGTTGCTAGATCGGAAAGATCATATATCTGTAGAACTCCCTAGGTCTACAGATATATCCGTAAACCTAGAAACACTGCTGAGAGTTTTAGGCTGTATCACCGCAAACTGACCGCAGGCGCCCGTATAAGGTCACCTGCGGTGTATTTGTGTGTATATCGTACACGTTATACAAGAGGAAATTCGGATCCATTGCGCCACCTCGAAAATTAATATATCTCAATAAAATTTTGCAGATGGACCACCCTACTAATATATTGAACACACTTTCTTTAAAATCAATCATAACCAACAACTGCTAAATTTCAAATAATCTTGGCAATCACACTAAGGTACTTAATTCATTTAGGAACTAACTGTGAATAGACGCATATATTTTCTTGACTTAGATGTCCAAATGAACAATATTTAAAAATACATTACCAATGTCTACAAAAAAAAACAACTTTGGCAGATGTATCTACGCTAAAACTGAATTAAACCCAAACTACAAGTAATAGGTTATTATCACTTACATAAGCCGCAAAATAATAAATATTCAACATGGGACTCTTTCCACCAAGGAAAAACAAGGATATTTATTTATTAATAACGGTGGAGCAAACAGAGACTGTGATATCGCACAAAAATGTTGACATATCACGACTCATCTACTCCAAGAATGAAATGATACACGTATACAGAAAGAACAAAAAGTTACTTAGTGTAATCGAGCAGAGCAACATAACTCAAGGCATGGACAAAAAGATTTTTACTTAAAATATAATGCATAAAACCAAACCCTGAACTTATTAAATAAGGACAACATGAGAGATAAGAAGTCTAAGTTGAAGTCAAACAATGTATTCCTAATTTATATGCCACCATGATGACTGTAAGCTTCATCCACCAAATTTTCTACACTGGCATGAAAACAAACAAAGACCATAAACCCTAGACCTACCATTCATCTCAACAAAAGGTCTTACCAAAGTTCCTTCCCGAAAAGAGTATAAACAAAAAATATCAAGACATTCTCTTGTTGCCAAAATGTCATCCTTCGTTGAAAGTCAGAATATATAGTACGATTTCCCAAATTCCTTGAAATGAAGGAGATAAAACAAGAAAACAACATAAAATGTACAAGCTCAAAGAGAATTTTCCCCTTGTTCCATTAGAAAGCTGAATACTACCCAACATGATTCCTAAAGAAATGCGCCTCAAAGAATGGGAATATCATATATGCAACTCAGGTTAATGTTACTAAACACAGATTAAGAATGAGCGTTACACAACTTGAGAAAGAGAGATGCAGTCCTTGATGAAGTATGCCAAATCAGAATAGACCAATTATTAGACTTTCTCAAAAAGGTGTCATATACGATAAACTCACGGCCAAATTAATAAATGTTTATGTAAATAAAATGTATTTAGGCCCGTTTAACTTTCCATTTCATATCGCAGGTAAGAATAAAATACATATGTAAAATAGAGGCGATTAAAAACTAAGAATCAAAGCTAAATAAAAGATAAACAAACACACACATATATATATATATATATATATATATATATATATATATATATATATATATATATATATATCAGGTAAGACGAAATCAAATTTATGATCCATGCAAAACAATTGCTCTCCATATGATTGAAACAAAAAGAGGCTGAACAAATTCGACCATGACCAAACGGCAAACCCATTAAATGGCAAATGACATAGAGAAGAATGCCAAATGAGGTTTCACCTGTAATGCCTAATAAGTTTATTCAGTAAACCTGATGGTTCGGAGAGAGGAGAGCCGTGAGTTAAAAGTCACGCCAACTCACTTTTATTACACGGTTTGATAATCAATGCTTGTAGTGATGGGTTTAGGTGAATAGTTGGGCTACTTGCACCAAATGCAGGATTCAATAGGATCAGTGAAAACTTCCGCAAAATGGACGCGCGCTGGTCTTATTAAATCCAAGCATACTCCACTCATATAAAAAACGTCTAAAACTGAAATAACCCATTAACAATATATAGATCAACATGCATATATGAATTTGAATACAAAAATAAAGTGATATATGCATTTGTTAATGTATGTATATATATATAGGAAGCAAGCGACCATTTGAAGTGAGCGTGGGACAAACAATGTACGAACGAGAAGAAGGTCACAATGACCTGTGTCAATAAAACCAACGCGTAAACAAACATTTCGGGTCTCAAAATAGATCTTGGGATATGCAAGTAAGTCGAATTGCGCAAAATTCATTATCTCCACCTTTGGGGGGGAGAACGATTATACTAGGCCACGCCCTTTTAGGATATAAGCAGATATAAATATATAGACACACATATACATATACATATAACATAAATTCGGAACAGCTTAGTTAGCCGGATCCTTGTATTGTTAAGATTACTAGATTACAGTAGTTAAGAAAATAATCTCGTTCACGTTCCCTCTTTTAAGTTCACCAAGTTTTCTTGCTCCAGAATTTAATACTTCGCATTGAATATATATAGACTTCTCAACATGCAAAGTAACTTCGTGACGTGCCGCTTACTGCGTTATAGGCCAATATTTGCATAAAGTATATTTTTCCAACGTCCTTCTTTACCTAGATTACTCTGAAACCTTCGGTAAGCCCAGGCAAACTACGTAAACAGTGAAGAATTCATCCTTTGATTCAGATACTTAATTCACCCTCATATATGCTGGTTACCCATAGATTTGTAATTCTTCTCCGGTACAGCTGAAATAAATTGGTGACTATCATATTAGCAACACCCATAACTATGGGACATGTATAAAACATTATCCCCATTAAGTGGTAATCCACATATATGTAGGTGGTGACCCTTCGTTTCAACCGGACAGTGAAGGTAGAGAAGAAATGGACACAACAACACATCGTCAGAAAAGACAAGATAAATAGGGCTTCGTGAACGCAGGCAACCACCATCCGCCCATCTTTAATGAAACAGAAGTCAAGCTTGATTCAAAATTGTGGAGGCCCAATTTCACATCTCCGCAATTAAAAAAGAGGAGACTAAATTTTTCCACGTAGTAGCTTTACTTCCTCCAGAGACCGCCGATCGATATCCAGCGGCCATTTTTGCGCACCAAAATTATTCTCTTTTGAGGGCAGAAGTGAATAGACTTTTCGAGAAGAAAAAAACAGAACTTTTGAGAAGCTCATCGCATCCATCACGCTCACAAACCGACTATCGATCAATTTGAAAGAACTATGAAGGACTTCCCTGCAGGTTGGAGTTGGTGAAGAACTTGTGAGGCACGAATTCATCAGTCTCTACCGGATAACAATGTTCACATAATTGCCACTCAGAAAGAACTCACCCTCGCATAATTAGGAAAACTAGCTGATGAACTGAGGACATTTGATAGTGTGCAGTGCCTTACTATTAATACTATTAGTGAATCGATAGGTCACATTTCCGTTTCCGTGCTCAAAGAGTTTATGCAGGATTAAAATAAATATGCGAGTGATAAGTATTTGACTAATTCGGCAAAAAGTGGTCGGTCAGTGAGCAAGGATGCGTATCCTAATTAGAATCGTCCCAGTTATAGTGATTATAGTACGTATTAATACCGGGAGGATTGCGAACTTTCCTTGAAAACCAAAGATCTGCAGTTTGCAGCTCACATGTATTCTTTGGGGAGAACGCGAAATTCTGCAAACCCTGGTGCTGGTGGCCCAAGAGAGAAGAAAAGGTCCACATGCAACCTTCCTCCTGGCCATCTTCGCCAATCTTGAGGGAAAACTAAGAGAGAATGCCATAGCCAGTGCGGCTGATAGTATGCCCTCTATTTTGCACCCTCGACGCTAAAGTGTATAATAAAAATGCGAATTGTAATAGAGACGGGCGCGAGGGTATCGTTAACAACGGCTAAATCGGTGAAATCAGATGAATGGCGCGAGTCTAGTATGTTCTAAGTCATTTTAATCTTTTGTAGACTGCGTGCGCTGCATATTTATAGTCAAAGACCAAACTTGCATCTCAAGTGAGATTATCTAGAGAGCCTGCGGTAGACATAATTATCAATTACATTCAGCACCAACCGGACAATTGCAGAGCCATATTGAGGCAATATGAGACTCTGTACGCAACTTCACCCGCCCAGCCCTCCCCGTCATTGTTAGGCACAATGATTTACCATAACAGCTAGTGAGGGATTTCTCTCAATACGTGGCAGGTGCTGCCTAGCCTCAAATGGAAGTCAAATCACGGCGACAGTTGCATTCTTTTCAAGCAAGCTAAGCTAGACGCAGAAAGCCTACCTTAGCTAAGACAGAGAGGTCCTAGTGGACGTATCTTTCTGTTGTCCACTTGAAGCACAAGAATGAAGCTACCCATGTTACCTTATGCACTGATCACAAGAGATTAGTATCTGTTTTTGCATAGCTATTAAATGCAAAAACAAAGAGAAAGCAACGCCATCCTTTGATTGCCATTTTGGAATACATCAGCAATATCGTCTACGTGGGTGGTCAGGACAACGTAGTTGCTAACTGATTTTCAAGGAACGTCAATTCGGTCCAAATTGACTCTTTTGACCTCCATGTTTTGGCAACAGCCCAGGATAATGATGAGAAAACGAAGGAATTTCGCTCGCAATTAATTTTTTTTCCTTTTTTGGGGGGAAGCTCAATTATGGTGTGAAGTAAAATAAAGATACCTACAACCATTCGTCCCCATTGCGTGCAGAAGGACTATCTTCATTCAATTACATAATCTCTCACACTCTGGAGCCAAGGCTTCGCTTCGTCTTATCAAATCACGATATTTCTGGCTCAATATGGACGGGGATATTCCCTTCAGGACAAGGGAGAGTGCCTCGCATATCATCTTCCAAGATTAATCACCACACGAAATCACCAATCCTGGCCATTGATATTCAATCCTCAAGGTTTGAAACTGTGCATATCGATGTAGTTGGACCACTCCCATCGTTTTCACTACCTGGACAATCTTACCACCCCCAACTAATCGCGGACATAAGTGCCGCAACGGTTGCTTCAGCTTTCCTACACAGGTGGATTTCCTGATTTGGAGTATCCTTTTACGTAGTAACCAACAGAGGCGTCCAATTTGAATCGGAACTATTCAAGGAACTGTCTGCCCTCGTTGGTTTTCATCATGTCTGCAACACGGCGTACCACCCGTCCACTAACGGGATGGTGGAAAAAGCACACAGGACTTTGAAGTTCTTCATAATGGCCCGTGGAGAAGGCAGGCTGGTGCCACTCCCAATTGTTCTTCTGGGAATACGCTCTTTGCACAATGACTCTGGATTTTCACCATTTACGGCAGTCACGGGAACCCCGCTCTTGTGTCCAAAACCTTTAACTTCATTATCGTCATCCAAGGCCGATTCCAAATTAATAAATAACTTGCATCAACCATAGCACAAGTCGACTTCGCGCAGGCATCCATAGGGCACCTCTAATCGGTGCCCAAGCCTTTTGAGCCCAAAAATCTTTGCGAAGCAACTCATGTGTGGATCCGAATAGACCGCATGCGTAAACTACTAGAAGCACCATATGGTGGTCAATTCCTGGTACTCAAGCGCGGAATAAGATTTGCACTTTGGAATTCCCTGACGGAAAAAGAGACACTGTATCACTGGACAGTGTGAAACCGGTGAGATTATCTCCCTTACATAATGCTCAGGGGCCGGGGATCAGCAACGCCCATAGATTCAAGCAGAAAAAGTAATAGGACCAAATGCACTTCACCTCGCAGAGGGCATGGCAAGGAAGCGAACGAGGCCACAAGAAGTCAACGGGACTCCTTTACAGGAACTAAAAAGAAGAACTGCACCCTGGACGTTTCCCCCGCTCCGGGAGGCGAGACACGTTTGCCACGAATCCATCGTTTTTATTTTTGTTTAGGCAATAGTGTAACGAAGCATTTAGCTCAAGAGGAAGAAGCATAAAGATATACACGCCTAACTGGCTCTATTGCTCTTTTACATGCCTTATTATACGTTTGTTAAGTGTCGTAGTTATCATATTGTAGAAATATAAAGAATAGAACAAAATGGGGATAGATTGTATATAAATGTTTTAGATATTATTATTACTGTATTATATGAGAGAACATGGCATAAATAGGCCCGTTTTAGTACAGGCATGCACTTATGTATATGTTGATGCTCTGTACGTATGTTGTAAATGCTGTCAGATATTAAGTGCGCCAAAATTAGTATTATATATTTATCTACCTATGTAATATTACGCTATTTTCTCACTTACTCCAATAATGGCAGGGGAGTAGTGTAGAGATCACAATGTGTATTAAGTAGGATACTAGCACAAATTGTATGATTCACTTGACCTAGTGAAAACCTCTTTTAAAGGGACGCGCAGTGGCCTTTTTAAACCACAGCATACTGCTCTCATATAAAATAAATGTCTAAAATTTGAATAAGGATTTAAGAATGTATAGATTAACTTGCATCTATGAATTTGAATACAAAAATAAGAAATATAATATTTTTTAATATATATATATATATATATATATATATATATATATATACTCGTATATATAGAAGGCAAACGAATGTTCAAAGTGAGCGCGGGAGAAACAATGTACGAACATGCGAAAGGTCAAAATTAACTGTGTCGATAAAACAAGCACGTAAACAAACATTTCGCGTCTCAGAATAGATTCATCGAAGAACAGAAGTCTATGAAACACCTAGGTAAACATACCCGCTAGCCAAAAGAAAATTTATCGAAACGCTGTGATAAGTGCATCATGTTATATTGATAAAACTTGAGATATGGAAGTAAATCGACTTATATAGGTATCATTAGCTCGGCCTTTGGGGTAGAGAACGATGATTCTAGGCCTCGGCCTCTAGGAAATAAGCATATATATATATATATATATATATATATATATATATATATATATATATATATATATATATATATATATATATATATATATATATATATATATATATATATATATATATATATATATATATATATATATATATATATATATATATATATATATATATATATTATATATATATATATATATATATATATATATATATATATAGTCGGAAAAGCTCAGGTAGCATGATTATTGTGTTGTTAATACTACTAAATTAGGGTCGTTAAGACGATATTCTCGTCTGCGTTCCCCCTCTTAACCCTGTAACCACATCTTGGGGAGATTTTTACCCGAGCTCATGGTATGGTCCCGTGATTCATAGCCATGGAAGCGCGGGAGCACTCTCCACCTCTCAGCACCTTCAGTGCTTTGTGTGACGTCTTGAAGGGTGGGTTTGCGCTCTCACTCAGGGTTTGAAATTTTCCAGCACGGGGGAAAGTTTGTGATTTGGGAAGAAATTCACCCGAAGTTATGGTGACTGTGAGAATTTTTACCAGGATGATATACTCCCTACGTTGTGGTGACCATACTATTTTGTGAAATCTTACGTGTGTTTCTTTTCAGGTAGTAAGTTATTTATTTCAGGAATAACAAAATTATGGCTGGTCGAGGCAAGTGGCTAAAGTAAAGATGGACTTTCGGACATAATAAACAGATCAGGCCTATCATTGAAATGTCCCTCTGAAGACATTCGCCTTCGTGGTAACGTTCTTTCAAGATGGAAGTGAACTTCATATGAGGTCCAACGGAGGTTAATGAAAGTTGGGTTCTCCTGAATCTTCTCCGGTATCTTGACTGCCATAGCACGACTCTGCTCCTTGTCTGATGCTGTAACGGTCTGTTTCTTCTGTGTTCTGTGTGCCTTCGCATTTACATCAATTAATAGCACTCTCATGCAAGTCTCACGGGATATACCGAGGGACTGATTTCGCTTGCGCACAAAGCATTTTAGACTCTGCTGAACTGACTCTCTCACGCTCTCGACTAGCTCAGCTGTACGCTTCCTGAAGCGTCCTAAATTGCTCGGACGGTTGTCACTGGCGGCACCAATATTTTCCACTGTCCCATACCTCTAGATCAGGTTCAAACAGTCCTATATTCTTCCCTTGGAGGGGGCTTTTTCACATTCGAACTGATGCAGGAAAGTGTCCTGCACTTTCTTGAACAACCTGTCTTGTAATAATATTTGACACAGTATATTCTTTGCTAGAGCTCACATATTAAGATCAAATTGTGTTCACAGACGTTTCTTGTGTTATGTCCTGCAAAGTAAGGGTGATTAGTGAATAAATGAAGGATATATTTAAAAAAGTGTGTGCAGACCCCTTTTTGGGCCTGCACAGACTTATGTATATATATATATATATATATATATATATATATTCTTATCTCAAATGAAATGAAAATTTCACACAGAAAAGCCTAACCGTTTTTGTTTTGATATCTTTAAGAGTAGGAGAAAATAATTAAGAAAAAAATTAAGCTATCTTGTAAGGAGATTTTTTTATCACATTTAAACAAACATTTTGGACCTAAAAAACTTGAATTTTATCATTGTTGACGCAATTAATATTTTTCAATATCATTTGACAAAAAAAATACGCCTTTTGAATTAATGTCAGTCAATATAGTGATAAATTAATGTCGGTGGTTTTATGAAAAGTACATTGGAAATTTGGCCATTTGTGCAAGTCTATCACTGGTAAATAGTTTAATGTCAAGTCATTTACTCTTTACTCTATAAGAATGCAGGATTTTCAGGAAACCCTCTATTTTGAACCTTAAAATACTTTAATAAATTAGGTGGAAGGGAGGGGTGTTTATTATTGGGAAGTTTTTAAAGATTGCTGCGCTTAACTCTCCTCTTACTCTTTTCTAATTAAGGCTTCGCGTAAAGAATCATTTATGAAATATGCCGCCATTTTATTTTTCATCCCATAATTTTATTATCTCGATCTCTTTATGAATAATTTCTGAATCACAAACCAAAATGATTTCATATAATTTTTTATGAAAATTAGAGTATGGAGGAGTAAGAGTTTATACGTGAGTTGGCTTACGGTAAACTGAAATTTTAAATCCAAGAGACACCATGTATCCCCACAAGTAATTTAACGGCTTCTTCCTATTTCTTCAATTAAATTCGCTCATAATGGAAACAGAAGGTAAACTACCTTTATTGGGTATCACAGTTTTCTGTCCAACATTAGCCGATTTCCTATCGTCTGATATTTCTTTCTCTCATAACGTCCCTTATAATCAAAAGAAAACCTTTTAACCTAATTGATTCCTTTTTGTGTTTGTGAAAGTAAAACCAAAATTGCATATTCTTCGTTTCCGGTTAGAGGGCGAACCAACAATGAAGCAACCACACGGCGCAACGAGAAAATGTAACCCAACCATGTAACAAGTTCAAACACATCATGAGAGGCAACACTCAAATCCCGCTCTCTCCTTCCTCCCATCTCTCATGGTCACTCTGACACGAGTCTAAATGTCATTACTTACTGATCAGCACTGGTAAACCTTTGTTTTTGTAATTCGCTATGTTTAAATAGTTAAGTATCGTCCCCTTTAAGCTTAGGCTTTTGAAATCCCCTACCCCCACTCAAATAAGCTTCTGCTATTCAATTTCCCCCCCTCTAAAGGTTTGTGTTGGTAAAGATTTTAAAGCAACAAATGATAACTTGTCTTTGATACTTCAGTTACCTAACCAATGAGTTGCCCTAAAGTTCCGCTAAAACCACTTTTTTTTGGTGGAGTCATTAGGCATGCTTGAGGATGGAGGATGAAGTTGTAATGTGTTAGCAAGTTTGTGTTTTGATAGCTCCTTGAATTTTTTATTATTATATGAAGTATATGCTTAACTCATTATTTTGGTAATAAAACCATGTTTCTCCTAATAATATGAAGGTTCTTTGGTTTGTTAGTTTCGGAATGATTAATTCCTCGAGTGAATAAAAGATCACAGAGGAGTTTAATGTTAACCTATATACAATGAGTTTGCCGAAAGCCATATGAGTGATTTAGGAAGTAGATAACTTGATATTGCATGTGGACGAAAGAGGTGAAAGAAAAAGAGGGGAAGATGTGAAGAGAAAAGAAAAAAAATAAAGTGACGGATATAACAGAGCCTTCATGCGTTCTAGTTCCTCTGGTCAATCACTTTGGAAATCTCTAACAAAGAAATTAATCCAAATTGAATTGGCCCAAAATGGTACATGGTTACATTATACAGGCATGCGTCTATTTCTTAGGTTGGAAATGGTTATAAATTAATATATAAAATATAAGAGTATCTTGTAGGAAGCCATCGAGGAGCTCAGCCAGGTGCAATAACTTATATAGCATCGAAGGAGGATGACTTATTCATCATCGATAGTTATCCACAGTTCCCTGAAATTGTAAGTGTGGAGGCTAGGTGAGATACGACGTCCACACTACGTCCAGCATATGTTCGTGGCAGATGTGTTAGGTAAACGTGAGGTAAATCCTATTTGTTGAAATTTCTTAAGCCCTCTTAGATTCAATTCTCGGATATTTTGATACTTTAGAATATCTTTCCCATATTTGGATCCCTTATCTCAATAAATATGTAAAAATGGCCTTTACTTAGTAAAATGTATGATTACTGTTTGGCAACTGGGATGCATGACTACAATGGATCTCCTAAAACCCAACTCTTATCATCGTCCGGAAACGACAGGAATGTGGTACAATTGATGACGTCACGATTGCTATGTCCTTTTTCGTGGCTTTAAGAACGACACTCTCCTTCATTCTGCTTCCCGATGCTACAAAAGAAAAAGAATGCTGCCATTGGGTTTGCATCTGATTCAGGTGAATTTCTCTTCTCTGTTACAATTAATATTTATGCTTGTCACGATCATTAAGTAACAGGAGTCGGCTCCTGCGTTGGACAGGTTGGGGTTATGGTCTCCCATTTATTCCCGAGATTTCAGATTACGACTGATATATTTATGGAAATTTCCATTGAACCAATTAGCCCTTAAATATATAATGGAAAACCATGTTATTATTTATTCTCTGAAGTGAAAATTTTATAAGGGTGCAAATTTTTAAACTAAATTGAAATTTTAGGAGATGTTTACAGTTTGCCCACCTTGATAGTTGACCATAAAAAGGGAATATTGAACCACTCATTAGAATTTCGGATCGAATAAGATACTTTCTCAACCGGGTCTAATTTATGAATGAGAGCTTGGTTAATTGCATTTATATATGTATATATATATATATATATATATATATATATATATATATATATATGTCAGAGATCAGATATCAGAGTGAGGGAAACAGAGAGAGAGAGGAAGATACACCTCGCTGTTTAATAGAGAAAGAGAGAGAACAGACACCGTGAGACGCCGCGATCACCTGAAAAGGCACCCTTCACATAAACTGAAACAAGTGTGAGAGCAAACAAGGTCCCATGTGAAGTCTGACAAAGTTCACCTCGCCGGCTTAAGAGTGTTCTCGCCCTCGCGCTAAAAGGCCGAGTCTTTTCTCGTCTAGAGATACCTCGTCTGACCCTAGAACCCTCCCCTTCGACGGAGGAGAAAAACTTCATTCGACACTTATAAATCCTCCGGGGCATTATCTGCTATCTTCTCTGCCGCCTCAGTATCTGCCGTCCTTCCAGCCCCGTCAATATCCTTTGTCCGTCCCAGTCGGTACCCGCTATTCGCGTGCTGTTGGACTCTGCACATTTTTCGCAGAATCCGTCAAGCTCCGGTTATTCTCGGCCGGCTTCCTACGCTCCTCGAACGCAGCGCACTCAATCTCAATTCGTGTTACTCGAAAGCAAAATTTAAGTTAATCCCTGTAATTTTCATTATCCAGAGACTATTATGTGAACTTTTCGCGAAAAAAAGGATTACTCTCTCGAACCTAATCTTCGAGGTAACAGCAAGGCGCAACTCTCCTGTGCAAGTGCTCTCTCTACCCTCCTTCCCCCTGTGTAAGCCTCATCATCGGCTTAGTTTACGCTTAAGGTCGTTCGAGCGTCCCTCGGTCAATATTGTCAGTTTGTTTGTACGGTGACCTTCCTCAATACGTCCCCCCCTCCAGCCTTAGCTGCTGAAGACCAGTGTAAATCTAGTATGTGTATAACTCATTATAAAACTTATTTTAATCTTGTAACATAATATTCATTTGCATATTAGTAAAGTTATTTTTGTAGCCGTTTTTCTGTTATCTCAGAACTCCAAGATAGTCGACTACTGGCCAACCTATTTTCAGTTAATTTACCATCTGCTTATATTTTAAACTTTTCACGCACTCGTAAAGCATAAAGGGTAAACTTGACCTGAATCTATGACATCTATATTAATCTGGTGTAAGGTGTGTATGGTTAACCTACGACACCTGGGCGACCATTTTGTCTTGGCTAATGGAGGTCGAAGTTATGAGACGCCGCGATGACCTGAAATTCCGCATTCACAGAAACCTGCGCCAAAGTGTGAGAGGCCAGAAGGTCCCATCTGAATTCAGACAAAGTTCGCCTCACCGGATTAAGAACCTTCTCGCCCTCACGCTTGAAGGGCGTTTCTATACTAGTCTAGCGATGCGTCTGACCCTAGAACTCTCTCCTTCGGACGGAGGAGGAAACCAAATTTGAACATAAGAACATAAGAAAAGAAAGAGACTGCAAAAGACCATTCATGGCCTACACTTGGCAGCTCCTGCGCCGGTGCCACAGATGGAAGGCAGTATCAGCCGTTCTACCTTTATTGTCAGTATCCGCGGAGTATCTACCGACCTCTCTGCCCCGTCAGTATCCTTTGTCTGCCCCCGTCTGTACCCAGTATTCGGGTCCCGTTGGACTCTACACAATTCTCGCAGAATCCCTAAAGCTCCTGGTATTCTCTTTAATACACGTAAGTCTACTTCGACCCGCCCCCCCCCCGGCCCCTCGAACGCGCACCTCGCTCAATCTCAATTGCAATTACTCGAAAGCAAGATTTAAGTTCACCCCCGCAATAGTAATTATCCAGAAACTATTGTTTAAACGTTGCACCAAGTCAATAATTACTCCTTCGAACCAAAATTTCGAGGTAACAGCAACGCGCAACTCTCCTGTGCAAGTGCTCTCTCTGCTCCCACCCTACACACACACGGTGTAAGCATCATCATCGCCTTAGTTTACGATCAAAGTCTTTCGAGCGTCCCTTGGTCAATATTGTCCGTTTGTTTGTACGGTGACCTTCCTCACCACGTTTCTCTCTCTTTAGCTGCTGAAGGCCCTTGTAAATCTAATATGTGTATAACACATTCTAAAACTCCTTTTAATCTTGCAACATAATATTCATTTGCACATTAGTAAAGTTACTTTTGTACCTGTTTTTCTGTTTTCCGGAACTCGAAGATAGTCAAATATTGGCCAACCTATTTTCAGTTAATTTGCACTTTGCTTATATTGTAAACTTCCAACGTACTAGTAAACCAGAATGGGCGAACCTGAACCTATTCTGCAACATCTATATTAAACTGGTGTAAGGGATTTATGGTTAACCTACGACAATATATATATATATATATATATATATAGATAGATTTGAGCCTATTTTTATATTGGTATTATTCTTTGAATTATAAATTCTGATCATGGCTGAAGGACCGAAACGTTAAACAATTAAAAGTTGAAATATGTCTTTTTTTTGTTTTCTTTCCTATTCAATTTTATGTATAAATTGTGGACTCCTTTTAGTGGGACGATATAAAGTTTTGATGAAAGCAAAGGGTTTAGAGTAAACAAAAGTTTATATGCGCCAATATATTAAATTATTGCTGTACTGTTTCCTTATCGTTTATGTAATATAAAGAAATATAAACCTTGTGATAGGAAAATATGTATATTCTCTCCTTAAATTCCTATGTATTTGTAGTAAAATATTGAAATTTCAATTCTGAAAATATTCGTTCTGTTTTATTAACTGAATATATTTGCCTAACGTTTCCTATGTTTCTATCTGCAATGAAAAATAAAAAAATTTTGCACTACTCCACTAATATTTTATCTCCATTATGAATATATACGATGTCTACACAAATAAATTTTCTATTCAAATTAATCAAAATGTTTAAATTTATCATCAGACAAAACGTTGGGTCGTTTATATACCTTGATACGTCTTATTTGGTTATAATTCTCTTGTAAGTCATGTTATTTAAATAATCCTCAAATGTATGTAATTGTCTACGTATACCTGTGTAGACTAGCCTGTGTAGACAGCTGACCAAATTCCACTTGAGATATGTTCTGGGGCGATTAATAAAGAGTGTGATTTACGGTTGACAGTGTTTTGACTGAAGGCATGCCAAGTTGCTGTTCAAAGGATGTATAAAGAACATTACCCCCAAATATAATTTTTAATATATATATAATAAAAGGGAGCAATTTATATATATATAAAGGGGGTGAACAAATTACTTAATAAAGGTAGTTAAAGGAACTATGTGGAGATTAACAAGGTAATCTGGGGAAGACCATACAAGATCGCTTTATCTTCAAGCGCGTGTCAATTGGAGAGCAAGGTAAAAGTCAACGGCGCAGGTCTTCTAGAAGATACTTCGCAGAGTCCTAACGAGGAGGACTCGAAGATGGGGTTTTATTACTTCCTGATGAAGACTGAGTTTTTTTCTGCTCCAGAGAGACATAATCTCAACTCAAAACGATTTTGCAGAGCGGCAGAGAGTCTCAGTCTCGAACAAATGTGAATCTTGAAGTATTGGTTAAGATTAGAGGGCAGAAAACTCTCTGGGGAAAAGGGGCCTCACTAGCTTTTCTCTGTATAGGAGCCAAAGCTTAAGGAAAGTAGATTTGCTGGCGAGATCTTCGACGAAGTACGACGACTGGACGACGGGTTCCAGGGTCACGGGAAACATGCGGCATTCTGAACGGAGTGAATGGCGGGCTTTCAATCTCTTCGTGAGATGGTGAGCTTCGGGTTAAATACCCGAGGGGCTGGTTTAATAGACGCATCGGGGCATATCGGTCCCTAGAGTATTCTTGGCGCCAGTCTATGCAAAGACATTTTATGATAATGATTCGGTTCAAACGGTGAAACTTGCCTCGTGATATGGGGGTAGGTTTAATGTGGCTGCGCACGGTTTTATCGCAGGTTAAGGGGAGGGAGACGAGTGGCGTCCTAAAGCAAACACAGCTGTGACGGGTGATTCAGCGAGGGACTGTTTCTTTTTCGAACTTTCTAAATTTCTGATGCTAGGCACACGTGGTATTGAAAGAAGAGAGGGGAAATTCCGAGGAGATTTCTCTGATGGCGGTCCTTCGAAGTCACCCCCTCACAATAATAAATAGGTAAAAGTACAATCATATAATGTATATCAATATTAGTGCTAAATATTTCCAAATATATCAATTTGGTTATTTCATTTTTATTTAAAAGAGGTGAAATTCACGCGTAAAATATCTTTTCAGAAATTTTCCTATATAATCTTAATTTTAATTTAAGTGAGAGCGTAGGAGATAAATTCATGTATTTATATATATATATATATATATATATATATATATATATATATATATATATATATGAGGAATTAAACCACATTCTCCGAAGACAATTTAATTCAGAACAGTTTCGGTGTATCTCACCGAAACTGTTCTAAATTAAATTGTCTTCGGAGAATGTCGTTTAATTCCTCATCTTCTCTTGCGATATTGCATTAATTTTCATCAAATATATATATATATATACCCTAAGAAAACGGACCAATCAACTAACATGAAAATACATGGATATGTTTAAAATATGTTCGAGAACAAAAGAAATTGATGTTCCGTCTAAACAAAGAAAGGAAAAGGTTTAGGATAATTCTGGGGGCCTAGTCTCTGGCTCGAGTTGTGTATTGATTGAAGGTCTGCGTTGGGAGATCATAACCGACTCATCCATTCAGTGTCTTCGGTGGTCAGGATCAATAAAGATGATGCACGTGTTTTAGAGGAGCAAAACACCTCCATCATCCCCCTAAACCTTTTCCTCCTTTCCTTTAAACCCAACCTCAATTTTTTGTTCCCGAACATATTTTTAAACACATCCATATATTTTTATGTTAGTTGATTAGTCCGTTTCCTTTAAATAATGTTAAAAATATTATGAAACATAAATCTATCCTTCTATTTTTCGAGTTAGTTGATTGGTTAGTTGATGCGGTTAATATATTTGCATTATTAGACAACTTGCATATATCCAAACACGTCAGGGAAATATAGAATTTCGTTTTGCTTAGTGAACCAGTTTTCTGCAGCTGTGCGCCTTGACTGTCTAATGAATTTTGGGCAACTAAACTATGGATTAAGCAAATAATAAATGCAGAATATAAGACAGATTAAGAAATTCGAATAAAAAAATTTAAAAAAACTTACCAGTCGCCTACAATCAAATATGCTTTCTTTTTGATTAGTTCCCCAAAATTCCTTAGAAATACCTGACGCACGAAGGCAAAAAACTGGTTTACTAACCATAACGAAATTTTTTAAGGCGCCGACGTGTTTGGATATACACAAATATCATTTTCAAAGCCTAAACAGTTGTGAGTAGGGAATAAGTTAGAGAGCTTTGAATATGTGATTAGTTGTGTTAACATTTATACGAACATATTCATAGGAAATTGGAATTTCTCTAAATACAAGAAGGTACATGCAAATGGTGGAGACTCTATAATGGTCACAGGATTAAAATGGGAAGAGATTATTATTAGGGGCAGGTGGACAAGGGGAAGGAAAGATGAATTGTGCGTTTGTTTGAAAATGGAATTTCGGCTGTTTCAACGATAAGTATATGGCCTCAAATATAAACAACTCTTTTCGGGTTGGATTGTGTGCTAAGATTTCAGTGTTCGCTTTAAAGGTACTTCCACTCCAGTTGTTTTCCCATTTTTCCAAAGTATGCGTCATCGGAGCACCGTTGCTTAAATGTTACATCATTCTTTGTGTTGGCTTTGTTTTGGTTATTCCAATATATGAAGGAGGCTCGGTACATAGTCTCTCAATTTACAAATATATTCATATATCAGGTGACTTCTCTGATTTGCTGTTAGGTGAGGTCCTGAGTTGTTTCTCATTTTGAGATTGAAGGTGCGTTTGTTATTCTAATAAATTATGAGGGATACATTATTCTCTTTTTGTGTTGCTTTTTCTCCTCTGTTTATGATTTTCTATAAAGCTCTTTCATCTGTTTTTAGGTTGAGCTCATGATGTTCTTGTAGTAGAGTTTAATGATGTTCTTTTCTGCATGTTGATTGGTGACATATATCATATACATATACCATCTTTCCAATTTTTTGAAAAGAGTTAAAACCTTTGTTTTAGAGTACTTGTGTAGCATGCTCGAGTTCTTCAAGTGTAGCTTTACATGTTAAGCAATGGGTCAACGCACCTTTGATGTTTGAATTTATTACGCTTTTTCAGTAACGTTCGGGACATTCGCTTTTTGAATTCATGCACATAAGTGGATTTGTATTTTTGACGTAAACACTGGTACTTATTTTATGTTTATGTTTAGTGTTAAGAGTATCTAGAATTAGGAGTTGGTTTTATGGCTATTTTTAAATTGGCGAAGAAAGAGAGATCGAGTAAGATTTTGTTTAAAGGAGTCGTAGGAAAAGAGAGTTATCGGTAAAAGCAATGCCCTACGCCCATCGGCAAACTTCCGGAGATATTAGCCGAGAACTTCTTCGGTTCCGTTGTACCAACGAATCCCCGCTGCAGAGCTAAAACGCCGAGGTGGTTAGGCATGGCTTGCCTGTGCAAATATAGGAGTTCCGGTGAGATGAACGTGTCTCTGAGGTGGGTACCTAGCAAAGCCAACAACCTAGCTAATACGTCGGTTTCAATATCCCAATGATTCACATTAAATATTTTCTCGAAGTGAGTGAGGTATGATCGGAAATCCTCTCTTTCCTTGAAAACATGCAACTTAATGGACGCAGTTTGTTGCACTTTGCACCTAGATGTAATCGAATTCGTTTCGTTTCTGGCCCTGATCATTTCCAGCACATGTAAACGAATATCTCTCTGTCTTCACGTTCTTTCTCCTCTTTTTTGCTCTTATCTTTCTTTCTCTTCTCTTTCCCTTCTGTTTTCACTTTCTTTCTCTACTCTTTCCCTTCTTTCTTAACGTTATTTCTCTTCTCTTTCCCTTGTTCCCGCCCTTATTGCTCTATCTTCCTCTTTGATGTATGCTATGAAATTCTTTATATTTATTCCGAGAGAATTACATTGTGCTTTGTGAGTTTGAAAGTCAACAAGGTAACTAGTTCAGAAAACATTTTGCACAAAAAAAAGAAAAAGCAGGGTTTTCGGGCCCAAATTAATCGTAATTCACTAAGGTTAATTTCTCAAAAGCACTGACAGAAGTGCAAAAAGGTTTTGTTTAACCACCCTAAAACCACAAACGAAAAAAACACTGAATATTCGCACAATTCGAATTTTATTCTATTCGCTCACTTGGATTAATTTCTTTGACCGTAGCCGAGATTTTAAGACAAGAAAAAAAAGAAAGAAATGAGAAAAGATCTCTCGAAATCAGCTTCTTTCCCGGCAAATACTCCCTCGATCCTTACTTTCGAGGCTAACCATGGTTACTGGAATACATGTTATATTTTCCATCATAACTTCGAACAGGCCGAGTACGAAGCGACTTTAAGTGCAAACCAAACCGTGCTGTTGGAAAATACTCGAGTTTAGTGTGCCTCTCCAACAGCCAAATCTTTAGGGGGCAGATGCACGCGGAATTGCTGTCGGTCATGTGGTGCTGAGTAGGTATACCTTGATTTATCTTCCTTGTCCATTATATTATGTTTTATTGATCTTTCATGTGCAGTATTTTATTTGTGTTAGTACATTATTAAAGTTTTTTTTCTCTAAGTTTGATATACAGAACATTCTAAATAGTTAAATTAATTCTGCCAAGTATAATTAGTTACTCTAAGAGATTTTTTGGACCCTAAAGTTCAATTGCACTATTGGAGGCAAGGCTCAACTGCAGTGTTGCCCGGGGTGCTATACTCCAACTTTCCGAGACATTGGTAAGCAATTGGAGGTCATATGATCTAACCTGACATATATTTGGACAGGGGTGGGATTCGAACCGTGCACACTGATTGAGCGAGCATCTGCTTTGATCTCAATTAAATAATCTCTTAGGCCACTTGGCTACGAAGAAGCCTAAAACCTATGAAATAGAGAGAAAATTAAAAGGGAATTCAAAGGACAAAGGAGAATTAAGGTAAACACGTGGCGAATATACAATGTATAATTCTTTCAAGAGCGCGAAAAAATGATGAAAATGAATCCAACAAACCGCAAGAAACAGGAAACGGGAAAGTTTGTGTTCGGAAATAATATTTCCTAATTCTCATAAATTCCGTACCGTGCAGACTAAGGCGAGCATCCGCTTTGATATCAATTAAATCATCTCTTAGGCCATTTGGAAACGAGGAAGACCAAAAAAATCTTCCCAATAAACAAGCTTTTAACCTATGATTCGCAATGTCGATTGGGACTATGAAATAGAGAGAAAATGAATACGGAATTCAAAGGACAAAGGAGAATTGACGTAAACATGCGGCAAATATACAATATATAAATCTTTCAAGAGCACAAAAGAATGATTGGCCCCTTCCTCTTAACAAGATATAAAAAAATATACAAATATAAAAAGTAAATGTGGGATGCTTTAATCTGAAAAAGTTGATCTGCTGGTGAAAATAAATGGAACGATTAATGCGAATGTATACTTAACCTATTATAATAACATAGTATACCTTCACTACGAGAATCTTTCAACCAGGCAGCAATTTTTTTTTTGGGGGGGGGGGGCATGAAACGCGCTGTGCCATGCTGTAAATCGAGTAAAATATTACTACGAGTAAGACGATATCAAAGTAATGTAGCGTCCTTAAACTTTGCCCGATTTATGGACTAAAATAGAGCAAGAATGGAACAAAACATGACAATAATTATGCAATAATATAACGAGGGCCTGCAGGCGTAGTTGCGCCAAGTTATAGAAAACATAGACTTCAATGCCCGAGATTAAGTTTTTTAGTTTTCAATGTAGTTAAATCTTGCTTTGTTTTTAGTGTATTTCTTTGCCAGAAAATTAGGTGAATGATCATTCTCTTAGTTTGCAGGTGTCAATATTTTATTTTGGCAGATTATCTAGTATACATTTTATTATAAGATTACCTAAGCCATTCTAGATGATTTTCAACGATCGAAAAAGGCTTAACTAGCTTTCAAGATAAATGTCCGATCAGTTGAAGCGGATAGTCGTCAATTCCTGTTTTTACTGTCTCATTATCAAGAAAACCGTGTCTTCTTGATCATTGACGATCAGAGAGATCAAGAAACTATCCTGAAAACTGTATTATGACATCTTGTATTTTCGAAAACTCACTTCATCAGGGTACATAGAGAAAATGTTTTTCATATCACGAGTTGCATTGTTGCTCTTACTCAGATCATAAATCATGTACTATCAGGTAGGCCGACAATAATGTCCTTATCCTTTGATAAGTTTACTCGAAAGTACAGTATAATTTAACTAAAACCACTATGGGCAACATTCAGAGTGTCATATCTCTACGTAAATGTGAACTTTTAAACCTATTAGGCTTACGTCGTTTTGCTTGTAAATGCGATATTTCTTTTCGGTTACAGCAAAATAACTCAGGATCTTTCTCTAACGACATTATAATCACTATCCGATACTTAGAAGGGCAGATCAAAAGAACACTATAAAATAAAAGGGTATTAAAAGGGTCTTTTAAACAACTGCTGGGAATCATGATGTCACTGAGAAGGGTTTCTCAGAGGACATTAGCCATTTGCTTATGTCCTCTTCAGCAGTTATTACATCTATCTTTAGTATTATTACTACGTATTTTCCTTAACAGATTTTAAGCGCCGCATAAATTACTCTGTGTGTGAATCTTCAGTGATCCTTATTACTTAAAGCTGATATGAAGTGTTTCATTTATCTGCGTGATGCAGACTTTCTTGTGCTGACAAATTTCTTCATCAGCATATATAAACATCATCTGAACCTCTCTTTTGTGTTTGTTTGTGTTATGGAGTGGCGAGTGTGCTGTTTAGATTTCCTCCTTTCTTGCGACTTTCCTTTATTTGAGCCTTGTGAGAGAAATGTTAGCAGTTTGTAATTTAGTGAATGCTATTCGTCCATCATTTTAATGGTGCTACAAGAAATTAAATTCTCATTGAGCTGAGTTAATATAGAAAATTTAATTATGTTTAATGGGAATAAACCTATTTGTTAAGCATTATGTTGGATTTGGTAAAATTTTCTTTACAGAAATTTAAATACGTCCTAATCATCAATAATTGGCAGAGAAGATCCTATCCTATATTTAAAGGATTATTTATTGAATATATACTAATTTAGATATATACTTAAAAATAAATTTAAGCAATCAAAATAATATTAGAAAGATAATTACAAATATAATTGTTAAAGATTTATTTTCCCCTTTTTTGGGAAATGATTTAAATTTGTATTTTGCGTTTACTTTCCAATAAAACTCAACAATTATGATTGAATTCACGCAGTTTCATTGATTCTAAACAACTACATAAGTTTTTCCGTTCAGAATACCTTCTCTTAGTCAATAGTTCAACTTAAATCCTAAAAAACAGGAGAAAAATGACTCTATGAATCTATTTATGCTACTCTTTGTGCGATTAATTTGCTTTATGGCCCTACGTAAAGTACACAAGCTAGAAATCCTCCTAACATCTCTCCTCGACCCTTATTAATTTCTCATTATAAGGCCGCTAATATACTCTTTTCACTAGATCTGACCCACTTTAACATAAGAAAAAAACTAGCAATTTGGAAGTTCTGATTGATCTTCGTTTGCTTACCATCGTATGCGTTGATTAAATCTTAGAATTTACCTTAGATACTCTTTTTATATTATTTGTATGCTAGTTATAATTTTTCAAGCAAAAATGATTAACAATTTTTAAAATAATCTTTAAATACAATAAATTTTCTTTCAATAGAAAAATATATAAACAGCTTGGTGAAGAAGTTATGTGTGAGAGTATGGAACGTACATACTCACATGCCGCCAGATAATCATGGGAACGAAAGAAATTTGTCATTTGAGTTGACCTTCGTCTTCTCTCTCTCGCACAACCTTTCCACAACTGGCGACAGGAAGTCGGAAGAAAGAACGCCTATCTCTCAAAGCAGCTTAAATCTTATTTGCCTTCTTTATGACAGCATGGAGATTGTCCGGAAGGTGCTGCGATAAGCGAATTGTCGTGAATCAAAACTCTCTCTCGATCTCCCACAATCCGCGATATAAATAACATCGCCGTTTAACCCTCTAGCAGCAGTAGACACAAACCAACTGGCGTACCCCTCACGTTGAACGAGAGTATTGCCGTAACGTATCGACTACCAATGCGCCGTCAAGTCAACCTGGTCGCTGTCTCAAATTGTTCCTGGAAGTAAATCCCGCCCTGCAGAGTCTGTGACTAGAATAGTACGCTCTGTTGCTCAACGTAACTTGAGAAAGAAAATGAACATCAAATAGTTACTGAAAGTTACTATTCGTTAGTTTCACATCCAGTTAGGAATGACCTAACCGTAACTGCAGCCAGCAGCCCCAAACCTGTCGTCTTATCCACCCTCTCCCCGAGAACTCGTGTTAACGCCACCCGAACCACCCCGTCTGGACCTGAGTAGTCGTCTCTCCACTCCATCAATTTATAGTAATCTGTAAACCCAGTGTCCCTCTATTCTTAAATTACCTATTAAATTTACAGTGATTGATACTCCTATTGAGTCATTATAAATCTAGACGCTTAACGTCAGTGTTTAATATTTAATCCTTAATTTTGCCTGTTAACTATTGCTAATTATTATATTTGTGTAAAGTAAAGTTTATTTTCTGTACGTTTGTTTATTTGTGGCTCCTCCCTTTTGATGTATCCTTGGCAAGACGTTAATTAAGCATCCCTTCGGCTAATTTATCCAACCTGTATTATGCACTCTTAGAATTCAACAATCTCAAACCTTCCCCCAGTAACAAGTGGGACTTTTATAGTGAAAATCCTGGCTACGGCACAACACACCTCTAACCAGCTTTCACACATTCAGTAGGAATTAAAACCTACCTATATATATATATATATATATATATATATATATATATATATATATATATATATATATATATATATATATATATATATATATATATATATATATATATATATATATATATATATATATATATATATATATATATATATATATATATATATATATATATATATATATATATATATATATATATATATATATATATATATATATATATATATATATATATATATATATATATATATATATATATATATATATATATAAATATACATATATATAATCGTAGAATTGAGTGATAGGGTCAATACCACCGACTTAAACACAAGCGGTGTGTCAAGATCAAGTACTAGAATAATTATTGGACCAGACTATGAGCAATTCTACTACCTATATTCAAAGTGGTGTAAGCTTTAAGGGTTTAAATTTTTGAGGAAGAAATCTCATATAGCCTAAGACTTGCCAACGTCCAAGGAAGCCCAAATAAACTAACGTAAATTGAAATAATTACAGTCTCTTCCCCGAAGGAATATAAATAATAACCATTAATAACCCTTTCCAGATGAGCAAAAACAAAGCTAGGAAAACATTCTTTATTTTGGGCGTTAATTATTAGATTGTATTGGTTAGGAACAATCGCAGCTTCTAATTTTCCATCCAGGTGCGTAAGTTCTTTCGTGAGTCACCAGTTGCGTCAGCAAGAGCAGCAATGGCTTCACAATCGTTCGAAGTTTTCGTCAAGCAAGGACAAGCTCTCGGTCTCACAGGACAGGAACTAAAAGAATTCGCCTAAAGCGAAAAGCAAAAGGAACGAGCACGTGAAATGGAAGAAAGGAGAAGAAAAGAAGAATTGGAAGAAAGGAGAAAAAAAAGAAGTGTTAGAAATGAAAGTAATTTAAGAAGAGTTAGAATTTGAAGAAAGAGAAAGGATTCGAAAACATGAAAAGGAATTAAGCAGAGACCAAGTTGAAGTCAGTTCTGTTGGATCCCGTGATTATCAACCCCAGGCCCCTGCTATAAAACTTCCTCAATATAGAGACGAAGAAGATTTGTGCTCATACTTAACACATTTTGAAAAGATCTTCGAGGTAAACGGATGGGCCCTACAATCCAAAGGAGTGATTAGATTGCTCCCATTGCTCAGTCCGCGTTTAAGAGAAATTTTCATCTCATTACTACACGAAGCTACAATACACTATAGCACCTTGAAGGCCGAATTGCTATTCACCTTCAACTTGAGCCCTCAGTTCTACCGCGCTAAGTTTAGATCGGCTAAAATCCAGCCCGGTCAAACTTACCGACATTTTGGATTTATCCTTAAGCGAAACCTCCAGTTCTGGTTAGAATCCTCCAAAGTCGAATCGGAGTATGAGGCCCTGATTGACTTTATGTTAAAAGACCAGCTATTGTCCACCCTCTCCAGGAGATCCAAACATTCCTGCAAGACCACCGAGCGTCTACCTTTCAAGAATGCCTCGAGGAAGCTGATCTCCATGCGACAAATCATCGCCTATAGCCACAGGATACCCGGAAGAATAGTCCCCCGTCCCCGAAGAATAAATTTGGTCAATGGAAGTCTTAACAAAGGAAACCCCCTTCATTGATAAAGACCACAGCCCCGTTCAGGCCAAAGAATAAGCCTTTTGTATCCCACGAAGACAGAAAACCCCCAGTCTTCAATACCCCCTACAATAACCAGCACCAGAATAAGCAGGTATATGCAACTCCTGCGGTTCCACCGGACATTATAAGTCCCAATGTGTACAGAATTCCAGCCTACGTCCTACCCAAAGCCGACAAGTTCACCAATTAACTGCTACCCTTCCCCTGGAACAGCAGGCGCGCTTACGTCATCTCCCTCGTCTCCATCCCCACTGGAATTTCAACTGAACTTCCGGTTCATCAAGAATACCACCGGAGGACTAAATTTTGAAACCAGCTCGATCAATGGCTGTAAAGTGTCCAACCTCATCAGAGACACTGGGTGCACATGCATTGTGGTGTCGGACAAATTGCTCCCACCTGTCGCCCCCGACATAAGAAGTACGCAATTGTACACGACTTCTTGGGTCGAGAAAATAGATTACCGGTAATCCGCTGCCATGTACATTGTAAATATTTCACTGGTTGGGCCGACGGAGTGGCAGCCTACGTCAAATTTTGCTTGATACTTATTAGCCAGAGCGCACTACTCTCCCCGAGTGAAGTGACTTAAGCTGACGTCATTCGAGTGCAAGCTAGCCGCGAGGCCTCTCCCCCAACGCACCTGTTCACCCCAGAGGCCCCTTTAGAGGTCCCAACGAGTAATGTACAATTCTTCAAAGCTCAGCAGAGCTGCCCTTTACTTCATTCCCTTTGGGAAAAGGCCCGAAAGAACGAAGAGGTGATTGTTCGAGGAAACCGTCCCATAAGGTACATCATTAACGACTCCCTTCTATTTCGCACGTCACGAGATGAGTCATACACACCTCCCAAGGCCATGTGTATTCCGCGCACACATGTAGACCAAATCCTCCGAGTAGCACATGAAAGTCCGATGGCCAGTCATTTCGGTCATAACAAGACTTCTCACCGAGTATTTAAATACTTTTTTTGGCCCCGTGCAGCCAAAGATATTGCAGAATTTTGCAAAACGTGCGATTTGTGCCAGAAAACCACGGCAAAAGGTCTAATAGCCCCAGCTCATCTGCAAAGAACCCCAGTCATTTCAGAGCCCTTCTTGAGAGTCGCCTTCGAAGAAGAAACGGTAATTGACGCCGTCCACCCAAACAACCCCCTAAATATTGTTAATTCGATTTGCGTAGAGTCAAGCGAAGATTGTTCCCTCTCCGTCCTTCCGTCCAAGCTGCCCCCCATAAAAGAACCTTTCCCCGAGTTGGATGTAAACTCCGACCTCACCCCTGCCTAAAGGAACCAAATGATGGCGTTTTTTGAAGAATATAGTGACGTCTTTTCCAAGTCACCAGGATGTTCAACTCAGTTCGAACATGATATCGTCCTCGCTACGCTCGAACCTGTACGATTCAAGCACTATCCCGTACCGGTGCACCTAAGAGACGCTTTTAATGAGGAAGTCGAAAATCTTTTGCAATTAGGGATCATCGAGCCATCTACGTCCGACTACTGTTTCCCAATAGTCATGGTCCGCAAGCCAGACCAGTCCTTTAGGATTTGCGTCGAATTCGGAAGTTAAACACCGTCACCGTGTTCGACGCCAAGCCTCTCCCTCTAATTGACCAAAATTTACCTCTCTTTGAAGGTGCCGCTAAACATCACTTAGATAGACCTATGTAAGGACTATTATCAGATCCCCCTAAAGGCATCAGCGAGAAAACTAACAGCCTTTCCTACAGAAGAAGGTTTAATGGAATTCCTTCGTCTTCCTTTCTGCCTAGTCACTGCCTGCAGTAGCTACAACCACATAATGCGCCGTGTAATAGACGGTTTAAAAACCATTTCTTTTTATTTTGATAACGTGTATGTGGTTACACGTTCATGGAACGACCATATCTTGTCCCTCCGCCCAATTTTACAACGCTTAAAGCATCATGGCTTAACTATTAAACCCTCAAAATGCCATTTTTCTTATAAATCCATAGAATACCATGGATTTAAATTCGGCGAAAGTCATCTGGCCCCACAGAAAGAGAAGGTAAAGGCTACTGCAAATATGCCCCTACCGCGCAACAAGAAGCAATTACGGGAATTCCTCGGTGCTGCGTTATTTTACCGCCGCTTCGTACCCCACTTCGCTTTTGTAGCCGCTCCCCTAAACGATCTGCTAAAAAAAAAACCCGTACATCCTCCAGTGGAACCTCGACGCCGAAGCGCACTTTAAAGAACTCAAAGAGAAGCTAGTCTCCACCCCAATCTTAAAATTGCCGAACCCACGCAAGAATTTTGGCGTAAGGACAGATGCCTCCCAACTGGGTATTTGCTGCGTATTACTCCAATACGACGAGGACCAAGAACCCGCTCATATATGCTATGCGAGTTGCCGACTGGCGGCTCGCGAAAGGGCACACGCTACGGTAGAATTAAAAGCTCTAGCGATTGTTTTTGGGATTACAAAATTTAGGATATATCTGGTAGGTCGTCCTTCCTCATAGAGACTGATCATAGACCGTTAGCCTACTTAAAAACTTGTATAAACTGAAAAGGCAGGCTAATGGGCTAATCAATATTGCTAACGGAGTACCATTATGAAATCAGGTATCTAAAAGGGCCTGACAATGTACTCGCAAACAGCCTTTCGAGAAACCCAATTTGAGATAGCGATTAATAGTCAATAATTTATTTTTTTGGGGTGTATCTCTTTGTATTAATAATTTATTTCTTGCCTATACTCCGTATGTGTTTTGTTTTGTTTAATATATGTAAATTAGAGAAACTAATATAGCAGTAGTATTTTGTAGCCATTAGATTCTAAGGTAAATTCCTAACGGTTTTGATAAAATTACCGACTCAATTGTTCGAGTCGATGAAGATAATGACAAATTCCCAGGGTGAAGTTAATTTTCACATTATTTCTTATTTCATGGCAGAATTTTTTCCTCGAAATAGGTAGGCGTGTGAGGGTATGGAACGTACATACTCACATGCCGCCATACAATCGTGGGAACGAAAAAATTTGTCGTTTGAGTTGACCTTCGTCTCCTCTCTCTCTCGCCCCACCCTTCCCACAACTGGCGATAGGAAGTCGGACGAAAGAACGCCTATCTTTCAAAGCAGCTTAAATCTTATTTGCCTTCTTTATGATAGCTTGGAAATTGTCCGGAAGGCGCTGCGATAAGTGAATTGTCGTGAATCGGATCTCTCTCTCGATCTCCCACAATCCGCGATATAAATAACATCGCCGTTTACCCCTCTAGCAGCAGTGTCTCAAACCAACTCGCGTACCCCTCACGTTGAACGAGAGTCGTTGCCATAACGTATCGACTACCAACGAGCCGTCGAGTCAACCTAGGCGCTATCTCAAATTGTTCCTGGAAGTAAATCCCGCCCCGCAGAGTCTGTGACTAGAAGAGTACGCTCTGTTGCTCAACGTAACTTGAGAAAGAAAAAGGAACATCCAAATAGTTCCTGGAAGTTACTATTTGTTAGTGTCACATCTAGTTAGGAGTGAACTAACCTGAACTGGAGCCAGCAACCCCGAACCTGTCGTCTTATCCACCCTCTCCCCGAGAACTCGTGTTAACGCCACCCGAACCACCCGGTCTGGAACTGAGTAGTCGTTTCTCCACTCCATCAATTAATGGTAATCTGTAAGCCCAGTGTCCCCTTATTCTTAAATTACCTATTTAAATAACTATGGTGATACTCCCTTAAAGTCATTATAAATCTAGACGCTTAACGTCAGTGCTTAATATTTAATCCGTAATTTTACCTGTTAACTATTGCTAATTATTATATTTGTGTAAAGTAAAGTTTATTTTGAGTACGTGTGTTTATTTGTGGCTCCTCCATTTTGACGTACCCTTGGTAAGACTTTAATTAAGCATCCCTTCGGCTAATTTATCCCACCTGTATTATGCACTCTTAGAATTCAACAATCTCAAACCTTCCCTCAGTAACAAGTGGGACTTTTATAGTGAAAATCCTGGCTACGGAACAACACACCTCTAATTAGCTTTCGCACGTTCAGTAGGAATTAAAGCCTACCTATATATATATATATATATATATATATATATATATATATATATATATATATATATATATATATATATATATATATATATATGATCGTAGAATTGAGTAATAGGGTCAATAACACCGACTTAAACAAAAGCGGTGTGTCAAGATCAAGGACTAGAATAATTATTGGACCAGACTATGGGCAATTCTACGACATATATTAGGTTCTCAAATTGTCCTTGTTGCCTCAGATATTTTAAAGATGAAGTTCGAAGGAACCCTATTCCAATTCTCTTTCTTTCTTAATAAAACCCTCTTTTTACCTTAAAAAGATTTCTTTAATTATCTTTTCTTTATTTATAGAAATCATAAATTTCTCTTTGGAAAACGTTATAAATTATTAACTTCCTTTTATAGACATTGTAATTAAAATCATTTATCAAGCTCATTTTATTGAAAACATCATCCTATCAACTCAACACTCTCAAAACTCTCACCTTTGTAGCTTCGAATTATTTCTCTCTCTTATTTATGGACGAATAATTTGAACTTAGAAGTAAGAACCTTTGGTACGAACCTTCGAAATTTATATAAAAAAATTTACATCATATATATACGAGATATCTATAAGATAGATGAAGTGCCATTTGAGGTTTCTGAACAGTTAATATGCCTGGTTTTTCCTGACATTGACCAGTTTCTTCTACTATAATTTAGAAAGAACATAAAAAATGAATATGATTGAAAAGGAAATTAAAATATTCCTCATGCCAATTTATACTAGAACAAGAAAATATTAGTAATATCTGTAAGTAATAATATTAGTCCCCTAAAATTCTTTGTATAATAATTATGTAAATATAATTACAGACAATTAAAATAAGCAAAATTTATTTAAAATAAAAGCAAACATTTCGCAGTTAAAGGTTCAGTAGAAAAAAATGCTTAGGAATGAATGATTATAGAATATAATTAAATGGCAGGTAAAATATGGGAGAACTAAAAATAAATTTAAAGATTTTAAAAAGAATGTTTAGCTGCTCTATTTAGACTGAGTAATTTTCTACAACACATTCATGTTTCTACGAAAGTTTAGTCTAAAAGAATAACAGAACCAAAAATGGACATATCATTTCAGCTGAGATTTAAACTTTAAATTCGATTTATCACCGACGTTATTTAAAAACTATATATTCTTATTTCCCGTCAATAAGGGGTGGGAACCTTTAGTCGTCTGTTTCCACCTCTTTTAAATCTTTCCACTTTTATTTTCTGTGTTTGTTCACCCCCTACCTTGGAAGCTTGAGGGGATAAAATAAAATCCCTTAATTGTGTTCAAGATTTCATTAAGCAGCAACCCTATTTTTTTGTTTTAACACTTACTCCTTTCTTTTGAGTTCAGAGATTATTCTCAAGGGAATAATTGAGAATGGAAAGGGTTAGAACGGCTCGCTTACCATAATTGCAAAAACCTAACTTTGTCACGCTATACTTCCTTGCCTGTAACTTGGATTCTAAATAAAGACTTATAAACATTTTTTCCTGTAATGTGAATTCGAAATAAAGAGTTAGAGTTTTCATTTATATGAGAACAAGAAGTTGCGTTTAGGATTTAATCTCATTTTCTCGGTTGTATTTTTCATGTAAGTAATTCACACTCATCGCGTAATTGCCACTCGCACCCGCTTACCCTGTCAAAGCAACTCGCTCGCGCTCACCCTGTACCTATAAGAAATCATTGTCAGTCTGCACAACGAGGAAACCACTGTTAAATAACAGCACACCAACGACAGCATTGGTTAATAGAGGATACCGACCGTGTAAGCCTTCAAGGCGTTTATTTCTTTCGAATTTAAAGGAAAGAAACAACGAGATCGCATCATTCAGAAAGTAAAGAACGATCTGTTAAGATAGTATTGATGATAAGGAGTGTCTAAATGCGTAGAAAAAGCTAGTTGTCATGTAGCCCACGATAATCCATGTCGGACACGAAAATATGTGAAAAGTCGTTTTGAAAGCAAGAAAAAGGCCAAATGTAAATCTCTAGAATGAATAAAGCTCAGGTAGTCTCAATCGAATTCAAGATTTCCGGAGTTCTGAATCCAGGAAGCAAAAAGTGTAACACTGTACATGGGATACCTACACTCTTAAGGAAAGGGTCGAGGTTAAAATCGATTAACCCGTGTAGATGACTTTTAAACAAAAAATAACCTTTAATTAATTATATCGACTATATTAATGGATAAACAACTAAACACACCTGAACTTTAACCAAACAAGTTAACACGAGTGAACACAATTAAATACAACCCTACATGAATGAACCCGCCTAAACACGAATACACAAGAGTAAATAAGACTATAAAGGATGAAAAAGATTAACCACGGCTATGCATAGCTAAACACGACTAAGCATGAATAAGTACAGGTAACCAGGCCTAACACGGATAAACACTAGTAAACACGACTAAACAGGAGAGAATATTATATACACTGCTAAATACACCACTATAGACGACTAACAACGAATTAACACGGCTAAAAACAGATAAGCATGCTCTAACAAGAATATACATTAACACGGCTAATAGGACTAAACGAGACTACACACGCATAAATCAGGCCTAAGCACAGGTATATATGACTTAATAGACTGAACATGCCTACATATGAATAAACACTGGCAATAGGCAAACATTAATGGACACACATAAACACAGCTAAATACTCTTGAAAATTGATGAACACGACGAAACACGAATGAACAAGGTTAAAAAGGGTAACTTTTAGAACGTAAATTTTTCACTTTCAACCGTTATCTGCTTCTCACTTATTCGTTAAAGATTTAAATTAAACCCTCAGTTCCAGAGCGTTGGAAGTAATAAAGGATATTCATTATTGTTTAAGTTTGGCGCACAAATTCTGGCCATTAAGGTTTAAATATATGTTTTTTTAGTAAAATACGTGTAAAATTCTAACGCTTGAGTATTGTTATAGGAAAAAAAAAGAAACAAAGATTACAGAGTTTAAAGTATTAAAGTGATGTGCGTTCTTTAATCGCAATATTGACTTGAGCTACATGGGTTAGGCAGTAAGGGAGAGTTAATAGCATCTTGATATTGTCAAATATTTTTTCAGAGGGGTTTTTATATTTGTCGTAGAATTGTTTCTAATAAAAACCCTACTGACCTGACACCACTTTTATAATAGTGTATCGTAGAATTCCCCCCTTTTTGTTCTATTCTAAGAGTGCTAAGAGTGTCTAATATATATGGATATCTTCATATCTTAAAGAACAGAGCCGTTCCGAAACACGTAAGGATATATAAGAGAAACGCAAAATAATTCCAAAATAAACTTATATTTTAACTTTAACCATTGAATACACAACATCTAAACATTTACTACAGCAATACTCAGAATATTATCATAAACAAGAATTAATTAAATGAGTTTACCCACAAAAATTGGTTAATTTCTCTACACTCAACAATAATATAAGAATTAGGCTTACGGACTCATCTGGAGTTTAAAGGGCCTGAGAAATGTTATTGACTCACGACGCGTGCCGACTTGCCAGATGTAGCTGGGCGATATCACACGGTCGTTTTGGCGAGAGTAGCAGCTCGGGGATCCACGCGTTCTTCCAGTAGGGGGGCGAGGGTTCTTCAATGAAGAGAACAATTACGGTGCTTTATGCAACACCTAGGCAGTCGTGGTCTCTCTGGCGAGAGTAAGTCGAACTTGGTTCTTAAATCAAGTTAACTTGGAGTGCGGTGTGACCACCGAGTAACGAGCTCGAAGAGGAGCTTTTCTCCTTCGTTACTTGTTTCCTTATGGACGAGGACTGAACTCGGGGAGGGTCTTCTTCAAGGGCGAGGATCGATGAGACGGGGTTTTTCTGACGAGAATAAGTTACTTAAAGTTCGGTTTGGTAACTAAGGAACTAGCTCAAGGATAAGCTTCTTCTTAGTTCCACTCTTTTTCAAGGGCAAGTATAACGGAGGGGGGTTTCTCTAGCAAGAATAATTTGAACTTGGTTCCTTACCAAGTTAACTTAAGAGTTCGGCGTGGCCACCGGATAACGGGCTCGAGGGGAAGCCTTTTCCTTCTTCTTTTCTTAATTCCCTAAGGATGAGGAATCCCCTGGTATTTCAAGGTGCACCAGGATATGAGGAGTCTCTCTGGCGAGAGTAAGTTGAACTTAACACAGTTAACTTAACGTTTGGTTTGATAACCAGGGACTTAGCTCGAGGATAATAAGCTTCTTCTTAGCCCCTTAAGGTAGGTAGCCCTGCCTCTCTTGCAGGGTACTTCTTGGTCTGGCGAGCCAAGTACACTACTTCTCCAGTCTCGGTAGTTCGGTTTGATCCGAAGACTTCGTCACCTAGAGACTGACGTATACTACTCGATTTTCCTCAGAGTTCCTCATTTATACTTCGTCACCCCACTGGGGGAGTGGTAATGGGGGGAAGGGGCTTGAGGACGGCCCCAGGAGAGTTCGTTTGGCCAACGGTTTTTCCCAAGAAGTCAAACGTTTGCTCCTCGTTAGCCTTCGAGATTGGAAAAAATACGTCTCCAATTTCTTATTTGACATGAAACGTGATTTCACTCGTCTGGGGGAGATCTTACATTTTAATTTCAGGGTCTTTCATGGCACTGAGTTGTGCCGCCACACTGCGGTTACGCTTTTGAGTCGCCGATGCCTGAGCCGGATGTCTTTGCGGTAACCGCCTTGAGATTGCCCCGTGAGTGAACGAGGGAGTGGGGCGTAACTATTCCCCTACATACACCTCCCATCGAAGAAGTTAATGGGGGGAGGGACTCCCGGGAACTCAAAATAACTTACTCAACCTAGTCGAGATTAGCAAAGTTGTATTTCTTCGAGCCCTCTCTTACATTAAGTTTCCTTACACATAAGCGCCCTCGCGTGCGTTTACACAGGCATTGTGTTGAACTAGAACTACTCGCAATACAATTTTACCTAAAAATTAAAAAAACCTTAATTCGTCGATTATCCGCCAAAAAACCCCCCAAAACAAGCTACTTCCTTACATTCCTAAGTTTTTGAGAACTTAAATCCTACCGATAAATATTAACACGTACAACAAATGAAAACACGGTTTCACGGTCATTAGGTACTGAAATAACCCTCAATGGTATTTCGTCTCCGCCTAAAGAGCAGCTGTCCTTTATCGCTACTTTGATGTAGCTAATACGAAAATGGTGCTCTAATACCAATACTTTACCGCGCCTGAGTCGGCCGTTCGGGCTATTGAGTCTACCCCAGTATGTTACTAAATCGTAGCGGTATTTCAACCTCCTCGAATTACCCTTCTTATGGTACTTGACTACCTTTAAATTAAACCTTATGGCTAGAGCGGCCTGCTGCAGCGGGGCATAATTGATGAGAACTTGAGTCTCATAGCTCTCCTTTAACCAGGTACACGGGAAGATCGTGTCTGGGTTCTATCTTTGGGGATCGAGAAAACTTTTCCCTGCGAGGTCGTTTATGGGCGTGGCGCTCACTACGACTTGTCGTATTAGCGGTAACTCCGTGGAAGTTACGTTTGGGGAGGAGACTACTAGGGGTAGGGGATACTCATCCGCGTCTACCATTTAATTAGTCTTACCTGGGTGTATCGCAATAGCACCTCTTTCCTTCTTCCTTGTAAACTCATTTGACTCACTTCTTATTGCAGGTAGTTCCTCAGGTACACCTGCTCGTACCTCTACTCTACCTTCTACTTCTTTCCTGATAACCCCATTTGGCTGTGTTCTCCTTGTAGGTTTTCCTTTAAGTACTCCTGCTGGTACCTTATACCTACTTTCTACTTCTTTCCTCGTTACCCCATTTGGCTGGGTTTCTCTCGATAGTCCTTCCTTAGGTCCAGGCCGAGCTCCAACTTCCTCGATCTCTATCAGATTCTAGATAGGTGCTCTTTCGAGTGCGAGCAATCTTTCTTTTTCTTCTTTCTCCTCTCTTTCAGCTTGAGCACGTTCTTTTTTCCTCTTCATTCTCCTTTCCTCGGCTTCTTTTTCTGCTTTCGCTATTTCATTTTCCCGTCGGGTTCTTCTTTCTTCATCTTCCAGGTTTATCTTTATTTTTCTTTCATCATCTTCTCGTTTTATCTTTATTCTCCTTTCCTCATCTTCCCTTTCTATCCTTATTCCGAATTATTGTGCCTTTCTTTTAAACTGTCTTATTCTTTCGTTGTCTTACTTCCTCTTGAGAATCTTCTTTCCTCCATTTCTATTTTCCACTGTCTTCGGGCTTCTTCTCTTTTTCGGTTCATCCATATAACCATTGCTTCCTGTTTACGTTTATCCTCTCTTTTTATATTTTCCCTCTTTCTTTCAAACTCTATTATTTCTTCTTCTTCTTCTCTTTGTATTCTCAATTCTTCAAGGATGAGGCATCCATATCCTCGCCTTCCAATCCAAGAATTTGGGCTTGTAGGTTTAATCTTTCAACCGGATCCATTTTGTGTTGGTCCGTCGAATTTTCCTTACTGTACTCTCGGGTAATTATGCCACCACTCACCAGGTAGCGCTCAGCATAACTTACCCTTAATCCTACTACTATGCTAATTAAAATACCACTCCAGACAAATAAATTACTACTTGACCTACCAATTACCTTTAGATTGTTACCACCCCTAACTCTACCAATTTTCCTCTCGTCAATTATTCTGTTATTCCTGATATTCCTTTACGTGTTGGCTCTTTCTTAATTTGACACTGCTGGGTTCTTTCTAATAACAACCTACAAACCTGACACCACTTTTATTTATGTCGTAGAATTCTTTCTAATAAAAACCCTACTAACCTGACATCACTGTTATAATAGTGTATCGTAGAATTCCCACCCATTTTTTTTATATTCTAAGAAAGCTAAGAGTGTCTAATATATATGGATATCTTCATATCTTAAAGAACAGAGCCGTTCCGAAACACGTAAGGATATATAAGAGAAACGCAAAATAATTCCAAAATAAACTTATATTTTAACTTTAACCATTGAGTACACAGCATCTAAACATTTACTACAGCAATACTCTGAATATTATCATAAACAAGAATTAATTAAATTAGTTTACCCACAAAAATTGGTTAATTTCTCTACACTCAACAATAATATAAGAATTAGGCTTACGGACTCATCTGGAGTTTAAAGGGCCTGAGAAATGTTATTGACTCATGACGCGTGCCGACTTGCCAGATGTAGCTGGGCGATATCACACGGTCGTTTTGGCGAGGGTAGCAGCTGGGGGGTCCACACGTTCTCCTGGGGGGGAGGGGTTCTTCAATGACAATAACAAATACGGTGCTTTATGCAACACCTAGGCAGTCGTGGTCTCTCTGGCGAGAGTAAGTCGAACTTGGTTCTTAAATCAAGTTAACTTGGACCACCGAGTAACGAGCTCGAGGAGGAGCTTTTCTCCTTCGTTACTCATTTCCTTATGGACGAGGACTAGACTCGGGGAGGGTCTTCTTTAAGGGCGAGGATCAATGAGACGGGGTTTTTCTGACGAGAATAAGTTACTTAAAGTTCGGTTTGGTATCAAGGAACTAGCTCAAGGATGAGCTTGTTCTTAGTTCCAGTCTTCTTCAAGGGTAAGTATAACGGAGGGGGGTTTCTCTAGCAAGAATAATTTGAACTTTGTTCCTTACCAAGTTAACTTAAGAGTTCGGCGTGGCCACCGAATAACAGGCTCGAGGGGGAGCCTTTTCCTTCTTCTTTTCTTAATTCCTCAAGGATGAGGAATCCCTTGGTATTTCAAGGTGCACTAGGATATGAGGAGTTTCTCTGGCGAGAGTAAGTTGAACATAACACAGTTAACTCAACGTTTGGTTTGATAACCAGGGACTTAGCTCGAGGATAAGCTTCTTCTAAGCCCCTCAAGGTAGTTAGCCTTGCCTCTCTTGCAGGGTACTTCTTGGTCTGGCGAGACAAGTACACTACCTCTCCAGTCTCTGTAGTTCGGTTTGATCCGAAGACTTCATCACCTTGAGACTGACGTATACTACCTCGATTTTCCTCAGAGTTCCTCTTTATACATCGTTACCCCACTGGGGGAGTGGTAAGGGGGCGAAGGACTTGAGGATAGCCCCAGGAGAGTTCGTTTGGCCAACGGTTTTTCCAAAGAAGTCAAACGTCGGCTCCTCGTTAGCCTTCTAGATTGGGAGAAACACGTCTCCAATTTCTTATTTGACGTGAAACTGGATCTCACTCTCCTGGGGGAGCTCTTACATTTTGACCTTTATGTTCTTTTATGGCACCGAGTTGTGCCACACTACGTTTACGCTTTTGACTCGCCGATGCCTGGGCCGGATGTCTTTGCGGTTACCGCCTTGAGACTGCCCCGCGAGTGAACGAGGGGGCGGGGGGGAGTGACTATTCCCCTAGATTATTATTTATTACAATTTAATTTTGTTAAAATAGAATATCACACATGAATGAGGATTTTTCGGAAATCGTAAAGGGAAGAGCAAAATTGTAAATCTGAGAGAGAAAGTGTATGTATGAATGTAAAATAAACAGTTTATGTAGTCTGATGTTTGCCAGGGATGTTGAATAAGTGGCGCAAAAGATATGAACAGAAGTTTGAATGGCAGTCACTATACTCAGATCACAAAAATCAGAAGGCAGTTCATAAGGGAGGGGCTAAGTATTTATGAATTAAATGTTGGTTTTTAGGGATTTGTTTTTTAATAAATCGTCTATACATAATTTCGCAGGATTTCTATATATACTGAGATTGATAATTAACTATTACTTAACAAATCTGAAATTTATCTCTCTTTATTACAATGAATAATAATTTAATTTTTTAAATTTACAATCTACGTTTTTAACTATAGTTTAACATAAGATTCTCTAAAATAGCCAGAGTAATGTACAAATTTTTAAAAAGGAATGGTCGAAATTCACTAAACTTTTATTGGACTACTTTCTCTTAAAGTGTCAATTGAGTGAGGTCAAGCTCTGATAGCAAACGGAATAATTTCAGAACCCTACCGACTAGGTTGCCGAAAAGTTCTCCTTGTAAAAGAACAACCACTGATCCCCCACCCACCCCCACACACACAATTTATCGGAGACCACGTGCTATAGTATCCCGCCAGGGTCAACGTCATTTCCTGTTTTAACATTCACAAAGTTTCGACTCTTGAGCGCATTGGAGAACTATTCCCAAATCCTGCGAACGCGTCCCAAGCCCCCCACTCCCCCTCCTGGTGACGAGGAAAGAAAGAGCCGCTGTTTCTCGTACCTCTCTGCTAAATGATGAATCGACTCCGCCTACGGATTAAGACGTCTGGAGCTTGTGACTGATTTCTCCCAACTCCCCCTTTCCCTCTCAGAATTGGGAATACAAATACTCGGGTTGTTCTATAGTTTGAAAAGTCCAGCCCGCACCTCAAGGCCATCCTAGTCGTCTCAAGTCTTAAGTCCTTGGAGCGTTCGTCAGACAGCAAGATCTTCTCCACCTCATTCTAGCCTCGTCAATTGGTAGCTTCTTATATCGGCAATCCTTTGAACTTGCGCATCAGTCTCCTTTCGTTTAGTCAAACTGAAGAAAATCTTTATCGATTACCTTTGAGGAAAAGAAGTTTCCTCTTCCAGTGGAATTGCGAGTAATCACACATTTCCCGTCGAGCGTCATCTTTCAAGCTTGGCTATCTTCATTGGAATGTTGGTTCGGATCGTACCTCACCCGTCTCATTCGAATTGTGCCCCACTTGCCTCATCTCAAGAAGGAACTTCCTTGAGGTTATCGACCGTAAGACTGAGAGCCTCTCTATTATTAGTATTGTCAATCTCCCCCATTTTGTTCTGAGCATAGTAACATTAATCAATCAATTCTATTTGAGAATCCCTCCTTATGATATTTATCAAGAGACTATTTTAATTTAAAGGATTCCCATTTGCCTATTATTATTCTTATTTTGATGTTTGTAAATAAAATTATATTTTGTTGTTTCATCTTTAACTAACCTTGAACGATTTGAAACCCAAAGCCTGAAGTTTGACCTCTTAGTCGGTCATTAATCCCTGCAAAGAGTCCTTCAACGGTTCGCGTTCCAGTAAGTAATTAAGTCACCCCCACAAAATATAGGAGTGGTGTATGGTATAAAGTGACATATGGTAGAAAGTGGTGTTCCGCGACACTCGTCCACATATTTTATCTTTTTCATCTGACAATTGTTTAAATATATTCAGTCTCGCCTCTTTTCGTCTCGTACCACTGAACTGCGGCTTGAAAAAATTCTCGAAACAGAAATTATAAGTGCTCTTTTAAATTAGTCAGAAAAAATATCCTATTTGCGAGCGAGATAAGTGAATCACAAAAAGTTGATATCTTTCTTAATATAAACACAATTTCATGTGTGATTTATCTTTTTTACTGGGTAATCTGATAAAAAAACCCACTTTTTCAAACTCCGGACGTATGTGTGTTTTCAGTCTTTCGTTTCACGTGAAAAATTTCTATCGTAATGAAGACCATTGAAATGAAATTAAGCTCTTTATGCAATTGATCTAAAGCCAAAAAAGCTTAATTAAGGTTCTAAAGAATCCAATTGACCAATTGAATCCACTCTGATTTGCCTGAAAGGATATCTATGCCAATTTGCGACCTATATTCATAAAACCTTTGGAATAAATGATTATTAAATTTAAATATTTGCGAGATAGGCTTTATAGTACAATATGTGACGAGCCTTCTGTTAAGATTAATCGTAGGAAATTAAAATATTGTGCACTAAGTTATTTTTAGATCTCTGTAGCGAAATTATCTAGGAAAAGAAAACTATTCTAAGTAGTTTCGAGCTCTATTTCGCATTTATTACCGAGGGATGATCTAAAAGAACAGCAGAGAGAAATATATAAACATTAGGGTTTACCACAGAAATGAACACTTTTTTAGCTTCTTATTTCTCAGTGTAGATGTCCAGTTCAATGAGGGTTTGTAAGCTCTGTGAAACTAAAGCATATTGTAGCTACCGTAAAGTCGAGGAAAATCAGAACACTGCCTCTCATTCCCTCTGTTTGCTTTTCTCCATCTCTCTCTCCCAACCTCTTTCTTTCCTTATCTCTCTGTTGATATCATTGCCTTCTAATTGAATGCCTATAACAAGGCAATATCATCAAGGACTGGAAAATAACGCTATATTATCCGTGCGTTAGTACCATGGGGTGTTTGAACAGCCTAAACTTCTTAAAGTCTCAACTTCCATAGATCTTTCAACTAAACTCCGTTTACTCCTCAGTAGCTTCATGATTATGTGTATTGACCACGCTAAAAATTCTAACAGTCTTGCAGCAATTCAGTTGAGTGGAAGACGTCATTTGTTCTTATGGGGTGTGCAAATTCCTTACAGTGCTAACCAACTATGTGGGCAAGATTTATAATTATTTATTTAGTTTGTTTACTTTTCAAAATAAATATAATTTGAGTACATTTATTACTCCAAATCTAAAAGTTTTTTTCCGTTTATTATTTTTGTTTAATTATATTTAGTTTCTTTTCGTCACATATGCACAATGGATGAATTCGAGAAAGAGACGGAGAGGATATGGAAATTGTTGTCTGAAGCTAATGTTGAAAGTTATAAACAAGATGAAAGTGACAGTGAGTTAGGTTTCGTTGAGGAAAAGAAACGTTATCCTGACTCTGATTGATATGATTCAGAAACATACATATAACGTAGCACAAGAATACAATCGTAAACAAGCCAAACATAGAGGGTTACAAGGCAAAGACAGAAAACGTGATGTGTCAGTATGGTAGCTAGTACATTAGTTCATAATCGCCCTCAGTATGTAGTATGAGGGGGGGCAATGACTAAAAGGAAAACCACTAAATGCGCAGTTTCTAACTAAATTCTGGAGGCTCTTCATCACTCATGAAATATTAGATTTATTGGTTGACAAGACTAACGAATTAACAGTGATGAAAGACTCAATTATGCTTAGAAAAACAAGGCCAGGGATAATGTTCGTGTGAAAATGAAAGCGTTTTTTAGCTTGCTATTTTCCACTGGCCTTCAACACAGTAACTCATTATACCTTGATGATTTTTGGAATGCCGATTCCGTTTCCCTTGATGCTGCATAAAAATGGAATTAAAAGTAATACGCTATGAAAGAAGAAAGGTAGATAAGCTTACCCCAATTGTAGACCTCTTTGAGATGTATTTTGTCACCTGGGTGAAAAATTATTCCCATCAGATTTTGTAACAAATGATGAGATGCTTGCAGCCTTCAAGGGTAAATATTCCCTAAGATACTACATATACCAAGTTAACTATCGAATAAAAATTCAGGCAATTGTTGATGTGAACAAGTATTATGTAGGTAAAATCGAAAGATAGAGAATTGAGCCATTCATGTGGTCTCAAGGCATACCTCAGAGATCTCAGGATCAGGTAGATATGTCACGTTTGACAATTAGCATAATAATTTACCGCTAGTCAAAATGCTTCTTGCTGTCAATAATTTGAGTGCGTTGCGCATACTTCAAATAACCAGTGTATAATCTCCAAATAATTCTTAGAGACAAAGAACATATGTAATTTTGACAGCATGTTTGGTTTTAAAGAGACACTAGTACTGATTTCACTCATTCCACAAAGTAAGAAGAAAAAATATTCTTCTTGCAGTAGCATGAACTATGATGACAAAATTGACCCAAATTCCGGTTTTAAGAAAAAATCTGAAATTATCACCTTCTACAATATATACAACTAAAGGAGGCTTTGATTGTCTCGACCAGATGGCATGCATGTATGAATGACACTAAGCAATAGCCATCGTTGGCTGAGGACTGTTTTCCATACACTTATGAACATCTCTAATATAAATTCTCATGTATATCTGCAATCCTGTTCTACCTCTAAGGAAAACGAAAACACCGAAGCTTCATCTAAAAGGTGGCTATGCAACTTATATATGAAACTCTGAAGAGGAGAATCCAGAACATATTCGGGAGATCGAGAATGGATTAATACTTAAATCAGCTGAGATGCAGATGATATTGTAATCATAGCTAAAAACCTAAAAGAGTTCCAAACCACGCTTCAAGAACTTAACCATGTAGCTAAGAGAGTCTATCATACAAAAATCTTAAATAATACAAAAGTCAGGATAAATCTACTGCAAGTCAATATGATAGATTTTTCTATTTGCAAAGAGAAAATTGAAATGGTAGAAAATTATATCTATCTGGATAAAAAAGTAAAACCTCAACATGAAATTTCAAGAAATGGCTTGAAAAGAAAAGTATACAACTAATTTATAGCCCAACTATGATCTATGGAACAGAAGCTTGGAGCCTGACAAAAATCTTACATTAAAACTTAGAAAAATACAAATGCACATGGACTCATTATGATAGGGATAACTTAGCATTTCAGAAAATCGGCCACTCGGATACGTGGACATAACAAACTTCAAGATATGTTATAAGCTATCAGAAACATTTGCTAGATATGGAAGGGGCATGTTGCAATATTCAACGCAATACATAAAAAAAAATACCAATTGGTCTCCACATGACAAATGACGATGGGAAAGAACACCAAAAACAAGAAGGAGAGATGATGATCAAAAAGTTGCCAAAAATGGAAAAAGAATTGCAAAAGATGGAGAGAAATTTTAAAAAGTTGATAAAAGTCTTTATCTCATTATTCAGGCAAATAACTTTAATGATGTTCCAAGGAACCAGTCAGCGTAATAGTAATAATAAATAATAAAGATAAGGAAGAGAAGAGTATAATAACAATATACTTGTTTATTAACAGTATAATGATATTTAACTTTGAGATGTCACTACTGCAGGCGCTATAAAAAGAGTCTCAAACCACAAAAGTGATTCAAATTGTCATGAATATCAGGGGAGTACATGACGTACAAGAAAAAAAGGCTGCATCGGTTTTATAATGAATTTTGTAACATAAATTACTATTATTACGATAACATGTATTCAATGTGTCTGTTATTACAGTCGTTCTCCGCAAAGGCCTCGCAAAACTCCCTGCTAACTGGCTAATTTGTCTTCTGACATTCAAGGTGTTTCGCCTTGAATACCTGTTAAGTTTTCTGTCGTCCGTAACATGATGTCTCTTTGCTTAGATAATAATAATAATTCACTTCTATATGTTATTTGATTTTCTTCCTTGGCGTGTAGTCAACCAATTTTAACTTTAAGTTCTTGTGATTAAGTTTGTGTAATGATCGAAATCTAATATATATTCAGTATTTTTCATTTTACGGTAAACTGTGGTTTTTATGACAGGTAACCTACGGTATTTCTTAAAACCAGGTCAAAAAAGATTGGGAGGTAGTAATAACTTTTCTTATATTACAAAATACTGCATTTTTCAAATGCTCTTGCTTGGTACTAAAGTCTTATAGTTTACTTCAACGGATTACCTTGAATCTGTCCCACACTTAACTTAACTGGTGTTGTATTTACGGTGAGCTTTGGTGCAGAGGTTGTAGCAGCACGGATGTTACACAAGTCATGCTTTATCCCAGGGATGGGCAATAATTTGAAGCATCGGGCCACCTTGCAGCTTATGAGAGACATTGCAGGACATACATTTCAAATACATATGTAATTACCTTACTTGTAATTGTCTTTCTGCCGCTTTTGCATATAGTATAGTCATAGATATAGCTGGACATTAATAATCTTTTTTTATATATTTGCCACCCTATTTAAACAGCAGAACTTATAATCCGAACCCCGATTAACAATTTTACATCATATGCTCATTACGAAGGGCCCAAGTGTCAGCAATCTAAGTAATAATAACAGTCAACGTAGCTTAACTTTCGCGAGCGAAAGAGCGAGTGTAGTTACGGGTAAGGAGAATGTGTATTTATTGTGTATCGTATTTTTTAAGAGAATTTTATCTATAATTAAATATATTTGAAAAGGTGTAAGTTAAGTATGTTACACTTACATAAAAAAATAATGAATGAGATTTGGGCAAAATGAACAATAATTAATTTTCAATATATGGTCGAATTCGGAAATGAAACATGGGCTACATAAAAACCCTATACGGGTCGCAGTTTGCCTAAATCTTCTCTTTGCATATATGTAGGTCAATAAGTAAATATCATGTTTACGGTAATCCAGCGTAGTTAACTATAAGTCTTTCACACATACATCATCAAGATCTTCTAAGAAATGATAATGTTGATGGAGACTCAATAATTATAAAACAGTTTATCAAAAAAAAACAGAGAGCGATCATATCTTGGATTTAAATACCACGGAGCCATCACTCGCAAGGATAGCATTATAAAAACTGAATTAAGAAGAAACTCCACACACTCCAGGAATACTAGATAAGCAATTAGTAAGAAAAAAAGTTAAGGTCCGTATTTGCGTGATTAACTACCCTTCATAATATGTGCATAAATCAAGTATACAAAAAAGTTGCCATGTTAGACAGAAAACTTAAGAGTGTCAGCTGCCCGACTTAGCCACAACCTCAGAGATTTCTGCTACACTAATCTCAATTCACGAACTGAATATTTTCCTAAAACTTACCAACTACATAAGAAAGACGTTCAGCAGGACTCGTTATTAACATACACGTTGAGAGTTAAAATTTTACAAACTTCTACCATAATAGTACTATCCTCCTTTTTATTATTTTTGTAATTATTTAATATATTTAACTCTCCTATATTTGCTTATAACTAAGGGTTTTTATTCTGTAATATTTCATCGATATTTTAATAATATTTATAACTTTTACACTGTTTGGAAAATTATTACTTTTCCAGATATAAATTACAGGGCAATCAATCCATGCAGTTTATTGCAGAAATTTCTCATGTTTTAATGGAGCTATTTTTCTTTCGTTTCTTAAAGATTTATTGCTGTGCAAACTATTTTTTGAACAAATTTTATTAGATTTTGTATAAGCAACTTTTTTCTGGTTTCAAATATTTCAATTCTGAAGTTTGATTGTCTATGTTTTATTAAATATTTAAGGATATAAATTCTTTTCATTGCAAATTTTAGCGCTTCTTCTTATAAGAGATGAAATATCCTAGCTTTTGAGAACATCCTGTTGAACTGATTTCACACTCTAGACACTTTTGATTTATCCCTTTAAGAATTATCCCAAAACTTTCAGCTTCATAAGGAGCGAAGTAATTTTGGGGTCCAAAATATAACTGGGAAGAAAATTTCCAAAGGCTTTGTCAATAGGATGTTAAAGTGGTGGAAATGGGAGAGGCTAGGAAGGAAATCATTTATTAAAAAAATTTAGCATTAAAGTAAAGTAGGAGAGAATAGAGAGGAAGTAGTTTAATGAATATTCGGTAGGGGAAGGAGAAGACGATGGTCAGACCTAACAAGAAATCTCTGCATGATAAGATTTTTGCAAGGGGACTTTTGTGAAGATAAAAGCAACGACAGCAAAATTAATGTAACTTTCGTTTTAGATTCAAGACGCTATTTTATCAATGAAATTAATTTATTTTAAAATTGATGTGAAATTTTTTTTAAAGAGACTAGAAACATAGTTGAGGGGAAAGACAACTATCGAGTTGTAATGAGTACTAGTGATAAGTGATATTATTGGTCTAATTTGTATATGAGCGAAGAAGTTTAGTGGATGCTATGAGAGGTAACTTTAAATTATTTAAAGTTTTTCGTGTGGCTTGGTTATCAGAGAAGCTAGTTCAGAATTTTACTTTCACATGGCGTAAAATGGAATTTAATAATGTTTTGTTGTGGGGAAGCGGTGTGTGTGCGTGTGTGCGTGTGTGTGTCTGTAAGGCCATTCTCCCACCACCCTTTGCATATATCATTCCCTACCCCTGTGTGCGTGTGCGGGTAGACAATTTTTTTATTTGCCTTCCGATTTTACATATTATTAATAAAAATAATGTTAACCGATTGTTTTCCATTTTCAGTATATAAATATAAATATTTCTAGAATTTTGTAAAAGTTAGGAAAGAGTTTCCTAAAATTTGTCCAGCGCATTTGGATATTACACTTAGGTAAGATAGTTTCTTTGCTAAAATTATTTTAACGAATATATAAATATAAATATTTATATAATTTTGTAAAAGTTAAGAAAGTGTTTCCTAAAATTTGTCCAGCGCATTTGGATATTACACTCACGAGGTGCGGTCAATAAGTTTTGCGAATCGGTAGGAAAAAACAGAGGAAGGGGGATAGCTGTTTGTGGGGGTATTAGGAAAAGTTATGGCAAGTTAGGACCTGCAACCACACATTCCTGCCTTGTCTATTTAAGAAGCAGTAGCTGATCGCAGATCGTCAGTCATAAATTTTTAACAATGGAGAAGGTTGAGCACCACGCAGTGATAAATTTTTTGACTAAAGAAGGCAAGAATGCAAAAGAGATCCATGAATGCATGGTTACAGTGTACACCGACACCGCCCCTTACTAAGCAACCATTGCTCGCTGCAAAAGGAAGTTCCGCCATGGTCGTGAGTCCCTTCTAGATGACCCCCATCCAGGACGCCCGTCAGACGTGATCAACGAGGTCAATATGGCCGTATGGAGAGGATAATCCTCGAAAATCGACGGGTGAAGGGCGAAGAAATCGAACGAGAACTTGAAATATAACATGGAAGTGTTATCAACATCATCCACGACAATTTGGCCATGGCCAAGTTCTCTGCCCATTGGGTCCCTAGAAACCTCACGCCCCATGATCGACTTCAACGTCGTCAAGGTCCACAAGGTCAGAGTTGCACAAGCTGCCCTGCGCGAGTGCGGATTCGAGGAGCTCAACCATCAGCCCTACAGTCAAAGATTTGCACCCTAGCGACTACTTTTTATTCCGCCAGCTGAAGGCTGAACAGCGTGGATGCCGGTTTGGGGACGATAAAGATGTTTAGCTCGCCGTCCAGGAGTGAAAGGAACAGCAGTCGGAAGATTTATGGTTGCGGGAATTCGAAGCCTCAGGGAAAAGTGGCGCAAGTGCATTGAAGTCGAGGGTAGTTATATTGAAAAATAATAAAATACTTTTCCTCATATCTCGTTTCTTTATATCCGAATTGCAAACCTTACTGACGGCCCCTCGTAGTATTACGTCATGTGTCTTCTAAGAGTAAAGCTTTTACAGACTGCGAGAGGAGTTCTCGAGGCGAGTACTCAGCCCAGCCAAGCCCTGAAACGGAGGGCGTTTCCTACCTCGCTTGCCACCTGCACTGCCCATCTCCATTGACTGACGACCATATTGCACTTTTTGGCCTTCTACCACCCCGCACAACGGATGAGTGATAACCCCGTAGCTCCTTTTTGTTCAGTCTTTCTTGTAATTTTAGTTTTTGTGTGGAAATCGTTGTATAAATTTGTTCTTCTCTTTTCCCGTTAGTTTTTTTTGTATCTTGTTTGAATTGTTGAATTTAGGCCTCATTTTGTAGTGTGCACACTTTTTTTATAATTGAATTCAGATTAGGTAAATTATTTGGGTGCGCACCTGTTTTATTTTCTTGTAAATTTAAATTATAATTATATTTGTAATTTTCGTGTAAAGTAAAGGACTGTATATCAAATCGTATCAATTCTTCCTCGGGGTTCTCAAGTTTCATAAATTCTAGGATAAGGTTGGAACGCGGGGTTAGTGTTGCCTTCGGCCCGCTACATTTGGAATTTCAGACATTAAAAACCATCAGTCTGTTTGTGCTGTTATAGAGTACCGCCCAATCCTACAGAACAAAATACCAATATTTACTTATATTTCAATGTTATTCTGCAAAACTGTTCTCTAGACACTACCACCTTTTGCTATGAATATTTCAGTTTGATATATATTGTCTCTGAATTGGATACAGTTGTTAGAAACATGCCATTTGCTGGAACACTGACTTTCACCCTACTCCGACGAGCTTCTGGTCTCTCAGGCTGCTCTGCTCAGTCTTTTTGAGTTTCTCAACCTGGGGCATCTTCGCCCAAATTACTTCTTCCGGTAGCGAGACGAGCGGGGTCGCTACCGCTTGTCCTTGTTACTCGGGATGAGTTCATCACCCATGAATGTGGAATCATTGAAGTTTTGGAGGAGGCAAGATTCTTGCAATGTACATCTATAGTTGTTTGGTGTTTTTTAGTAAACGGACGCCAGTGTAAGGTGTGTCTGCCCCTGACTCAGGAGCATCCCTCTTCTATTTTAAGTTTATTGCCATTTTCTAGTTTTTGCGTTGTTTTCTTTACTTGGTCTTGTGTTGGTGCTTGTTTCGTTCCTTATGTGAATGATTTTTATATTACCAACTTATTTTCAGCAGGAAATACATTGGCATGAATAATGGAAAAGAAAGATGATTCAACTATCTTTCTCTGAACCCTAATTAAGGGGTACATTATCCTGGAATATATTTGTGATTTTCTATATGAAGTGATGATTAGGTCTAGAGTAAACAAACCAGGAGTAATGTTTAAGTTGGGAAAGTGTTAATCGATATACACTCTAAAATATTTCTCGAAATGTAATTGCTGCATCTAGTGACCGATTTTGCACTATTCCAGTTGATACGAGTATTATGTTTATGGTTATACATATTTAAGAAAAGAGTAAATAATTCGCTGTGGTTCCGTGGTTTGCTGTAGTTATTCACTAGGTTCTTATTCTTTTCCAGTTTGCTCATAATAACATTTTTGAAAATTGTTGCAACATATGGAATAAACAATGCGTGATTGAGGGGGGCGAATTATACACTAAGATGCGATAAATTGTAGTCTCATAATTGAATTTAACATTTATGTTCAGAGGCCTAAGAAAACGAGCTATAGAAGTAGGAAGAATATATAACATAGGGGTAAAATTGTGATACCTTTTGTTCTTCCTTGAAAATTATTATAAGTGGACAAGAGATCTTTCTATAAAATTAACGTTAATAACCAAAGATTTCAGACCACGAACGTATTAGTTTAACCCTATAACCAAACTTTCAATAAAATACCTTGTCTCAGGATATTGTACCTCCTAATTATGGTTCCGAGAAATTTAGTCTAATACCTAGTATCTTTACTATTTAAGCTAACGTATGTCCTGCCTTTTGTTATTCCTTGATAAGGTCTTTGGGAATAAAGACCAAAGCGCCTGTATTAATATTTTAATTGCTCAATTCAACCCATTATGTTCACTGTATGATTAATCATGCGGTAATATATTAAATTATATTACGCGCATTTGTCCTTTAGAACACCAGTATATTTTCAGAGGAATAATATTTTAGCGACATCTCGTAATCTTACAAACTTATTCTCATTTGAACATATCATTAGATGCATTCCTCTCGGTGGCGATTTTGATATGGTGCTTCACTCATGACGGCGGGTAAGTTATTAATCCTTTTTTCTCTTCTTTTCCTTATAATAGAGCTACTATATATCCTTAGGAAGTAACATATATATTAAGATATGTATAATAAAATTTTACTTAAGTTGTTAGTTTACACTTTTTTTTCTTACGTATTATAAAGCCTACACTGCGAATAACCATGTATATTTCAATATGATCTATTAGTTGCTTTCCATAAAATAAAAAAGGTTTTGTATTTCAAACCTTTCTCAAATTTATATACATTTTTTTAAGGCACATTTTGGCTAAGCAGGAGTTGAGGTTGAGAACGGTGTATAAAGAATATGGTAGATTTTAGAATCAACTGAGCATTGACATCCTTTGCTGCTTGAGATTGAAGAAATCCCCAAATGATTGCCTAGAATCAGAGAAAGATGATGCTCTAATTCATTGTGAAGAGTCTTGATCATACGTCAGAGACATTTATAAAGTCTAATTTCACCTGCTGCAGAGATTATTTATCAGTAAAGCAAGTAGGAGCGACCATTTTAGGGACTGTAAACAAGTTTTAGATTCTCTTTATCTTTCAAAAAAGACTATGGGCTCCTAACATGCCGCCATAAGTATGATTGCTTTATCAATGAAACAGAGCTGGCGTTTATAAAAACCTAAAGAGAAAAAAAAGCAGGCCCATTGACTTCTTTTGATTCTTTAATGATGAAATAATGACTCATATATGTAATCGAATAGTGAAATTTGCATCACTATAATAAAAATCTATTCAGAAGGATGTATTTAGAGAACAGGTCTGATGGCCATAACTATCTGGTCAGACAATTAATGATAAAACATAAATTAGAAAAGACTCACCAATATTTACACTTAAATGAAAAGAGATTCTTCTGACATATTTTATAAGATTAGACCCATGCTAAATCATATAAATGTAAAGGAGAGTCAATTCATTGAGCCAATGAGCAACCAATTCTCTCTTGATGAAGCAATAAACCATATTATGGACATCATTGCATGAAAGAGTTTATTTAAGGGAAACCTAATTGATTTGTCTACAAATTATGGTATCTGAATACACCTGAGGGTTATTAGTAAAATTTCAACCATATACCGGTGTTGTAGATAAAGATGTACGAAAAATCCATGGTTTTTCGGTATCGGAGAAACTTTTCTTGATCTTTTTAGCACACAGATTTTGTATCTATATGGAAAATCACTTTACTTCACTTTTTCTTGCGGATTCCTACTCAAATTGTGTTTTTTTTTTGTTTTAGAACCACCAGACGGGGTAATACTGGTGAGATTGCTCCTCTTATAGGGAATGATAATAACCTAGTTACTTTAGTGACAAATGTCAAGGAAAAGGAAATTTTAAATGTCGGAAGATGACTGAGATTGAAGCAAGATGAACGGAAGCAATTATGTATCTGTGCCTCAACCAATCAAAATCTATACAATAAAAAATAGAAGGCGTTGAACTTTTTGAAAAGATGAGAGGTCATTACAGAATTAGAATAAAATTCTTATAAACGTCTAGTTCCTGTATTCACACGTTAAGAAGATTCTCTCTCTTAGAATTCCCTCAAAGAATCGTTATTTCTTTACTTCCTTGACAATGCTTAGGGAAGAAACAAGGCGTTTGGGCTAAAACTAAGAAACAAGTAGCAGAACCAACAAGATTTGTTGCTAAAGATTATCTCATCAATTAAAGTGATACACCAAGAAGGTGCATTGCTTGCTTGAAGTGTAGCACTTCCTGTGCATAAAATGCAATGATGGACTTCATCCTGATAATTGCTTTGTATATTTTATCAATTAATGTGCTTCTTACCACTTATGAAATAAAGAATAATCATGTGTGTGCTGTAATAAAAAGTAAAATAAGAAAAGCATTTTTTTCTTCATTTAATGTTTTTGCAAACGATAGAGCCCAGCGTTTGATAAATCATACTAGCCAAAAGGACGTCGAATTAATGTGTTTGGGAAAAATTTTTGCCTTCACTACCATATAAGCACTATAAAGCGCATATAATTTAGTTTCATTAACAAAATATAAATTTTACAATTTAGGGAATTAATGGGTTAAGTAATAATGTGAATGATTTAGTTTAGACCTGTAATAGAAGTGGGGAGATTTCCTATCCCACATTACATCTATTTCAAAGTTTTCAACCCTTTTAGATTAATTTAATTAAGTATTATACTATATTTCTCTAGGCCCTTTTGATCTCCCAGCTAAAGTTTACCCTTCTGGTTAATCTAAGTGAACTCTGAAAATCCACATCTTCTCTAGAAACATTTTTTCGGGTGAGTCGATATGTGTTCGGTTGAAAACCACCATAAAAATCCTTTTTATATATTTTTCTCTTATCATTGTAAACCGCTATATTAGCTCAACTTTATGAGAGACAATCAAAACCAAAATATATACACATTTGCCATCAAAATGCTAAAACATCCTACATAATAATCACTTAATTTAATATACGTCAGAATGATAAGATTCGAAATTTGCTTTAATTAAAATACACAAAATTGAATTTTGTTTCTTCCTTTTTGAATTGTCGGGTAATGTCGTAGAGTGAAGGTGTGCTGCCCGGTCTCCTTTGTCAATCTTTGTTGTCATCAACAAACATGTCTTACAATGTTCAGTAAAATATCTGAAAAAATAGCATTCAATAAACTTTATAAATTTCTGGAATCTAATTCACTGTTGTATAAACACCAATATGGTTTTAGACGTCAGAAATCAACGATTCACGCGATAATTAACCACCTTCAATATTTATATAACATTGAAAATGGCCAGATTGTATTCTCAATTTTTCTCGATTTTAAAAAAGCTTTCGATTGTGTTAGCCATAATATTCTACTGTCAAAATTAGCTATGTACGGAATTAGAGGCAACTGTCAAAATTAGTTCAAATCATATTTAACTGAAAGAAAGCAATTTGTCTCCCTCATTGGTCATGACGCATCCAACCTTAATATTACAACTGGGGTCCCACAAGGCTCCTTGCTAGGGCCACTGTTATTTTTAATCTATATTAATGATATTGTTAAATCATCTTCTCTGTTTAAATTGATATTATTCGCGGATGATAGTGCCTAATCAACTCCCTTGCCATATGACAAACTGAGCAACATTGCATCTACAATAAATAAAGAACTCGAAAATGTCTTTAGGTGGCTTAATGTTAATAAACTATCAATAAATGTAGATAAAACCAAATATATTCTTCTCATACAAAAAATCTATTGAATTGCCCCATATTAAAATGGGCGACGGAATAATCTATGAAACTACTCATATCAAATTCCTAGGCATCTTTATTGACAAAAATCTGAGTTTTAATCAACATATTACGCATATCTCAACAAAGCTATCAAAATCGATTAGAATATTATATAGATTAAATAAGATTCTTCATAAATCTATTCTCCACTCTTTATATATGACAATGGTGCAACATTACTTGACATATGGCATAGAGAGTTGGTATGGAAAATATCAAAATTATCTCAATAAATTAGTCATATAAGAGAAAAAAGCAATTCGAGCCATCCATCAACTTGACTACAAAGAGCACACTAATCGATATTTTAAAGAATCCAAAATTCTAAAATTAAATGATCTTTTTGTTTTTCAAACATCCTTATTCCTTTACAAAACAATAAAGTGTTCCTATAATAACTATATATTTAATATGTCACAAACAGCTGATAATACCCATAATCACCAAACCCGCAATAGAAAATAATTTATTTCACCCTTTACTCAAAATCAAAATCACAATGTAGCTTTCTGTACAAATCTATCAAAATATAGAATGGTTTGGACGACAATATCAAATCCCAAACCAATTTAGCTGAATTCAAAAAAGCTCTTAAAAACTAGATAATTTCGGCTTACTAAATTTCTATTCAGTTTTTGTTATTGTGTATTTATTTTTTACCGTACACTATTATACTGTGTACTATTATTTTGATTTATGCAATATAAATATGTTATTATTTATATAAGACTGTTGACTATGTTAACTATAGATCTTTTGAAATAATCGCTGGAAATAAAATTGTTTTTTAATTTATCTCAAAATTTAAATAATATAATTATTCGTTATTTGCAATCTTTACAATGGTTAGGTTCTCAAATGTATACTAAGTTGTTTATATTTTTAGAAACATGAAGGGATATATATCCTGATAATTTTATGCTTAGTCTTAAGTTTTAAGTTTCTGCCCTAAAAGTCACTGACTTATTTTGGTCCTATAACTAATCTTTGTATTTATATACATATATACGCGTATGTATAAGTACTTATTGTAACTTGTCATTAAGATTTAAAATATAATATTTGTTTAAACTGTAAATTGGATGAATATGGAATAAATAAATAAAAAAATAAATAAAATCTCCGATAGTTTTAGAATCATTATATAAATTTTAGTATATCGTTATTGGGGCGTACTTTTATAGAAATTAGGGACTATTTACTCATCGATATCGTAGACCAAACGAAGAACGAACATATTTAGTTCTTCAAGCTAGAGCTTGAACGAGCTGAATTTTTAAGTTGTTTCGAAATAAAGCTGCGAAAGCGGTGCCCATTTATCTAAAATTTATGTATTAATCTATTAATGATAAAGTTTAACAAATTTTGCAAGAATTATCATTTATTTACCGAGTCTAACTTACCCAATATACGTAACCCCAAAGTTTACCTGGCAATTAGCGCAAAATTTATTTCTCTTAATTGAAAATTAATTGAAATATAATAAAGTAACACTGTGGAGGAGCGACGCAGTATGTCCCACTCTTTAATATGAGTACATAAGTAATCGAGTCAGACCGGCAAAACTCGGCCCTGAACTTAGGCATGTATGCAGCGAAGGGAAAGCAATGGCCTCCCAAAGTAAGAGTGCGACTTAATTCGAGGTTGGTTATTTAAAACGGGAACTTGTTTGCCAGATTTAGCTCAGGAATTATTTAAGAAAACATTTCTACAAAAATAAGCTTTAATACAAGATAAATCATTAAATATGGTGACAATAAAAATAATGGAAATTAGCACAAAGGTTAGCTTGACAATTAAATTTTCAGCGGGCAGGAATTAATGGAAGTTAGGTACGGAAATTATTAATTATTTCGAATAAGAGGAATAAGATTAAAAATATTTTCGTTAGGCGATTATGCAGTCTTCTTAGTACTTTAGAGAATGAGGTGACTTACAAGGGTAGGATTTTCGATTACCTAAGATGATTGACAGGAGAGAAGATCAGTGGCCAGGTCTTTGGAGAAAGAACTTGGGGTATGAGCGTTCAGGAAACTTCAATGGCTTTGCGATTACTCCGAAAGCATTGGGGTGGTGGATCACAGTAGAGACTCGTCAACGGACGGCGTAGAATCTCCATGAAGACAGATGAGAAGAGGCGAAGGCCATGATAGTCTTACGGCACGTAATAAAGTAGTAGTAATCCTTCTCTTAACAGAGAGGATTACGGAGAGGCTCTGCTCAAGAGATCACGACGATGAAGCTCGGTTAGATTGATATACAAAAGCCTTTGATCTGAGCGACAAGACTTCGTAACTCTCACACTCTTATGAGACCTAAGCACTTCGTCTTAAATAGGGGACTTTATCTGGAGGCAAATGAGGGACGCCAGACGAGCGAAGTCCCAAGGTATAGGTCGGCGTCAAACAATGCAAACAAAGTAGTTTGATAAGCGCCGTTTTGAAGAAGCTACTGGGAGGTGGAGAGAGATTTCTTTCAAACCGCAGAGGGGGAAGGACGAGAGAAACACCAGCGACCAGAAGGGCGTTCAACGCAATCAGAGTGGGGGACGGTGGTCATAAATGAAAAAATAACAGAGCTGTCTCCAATTTAGGCCTGACAAAATTAAGCCACACGGTGCGTTTAAATTCATACTTCCATATCTCCTCCTTTCCCAAGACAAAAACCTTGAAATGGCCAACCTTCCGGAATACATGCTAATTGGTGAGTCCTTAGTTTTGGCCTTAACGACAATAAAATTAATCCACAGACGTCTGGAACTTAACAGAAGTACATACCTAAAAACAAACATCCCCAAGAAAAAAATATAATAATTATCACAAGAAAAACAACAACCCAAAAACAATTACAGGTAATTTATACAAAGAACAAAAAAACTCTTAGTTATTACATATACAAATGAAGGGTATTGTTCTTAAGGGACTACATTTTTAAGAGAAAGGGAGTAATCGTTATATCGGATTTCGGCCGAGGCAATCGGCCATATAATTTTCAGTACCCTTAATATAAAATATTAGGAATAGATATTCCATTAACATTAAACTCCAGAGCATTAAACTGCCATTCTCGGTTTTACTATTCTTTAGGTAAACTAACGATCTGTTATCCGTTTCAATAATGAACTCTTTCCCTAGCAAATACATCTTAAACATTTGAACCACCCAAACTCTTGTGAGAGCCTCAAGTTCTATAGTCGCCTAGTTCTTTTCACGCGACGAGACTTTCCGACTTGCATCTGCAACAGGAAGACTTGAATCTTCGTTATATTGCAATAGGACGCAACCTAATCCTTCATCTGATGCGTCAATCTTGATCTCCAATGGTTTGGCAGGGTTGGAAAGCCGAAAAATAGGGGTAGAAATGAGCTTGTTTTTGAGTTGAGGAAATGCACAGAAGCCTTAGGGTCCCAACGAGGGGATCTGAGGATTTTTCCTTAAGATGGCATTTAGAGGGGAAGCTATTGCGGCGAAATTAGGAAGGAAGCGCCGGACGAACAAAGTAGATCCTAAGAAGGAGAGAAGTTGCTTCTCTCTACTGGGAAGGGGCATGTTTACAATGGCTTCCACTTTGTTTTTCTGCGTGGCTAATTTGTTATCCCCGATATGAAAACCCAAATAGCGTATAGAGCTATAGGCAAAGTGGCACTTATAGGGCCCGATGGTTAATCCATACTCCTGCAATCTCATGAGGAGCGACTGGAGGGAAATCATGTGCTCATACCATGCACGTGTGGCAACGTACACATTGTTGAAATACAACGACACATTTGGTTACCCATCAAGAATCCTTCACTGCATTCGATTGTAATTATTGGCTGCAGTAACTAAACGCAAGGGTGGCGCCTAAACTGCATTACCCATTCTCCGTGGGAAAATTGGGGTACTTCCTTAAATTATCTTTAAGAGGAATCTGATAATAAACCTTACAGAGGTCGATCTCAGTAATAAATTTCGCTTCCTCGAACCCTCGAACATGTGCAAATTCTGCTCTAGGAAGGGTATCGGTTCTGCGTCAAAGATCGTCACAGCATTCAGCTTCCTGAAGTCGACACACATTCGAAAGATTTCGTCTGGCTTCCGGAAAATTATTATTTGGATAGCAGTTATCAGCGAGAGAAGGCTCTATTATTTCAATCTTTAGTAGGTTATCTACTTATGCATTAAATGCCGGCGAGAGTGGAAAGGCACAGACTTCTTCATGGGAACCAGGGAGAACGGGCACAGGGAATTATCTGTCTGATTCAACGGATAAGAGGCAACTAATACCTCCTCTTTATCAAGGGCGATGATGTTATTTATAAATGCTTATCGGTGGTAGGGCTTGATCTTGTTAATGCGATAAAGTTTATTACCGGAGTGGAATTAAATAATCCACAGGTCCTCGCGCTTCCAAGACAGGGAAGGGACCTTTTCCTTGGGAGAGGAGCTTGTTCAAGACGTTTTTGAGAAGGAATAAAACCTCGTCAAATGGTTGAAAACACCAACCCTTCGCTTTCACATTCAAATACATTCAGTACTTGTCTTAATTGAAATCTCTATCTTTATATGCGATCTCGGTGGATTCCTCTAGGTGATTACGGGAATCTAGTACATAAGAATAGGAGTTTTAACTTCCTCGTCTAGGCAGGAGTGGGAGAACAATTCATTAAGAATGCTCATAGGACCTCCGATATTTCATCCATATATGAGTTCGAACGGCGCAAACCCAAGGGTCATATGAGGGATCTAACGGCAAGCAAATACAGCGACGGGAAGATAACGGTGCCTTTCTAGGGGCTGAGCTTCTTTAGTATGGTTTTATTTTGCCGTTTAACTTCTCACATACCCCATTAGCAGCAAGGGGAAGGGGGAGGGTCGTAAAAAGGGGTTTAATTAAGAGAATTTTTCCCCATCCATTCCATCAATTCAGATTTAAATTGTCTGCCTCGACGAGACAGAATTTCTTTGGGATGCCTACTCGTGAGAAGATGGTGATTAATGCCTCGGGGCATGTTATACTCTCTATCCTTTTAAGGGCAACCACGTCGGAGAACCTAGTAGCGAAGTCCACCATGGTAAGGATATAAGAATGACCGTCGCTGGACAAGAGATGTATTGGGCCAATTAGATCGATGGCTACTTAAGAAGGGTTCAGACAAAATGGGTCTCTTTTGCAGGGAAACCGGGGTGACTCACCCTTTGGCCGTTGACTTGTCACTAATGTCGCAGTTTCTACAAATTTCGGCTATCTTCCTGGCAGCGCCGGGCCAGAAGAAATACTGGAGGATCCTTTGGGCTGTCTTATTTTGACTAAAATGGCTAGCAATCAGCCCATCATGGGCAATTTTAAATACATACGCAACGCAAGCGCGAGTGATAAGAAGGGCACATGTGTTCGCACCATTCTCTAATAAACTCTCGCGAAAAAGACAGTCGTTTTTAATGAGGTACCAAAACTTCCTTGGGCTGCAATCAGACGCTGGATCGTCTTTATGGGCTTTTTCCCAAAGAGGTTGGATGGAAAGACATTCCTTTTGCTTTTTCGCAAATTCTTTGTTCTGAAGAGGCGCAAATTCAGGAGCATACAGGGTTTCCAGAGATTCTGGGGTCTCAACCACTTGTATTGCCTGAGCTCACGTAAGGACTTGCTGGGCAACCGGATTAGAGCAAATCTGGGGGTTCTGGCGGACTAATACGGCACAGAACTTAATGGGAGTGGCAACGGCCTCTACCCATCCGGTGAAGTATTTGTACTATAAGAATAGCAAAGTACAGGGAACCACTTAACGCGTCGCAATTAATCATGGACAACAGCATACTTCTTATGATCGGGGCCTACTAGGGAGCAATTCTTCTGATACGACGATATATCTACACCCAGTATCTGGCACCAGGTTCAATACACGGCACATATTTACCGATCCCTTTTCCAATTTGAGCCCACCGGGTGAGCCTTTGGGAAGAGGAAGTTGACTTGGTGCCCCGGGAGTCTATTAGCTTGGGCAGAAGCTGGAGCTGAAGGATTCGCAGGGGGCTGAGAGAGAGAGAGAGAGGCATTTACTTGGTGTACCTGTTGTAATGGAGACGATCGGAACTGGAAATTTTGGGGGCAATTAGTCTTAACGTCACCGGCCACGCCACATCTGAAGCACACGATAGGCCGCCGGGGGTAATAGACCCATGGGAAATTATTAACAAGGGGCTTGACATCGCTCGGTTCTTGAGAAGAAACATTGCGTTTAGGGGGACCATTAACCTTAAAAACTGGGGAGAATTTCGGCTGGAGAACTTTAAAGGATTTTTGTTCTTGGGCGATAGTGGACTAGATTTTTTAGGGTCCTTTTGGTACAGGCCATGGCTAGACACGTATATATCAGCCTCTTCCAAGCATTCCTTAAAGGTAAACGCACGTCTCTCTTCAACGAATGAACGGATTTCAGATGGCAGCGCAACCATCAACTGATCCCTCAGGACGAAATCATACAAAGACTCAAAGTCTCGGCCTACCTGAGCCAAATGTAATCAAAATTGTAGGCTTCTCTGAAGGAGAAAACCAAACTGGCGATATATCTGACCAGGCAAAATCCTGGCCTGTCGGAACTTAGCCCGATAAAAATCTGGAATCATATTAATGGCCGCCATCAATTCAGCCTTAAGGGTGAAGTAATTTATGGTGGCCTCACGGGAAAGGGATATGAATATTTTCCTCATTTAGGAATTTAATAGGGGGAGTAAGCGGACGACTCCCTATTCTTCAATATATCACGATTTTACCTCAAATATTTGCTCGAAGTGTGTGGGATAAGCACAAAAATCTTTACCATCCTTATAAACTGGTAATTTAACGGAAGGCGTTTGGGAAAGTTCATTTCGTGAACTTACGGAAACATTTTGGGGGGTACAGAAATAGAGAGTTTCGAAGCAACTTTTACAGCATTCTTCCAGTTCTTTAGTATATTGCGCTAATATTAATGGGTTTGTTGAGCCCCTTGGAATTCCCTACAACCCAATAGAATGGAGACTTTTCCTAGATTCGTCCAGTAGAAGTTTAACAGCTGTGCTATAAGCCATTCAATTCAACTTACTGAAAGTTATGAAAATATGAAAAAATTGTTGGAGTAATATATTACTCTACGCACAATCGGAGAATATGTGATGGCTTAAAGGTAAGATCATTTTACGCCATTTTCATTTTTAATTGTTAATAATTGTATACACCTTTTAGTCAACTTACATTTTACAGGAATGCAAATCCTGAAATCATGCGTCATTTTTGAGTTATATTTTTTTGTTGAAGTTTATCCCTATAGGTTAATGTATCCTTTTGGATTAATGGGGAACTTATCATAATTGGGAAGGTATAAAACATAACTCAATAAACTGAAAATAAGATTTATATATATCCAATTAGTTACAATACAATGATTTAATACATCGTCATACAGGATTTATCAGTACATATTTATATTCTTATTGTTTTAAGAAATATTACTTTGAATTTGTTTTTAGAAATATTACATTTTGAATCTATATACCCTGCTAAATTTCTTTTCAGCTAGTTGCTCTCATACTAGGGATGCAAATAGGCTACACGATGCATTTCTCTTTACCATGTTTCAGGGACAGTCGTGCAGATAGTATGCACTATGGAAGAAGGTTTGCCTCCACGAGAAGCATTTAGAATTGGATAAAACAATGTGATAGCTGAACCTTTAGTGCCTCCTCACAAAATACTGTTTCCTCCACTGCATTTCAAGCCCGGCATTATGAAAGATTATGTTAAAACCCTTAATAAATAAGGCCAAGCATTTAAATTTCTTTTTCAAAATTTCCACAAATCAGTGACGCTAAGCACCATGCGGGAATTTTTGATGGACCTCAGATCAGAAACTTTATGAGAGAACAGCAGTTTGAGGCATCAATGACGGACATGGAAAAAGATGTCGGTAAGCTTTTAAAGCTCTAGTTTACAATTTTCTAGAAAATAAAAGAAGCTCAGAATATGTTGCCCTGGTCAATCAGCCCCTAACAAGTCTTAAACATTTAGGAGCTCAAATGTCTATAAAGAATATCTTTTTACAGTCCCATCTAGAATATTTTCCCGACAACTACGCGGAATTACGTTGAAGAACATCAGGAAAGATTCCACCAGGACAACAAAAACAATGGAATCCAGGTACCAGAGTAAATGGGACGTAAACATGCATGCTAACTACTGTTGGTGTTTGAAGCGTGATGAACCAGATGAGAGGCACAAAGGAAAGTCGTCAAGGGTGTCTTTTCTTGGAAATTTGAATTATTTTATTTATTATGTTGCATTCTTCAATTTTTAGTTATATTAAAAGGATTATAGTTTACATACGTTTATTCCTGTTTCTATGATATAACAATAATAATGAATATTAGATAGAGAAAGGTTTGTGAAGTTTCTTTTTCATAAAAAATGAGGTAATATCAATGAAAATAGTGTATGCTGTACTGAGAAAATCTGACCTGATTCAACAAAAAGTACATTTGTTATTTAGCTCAGGAGGTTTGATTCATTAAGAAAGCAAAAAGAATCAGAAATGCTATTAAAAAGCGATCCATAATACTTTTATGTTAACCCAAGCTACATTTTATCAGTTTGGCATTGGTATTGTAGACAATACCAGTACGATTGAGAGATAATTTGTTTTTATTATTTTGCTCATTACCAGTACGAGGAAAATTCTTCCAACGTCTGCGATGAGACGATTGGATGATTTGGATACTGGAAACGTATCCTGCCTTTCCAGACTATTATTAGATGAGATAAAATGCTTGGATAATTTGGATCTTATTCCTCTATATGATTCAATATACTTAATCGGTGGGGAAAAATATTTAGGTGTAAAATCTAACCATATCTTATTCGTCATCTCTTAAATTACTTACTTTCAAGTAGGTATCAATATGTCATCGGACCTGAGGTTTAAAGAAGTTACCTTGGTTACATTAATCCAAAAAATGCCCTCGGGTTAAGGAGGGAGAGGGTATCTTACCGGCGAATATGCTATAAATTATGCTGAAAACTCCTGACTAAAGAAAAATATTGATTTACCGATATGTCCCTATATATATATATATATATATATATATATATATATATATATATATATATATATATATATATATATATATATATATCGCCTATAATCCCCCTTTCCTTGTAAACACGTACATAAGCCCATTTCCCTTCTTCAAATATATTATATACTGGTCTGGCTCTACCAAATCGAGTGGAATCAGTGATTCTTAAGTTCTATAACTTTTGTCGTATTTACATTGTAATATTGAATAATATACTCAAAGAAACCTCTTAATTGAGCACTTTGATGACTCGTAGGATATATTATATTAGGTTCAGGTAGAGCTAAAATAACATTTAAGTTAAGGGAATCCCATTTAATTAAAATAGAAGAAATAGTAATTTATTTCACACAAAACTGTGTGTCAATTACATAAAAGAAATTAATTAACCTGTTTACTTACTTCTTTCTATTCACTTTACCTCTTGTATATAAAATATGTTTAATTCACTTTATTATCCTCGCATGTTGTTAAGTTTTAATTTTATCTCTTTTAATACGATTAATTTTGTTGTTTATGAACCAAGTACAAATAGTGTTTAAACAGTCTATGTTCGTAAATTAGATTTATGCCCCACTACATAAATATGTCAAACACACAAATTTATCTTTTAGGGGCATGGGTTCAGTTATGCTGTGGTTAGGTTAAGTTATATTCCATGAACAAACCGAACCTAACCTACTCCTAGAGTATGAAGTTATGAAGAGGTCCTTAAGCGCTTCTAATATTAAGAATATGTTCCTCGGAAAGTATTCGGTTTCATATTATTAAGAGGAGTCGGTTAATCTTATATTCACTTATAATCTTGATTGAGAATTTGTTTTTACTGTAAATATTATTCTACTCGATTGACTCTTGCCTGATTTCTTAGGATCACGTCTCTTGTATCTCAGGCTACCCTAATCTGCTCTCCGCCACCCGCCTTCAGTAAATTTGATCTAAAAAGGTAGCCAATTTACGGTCTGGGATCCCGACTTGCTTGGTCCCCTGTAATACTATAACTCGCTTCCTTTTCACCTCCAGAGCCTTTAATCTTCCTTTCATCACCCCATTCTCCTTTGAAATGCTTTACTCATTACTTTACTAATCTTAAAAAAACTTGCTCTCGAATCTGCACTTCCCGCACTCTCTTTGTTCAGTTTGTACCTATCCTGATTTCACACCTACTATCTATCTTCAAGGACTCCCCATCGCTAGATGAGTTGACTTCTAATGTTAAAAATGCTACTGTCCATCTAACTTTAAAGAAACAAATTCGTCATATTAACATAATACCCTACCTCCTTCTTCATCCAGTTCACATACCATTCCAATTTCAAGGCAGGTTGCCGCACTGAATCGGCTTTCCACCATGTTATTGACTCACTCCATTGCGAGACCCAATGAAGGGATACTTATAATTCTGTTTATTTTGATTTTTTGCCAGGATTTGGAGCCGTTGACCATACTGTTCTTTTCTATCGCCTTTTTAAACTTCTTCGGTATTTCTGCAAATGTTCTAAACAGGATTTGCTCCTAGTAGTCATCATGAAATAATTCTTTCTTGATCGGAGTGACCAGCCGCTGTGTTGTATGGTGTTGCTCAGCGCTCAGTCTTTGCCTCGATTATTTTTTTAATCTACCCCTTCTCTCTTTGATTTTTTTTCGTCGGCTAGGTTTAAATTTCTGTTTCTAAGCTGATAACACTTAAATGTTTCTCACTTCCTCCTTAAACGTGTTCACCGTGATTGCCACCCAACTTTTATCTGCATATGACTTTAAATTCAAAATAACAAAACGGAAGCCATTTGATATGTAGATCAATAGATATTGCTGGATGTAAAAATGTAGCTCTCTTCCTCAATCTAAGAACCCTTAGATTCTAAGTGGTTCCAATCGCGTTCTCTGAAAACTCTAGAAAATTTGATGTTTACTTTTAGGGTAAAGTCGATTTCAAATGGCATGTTGCAATTATCAGCGAACCAACTCTCTGTTTTCTCCATTATCCCAGTCATATCCGGTCCCACTTTGACCGAGTATTTCCTGATAGCCATCCATGCCTTTTGACATGCTATTATGATTACCCTAACTCTCATCTTAATGGATCCCATAACATTACAATTCATCCCAATCAATTTGTCTAGAACTTTACGGCATTCTCACTTCACTTCTCTCCTTGTCTAGCAATTTGAATGAGTCTCTGAAGCCTATATTTTCTCTAATGGTTTTTCATAATCGATCGACGGTGCATTGCGATGTATTAAATATTTTGAATGGGATCATATAAAATCCTTATTATTATTATATTCAAGAGAAATACTTTGAAAAATACCATGATTTTAATTATAAAGGAGGGAAGAAGAGGAAGAACAGAGAAACAATTGCCTTGAATGTGTTACTACGGAGCGCTGAGTTTCATAACAAAGAAACGTTGTCTCAGTAAGCGAATCGCAAACTTATAAACATAGCCTAAAACGAAATTCTATACTTGTACTCTCGAAATCAACTAATAATTATAATATATGGGAAGGATATTTTGAGCATAACCCCTGCAATGCGCAACAAATGCTTGAGATGTGAACTGCGAAAAACGGAGATCGTTAAAAATTAGTCCTGATGACAAGAACTTTGAAATACTTAACACAAACAAAGACTGCTAACCAAAGTGACGTGCTCTCACTTATTCTGATTTATGACCTTACGACCCCGGAAAATTTTGAATAATTCCCTGACTAAGCTTGGAGAGACTTTGGCAAATATATCCTTCGTAAGAGAATGTAAAGAATATAAGGGTATGAAATTTCGTTGGAATTGGCCGAAAAGTTGTCATGTTATTGACAAATTATTCCCCGGCTAACCTTAAGAGGAATTTGGCATTTATTATCTCATTCGAAAGGGAATATAAAACAACATTTTGGTTTTAAATTTCGTTAGAATCGGCCAAATATTCACAATGTTATTACCAAAACAAAATAATTCCCAGGCTAACCTTGGGAGGACCTTGGCTATTAAATTAATTGGAATAGAATGTAAGAAAACACAAGGATTTAAAATTTCGTTAGAATCGGCTGATTTGTTACAATTTTGTTAACAATACAAAAAGAAAGCAAAACTGACCGACCGACCGGTTAGACATAGAGTCGCACGCGACTAAAAATTAGCATTCTCTCATAAAGAAAACTAAAAATGTGTAATCAATTAAAGCTAGAGCAAAGCAAGTGTACTCTAATAAAGCAAAAGACATGCATCCTAAACAATAGCAAAGACTAACACAACACTCTTCAAGTGAAGAAGGAGACCGTCAAATAAAGCAAAGGGCTTCTTCAAATGAATCAAGAGGCTTCCTTAACTTAATTCTCTCCCCAAACTATACCACTTGGTTTCCTGAAGCGAAGAAGAACATAGAAAAATAATTGTTTTATAGCACGTCAAGTGTAAAACATACAAATTTAACATTTACCGCTCAAGTATCAACTGTACAAAAGATAATAAAGTTCGCGCACATAATTATGCTATAAAGGTTATTCAAGCTAGATCCAGAATTTATGTTCAAAATCCACCTAAAATAAATGTATCATGTGACAAACTCAAGCATTTGCTTCCTATACCGTATACCTAGAGCACTACAGATTTGCTAAATTTAACTTCTGATTGTAAATGTAAATTGAGAGGGTCTCTAGTCGAAGTAACCGTCTCAGTTTATTAAGAATTTAAAAAGACCGAATGTTTGCAGTCAAGGAACAAACCTTAACTCTTAAAGTCATTTCAGTTAAAGTTGTAAGACAAATTAAAACACATTTCCTTTACACAAGGAAAATTGACGGCACGTTTTCCGCGAGTGGACCAGACATACGAGGGGAGGTCAATAAGTTTTGCATTCGGATATAAGGAAAAGTGTTTTATTATTTTTCAATATAATTACTCTCGACTTCAATGCACTTGCGCCACTTGTCCCTGAAGCTTCGATTTCCCGACAACCAGAAATCTCTCGACTGCTGTTCAATCTAAACGTAGGCGGCGAGTTGGACATTTTCATCGTCCCCAAACCGGTGTCCACGCAGTGCAGCCTTGAGCTGGCAGAATAAAACGTAGACACTAGGGGCCAGATCTGGACTGTAGGGGGGACGGTTGAGCTCCTCGAATCTGCACTTGCGCAGGGCATCTTGTGCAAATCTTGCCTTGTGGACTTTGATGACGTTGAAGTCCACCATGGGGCGTGAGGTTTCTAGGGACCCTTCGCGCAGAGACCTTAGTCAAGGCCAAATTGTCGTGGATGAGGTTGCTAACACTTCCATGTGATAGATATTCCAAGTTCTTGCTCTATTTCTTTGACCTTCACCCGTTGATTTTCGATGTTCATGCTTTCCACACGGGCCACATTGTCCTCGTGTGTCACGTCTGACGGGCACTCTGGACGGGGGTCATATTTAAGGGACTCATGACCATGGCGAAACTCCCTATTCCTGCGAGAAATGGTTGCATAAGAAGGGGCGGTGTCGGTGTACATTGCAACCATGCGTTCATGGATCTCTTTCGCATTCTTGCCTTCCTCGGTCAAAAATTTGATCACCCCGCGGTGCTCAACCTTCTCCATTTTTAAAAACTTTGTGACTCACGATATGCGATCAGCTGCAGGAGCGTGCGGTTGCAGGTCCTGACTTGTCGTAACCTTTCCTAACACCCCCACAAACAGCTATTCTCGTTCCTCTGTTTTGCCCTACCGATTCACAAAACTTATTAACTGCCTCTCGTATGATACTACTTATTGGTAGGTGTATAAAATTAATTTGTACCTAAAATTGGAATTTAATAGGGAAACAATTTTACATAAGTGAATGATTTCACACATGGGATCTATCAAATTTATCGCACCAAAACCGAAGAAACTGACAAGGACATACGACCCATTACCCAAAACTTAAATATTTTGTCCCAATTAACATCGAGAGCACTTCAAGGGAAAATTCCCAACTCAATTCCTTATGGGTTTCATAATCCTAAATATGGTAACAATAAAGATTTTCTAAAAATATCCACAGGGTAAATTTTTAACAATTTATAAGGTTTCCGGATCCAACTGAGTTCCCAAAGATGGGACTTGGAGGGGTGATAGCCAAGAGCCACTATCAAGATGGCCCGCGACGAGCAGACGGGCTGTTGCAACCTCTTTGTGGCTATTCAGTTTGGAGAGAGCAAGAGGTAGATCCCAACATTTCTGCTTAGAGCGGTTTTCGTATTCCGACTCATAGACATTGTTCTCAAGTATCCCCCTCCAGAGTCTAATAGGTCCAACCACCTTGTCCACTTCAGCAAAGCCGGTAACCAGTGAAAGAACAGCTCGCATTAAAAGGTTAAGCGAAATCAAGGAGGATATGTACCGAGGGAGAGCAATGTCTTATGTCAATCGTATTCCTAAAACACCCAATTTGGAAAGTTACCCGAGTCCATGAATCCCTTACAAAGTCAATTTTGATTATCCTGGAGACAGCATTTTTCACAAAGTCATCAAATAACTCCAGAGATGACATCTCCTTGTAGAAGGAAGAGGATCACATGATGTACTGTAGCTTAGGTAAAAAAAACGAATATTTCAATAGGACCAAAGATTGGTGTGGATCAATTAATTAGATGCGGGCTATAATTTGTTTTTGGGCTTCATGTTTTGTGACTATAGCCTGTCTGATTGCGTCCCCAGTCATGGGAGAGCCGAATACAGACAGATCATCCAAAGTCAGAATCTTAACATAGGGGAGAATTGTTTGTAATTTTTGAGGAATGTCATGAGTATCATCATTATTTATGATAGTCAACTCAGATTTGAAGCTATTAATCACTAGCTCTAGTTTGCTAAATTCAGATATGATGGACTGAAGGTCAACAAAACTTTTGAGGGTTATCAGCAATGGAAGCATCGTCCAAGAAGCAGATATTAAGCCCTAATTTTAGGATTTTAATGATCTTATCTAGTCAGAAGAAAACAGTACAGGTCCGAGTGGGTCTCTTTGCTGTATGCCCAAGGAAAACATCCCTATAAATATAATTAAAAGCATTCTTCAAGTCGACCTTCAAAAAGACCCGTCCTGGGCCATCACTAGTCAAATATTCACGGGCTGAATGGGCAGCCACCGAACAACCTCTCTTAGTAGTAAATCCTAGCTGGACTGGTCTAAGGTGAGCCTCTAAAGCCCGAGACACATGTAGCACATCTACCTTTCCGAAAGGCCCCGGAAGGTACACCCCACAGCCATGGGCGCACCCTTCCCATCACTCTTAGCGAGTGCACCAAGTGATCATCCATAAAAAAAACATATGTTAGCCCTTTCGGCACCCCACCCTGCAAGACAAAACTCAAAAAATTTGACAAATTTGACAAGATTCGTACTCCCGCCTCGGCAGTTTCACGACTCAACAAAAATTTAAGATGCCGTAATTACTGCACTAATTACGTGGAAAAATCTATGAGAAAAAAATATCCTCATTTAAATAGTAGGAAAATATGAAATTCGAAACATAAATTATTACTTTATGCAAAACACCAATTGTAGTAAAGAAACCTTCAGTTAGAGGTAAAAATAAAGTCGACTGGAGATCTGTGTTTTCTGTCAAAGGAGTAAATGACAATAAATGACTGTACAAAGTATTATTTATGACAACAAAGTGATTTAATTGTTTTCAATACCAGCCCTTTTACCTACCGTATAGATTTATTGATGTAGACGGCGGCCTAGACATAAAATCTACTCAAGGCCAGTAAAAGGAAGGAAAGAAATAGAGGAGAAATGATATGAGTAGAAGGATTGTCTAAATAAAACTTCGACTAAACACCTCAAATCCATGACATATATAAACTCTGTTGATGTTATGCACTTGTAAAGATTCGGAAAAAGGAAGAAGAACGTGATGGCACTTCAGGGTTCGAGTCTATTTCTCTTAACCAATTATCACACTCAGGGAATGGACATTATAGGTGAGGGTAGTTCAACATTCTGAAACATCCCAGAATCACAAGTGAGGGAAAGCACGATTAATTGTCAACTAATATTTTAATATTCCAGAATTTTGCTCACCACCCAATATCTTGTTAATATAATTTAATGAGATTAAACTATTTTGATTTTTACAAAAATGTGTATCATCTTCTTTAAATTGCCTGCAATATATTTCCAATTACATTTTGCCCGACCATATAAGGTGGTAAATTTGTGTGGTATCAATGTGCCAAATAGATATTTGTGGAAGTGCCTTATTGTAGAAATGCTGAGTCTTCCCTTGTAATTACCTTTTTTCCAAAAAATGGAATGAACCTTTTACTCAGAGTTTCCTATTAATAAGAATACGAATTTATTAAGGAAATAACCAAATACGATGATGTACATATATCCTTTTCTCATATAATTTCTTCTTGATATTTTCTTTTATCCAGAAAACATGATATGATGAGGTAGCGTTTATGTCCTAGTTAAAATTGGTCCTAATAAATAGGATAACTATTATCACAATTTCATTATTAAGGTTATTATAACAGAACTGATTGATTGTACTAATCTTATACTGCTAATTCTTGCTGTCAATATAATTTATTTTTTAGAAATACTAACCACTATATTATATGGATGTATATTCCAAAATTTATCGAATAAATCCCTGTAAATGCTATTTTTTAAAAATTGTGTTATTGCATTAATGAAATGACAATATTTAGATTTATAGCAAAATGAAAAGCGAACCTGACCTTTAACTTAACGAACAGACTTTTTAATATTTTTTTTACTTGTTTGAAATAAGATATAAGTATTGGATTTTAGCGCGTTTTTTGAGAAAATTTATATTTAATGGCGTTTAGAAATAAAAAGAATAGGATTGTTGTAATTTAGCATGAAAAATAATAAACAGAGAATTTTCGAATTTTACTGAAAATATATTACTTTCGGTCCAGGTGATTGGTTCACTTTTTGAATTTATTTTAGGAACTTTATCATTGCTAGATGGAAATGGATCATCACAGACTAATTTTCTTGTCCCTTGCTTGTAGCTTTTGTGCTTAGGTACTACCGGGATGAGTTCCATAAAATGCTGAAAGGTAAATTGCATTATTTTTCTGATTTTAATGTGTAATATTAATCATATAACGCCTCAAAAGCAAACATTAATAATAAGTGTTAGCAAATTAACAAAAGAGTTAAATTAAGACCCGCTTTGATATGACAAATGATGTAGGAATTGAGTAATAAAAGGTCTCAATTCGCAAATTTAGAATCATTGTACCAAGAAACAATTATTATCGACAAAAATAGCAGTACATTATAAGATGCACTTTAAAAAGAAAGAATGGCTAGCAAATCTTGGAAATGTGGTTTAGGTAATAGGGTTGTTAAAAAATTCTTCCGAACCATACCACACAGGGAGGAATATCTGGTGGTCTAGGAAAAAAGATAGGTAAAACATGTTGGCTAAAAATTATAAGATATAGAGTGAACTGAATTATATTAAGAAGGGGTAAGATATTAATATATTACTACAGCGAAACTATTAATAGAAAACAATCTATTAAACCTCAATGTTGGAGAATCGCTGATTATAAAATTAAACATGATGGATTCTTTTTTTCTAAAGCTCAACTTCAGTGACGAACAAATCTTTCAGGTTAGTCTTAACAATCCAATCTTATCCAACCACGAGCAGGAGACAATTTCCACACAAATTGGCTCGATAAAAATGTAAAACATTGCGAAAACTTCGCTTATATCGGGCTATGGACATCGAGAGTAAAATATTATAGATGACAATATGCAACAAGATGAACCAAATACATACCAGAGGAGAAGTTCAGAGAAATTCATTTACAACCCCATTGAACTTAAAACTATGAAAACGACCCTGGGAAATTTGAGATTGGTAGAGATGAAATTGTAGAAGAAAATTATGAGATAGAGGCATTTAACACGTTACTTAACCTTTCACAGTATAGCGTAATTTGGGGGAAATAACTTATATTTAATGTTAAATCTTTTTAAAACTTTTCCCCTATTCTGAAAAAATAGCTATATTTCAAAAACTTCATTATGAACTTAGAGTTACAAAAAACGAATGTGAATATATAAAATGATAATTAAATTAGTATGTATTAAATGAAGTAGGAAATTTTCTACTCATTTGGCATCCCTGTCTTGCTTCGACTTGTTTCATCGACCTCAGAAAGACGACTAAGCTGCCAAATGTTCTAAGTACACTGGCAAATATTTAACCTCGTGATTTGTTCATTTGAGTAGGAGAACGGAAAGTGGCGAATCTGATTTGGGGAATTCTACTCAGTGACAAGGAGAATGGGGATTTAATGAAGGAAAATGCTGTATAAGTTAAAGAAGGCTAACACTAAAATGTCACACCTCAATAATTCAATTTCTCTTTGGTAGAAGAAGGTATTACAAAGCCCGATGAAGGCGTTCCAATACAATGCACATACTCGTATATTCAAAGGCAACAAATTAAATGTCCTTGCAGGAGAAATGTTTCTTTGAATATTCGTAGGAAGGATGACCGATAGAATATTTAGATGATCAAATATCAAGAAGGTTAATCACCAAATCATAATAATGTAATATAGAATGAATCTCTGATTCTTCTTTTAAGATCGTCATAACGATTGGATCAACAATGGAAGTTACTCAAAAGAAATAAATAATGCCGACCACTGCTGCTAGTATCATATGGGACGTTCTTCTGCCTCTATATGAAAAGTTAGGTTTCAGTATATCAATCATATTGATATTGCTTTCCTATAGAGGACAAGGTACGTCGTATAGGAGACTATTATAAGTAGTGGGCGGTGTTTATTGCTTTGCGCTAAACGCAATATACCGAATTTTTTAAATCAATTTTTCTCACAAAATTTTGGCGGTAGATAATTGCAGAAAATAAAATGATCGAAAAAATAACTTTTAATTTTGCAAAACTTAGAAAATCGTAGATGTTTGGAGGGGAGGCATTTTTACAGTTGTATATGCAATATCCGATATCAGATGCAGGCTGATGCATGAAGGATAGCTTAGGAAAGGAAATACGGGTATATAGGCACTGAAGCAGTAAAGAGAGAATAGATCAAGAAGAATTCAGACCTCTTATACTCACTGACCCAACTGGAGCCAGGAATAAGCAGTAAACTAGGTTATCCAACTGCCGGACCCAAACAGAGAGAGACGAATGGATGAATGGTGCTTGTTTTCCCCTGAAATATTAGATGGCTCTCCATGAATATAGGTGGAAAGAGGCATGTAAAACGAGTAGTCAAAGTCTTTAAATTTAAATATCTACAACTAAAAAGTCTGGTGCCAGAAGGGTATGTCATTCATGTATGATGTGAGATCAAAGAGGAAAAATATTTCCTATCATTAAAATTGTACAGTGAGTAAGAGTAGCAGTGGAAATCTTTTTGGGTAGTAAATGTATATATGTGTATGTCATGATCACTCGCTCACATATAATTTTCTGCCCATTGTTATCAGATTAGTGTACACCCTCGGCTCCAAAATCGAGCTTTGATTATAATATTTAAAATAATGGTAATGCCAATTGGTTTGAATATAAAATTACCTAAGCATATCAGTAACTTAATGAGAGTTCTTTAAGTTAGATGGATTTGATGACGTGTAGGTTCATAGAACATGGCCGTCGAGACGTAAGTTTAATTTCCTAGAGACTGTTATATTTAGATCTCTTCCATTAGTAGTATTTTTTCTTTAGGGCTCTTCTCTTTCCTTCTTAACTATCGTTATCCGTTAGCCTTTCTTCTTGTGCCCATTTTATTGTCATCTTAGACATCGTTTTCACTCAGTTTTCAGCTTTTGGTTCCTGGTTTTGTTTACAAAATCACTCTAGAATTCTGAACATCCAGATATTTTTACTTCCTGCACAAAATATTTCCACGAGGAGGCATGAACGATATCTGAGTATATTAGCCTATGAGTAAACGTAAGTAGGTCTTTAATATGCAAAAAGGGATGAAACACCTGAAGGTAAATAAGTAACGTGCATAAGAACGCGATCCTGAGCGCATATTTACTCAGAGACACAATCGTATGTGAATTCTATAGTGTCTATTTGAGAAGAGGCACTAATTGTTTTTATACAGAGAATGTTTGTTCTTCATAAAATACATATGCATGTGATGCGTGTGTTCAAAGACTGTAAATATTTCAGTAAAGTGTGGCTGATATGAACCTCGTAAAGAGGAAATAAATAATATCCAAAACGAAATTAAACAGAGGATACAGCAGTATTTCCAACCTTTTTTAAGAATTGTGTGATCTTTGGGCACAAATATTTTTAACCCTCCCTCTGACAATTCTTTTTCAAATACTATACGAAATTTATCTTTCAAAGTAAGATAACACTTAGGTCGTAGTGTAAAAATATTGCGAATGTATTTTTTATTTCTATTATAATGACTAATGATGAAAATGCTTAAAAGTCTTATATAGTAGCTTACTTGAAAATATTTTCAATGCTATGGTTGTCTTTCGTGCTTTCTGACTAATACTCTAACCCTAAGTTCCATGCTGCTCAATAAAAATCTCAGATCATCTCATTTTGTACTTTGCAGGGGATTTCTTTGCTTAGTATAAGCAGATTCTCTGCCATACAGGAATTTGAAAAAGCAATGGAAAAAGATTTAATAGCTTGCCAAGGCTTGAGTTACTTTACGAAAATTTCATTTCGTTGCGAAAATTCCTCACCTTATTTTTGAAGAAGGGATTTAATTTTAATTTTTATTTTAATTAAATTAATTTCTTTTGCATTGCAGATTTGGTGTCTTTTATACAAGCAGCAATAAGTAGGTTTATCAAATATTTATGTATTTCCTTATTAATGAGATCATGGCATCTATAACTCATGTTCTAGTGCAAAGAGTTCAAATGATGGCGAAAGATAAGGAGGTTATAAATTAATATGGAGTTATAGGCCTTATAAACATTTTCTATCAGATCAATATTTCGAAATTGAGTTAGCCCTCGATGACATATATTCGTGAATGTGCAAATAACAAAATGATTTTGCTTTCGTAAGATTTACATCACTGTTTTGCAATTGTAAATTCAGATCATTGAATATATTAAATAAATCTGTTAGGTAAGTAAAGTCACATTTTCCAGCTAAGAGTTTGTAAATCAAATAACCACTATACTCCTGGAAAATTTATGATGGTGTTTAAAAATAAAAAATCGCTTCAACCAGTTTCATTTAAATAAGCATCTCACTTAAGTATGTAAAAGGAGACGATAAAATTCCTTATTATTATTTTTGCAATTGTAGAAAGATTCGTAAATTGATGGGAAGGCCCTTTACTGCTTTATTAAAATTAACTAAAGATTATGAAGCCGATAACTCAAGTTCCTGGCATCTAGATGATGAAGAGTTGCTCAACTATAGTGAACATGGCTTCAACTTTAGTGTGGGTTTCAGGATACTTTGCTAACTGTAATTCTTGCACAAAATTCTTCTTTGAAACAACTACCATATCCTAAAAGTAGTACTTCATTGTCTTGTAAAATAGATTCGTAAATTGTAACCTAAATTGTTGAAATATAAGTTTTTTATATAAGGTCTCTTTAATATCCTCGGCAGAGCGCCACCATGGACGGTACCAACTCTGAATATATGTCACTACGCCTATTCTCACAAAATTTCCCAGTGCGCTGGAAATATTGTGTTCAGCCTTTTTGGAGCACAGTTCGTGGGACTTTGGATCTGTGCTATCGTAAACAGATGGCTCCAATTCTATTCTCAGAAGAGGGGCAATTCACAAAAGGACTTGAGTGCTTTAGAAAATTAGAATCTTCACAACATCAGTTTCGCAGTGCCCGTGAAGCCAGGGCTGCAGCGAGCCAGATGAATGTCAAGATTATCTTCTGCTGATTACCTGGACATGTGAGAATTTCATCGAATGAGCGGACTAAAGAGACAGCGAGGACTGGATGACCAGAACAGGGATTAGCTATTCTTCACAGTGAATGATTTGCAGAGAAGATGAAGGACTGTCGATGGGAAGTAAAGTTGCCTGCCATTGTGGCGTGACTGTTCTCATGTACCTACCCTCCAATACCACGAGGGCTTAAGCTCACTTTCTGTCGTCATAAAATTAGGCACACTCAAGAGACACACTTATTTTTGAGGGAGAACTCCCTTGAAACTTAGGGCGATGATGCTGTGTCCTCCAGACTGCTCACCTCAGTCTTGTTGAATGTCTGGGTGGTGTCTATGTACGTTACCTTTCCCGTTACCGGGACAGGTGTTAGTCTTATAATCCGACGCCAAGAGTAGACGGGCCTGCCCCCGACGCCCTAACCTCCTTACTTTTGAATTTAACTCTAATTATATTTGTATATGAGTCTTTTGCACCTTCGTTTTCATCTAACCAACCATTACTCTAGTAATGATCACGGTGATTTTTGCCCTGGTAAGCATGCGACAAATTAGCAATGGAAAAATAAATAAATAATGTCCTAACCCATTTCATCAATCCTCTTGGCATGAATTACATATTACTTTTTTAATTCCTTTGATATTGCACTAAGAGAATGATCCTGTACTACTATCCGAAGGGCTTCCTCTATAGCTAAGAAAATGAGCTGTTCTACACTTGTATGAGGATTTTCTGATCTGGCAAACATCTTGGAGAATTTGAATGAACAAACGAGTCTATCGAAGTCATCCTGTGATTGGTTTGTCATTAGGGATTTAAAAGATTTTTTGTTTTGAATTTATCTTTTAAAGTTTAAAGATATAAGATCTTGATTTTCATTTATCAGGATGAATCTTATCTAATTGATCGGAAATCCTGGTTGGCTTCATAACCTCAATTCGAAAATACTTGGCTGTTGATCATTATTAAATCGAATAAAACCAAACTTTATATGTAAAACACTGTAAAGCATTTTCGCTTTATTGAATTTTGCGATTTGATCACCTGTACTTTTATTCGATGATAAAAAAGATAAAGTATATAAAAAAATAAGACTGAGAAAATTCCCGAATAACGCCAACTCTTCAAGAACTACAGAAATAGAAGGCTGCCACTTTATCTTTTTATAAATAATAGTTCGGGAGTGTAATATAATTATTTGTTTTAAAAAACAATAGGTGATTATAATTATTCATAAAATGTGCCAGGGTAGTTAGTGAAAAATAAAAAAAATTCTAATCCATTTAGACATAATTTTCCAAAGGTTAAGATATAGATAAGCTTTTTAAAATTTCGGGGCGGAATGAGTGGCTACGATTTGCTAAGAATCAAAATGAGGTAATGAATTTGTAATGTTACGTAATTAACCAAATACAAAATTGGGAGCGTTTGTGAATAGAGTAATTTGAATAATTCTGTATCTTGAAATAAAAATCGATAAATGCCTAGCGCCCTCTTTTGTTTGTTCATCGCTCACTAAGTAAAATATAAACTTACAGTGCCCCCTTTTAACACAAACTGCCCACAATTAAGTGCTATCGCCCAGGGTTAAAATCACTGGCTTACTTTATTAGACTCATAGGCGATCTTTAACTACGCCCTGGTAGCACTTTCATTTAAGTTCGATGCTACAAGCTCCAGGTCGGATTTGGAGGAGGATTGTTTGCCTTGAAATCTATGGTATGGTCTATGTAGGACGAGAGAACCTAGAGAAATAATTTAGCGATTGATGTACCCCAATCCCCTCAGGTTGTAATTAAAGTGGATAGGGATGGCTGGCAATATATGTGAATTAGATAAATGCGACCCACAACGTACTAATTAAATTGGGGAGATGTGGAAAGGTAATCATTTTGGCACCGATCTGCACCAATTCTAAAGTGTGCGTTAAGAGAAGCGAGGGTCAGAGCTCTCGAACCTTGGTCACGGGTAGTATAAAGGGCATAGAGACAGGTTTGAGGAGGCTGTATCCCGATTCCACCATATAGAAAATCAAAAGGTCTGAAGGAAGGGTAACTTTTGTATCAATCATGTGTGCTTATCACACCCATGTGTTTTAAAAAGATGATAGATTAAGTTAATATACAGACATCTTCTCACATCAAACACAACAACGGAGCATAGTGCTTCATATTTAACTTTCCTGACCAATGAGTCACAAAGGGATGCCTGCTTACAGGCTAGCTACAAATTGTTACACCACCTTTCGTTCTCCATCTGAGCCATCATATGAGGAGCAAAGTTTCCATTAAACCAGACAACTTATATAAGGATAGCAATAATACAAATATCAGTGGTACATAATTTAGAAACAGTTGAAAATAACAAAGTAAAAAAGAAACATGGAAAGCATAATAAACAAGGATTAAAACTAACCTTTTTAGATACATATTTACAGAGATTGATATATTAACGGATAAGAGATAGGTAGGAGCAGAGAGAGATGGCGAATGAGCGTAAAAGAAGAATTAATAGTAAAAAATATAAAATAATAATAAAGAGATTAAGCAAGAATAAGCTAATAGGCTAGTATGAAATGTGTGAGGGTGAATGTGATACCCCTCTGCGTTGTTGTTGCCTTACCTGCAATGAATAGAGGGAGTAAAGGGTGAATGACTACGAGGGGGTGAAGCGAACGATGGATTTTGTCGAGGCAGTTGGGGACCATATAGTAGAGAAAGAATTCAAGCCAGGATGAAGACCTTGACGAGATAGTCTAGGGTAAGAAAGACACGTGTGGTTTGGTATGGGGGCTTAAGTCCCAACCATTTGACATAGTTTGTGTAGAGTGATACTCAAAGGCAGAATTAAGTGACTAGAGCTCGATCCTGTGGCAAAATGGCTCACCTTTCGGATGGTTTAGGTAAACAGTGGGTTGTGTGTATAAAACTAGATATAAGATAGATTTGTGCTATATATGTATGTGCCCAATATTGAAGCTACGCGGAACTTTAACACGATACGAAATGACCGTAAATTTGGGGTGTACTTACAATGAAAATTCTTAGTATTTAATCTATGGATCTTAATTCTTTTTCTCTCTTCCTCCATCTTCTTCAAGTGAATGAGCAACGGCGTCATCATAAAAGTATGTGTTTGTGACTCCGCCAAGGGGTATCCACATAAGGTATTGCTTAACTTTGCTAAAATCAAGATTGAGGTCTTCCCATGGTTAGCCGTACCATGAATGAAATGAACGGAGGTGATGAGTTGTAAAGATTGGGGCATTTACTCATTCTTAGCCTGCCGCTTGAGGTTACAGTTTGGAAGTGGGTAGAGGGTAACCTTCATGGATTAATTATGCACCAACGCTATATTATACCAATTTATATATGGTAAAATAGCAGATAATTTTAGTTGTTGATGCGTTCCGTGACTAACGATATGAAATGTTTGTGTGATGGAGTAAGGAAAATAGTGAAAGAGTTAGCAAAAAGGCAACGGTACATTATGTGCTTGTGATATATACATACACTTTTATACACATAATAATGGCGTCATCTGTAGGATGAAATGAAGAGAGAAAAAAACGCATTGATGAAAAACTAAAAATAATAGGAATAGAGAGAATAAGTTAGAAGGGAATATTTAAGTAAAGAAGGAAGAAATACATAAATATTATGGAATGAGTGGGAAAGAGAGCAGGAAAGCGTGATGACGTAAATATTTTAACTATTTTGCTATCTATGAGTGTATGTGTATATTAAATAGTTAAAGGTTAAAAGCCTGTTCTTATAATTACAGTGGCTAACAGTAACTTTATTGTCTAAGTTTTTTAAGCTGATTTAGGAAATTTTCATGAACTGAATATAATATATATCAATCACATTGGTACGAGTATTGCTCGATCAGGTAAACCTCTTCATTTAGCACTACATAATGTTTTAATTATTTTATTGACATCTACGCGGATATATTATTTATACCATGCAAAAATCTTTCTTATTTCTTTATCTAAACGACCTCTAAAGAGTTTATATTTGTCAATTTTTAACTAACTGGTATTTTACATTTGTAGGTAATTAAAATGTATTCGGCTTGAAGATCTAGCAAAAATAAGTCCGATATATTCTGCTACATCTGCCTCAAATACACCTTTGTAAATAACAGAAAGCCAGTCACAAGTTTCATAGAGCCTGCTTACCATGCTTATTTTGGTATTATACTTGATAAACAGGAAAAAGCATGGGCACCAAACATAGTATGAAAGACAAACATCGACTATTAATTATCGGTGTCGTTCAACCCAGTGAAAGAAAGTTGTCTGAACTTTAGAAATCACATGATTTGGAAGGAGCCGACAAACGAGGGCACTCACTACGACGCCTTGACCTGGTGCTTTGCCGGAGGTAAAAACAGACTCCTTCCACACATCATCAGTGATTATTTAAAAAGGAATTAATATTTAGTGGACAACTTGACAATTATGAAAACTAATGATTATTCAGTCCTCAATCCATTTTAACTTTTAATTCGTAATTCAAGTGACGAATAAAGTTATCACTTATGACTAATTTATTTTTTAATTGGCACAATTCAATAGGTACTTAGGTTGTTAATGCCGTTCCAAACTGGGAGAAGACAGGTCCCTGAAAAGCGTCATAATTTTTGAACAGAAGGGAACAATTACCTAAAATACATAATAAAAATTAAATTAACTTTCCCAATGTCGTAGCTATTCCAATTGGAAACCCTATGTCAGGTCGATCAAGGTCACTTTTCTGTTTGTAATTCTAGGAAATTTGCGCGACCATTTGTTCTGTAAAATGACTTAAAATTGTTTGACCTTGTTGAAGCTCGAAGAAACATGGAAATTAATTGAATTTACAGGTGAAATCTTGTTGATTTTTATCCACTTAGCCTCGGTTTTACACAGGAAGAAAGTTAGAGAGAAAAAGAATATACATCAAGAAAGAGAAAATGAAACGAAAAGGCGCATAGATTTAAATTGGTACCCCTCATAGCCAACAGTGAAGGTAATAATTTCAAAAGCTAACCAGATATGTTTGGCCCCACATTTTAGCTACAACGACAGTATCTAAATTTAATTTAATGGTTTAGAAAGACTGACCCGTTTGTAAGGTTGGATTGAAAGACAGATATCGCAGCTCGACTCAACTCCTTTCTAGGGGAACTTCCTAAATTAACCTGATTTGAGCATATAATACAGGACTGTGGAAACAGATCAGAGAGCCTGTATTTGAATCTCAATATCCTCCATAAATTTTAGTAGAGAAATCGTGAGATATCCAATTGATGTAAGATATCTTACATGTCTAAACTACCTATCAAATAAGGTTATGCGAATTTAGATTCACTTAAGGAGAAGTATCAGAGAACGTTATTAGATAAAGTGAGGTGTTACAAATGTTGGGAACTTTGTCGGAAAAAATATGTTCGAATATAACAATTAAGTTATTAAAGAAAAGCATTTGTACATTTAGGGTTGAGGCCTTTATTTTAGTTGATGCATCGATATCCACTTCCACAGGAAAAAACAAATATAGAGACCCTTGCACAATACATACACTTGCTCTATTCATCTTCGAAATTTGCCACAGTTTTGAACTACTTCGTATTCATGGCTTTAGACCTCTCACACTATACCTTCATGATATATTCAATGGGATAAAGTTCACGAATCCGTGCATACAATTTCATATGAGGGATGTTTTCGTGGTAATACTTCAGTTTAGGGTGGCCCGATAGGGGGTGCTGTTTCTGGGCTACAAATTTGGGCTACAATTTGGGCCTTATGACGTCAGACGTTAAAAGGCAAAGCCCTTCATTTCGAAAGTAACTAAAAATGTAATTTTTTGGCGAAAATACCCTAAAGTAGGCGACACTATCGTTTTTATTATTTCGATAAACGTGCAGAACCGATGGCACGTTCATCAAAATAACGAAGCGATAGTGCCGCCTAATTTAGGCTATTGCCGCCAAAAATAAAACATTTTTTTAGTTACTTTGAAAATAGAGTTCAGCTGAAATCTATCGGAACCAAGTTGCCTTTATGTTTCGTACAGACGCGTAGAAACGATTTGTTATAAATGCCAAACACGTGAGAACATTATTCTATAAACAATTATGATTATATACTGTTGGGCTGCGCCCCCCAAATCCCCCCACCAATTGATTGAAATATCAAGGAAATCGCAGGGCGATCCCCTTCACGACTCGTAACTCGAAATTAGTAAAAAACGGTGAAACATATTGGAACATGGACGAAATATTTTGCGGCCAGGACCGGGGAACAGCGGAGGCAAGCGCGTGACGCAGATGTTCAGGTTTACCTTATCTCCACCTTTCACTATTATAATTGAGCTCCGCTTCTTTTAAATTAGACCAGGATCTATATAAAAGTCTACTAAATGGACCAAGGATCTAACACAAGCTGTATTGAAGTCGAACAAACCGTATTCACAGGTATCGCCCTCTTTTAATTGCTCAGTTTCAGGGTTGCCAATTTTTGATATAAGGTTGAATTAAGGGTTGCCAGTGTGTGAAATTAATGGCTTAGTTTCCCAAAAATATTTAAACAAAACATACAAAGTGTAATACATTAGTAATTATAAAAACAATTCATTACTAAATAATATAATTAAGTAGAAGTGCAGGCATTTACTAAATAATAAAGAAGAAAGGAAAAAACAAAATAAATACAAGGCATGATTTCCCCCCTTTGAAGCTACTGTCTGATGTCATAAGGCCTAGATTGTAGCCCAGAAACAGTGCCCACTATCTTGCACCCCAAAACTGAAGTATTACCCTTTTCGTCACCCAAAAAGATCTTCCATAACTTGTCTGTCTATCAGGGGTGTGTATCCTGCAGAAAAATTACGAGTTGTACTAAGAGACTCGAAGATGCAGCGAATTATGCCGTCCCAGCAATTGTTTGTGCACATCTGCATTGACGGTTGCCTTCACCTTATACTGTAATCTCAACCCAGACTCCGAGACTTCCTTCGCTAACTTCACACTCATTTTGACAGACCCGTTTTCGCTTGCTCTGAAACAAACGATTATTCTCTTCTCCGATACAAACCAATAGAACATAGATTGTACAGTAAGCTTAAGCATAGTTCCATAGGTTATCTTTCTATGTAACGTGTTCAGCGACGAATGCATGATGACCCTTATTTCTCTTCGCACTGTTTACTGGATTGACTGTACTATAGGTGTACCAGTGTAGAGATTAGCTTCATTGAAATGATAGGAACGAGTTTGTCTCGAAATATTAATGCCCCAAATCTAATTGAACTCTAGAAAAACTCTCCAGGCAAATTAAAACGGTCCTTCTTCACAACGAATCTAGTCTCTCCGACTTCCTTATCCTGAAAGGTGCATTACTAGATTTACATTATTAGCCAGGTTTATCAGAGGTTAACAGACCTTTGTGAACTATACTTTTGGAGAGCTTGTCATTTTCTGCACTAGTTCCAATTGAAAGGACATCATTGTAGTGCAAATTTAAGTAGAGCTTACGTACATGAAGAGCGCGAGAGATTACGTGGTCTTGATAATTAGACGAAAACTGGTGAGCAAGTAGTGATTTAACATACACGGGATTTAACTTGAGTTATTTGCTCCGTAAACAATTCCAGGTCTTTTACTAAGATAGCAGCAAATAGCTTATTGATGAGAACTTTAGTTATTGTCGTAGAATGCCCCCTCTTTTTTGTTCTAAGAGTGCTAAGAATGCTAATATTGATATCTTAAAGGAAGAGAGCCGTTGGAAACACGTAAGGATATAGAGAAACGCACAATAATTCTCCAAATAAACTTATATTTTAAATTTACCAATTCAATACACAAAATTTAACCATTAACAACAGCAATACTTGCAATATTATAATAGAAAATAATTAATTCAATTAGTTTGGCCCTCTAAAATTGGTTAATTTCGCTACACACTTCAATATATAAGATTTTGGCTTACGGACTCTACTGGAGTTTAAATACCTCAGGAATGTTATTGTCTCATGACGCGTGCCGCCTGGCCAGATGTAGGTGAGCGGGATCACGAGGTCCTTTTGGCGAGGTGGGCAGCTGGGTAATCCACACGGTATTAAGGGGGTGGTTCTTCAAGGACGGGAACAATTTGGTGCTTTAGGTGGCACCAAAGTAGGCGCGATCTCTCTGGCGAGAGTAAGTAGAACTTGGTTCATAAACCAAGTTAACTTGGAGTTCGGTGTAACCACTGAGTAACAAGCTCGAGGGGGAGCTTTTCTCCTTCGTTACTTAATTCCACATGGGTGAGGACTGAACTCGTGGAGGGTCTTCTTCAAGGGCGAGGATAACGTAAGGGGGTTTCTTTTACGAGAATAAGTTGAACTTGGTTCCTTAACCAAGTTAACTTATGAGTTCGGTGTGGCTAGCGAGTAACGGGCTCGAAGGGGAGCCTTCTCCTTTTTCTTTCTTTAATTCCTCAAGGACGAGGAATACGCCTAGTGTTTTAGATGCACCAGGATATGAGGAGTCTCTTTGACGAGAGTAAGTTAACCTTAACAAAGTTAACTTAACGTTTGGTTTGATAACCAGGGACTAGCTTTAGGATGAGCTGCTTGCTAGCCCCTTAAGGTAGGTAGCCCTGCCTCTCTTGCAAGGTACTCGCGGATACTCGCGTTTAATAGGGGTCAGACGAAGGGGCTTTACCTTACACCCGAAGGGAAAGGGTTCCAGTAGACAGACGCCTCGCCCGGCGAGCTGGACTTTGCCCGAACCCAGCGGTCGCAGGATAATCACTGGCGGGACCCTTCGTGCTCTTAAGCACATCTTAGGCGTCTGCAAAGTCTTGCCTCCAGCGCATCATGGCCTTCGCTATTTTTCGCCTTGTTAACCTGGATTAAATAAGGTCATCCAGGTGTGTCCTCTCTCTCTCTCCTTTGAGTGCGCGCGTCCTGTCTCTCTCTCTGACAATCAATTAAGGTAGTAAAATGTCAGGGCCAGGGATGAATAACTACAGAATTGCCAAATAGGAAGGTTGCAGAGTATAACTCCGTAGCTTGATATTTATGAGATCATGGGCGCAAACTTCAAAAAAACCGACTAGGTAAACTCAAGATAAACAAAACGATGAACATCGCAGACAAAAAATATATACCAGGAACGAGATTTCCTACTCTTTCATCGAAGAAATCAAGAGAAAAAATAGCTAAGCGGAATATACGACCAAATGAAGCTTCTGGCAGAACTAAGAAGAAGATCTTATGGGATCAAGATGAGGAAAAAAGAACTAAAGCATCTCAGAGAAGAGTAACAATGCAATATAGGGGACACCTTAAAAAATATCATAATAGAGAAAGCACCTAAATAAAACTCTAAACTAACAAAGAAAATCATAGCTGATCTCACAAGTAGTAAAGAATAATAAAAAACCGAAGAGGAGAAGAAGGTAAAGAAGAATTGTAATAGCAAATAAGAACTATTTCTCGCTCACTGGGACTTTGACTTCTCCATAACACCAGAAGAGAACGAAGAGTTCAATCTAAAGACAGAGCATAAGCTACATACACATGTGATTTAGATAAAAGATCGATAATATATACCTAGCACAAACAATACCCCATGATATGGAAGGAATTCTCAGTGCCTAGGCCACTATAACAACTGAAGAAATAAAAGCTGCATTCGATTAATTCAAGCAAAAATCGCCAGAATCACAATATTAACCAGAATGAATCTTATCAGAGAACCTGACAACATCCTAAAAACATTAAATAACTTACCTATACCGAGTACCTAGGGGCAAACTATTAGAAAAAATCTTCAATCTAAGTGAGAAATAATATCTCGACGGAAATAATATTTAGCATATTTACCATTTCTAACTTAGATGGTGAATAAACTTTAAGATAGCACTTGGCAAATTACATAAAAAAGCCAAAGTTAATGCAAAGAAGAGCTAGATCAACGTGGTCGTAATTTTTGTAAAGAAAGCATATAAAAACTTTGGTTAAGGATTGTGGAATATAAATACTAACTCTCAAGATGAAAGGCAATCTTGAGCGAATTCTCTGCTATTTCAGCACAGACTTAAACCATAAGTAGAAATTAATGACTACAAAGGGTTGTAATTCCACCTGGAAGCTTGAGTCCCACTTGGAGGCTGTCTTACCCCCATGTTGTATTACATTTACACAGTGCAACTGTCCACACCATTAATACCTGAGTGTTTAAACAGAAGCATGGCAGACGATATAATCCATATCCTCGTATCACCCTACACGAAGTATATACGTAATTTAAGTGAAATGCAAAAATTAAAAAAAAATTAAGTGGAACTTATAAACCTATTTAAAAATAAATAAATAAAAACAGGTAAAGGCATAAAGGTGACAATAAGCATGAATAAAGGAGAAACAGCAACAGTTAAAAACAAAGATGGAACAGTTATATCTTTGTGTATGATGGTCTACGCTCTAATATAGAATACATGAGTTAGAATAAAAGGAAGAAAATTAGTATTATTAGAATGTGTTTATCAGAATCCATCTATCAAATATACGAGGAAGGTCAACATAAATCAACTTTTATTCTTTGACTCTCTGCCATTCATAACCTTTTACTTCTCGTCCTCTTATTCTACACCTTCATCGGCTGTCGCCGACCCTTCTGCATCTGGTTTAACTTAGATTCTTTTGCAAAAAAGAGAGATGTAGATGAAAAGTCAACCAGTGGCACCTCCTTACTCCCCCCTTATACACACGAAGAGGAGGGAAGGAAGGTGCATATGCCAGCAGGGAACATTTTTCCATACAATAAAAAGCATTAAAAATAATTAGTTGTTTTGATTAAAGAAAGGCTAGGTAAAATATATTTAAAACCAAAGTAATATATTTGCTAAAGGAGGCAAGAGTAAATAAAAGAAGTTTAATTTTAAATAAGAATGATTTCCAGCTGTAGTTGCATGTTTATTGCGGCTCTTTGTTAACATAGGGCGACTGCTTCTGCCATCCATAACCACCACCTATCGCTCTTACATAAAAGTATAGCAGTGATATGTAACCACTTCATGAAGCAGTTACGGTACTCAGAAGCTGTTATATTTTGTAGCACTAAAGTAATTGTTTATGCCAGGTCTTGGATACGATGAAATTGTTTCGCTGCAATCACCCCCTTGAACTTTGAAAACAAAATAAATTATTCTACAATTGCACAGTCAGGTTCGCTTTGTCGGGTGCAACAATGTCGTGGTGCAGCGAAAGGCATGATTACCAGCAGGTTGGAGCGGACATGGCCTAATGTTTCAGGACTTGAGGGAGGATTTGGTAAGTGTGGTACTTGGCTACGATAGTAGACTGTTGTGGAACACATGCGCCTTGACAATAAAAAAAAAATACTAAAAAGCAGTTCTTGCTGCAAAATCCTTCCTTTAAAATCTGAGGTCGAGGCTCTTCATCACGCTTCTACAGTATATTAGACGGCTTGTCTCCGATGATGAAGAAAGAAATCTAACGCTCATCTCTGGTAGCAACATCGGAGAACCGTTCGAACACTTTGGTTCGAATTCAGTCATCCAGAGATGAGAAATCCGCATCCCCTTTGGTCTTCCGATAGCAAATCGGATATCCATCGAGTACGCTTCTTCCTCAGTCCTAAGTTTTCATAAACGATGTTATGTGTACACCCATATCTAACACCAAGTTCCTAAGTTATGAATCGAAAAGTAATAGTTGGATTTTCGTAAATGAGGGTCCTAGCACGGACCATTGTTTCTTCGGTCATCGATGTGATCATCTTAGAGTTAAGTTTTTTCCGTTGCACAAGCCTGAATCCAGTGGGAAACAGTTTCCAATGGCGGAGTAAACTTGAACTAATTATTAAATAATTCATACATGATCTCCGTTGCTTTTATCCGAGTTTCCCACAGAGGAACATGTAAAACCTGCAACCTTCTTTCGGGAAATCCATGTTTCTGATTAGAGGGCAAAACTAACAATCATGCAAAGAACAGCGCAACGAGAAAATGTAACCGAGCCAAGCCGCGACAAGTTCAAACACGTCACAATAGGCAACACTCGATCCTCCGCGCTTCCATCCCTTTTACCAGTCCTGGTCTCTCTGCCACGAGTCCGAAAGTCATAACTTTCTGATCACACTTGCTATTAGATGTGGATTTTCCTTATTTGAAAGATTCAAAAATCCATATTCAAAAGTAATAGCCCAATCTGTCTCATTATTGCTTTTCACAAATATACTTATGCAAATAATTCTATTAGATTCGATAGAAAAAACAAGCAATCTTCACTTCGTCACATTTTGCTATTCTGATCATGCCTTTGACTACTGTTATAAGATGGGTTTATTTTCCTAGGTCTCCAGTTGCGTTTGCCTCAAAATATTCTTTTTTCATGTGTCTAATGTTCAATTAATTTCATGATTCATCCATGAACTATGGTTCAACGTACTACTTCCATTTGGTTTAAAAAGGGTGAAGAATGATGTTTGTGCAAAAACCTTTACCTAAAAGACACAATTCAACCCTTCTCAAGTACAGTTTTCTAGAGAGGGATTTCTCAATATATCTAGACTTTGGACGCTAAGCTTGAAACAAACAATCGTAATGGTTGAAACTACCTAATCGTTCACACTATGAGAACGGAAATTTTTGTATATTGGTTCCTCTCGTTGACACCTTAACTCATTGAAGCAAAATTTATCATTCGCAAAGTTTAGCAGAAGGGCACTGCCTTGTGACAAATTACTATTTTCCCAGTTTACATTGAGTTTGAAACCAACTATAGTGAACTACATTTTGACTACTACCATAAATAAATCTAATCAACATACATTCCACGATCCCTATAATTAGATTAAGGTGAAACCTGTTGATGAGTAGAATCTTTAAAATGGGTGTTCTTATATCGAGGGCGACACAAACTAGTTTGGGATCAAGCACAAAAATGCACTTGTCATCGTTCATTCAGGCTTTTCTGATATATGATATAACTCTACCCTGCTCTCTATCACTTATATCTGTGTGGCATCTCATAACATGGAAATCAAAATTACTCTCTAAATATTTATTCGAGCTCTGTTCTGGACTCCCTCATCACGAGCAATTCCGGATCCTTCATAGCCAGGACATCAACACACTCCTGAAACTTGTTAATATTGAGGTGACGTCACAAATGAGAATGATTATGGAAGATCCATTTCTGCCTCTCTTATTCTGACTCCTATCTTGAGTGTTCCTCTCTCCTTCACTCCCTCCCCCTTATCCTGAGTTTTTCTACGGTATACTTCTCTCAATTGCCTCCCTTTCGCTTATATATCTACCAATAACCCTACTTCTTCTCTAATTTCTTTGGACTTCACTTGCCGTTGGCTCTATATACCTAAGGTTGCTTACTTATTTGCTAAAGGTTGTCCGTCGGCTCGATGAAGACCTCTCCCATTTCTTCTCATGTGTACTCTGTCTATTAGCAATTATTTGATTGCCTGGAAAGCCCTCTAGCAGATGTCGCAGTCATGGGGTGTCTCCTCATTGTGACAGGGTGTTGTCACTGTCAGTGTCTGTCTGCACAAACTCGATCTCTCCTCTCACCTAAAGATGAATAAGTCCCCCGGACCGGATGGGTTTCTATCCAAGGTGTTAAAGAAAGTGTGAGATGAAGTATCATGACATCTGTGCGCTATCTTAAACATTTCAATCCGGAACGGATGCGTTCTTAGAGACTTGCGTGAGGCGGAGCTGACTCCGATCTTCAAGAAAGGAGACTCCAGCCATCCGTTAAACTACCGACCCATCATGAAAAGCATGATAGTGGACAAGATAACGTCTTATTTAGAGTCAAACCTGCTACTGAAAAGTTCCAAGCACGGCTTTCGATGGCAACGGTCATGCCTGACGAACCTTGTGGAATTCTTCCACTTCGTGTTCAGTGAGCATGATCGAGACAAGGCGCTGGATGTTGTGTACCTTGACTTCCAAAAGGCCTTCGACAAGGTACCACACCGCCGCCTTCTCCGGAAAGTGCGTGCGCAGGGCATAGGTGGCAAGGTAGCAGGTTGGATAGAGAGCTGGCTAAGTGACAGACGGCAACGCGTAGTGGTGAATGGTCGGGCCTCTGAATGGGAGCCCGTATCTAGCGGTGTTCCTCAAGGTTCCGTCCTGGGATTCCTAATGTTTATTATCTTTTTGAACGACATGGACGAAGACATGGTGGCCAAAATCTCCAAATTTGCTGACGACACCAAGCTTGGTATCAATGTAGCAGAGGAGGGGAACACTGACAGTCTAGAAAGGGAACCTTCAAAGAATTGGGGAGTGGCCGGACACGTGGCAAATGCCTTTCAACGTGAACAAATTCAAAGTAAGTCATATGGCCACCGAAACCCCAAATCTTAGTACTTCCTTAACGGGAACTGCCCTTGAATCGAGTGAAACTGAGAAGGACTTGGGTGTAACTATCACTAGCGACCTCAAGTTCTCGAAACAGTGCATCGAGGCAGAGAAAAAAGCCCAAAGGATGTTAGGCTACATAAAGCGCCAGTTTGGATACCGTAACAAGGAGATAGTACTTTGTCAGTACAACTCCCTCGTTCGGCCGCACCTGGAATATGCCGTACAATTTTGGAGTCCTTCGTTTCGAAAGGACATCGCAAGGTTGGAACGCGTACAAGCTAGGGCAACCAAACTGATTCCCTCTATCCGACATAAAAGTTATGAGAATAGACTAAGGGAATTAGATCTGTTCTCGCTGGAAATCCGTAGACTGCGTGGTCAGCTCATCGAAGTTTTCAAAATACTTCGAGGGTTTGACAATGTTGACTACCGGAATATTTTCACACTGAGTGAGAACAGAACACGCAATTACGGCTTTAAACTTGAACTGAAGCGTTACAACCGCAATCTGTGTGGAAATTTTTTTCCCTACAGTATTTGCGGTAAGTGGAACGCACTTCCAGTGGAAGTTGTCAACAGTGAATCTGCTGACCAGTTCAAGTCAAGATTAGACAAAGTCTTGAAAATTGGCCGCTTAGGGACTCAAAAAAATTAAGCAGCCATGTACCTACTCGATTGCTAGTCCAAAGGTTCCCTCTTTGAATGGACCGTAAGGTCTCCTAAGGTACTTGCTTTCCTTGTAACTCCTTGTAACTTTCTAGTACTTGAACACCCTTTTTAACAGTTTCTCGCCAATTTTTCCGGTATTCAGCTAGTTCTTGAGGCTGCCGATGGTCGATATTATATAATTTAAGGGTTCGTTTTAGGTGATCCTTGTACCGATTTTTCTGTTTACTTGCTTGTCTGGTGCCTTGTTCAAGTTCACAGAATAATACTCTCTTTGGAAGACGGTGATCTGCCATTCGGATCACAGGCCCCACCCACCTGAGTCATTTTTTTGAGATGTGCGCCTCTATACAGTCGCAGTTTGTTCTTTGTAGGATATCATTGTGGGTAAGTTTATCCCTTTATGTAATTCTTAATATATTCTAGAGGCTACGTATGTGGAAAGCCTCCAGAGTTCCTATAAGGTGGCCAGGATTCACATCTGTAGAGCAATTTTTGTGTGTAACCTAAGATTGCGGTTAAGGAACTCCCTTTCTTTAAGCCTTCCAAAAGCTAATAAATCTAGCTGGATATGGCTCGTTATTTCTCACTCCAGTATTCCATTTTTGATATAATGTTCCCAAGATATGTAACGTACTCTTTCTCGAGGAGATTATCGTTTTTGATGTTTATATGCTGAGAGGATTTTGGTCCCCTTAAATTTGTGAGGACTTCAATTTTACTAATGTTTATTTTAAGGCCATCTCATCTGTACCTTCTTTTAGATTTGAGAGTTAGTTTTGCAGTTGTTTTGGATGGTGAGCTACCATGACATCATCATCTGCATACTGTAGTTCATGAATTTATGTTAGCTCTGTCTTAGTTCTTGCAGAAAACCTACGTAAAATGAACAGCCCGTTATCGAACCTATGCTTAATTGCGATGACATTTTCCCGTGTGGGTGGTTATAATAGTGGTAAGTAATAGCAACAAGGTATATATTGAACAAAACAGGTGCAAGAACACAGCCCTGTTTCACTCCGATGTCCACAGGAAAATAGTCCGAATAATTGCCGTCTGATAGCTATTGAACTTGCGTGTTGTCATGAAATTAACTGAGGATCTCTGTAAATGTTGGTGGGCATCTAAGTCTGCTAAGTATACTACATAACAGTTCGAGGTTTATTGAGTCGAAAGCTTTAGTTTGATCGACGAAAGCTTAACTGAAGTATTGTCGTTGCTCAAGGCTTTTTTCCATAAGTTGAGGGCAGACGAATATCATTATGTCGACTGTACTCTTGGTTGGTCGAAAGCCAGGTTGGAACTTGTGAAGAACTCTATCAATATAAAATTTAATAGTCTTGAAAGGAGTATTGATTCCAAGATTTTGCCAGCAACATCCAAAAGTGTCACGCCCCTGCTATTCCTGCAAACCGTCTATTTCATTTTATTTTGAATATCTTAACGATGTTTTCCTTGCGATAGTGAAAGGAAATCTTAGAACTTGTCCAGTAAGTCCTAAAAACTTATGAAGAACATTAATTAACGATTCCCTTCCATTTTTGTATATTTCTGAGGGCACACTATCAGATCCTGCAGCATTTGCGTTCTTCAGTTGTTTAACGGATTTATCTAACTCGACCAGCAAAGGTGCTACGTCCATTTCAGTTACCTGTGTGAGTCTGATAATTTCTTCGAGGATTGACATATCACATTCATTTATATCCTCAGTAGAACATTGAAATGCTCTATCCATCGTTGTTATATTCCCTGTTTGTCTTTTATGAGTGTGTCCACGTCTGCAGACCGGACCAGGGTCGTGAAATTTGTTGATGGTCCATACAGGCATTTAATTGCGTCATAAAAATCGTGCGTTATGTTTTCGTCTGCATAGCTTTGTACAGGGTGCGGCAGAACCGATCGAGCAGTTTTAAGGAGTTATAAATAGTAAAGAGTGTATATAGAGATGGTACGCCATATTTGGGGAGTACATTCCCGAGGGGATCCCTAGGGGGCTTTCCCCAGGCCAGTAAGCCATTCCTCGGAACCTGGCAAGGGGACACCTCCCTCCAACTCCTCCCCCCAAGCGTTGAATTTGCAAAACTGCTCAATCGGTTCTGCCGCACCCTGTATTTCTCTATCTCTTGCTATCCACCACTCATCTTGTAGTACTCTTAGTTTTTTTTGTGCCTCTGCTCGTTTCTCTTGCCATTTCCTCTTTCTAGTGATAGATACTGAGTTGGCAAAGTAAGCATCATGGGCTTTATTCTTTTTCTTTTGATCATTTATGGTTTCGTCTGATTCATCAAACCATGCCCAGTTACGTTTTTTAATGGTTCCAAGGCAATCTAAGGAACGTTGATACACTCACTAATGAGCTGGTCCTAGATGTAATCTATTTTCTACTGTGATTGAGGCCCGGGTTCTATAAAAATATCAACTATAGTAAACTACACTTTGACTTCCATAAATATACCGAATCAACAAACATTAAACTATCCCTATAATTAACTTAAAGCTGAACCTGTTTATGAACATAATCTTGCAAATGGTTGCTCTTCTATCGAGTTCGACACAAATTAGTTCGAGATCAAGCGCTAAGATTCACTTGCCATCGTTCTTCAGGCTTTACTGCTATATGAGATAACCCTACCCCACTTTCAATCACTTCTATCTGTGTGGCATCTTACTAAATATTTATTCGAGCTGTCTCCTGGACTCCCTCATTACGAGCAATTCAGGAGACTTCATAGCCAAGACATCAACAAACTCCTGATATTGGTTTTTATTGACGTGACGTGTCAAATGAGAGTGATTATGGAAGATCCATTTCTGCCTCTTTTTATTCTGATTCCTATCTTGAGTGTTCCACTCTCCTTCACTCCCGCCCCCTCTCCTGAGTTATTCTATATTATACTTTTTTCAACTGTCCCTCTTTCCCCTATCTATCTAACAACAACGCTTCTTCCTCTCTAATTTTCTTAGAACTTCACTTGCCATTGCACGTATATTTCTAAGGTATTTCCCTTTTATCTACCTACTTTTCATGTGTCCCTCATCACAAGCAATTCAGAAGCCTTCATAGACAGGACATCAACAAACTCCTGAAATTTGTTTTTATTGACAGGACGTCACAAATGAGAGTGATTATGGAAGATCCATTTATGCGTCTCTTATTCTGACTCCTATCCTGAGTGTTCCTTTCTCCTTCACTCCCTCCCCCTTACCCTGAGTTTTTCTATAGTATATTTCTTTCAACTGTCTCCCTTCCCCATATATATCTACCAATCACTCTACATCCTCTCTAATTTTCTTAGGACTTCACTTACCGTTGCCCCTCTTTGTCCAAGGTATCTTTCTTCTAATATATCTACTTTTCATGCGTCCTAAAGAGAGAAAAGTTGTCTCTTTGATCCATAGATTGGTGACGACTTTCTCTAGTCCACAAACTAGAAAAAAGCGATCCACGTCGCATATCGCAAATATGTTCCTTCATTCATTGAAAGAATCTGCAAAAACAGCAGTTTATCCAAGAGAATGAGAAAACATAAAGGCGATATGCCTAGTGGATCTCTTTCTTCTAATTTGTTTCTCCTGCTGTCAAATGGAAACCATTCAATTGAAATTTATATTGCGAAAATAATTTATATTTCTCATAATAATATACATAGGCATCTAATTGATTCGGCGCGTATGAAGGAAATTCTAAACTTTTATACTTCTGATAGGCAATTCAACCTTAATCCCTTGATACGTATACTTCCTCTACTGAAAATTGTTGCTGCTTTCCTTTACCACCCCTCCTGATCCCATTCTGACTTGTAAATTTGTGTGCCCCTAAGTTAAACACCTCTGTATTCCATTAGTCCACCAGCCATTGCCGATGACGGAGGCTTCCATCGAAATCTGTCTTCGCTAATAAATTTATACTATCGCTGTGGTTTCTTTCCACCATTTACCTGTACGTTACTGTACTTCTTTGGATATATATAAATACATGTGTGTTATGAAAGAATTCAATAGCGATTTCTGGGATATGATAGTGAAACCAATGTATAGGAGCATAAAATTCATTTTTGAGCCTAGTTTTGGTATGAAGTTTACCATATCCTTTTCAGTCGTATACTGAGAATGTAATGACAGCAAATTCGCTACACATCCTCAAATTCACGAAAAAAAAACGGAGAAAAGTGTCATTAATCAAGGTGTGTAATTTTAAGATTATTAACTATATTGTTTACGATCAGGTACCTGGAATAGTAGTTACATTTAAATTGCCCTTCAGACAGAATGTAATTGTGAATTTCTCTTATTAGTATCGATTATAAAATTTTGCCTTTAGGAAATCTTGACAATTGTATATTGTTTGGGACTTTGAATAATTATTTTGGTGGTTGTAATTTAGAATGTGATTAAAAGTACTAAAGATAGTACTGCCTCGCCTGACATCACCTTTGAGTTCACGTATAGGTGAGAATGGGAGAACATTAAAAAAACGAATAAATCAGCCTAAAGCTTATGTCAGGCGAGGCAGTAGCTCCTATTCCCGGAACCTGGTCGGAAACAGTATATTTAATGTTCTTAGTACCAAACACCTTTCTCCAATATTTTTTCTCTTTAGGTGATTTTGAGGCAGTGTATCGACATTAGTATCCATTTCATTTTCTTACTATGCAACTGAAGAGGGTATAGTAAACATCATCTCAAAATTGTTTTGTGAATAAATTCTATGCTGCTATACAGACCAGAAAGCCTCACTGCAATAAACATATACTACCATAAAACAATGAACACAGGCTACAAGGAAAACGAGAAGATTATCAAAGCAAGGATACACCTCAACGTTGCCCAATTCATCCCTAAGCATAAAAGAAACTTAGTCATATGTTACACGACCAGAAAAACACGATCCCTCGTCATGAAGAACACTTGTCTCCCCGCGACGAACCTCCTACAAGATTCCAACCTATCGTATGAATACTCCTGCAATGTCGAAGACTGCGTTAACCGCAATAAGTTTTGCAATTCGGGTATAAAGAAACGAGATATAAGGAAAAGTGTTATATTATTATTCCTCGACTTCATGCACTTACACCACTTGTCCCTGAGGCTTTGAATTCATGAAAACCAGAAATCTCCCGAATGCTGTTCAATCCACTCCTGGACGGCGAGCTGGACATCTTCATCGTCGCCAAACTGGCATCCACGCATTGCAGGCTTGTGCTGGCGGAATAGAAATTAGTCGCTATGGGCCCGATCTAGACTGTAAGGGGGAGGGGAGCTCTTCGAATCAGCACTCGCGCCGAACAGCTTGTGAAACTCTGGCCTTGTGGACAGGGGCATTGTCGTGGAGGAGCAGGACACCACGTGTCAAATTGCCGCGCTGCTTCTGACGGATGAACTTCTTCAACCCAGCCAGTTCCTCGGCGTAATATTGGCCTGTGATGGTCCTTCCACGAGGCGCATAGTCCACCATCAACACTCCCTCAGAATCCCAGAAGATGGTGGCCATGATCTTACGGCTAAAGGTTTGGTCCGGAACTTGATGGGGATCGGAGAGCCCCTGTGCTTTCAGGCCCTGCTTTCGAGCTTGGTCTCGGGATCCCAGTGATGGACCCACGTTTCATCACCTGTCACTATACGTGACTCGAATCCCACCGGGTCTTGGTTGTACAGGAGCAGCAGCTACTTCGAACTTTGATGACGTTGAAGTCGATCATGGGGCGTGAGGTTTCGTGAGGTTTCTAGGGACTCAATGAGCAGAGACCTTGGTCATAGCCAAATTGTCGTGGATGATGTTGATAACACTTCCATGTGATATTCCAAGTTCTCCCTCGATTTCTCCGACCTTTACCCGTCGATTTTCGATGATCATCCTCTCACACGGGCCACATTGTCCTCGTTGGTCACGTCTGATGGGTGTCCTGGACGGGGGTCACCTTCAAGGGACTCACGACCATGGCGGAAGTCCCTATTCCAGTGAGCAATGGTTGCATAGGAAGGGGCGGTGTCAGTGTACACTGCAACCATGGCTACATGGATCTATTTTGCATTCTTGCTTTCCTTGGTAAAAAATTTGATCACTGCGCGGTGTTCAACCTTCTCAATTGTTGAAAAATTTTTGTGACTGACGATCTACGATCAGCTACTGCTTCTTAAATAGACGAGGCAGGAGCTTGCTTCTGCAGGTCTGGACTTGTCATAAGTTGTGCAAACACCCCCACAAACAGCTATCCCCCTTCCTCTGTTTTGCCCTACTGATTCGTAAAACTTAGTGACCGCCTTTCGTACATAGGGATGACTTCTACAAGCTTGTCGTGCAGGTTTACGATGCACCTACAGTTGGGGGCTATCAGGCGACATGACACAACCCAAAACACCTCCATCATCTTCCTGATCATTATAGCCGATGACTCCGAATGGCAGAGGCAGTTATGATCTTGCAACGCAGACCTTCAATAAATAAACAACTCCAGCCAGAGACAATCCTACCAACGACACGCCGCCAGAATCAGCAACGCCCCCTCAAGGAACCAGAATCCTTCGAAACCCTTTCCTCCTTTTGTTTAACCCAACATCAATTTTTTGTTCTCGAACATATTTTTAAACAAATCCATGTATTTTGATGTTAGTTGATTGGTTCGTTTCCTTAAACTAATGTTCAAAATGTTTCTAAACATAAATCTAGCCATGTATTTTTCGAGTTAGTTGATTGGTCCGTTTTCTTACCGTAATGTTGAAACATATTCAATATATTTTCCTGTAATAGCACGTTCACCATTTTTCCCCGAAGATGACCTACTATACGATCAGGTCGAAAGACGTCTAGGCTAATAAAGTTATGCCTCTTTCGAGCAATTTACCTCGCATAGAGCCATCTGTTGGGACTATAGTCAAAGCTATAAGAAAGCTGCAGCAAAAAGTAAACAATGCAGCCGTTGCTGTCGACTTAAATGAATCTTGCTTGTAAAATGGGCTCCTTCTAATATATATATATATATATATATATATATATATATATATATATTTATATATATAAGGCATACATTTAACATTTGAAATTAAAAGCAAAATTTTGATTTTCTCTTGAAATTTTAAATTACTTAAAATATGATATGTTACTTAATTTCTCAAAGTATCTTTTTTAGTAAATGTTCGAAGAATTTTAGGGAGCATGCATAATTCATCCAGTTTCTAAATCATCTTTATTTGTGATCATTATGGCCTCAAACGGTAACGAATCATATCTAACTGAAGGAATTGTCAATTAAAAGAAATGCACAAACACTAAAATATGTGTAAGTACAGTGAATACTGATTAGAAGTCTCTTGAAGTGACCGGTATCCTGCATGATACACAATGAACATATAATTTTCCCAGAAAGAGCTCAATGTCCCAGAATAAGGTGTTTAGAGTGAAATCTTTCCGAAATTAGCCCATAACCGCTTCAGACATTTCGCATCAATTAAATAGCAACAGCAGAACAAACATCTATATCGCGAGTGGGAAGAGAAGACCTAATTTATGGTCATGAAAACTCGAAAATATCTTAATCATTATTGAATCCAAAACGGAGAAATCTCTCTCTAAATTACACGAGTTACAAGATATCCCTGAACTGATGAATATTATGTCTTGGCTGGAGGCCGATTTGTATATTGGGAGTAGCCGCCATGTTTACTGATCCTTATTCTGAAGTTGAAAAGTTCTCTAACAAGGGTAGCTGGCTTGGCTGCCTGCACACAACATTGATATAACAAAGAGGATCTATGTTTATCGAGGTCCTTTTCATTTGATTGAGGAGTTATTTTGTATTTAAATTGTTAATAGGATTAAAACGGAAAGTGAACTAAATGCATCGCTTAAATAATATTGATTGGAAGTCACTTATCAGTTTGCTTGTTTTTTGGCGAATGTAACATATTTTAAAATTGGTTAAAATTCGATGATTTTTTATTTTAGCAACTATGATTTCTTTCTTTATTTACTTGTGATGGAAATAGATTAAATTTACAATGCTCTTTCAAAGTCATGATCTACTGATGGAAGTAAGACCTGTTTGAATAAAAATAATCAGTTCCAAGAAGTCTACGTGACAGAAAAAAACAAATTTAAGGAAAGTATCAGGAAGGAAATTTGTTCCAACCATTTCTCATAGGGTTGCGTCATACTTATGTCGAAAATTGATTGATGTTCAGCCAAACTTTGCTTCCAGTAGAAAACGTGACGAATGGAAATTATATATTTTGAGGAATTACGAAATTATCAATTGAGTTTTTTTTTAATTTACTGATCATATGTTCTTGGTAAGGTAGTTTGTTATATAATTTTTTCTTTAAAACTTGTTTATTGTTATTTTTGAGAAAATATTTTGTTACAATCCTGGATATGGTTTTATCGAAAATTTATATATGGTAGTGATTAAAATAGAAAAATATCTTAAATTTTGCACTTCTTTGTGAAATGAGCTTCAATTTCATCAAATTAGATAAGCACTGAAGACTAAAGTCTTAATACTCGCAAATTTAAATTGAGGAGGAATTCTACTTAAGAAATGTCTTGTGATTTTGTCGTGGTTGCATTTTTATAAAGTTACGTAATAAAATTTGATTCATGTCTAGTAACCTTATTGCCCCCACATGCAATCTGGTTATTTTCTGTTTCTAATATTTATATAAACAAATGAGCATGTCTTTTGTTAATTTTACATTATTTTTTAGTTCAAATGATTTCTTGATTTATTTATTTTTTTTCAAATTAGATTTCTCTTAATTTTAATTCATCATTCGGGTATCTTTTATATTTTATATGCGTATCTTACCAATATTTAATGTGGCTTAATATAACGAAATTTTGCATATTATAATTGCCCTTTAATTGTTTGCTTAATAATCACTAAATAAGTTTTTTTGTCTATCCTTTTAATGGTATACTCACTAATGATGGTCTCATTCATATATATAGTAATTTTTAACTGCAAGTTTCAATGATGTAAAACTGATTATTTTATCAAAGACAAGAAATTAATAACACTTTTCTAAAATTGGAATTAGTAAACGAGATTAGTTGACCAAATTGCCAATGTGTCCAATTTTCTGTTATTATAATGTCATTTCTCTCATTTTACATGAAAATAGGCCATGCATGGCCTCATCTACCCAATGTATTATATTCTAATTTTTTCTTTCCTATTTTTAATAGTTCCTTTTCCGCAGAATCTCTCCTTTATAATAAAATTAAGACTAGTATTTTTCTAATAAAAATTAAAGATAATAACAAAAAATTATGTGGCTTACACCGTAAGCTAGAGAATACACAAAATAATCAAAATTAATATCGCCGAAATTTTAATCTTAGGCGACGCAATCAACAAGAATAAGCCCATGCTGATATTGATATCGATCTATGAGAGTGACTTAATGTTCACTCGATCTTTGATTGTTAAGTCTGTACTTAGCATAATGGTATTTGATATTTTATATCTCATTAAGAGTTCCTTGTTTAACAGATAACCGGCTTTTAGCTACCGGTTTGGTGCAGGTGGGGGTATATTCGTTGATAGGGCTTGGCCACTTATATCATTATCAATGCGAACTGCAATGTTGTGTGTGAGCGCACTGCCCCGATTTGCGTCAAGTTTTAAAATAATTTTTGACATTATTTTATTCTTTTTATCCTCATGTTTGAAATATTTCAATATATTTTGCATATAAAAAATAACAATATATTTTCTGGCTAATATTTCCTCGTTAAGATTATGATTGAAGTAATCAAATTATTGTTTAGCAATATTGGGAAATAGCAAAGAAGTTTTATGACTTTTAAAAAATATTTACTTCCTTTTGAACCCTCATCCCTTGTCATCAGTCTAGGGACTATTTTAAAAAGTGATGCACCGTTAATTTGCAGGAGTAATAATAGCGGAGTCAAATATGTGTTCAATTTCTTTGATGCTGCTGTAATCAATTTTTTATTTCGTTTAAAATATTTGAGAGCAACACAAAGCAAAAAATATTAACAGAAGAATATTTAGATTATTTTGTTGCATGTTTGCGAAAGGAAAAGGAGGCTTTTTATCATCCAGAGAAATTTGCTCGTAAGAATTTAATTTGGGCACCTCTAAAATCTATTTAACATAGTAAAGTCTAATTAAGGCTGCTCTGTATGCAATGTGTCTCTTTGTCTTTAGTATAGTATAGAATGGTTTCATCATATATATCAAGCATAAATTAGAAAGAATGCATACTATTTATATGAGGGTGATTTTATTCCTACATTTCTGATTTTAAAAGAAAACCTCCCTAACAAAGCTTTTAAATATTAAAAAAATAGGTCCCAAATCGAATTGTGAGATAATTACAAAATCACCATATTAAGGTAGATGTTTAACAATATTCAATATCGGTAATTGAATCGAGTATTAGGAGTAAACTTAAACGATATTTGTCGAGTTTTATGAAAATCTAATTTCAATGTTACTTTATTTTTTTTGCCACACTGAGATACAGGGCCTCTAATTTATTATATATAGGCATATATCGTTAAGCATGATAGCTTCGAATCATCTGAAAAGTGATTTTCTAGCCTATAAGATAACATCTGTATAGGTATATATTTGGCTTATCTGAAGTTTGTAAGAGGGGTTAAGTTTCGTTTCCTTAGGGATGTAAGTCGACATCTTACCACTATTATCAAAAGGAAAAGGAGACTTTTTGTGGATACATCGCATATTCAAACCAAGTTTTGTGAAAGTCTTGACTTTTTTATTCTCTATTCCCATTGAATGATGGCTTTAAAAAAGCTATTTTTTCTTTATATCACTTCCTTAATTTTTTTCGATCGGCGAAATTCGTGCGTAAAGTAAACAAGGAAACTCAGCAAAATGCCAGCAAATACTTAGCTACCAACTTGTAAAAAAAACTTTTCTTATTATATTGTTAAAAATAAAGAAGGCAAAATCGTTAAAAATATAATTACAATGTAAAATATTTTCAACCTACAACGCACCTCTCTATATTGAACGACAAATGAGTACTAATCAAACCACCATGTTAGGCTTTTAAATAGTACTATAAATCTTTCAAATGGAAATAAATGAGCGAATTTTGAGTGGGAAGAAAAGGGAAGAATTTATTTAATAAAGAAGCGATAGGAGTGCGGGGTTCATTCAGTCCTCATTCTTCACTAAATCGGGAGGCATGCGTTGTTTGGTTATAGTTTGAATCAGCAATATTCGTAGAGAGCTTTTTTAATTTTTTTTAACCAACAAATGGGTAAAAACTGGAGAAGAAAGTGCTAGTTATACGGTGTGATCCCCCATAAATAGAACGAACAAATCTTTCAATAAAGCTGCCAATTTTTATTCATTTCTTTTTCAGCTTATACAAGTCGACTTTGTGCATAAAATGTTGGAACACTTTTCTTCCCAAATATTTCACTAACAAATCATAATCTGTAGTGCAAGCAAACTTTCGAAGAAAGTTTGGGTGTCTCATACTCCATCAAAAAGCAGAATTTTTGAATGCCGTCTTAAGTTCAGAGACTATTGGCCTGCGCAAAAGCTTAATTCAAAAGGCCTGAGAGACACTTATTCAGGTCGGAGGGTGAGTGCTAGGAGAGAAAGGAACATCGATGCTCTACAGAACTCCGTGGGGCGGAACCCCAAAAAATCATTTCGACGACGCAGTCAAGAGCTGGAAATCTCCCGAGAGTCTTTGAGCAGTATTGTTAAACTAAACCTTTATTTCTATCCTTACCAGATGCAAATAAAGCAAAAACTTAAGCAATCGGACATGGAAAACTCGTAGCCATGTGTGAATTGTTTTGTGACACAATCGAAGACAATATAGACTTCTTGGGTCATGTTTGGTTCTCTGACGAAGCGCACTCTCTACTGTCAGGACATGTAAACAACAGAAGTAATGTTTATTGGGATACAGTCGCACCAGAGGATGTGTTACAGAGGCCTAAACTATCAACAAACTGCACAGCAATATCTACAATTGAAATAATCGGTCCATATTGGTTTAAAGACGAAAATGAGAGACCTCAAACGGTGAATACGGAGCGCTAGGTGGCAGTGCTGAGGAAACTATGTGGATCACTGGGACGACGCATGGGGATAGATCAAGATGAACAGTGGTTTCAGCATGATGGGGCCACCACTTACACATCAAATTACTCCCTGCCTGTCTTAAAGAGCGATTTCAGGAGAGACTGATTAGCAGGAGGTGTGACATTAAGGGGGTACCGTATTCATCGGACTTGAACTACCCCAGATTTTAATATGTTGGTGTATCTCAAGGATGATGTGTACCAGAACAACCCTCAAGCGATTGGTGAACTGAAGGCAGCAATGAAAACAAAAATTATGTAGCTCCCCAGAGAGAAATGTGTTCGAGCAATTTACAATTTTGTGGTACGTATGCAAGTTTGCCTCCAACGCCGCGGAGCTCATTTGGAGCATATTTTCAGAAGAACATGTCTCCTATGCAAAGTGACCGAGATAACTGAAACATTTGGAAATGATCGTGCACATACTGAAATTTAAGTCCTGCAAATTTCCCAAACTTTGCAAGACCTTTGTAGGGTTTACCAAAACTTTATGGGTTTACGTTTTTTGGGGGTCAGCCGGTATAAGTAATTAAATTTAGTTCAACGCGCACGGCTTTTCCGGTTGATCGAATGCAAATCGGGTGTACGTTGAATAGCCACCTGGCCGTAAAAAGATTGGCATAATTAATCTTAATTTACCTTTTCAATCCTATATTGAATATGTAAACTGAAACGAATAAATATATGAAAAAAATTGGATGACTCTCTTTAATATGAGACAAAAACTTTTACTCCCTGAAATGTACCGAAAAGATTAAACACATTCCCACTCAGAGCCAAGGTTAACTCTCTCTCTCTCTTTCACTTTCTTCCTCAATCATTGTGAGTGGTAGACATTAGTTAAAATACTTACGAGCGCTGCAATAGAAAATAAATTCAAATGAATAATTAATGTTTGAAACATAGTTAATGAAACCTTTAGGGATCCTGAGCGCCATGCCATATATCTGATTGCTCGGCGATTCCCTTTTCTCATCGTGTCACGATGTTCTATCGCAAGATTACTGCTATTTGAATCGAATCTTTCAGGAACTTTAAGATATTATAAGGATTTATTTGCGATAAATGATAGCAAATTTTGAATTTTTATTGCCCCTTCCCTATCTAGAAATTATGAACTAAAACTTATATTTTTCCCGTTAAGTTCAAAGTGGACTTATTTTCAAACTAAATAATAAATATATTTTTTTAATTGGAATTCCAAACTAAATAATAAATATATTTTTTTAATTGGAATTTTTTTCATTTAAAACGAGATTTTGCTCTTTGCAATTCTTATTTCGTTTCAGACTGCGGAAGCACTTACATATACGTAGACTGAGCTAAATTTGCTATCTTTCAATATGTCTAGTTTAATAAGATTCGTATTGATCAGTATTTGATGAACAATCGGCATAAATTATCATTAGCAGAAATTTTTTCTGATCTTAACCCAGCCACAATGAACATATCATAGCATAAATCTAGATTAGCTTACTCAAACAAGTTTAGTTATGACCAAATGGATTTCAAGATTGGCTAAAAGGTTACAAGGACTAGTTTCTCTTTATGTTGATAAATATTGAAGTTAATTAATGATCCTCTACAATTTCAAGATTTTAAAATTCAAAATAAAGTTATATACCCCTCAGTCTTTTCATTGTTTTTTGATTAATCTGGATTTTCTCCCTTTAAAATTAATCAGAAATCAATATGGGCGGCCATAATTTATTTCCTTTTAGTCGTAAAGGGCAGAAAGGTTTTAATATCCAAAGAAAGAAGAAAAATTAAGCCCCATTATCTTATATCATAAAGTTATTATAATTTCTTACCGATTTATTACTGAGCTGTACGACTGGAAACCAAATCGGCTCTGTCACCAATATGTGCTGATAAACTCCCTGGAGCCAAGGGATCAAAGAATGGACGTGTATAGTGACCGCGTAAATTGGTTTCTGGATCATATATAAGGCAAAGTGAAAGGAAAGAAAGGCAATTATTAAAAAAATTGCTTGGCCATGTTAAAAGAAAATATTTCTTACAAAATTAAAAACTGATTATAAAAGCACGCCAAATAGTTATTATTTTAAGATAATGACGGGGAGAAAATAAATAGATTTTTTCCTGCTCGGCATCATGAAAATTGCTTTGGAAACTGGCATTAATTTGCCGCCTAATGAACAACTTTGCCATAAAGCATGACCGTAGCGATTGCTATAATTCCCTTTAATGGGTATAATGGCAAAATACGAAGGTAGACACGATTTTTAGGGATATTTCGTTTGGTGCCCAGACAATTACAAAAGCACGCCAAATGGCTATTATTTGGAAATAATGACAAAGGAATAAAATAAATAATTTTTTCTTCTACTTACATTCACGAAAATTGCTTTGAAAATTGGTATTAATCTCAGCATAATGAACAACTTTTCTTTAAGGCGTGACAATATCTGTTTTCAAAATCCTCTTTATATGGTTGCAATGGCAAAATCTGAAGGTAGATACACTTTTGAAGGCTATTAAATTAATCTATGGATAGAGATCCTTGGTGTTAGATGGGGAAATTCCTTAAGGAATTTCCTTAAGGAATTTAGATTACTAAAGTCTATCCATTACACTGGACAACATCTACTTTAGTGTCTACGTTTTCTTGTGGATTTAGAACAATTTTAGTGTCCTTAAAACAAAAGTCAGATTAGATTTGCTATATCGGATCAATTATAGATTTATTGCCACATGATTTTTTTACGATGTTATTTTACATGTTCAGGTATTTTCCGATTATATAATTCAAAAATCTTTTATCTTTTTTAAATAAACGGATGGTGAATAGATTAAAAAGCGTTAATTTTATACTCAAAGAAATTTTCCCTTTACGGGTGGATGTAATGAATTCGGTTAGAAGATCTGGCAAAAATAAGCCCGATGTATTCTAATGTATCTACCGCTTCAGAGATCAAGAGTTTGGAAATTCAAATAAGGAAGTAGAACTGGAGTGGAAATTGGAAAGACTTTGTTCCTGTCGTGTAGAACTTTCTTGGTGACAAGAAGGCCAGAAATTACATTAAGCTTGTCACCAATATGATAACTTCTTTTAGAAACTTTAGGTTCAACATTAGCTTCAAAATGCATTACTTATTCTCAAATATTAAGAATATGGGATCAATAAGGAAAGAGAAGACCAAGAGTTTTCATCATAAGATAAAAGAGATGGAGTTCAAGTACCAAGAACGATTGGATGCGCTTATAATGGGCTGACTAGTGTTGGACTCTGAAGAGAAACAACCCTACCTCTGAGCAATAAGTGATTTCAAATAAACGGAAGCTCATGACCTGAAGTCAGAAAATTGATAAACTAATATTAAATTTTCATTATATTATATTTATCATTGTCTACACACGATTCAATGTAAATTAATAAATTTGTAACATTGTTTACTAAAATGAGTTAGAAAACGATAACGGGACACTTAACGTGGCAAACACCAGCAAGACTTTGAAATTTAAGAAGATTGTACCAAATAGTTTGGGGGACACCGCAGTCGTCGACTTAAAGTGCGGGCGAGCTTTTCATCAAATGGCGCTACGTCTCACGAGTGTGCCTAATTCCGAACAGTCGTGGCGCAATGGCACACAATTTTAAGCTCACCTCGGGCGTCTCCCAATTTCTATGATAGCTAGCAATTAACGCATAGGAGAGAAGGCAACAATATTTAAATATTACTTTTAAATATAGATATCTATAGATTTAGAAACACTGAAATTCTGCTAACCATAAGACAATGAATTAAAAACACAGAAGAGAATTGTAGCGAAATATGGACCAACAATATATCCATATCATGAGCAATTTCAAATTGAGCAACGAGGTTAAGCTAGGCATGATAGCTGGTGTTTTGGGGGCCCTTCAATATAATATAAACTTGCAAGGAAGGGTCTAGTGTAGTATAAACAAGTATGCTGCTGCTGAATTCTAGAGGATTGCGTGGTCCCTTTTCCATAAGCCACGCAGGAGTTTTTAACTTAAATACAAATGATTGAATCTGTTCCGTAATGTTGCGTATCATACTGCTTATGAGTATCATTAGCAATTTTTTATTTAGAATACCAAAGTTCTGTAACTTCGAGACATTTTTACCCGGTTTATTTTACCATTTTCTTTGATGACACTCTATTCATTTTGGGGAGGGACCAGAGATGGCTTTGATCGTTTTCAATTCTATGAAAGTAAATTAATAGCGTAAAAAAAGAAGCAATTTTATATATTGATTAAATTAACATTATTTTTCATTCAAATATTTAATTACCTCTTATAGTATATATTCATGTATCCGTGAGAAAATACATAATGGATTTAATGGAATCTGTAGAATTGTGGAAATTAATTGAGCAACTAGTCAAAAAATTTCACGTTACTTTCAAACTTTGTACCTCACCTTAATTAGCCCTTAAACAAAAACAAGAACAGGCTTCAGGGATTTAACTTTTTTGAAACGATCGTCAGTTTATACAAATGAATTTCTTTCAAGCTCTCTAATCTTTTTCCATCATATTAATTTCCCTTTCCCTCTTCAAGTCGAAAATCCATTTGAATATGCGCAAGGGAGAATTACATACTCGTATCTAGCAGCCATTCTTCTTACTGGATTGCAGGATAGATATCTCGCTGGCTGTAAATATATTTTTAAATCATTATTTTATTTGATATAAAATTCTCTTTATGGTTAGCTTTATTACAGAAGTGAAGTTTTGTGCATGCGCAAAAAATCACCCAAATTACCCAGTAAACATTTAACCAAGATTGTGAGTTGTTTATAGTTTGAGAATTTCGAGGTGAATGGGCACAATTATATCTTTTTTTTCTTCCATAAGTTATGCATTACATAATTCAAAATTAACGTGCTTTCCATTTATTTATATTTTACTCATCATCCCACTCCCACTATGCCTTTTTTATTTTCTCCATTGGGTATCTATTAATTTACTTTTACTGGTAAAAATATTTTTTGTAAAATGCAAATGAATTCTAAATAGTATAATCAAATCATAGTGATGAAAATTTGTTAAGCAATTTAGATACGCTAACATTTTGATTAATGATGAATTAAACAAGTAAATTAGTCATTTCCTTAATATCATCTATAATGATGTGCTGATTATAAATATTAGTCTGGCTTAAGTAGATAGAATTTTAAGATACGTTTTGGTAAGTACTTTTATCATCAAAATTAACTACAGTGCCAATGGAGTGCAAATAAAATCAGAGTTCTGGAATTTAACACGATAAACCTAAAGAAAATGAACTTTTATGAAATATTCAGCATATAATAGTGGCATCGCTTTCACCTATTTCATTCAATCCCCGTAAGGTATGTCTCCCATTGCCAATAATGTAGGTAACAGGTTCGAAACTTTTGTTTAAGGATATGCAAAAGGTTTCACATTTCTTTTTTGTGGACTTAACAGAGACTCGATGCCTAGGGTGAGGCAGCCTTAAAAACCTCTAAATTTACTACCCAAAATTAATTATATAATTATTTTCAACTCAAACTTAGAGTGGAATAAGCACTTATTTTTGGTCCCTCGGTTGCAAATTCTCCTAATCAATCAGTCCTGTGTATCTTCACGAATAAGTGGTAAATAAATTCTTTTCCCTCTTATTATAAATGTTTTAATTTAACCAATAAAGATAGGGTATAATGTAAAGGATATATATATTTTACTATTTTGATTATATTTATTTGTATTTATTAGCATTTTTCTATTCCTATTCTTTATTTAAAATTAATATTTGTATTATTTTATTATTATTTTATGAGTTTGCCGGTATTTTTGGGTTAGTTTCTATCCAGATGCGAACCCTGGAGCGTCGATCCTACAAGCATTGAACCACCGCATACCTCGATATGACTAAGTGGACAGATTTTGGTTTTCTTTAGCGAAGGCTAAAGTAGTGCACTTTTGAAAAAATTCAAGGCTCCAACCCGAATTTGACTTGTGATTAAACGCAGTTTGCCTGGAAAGTATTTATTATTCGTGCCTCCTCCATGGTCTTGTTTTCGATCGACGCCATACCTAGGAAGCTCATATTCGCAGCCTTATGCTCCGTGGCATTGTGCACCTTGGTTCCTGATAGGGCTACTGCCTTGCTATTATATCGATCTTTTGTGCTTTGCTAACTTCACTAAGATGAGAGTTGTCTGCAGTCGCAGCCGAGCCTGTATTGCTTATCTTGAACTCGATCAAAAACACCGGTCTTCTCCAGCTAAACTTAAAGCTGGATAGATACCAGTCGGTCTACGCCATGCTTAGTTCATACTGTGGCGCTTGTAGGACTGTTTTTGCAGCCAATCTCGACGGTGCTTTTTCAACCAATAGACGAGTCTTAATTTAAGCCCTTTGACTTTAGCACTAAAAAATATTTCGAGAGTTTGGTGTAACTCTCGAACCCGTAGCACCTCTGGTTATACCGAGGACGCCACCCAAGAGGCTACAATTTTCACTATTTTTCGCTAACGCTGGATCCGTGCTAGTGCTAAAAGATAGCTCCGAGGCCTAGAGAGGAGTCGGCTTCCTCAATTTATCTCCTCTGTTAGAATTCAGCAGGGCTCTTTTAAGACCTGCACCTGTCTTTACGGCAAGCTGGTTGTAATACAGCACTTAATAAGAAAGGAAACGCGACATGCATGGTTCAGTTAACTGATTCCGATTTTTAGCGACTCACATAGCACCCTGTGCTTTTGGAACAATGCAACCATACACGAATTGCATATGTGCTCTCTCTTGAGTTGACTACATGTCCACTCACGATGCATCACTATCCAGACAACTACTTGATTGAGGTATACGGAATCCTTTCGTGCAGGACTCCGCACCACCTGTGCGTAAAAAAGAATTCAGATTAGCAGGTGTTTTAATAGCCTATAACTGGGAAACCAAGCATTTCCGGCATAAGTTGATGAGAACTATTCTGATTATTTATAAATAGGGAACATAACCCCGAATTTATGCATGGTTATAAAACATACGCTTTGTCAATGATATACTTATATGTGGTTTGTTAATTGGTTATTTAAAGCATTCATGCCTTTGTTTTCTGTAAATTTTTAGGTATTTTATTCAAGCTTTTCTACTGAATTTCTGCACTTATGTGAATATTGCTCGCTCCGCTTGCCGTAGGTGGTGGAGCCTACTGCTTGAATAAAACGCTTGTGTGTAGAGTTTCTGTTCTGAAACCTAAATATCCTACTGGTCTCCATATGTTTTTCTTCTATTTTGTTGCATATATTTCAGCCTTTTTTTCCTACAGTTAGATTTAATGTATCTATTTCAGCTATTTTCTATTATCTCTTATCCGTTTTTCTTCTCTTTTTCTTTTGTCATCCACGTTTTGTATATGTAAGCACCCATTTGTAATTAGGGCATAAAATGAGGCGAATAAATCGCGTAGAGGGTGGGACTCATGTACTCCACTTGTGGGACCCCCGTCTGTAAACAGAAGGTCAGTCTCTCGTGTTCTTTGATGGAGATATAGGTTATCCTATTGGTCTAGTTTTAGGTTCTAATATTTAAGTCTTTCAACCCAGACCTAGTCGAAGGCCTTTACCACATCGCAGAGGACCAGGTCCACGTAACATTTTGATGACTTCGCCTGCTCAATCTTCTCTTTCAATATAGCTATTACCATAGCCGAGTCACTCTTCTTTCGAAAACCCTACTGGTGCTCGTTGTATTTACAGTATTTTTCCAGAAATTTGACTAATCTTTTGGTTAATATCTTTTAAAGGCCTTGACCAAGAAAATTTAGCAGGGATATTATCCTATAGCTGGAAACTAAATGAGATGGCTTCTCTTGTTTCAGTAGCAATACCATCTTTTCTATCTTCATTTATTCTAAGAGCCCGCCTGGGTTGAGATACCTATTTAATAAGTCGCTTATGGCTCTTATTATATTTCCGGAGACACTCTTGTAATTATATTTCGTGAGACCTGTCCTCCTGGGTAAATAAGGTAATGTCACTTTTCAGCTCTTCTTCAGTTTTGCTAGCTCCTAGTCCTTCGTTCTCTTGCATATTATAATCCAAGGGATTCATTCGCCTTGCGATATAAAACAGTCGAACTAAAACATGTTGCAGTGTATTATCGAACCTCCACAAAATTACGCACCTTGACGCGATTATTAATTTCCATATAAGTCTTGGAAGTAAATGCCTCACCGAACTTGACACGAGACCTTTTACCTCTGCCCAACTAACACAAAGAACAATTCTTACTAAGCGTTTCACGGTCGGAAAGGATAAAATTCCGCTTGAAAATAAATGAGATGTACAGTCTTTAAAAATTACAGACAATAACCATACACTGTAAATAGAAAATGGGTAAAAAAAATGTAAAAGATAATTTCTCTGTACCTTATTAATAGCAAAAGCCCTATAACCTCTTAAAAAAGAAAAGAAAACCATTAAAAGACATTACAAAGATCCTGTAAAGACCCATCTAAACCTAAAAACCTTGTTTATAATATATATATATATATATATATATATATATATATATATATATATATATATATATATATATATATTATATATATAGGGGAAGTGAGCGGCAAGGTCAATTGAGTCAACTTCGCTCGTCTCCTAGCAGCAGCACACGAGGGGGAAGATAAGCAAACGGTGTTCCCAATCGAGTGCAATTGGCCATTAGTATAATAAAGAGGGCTGCCGGACTCTGTGGCTATGAAATAGACTGTATTCACAATAATCTTTAATAATTACATTACGTATACGATATTTACAAATGGAAAATATTGCAAACAGATACTTAAGTTATACAAGAATCAGAATATAAAATTTCTGAGAGCGAATAGATAAACTCAAATATGAGCACACACTTTATGAGTTGACTTGTTAAGAAACCTTAACTGGTTCGCTGCAGCCTAGCTTGAAGGTTGATGCTTTATTAAACGACGCGGGGGATGGATAATTTAAAAGGTATATCGTAATAAGTGGAGTTTAACTTCGAGGAGTTAATTCGAAGGAGTACTTGCGCCATACGAGGTTAAAACCGAATCCAAGCATAGCCAAATGAATGGAGCTAAATTCCTTTAGTGAGAATTCTTGCCTTCGAGCTTAAGAAGGGGGAACAGAGCTGAATCGAGAAAACGACTTCTCTCTTGCGACTATGCTCTGCGTTTCTCGACATCTTGCGTGGCCTTATGGCTTCTCGGCCTCATGGCGTTATTAACCTTTATTTCGGACATAAATTAATTGGGAATTTAAAGGACAAAGGTGTAATTGAGTTAAACACAAAGCGAATAAACAATGTAATTTTGGAATATCCAAATCGCGCTGTCTCTCCCAGAGTGAGTTCCCTGCCAAGATGTGTAAATTCTTCCTGTGAGCAGAAAATGCATTTCACTCTTCATTCTAGTCTAACAGTTTTCTAACCTTACGTTTGGTATAAGTGGATGATATGGACGTGAAATTTGCTTAGATAATTGAGAGTGAGCAGCAAATTTGTCATGAAAAATTGTGATATCGACTAATACATAATTTCATTTCCGCCTCTTTTTTATATAAATGATAGAACCAATTAGATATAATTTTTTATTTTAAAAACATTTTTGCTACTAATATTCTTAATAGGAATGTTATTTTGCTGAGTTATTATAAATATTTTCACAAAATGAAAAAAACTTACTTAAGAGAGTATCGTAACGAAATATGACGTATTCAAAGATAGGGGATGCAATCCTCTGACTAATGATAAATTTAGAAATTCTAATCGAATAGAAAATAAAATACATTTGAGTACGATCCTAATCTAACCCTAATTGACGTTCAATTATTTATGAGTAGTGCAGAAGATTTTCCATCCAAAGATTTTTTCAATTTTTCGTCCTATAAATATTAATATGAAACCTAGGCCAAAGATGGTCAATTAATAAAACTGAACAACTTTTTTAAATTGAAGTTGTCATATTTTACTATGAATACTCAGAAATTTAATGAGTCGGTAGATTTTAATATCAATTTTTTTTTATAGATTTACTAAACAATAAAAAACAACAGTACGTTAATGGATTGGCCCTTTTTGTCAAGCGCGCATGAACACTCAATGAAAGCAAATCACTCATTGACGATAGCAAACCTATGTAAGTAAAAGAAATTCAGCAGATCATGTAAAAGTAAACCCTTCTAGTATACAAATTTAATATGAGGAAGAACAAAACTAAGCTTATAATAATCCATTTTTTGCAAATGAGTATGAGGAGCATTATTTCAGCCTCTAAAGCCCTTGCAATAGGCGATAAGATCATAATGATTTATTTAGTTAGCAAGAATGACATTTGCGACTGTTGTAAATTTCTATTCAGAAATAATATTATTTTATATATACAAAACAAATTTCGTTAAAGAGAGCGGATACTAAAACTTAAATGTAGCACCATCGCTTTTTTCTTAAATAGGAAAGCATATATATTTTGCCTTATTCAACACCAAATCCTGGTTGCAAGTTAAATGATCTCATGATTAAAATTAATTCGAAAGAGGTAAAGACGATGGTTTAGGTAATCGAAATTGGAAAAGCGCAAAACATTACCATATTTATCCTTCTTGAGAGAAAGAAGTAGACAAGAACTTGAACGTCTTTTGTACGATATTTCGTTATCCATTATTCTTACAAGGTTTTTCTCCACAGTTTATTCCTTCTTTTGATTGATAAAATTATTAACGGAAAAAAACTACAATTAAATATAATAGGAATAATAAACGAGAGAGGCAGATCCCACCTTATAATTATTTTAAATTTCAGTCATTCATCTATCACCAGGAGTTGTAATTGCAAAGAAAATACCAATATAAAGAATAGGCTAAAACCAAATATTAAGTCCGCAAGAGAATTATGTTTTTACTTCATCTGGTGATTATGTAATGCATTTCAATAGGGTTTTAAAGATTCTATTGAATTTTCATGAAGCATATAGTATCAATTTTAATCTTTTTTTAAATATGTATGTTACATATTCGTATTATAGCTTCTCAAAATGGATGAGTGCTCTAAACATTGAAAGATTATATTTACTATTAGAGCTGTTTGCATCGTTTTGTCATCCGTAGAAAATGTTATGTATATACATTAGGGTGGGTGATTTTCCACTTTTTTCGACTCTATTTGATTGGCAGTGCGGAAAAGATACCTGGGTGGAAATAAATATCATGAGGACAAACAAACGCTAGTTTGTTTTTACAGCGTAAACGGATACGTTCCATATGGTCCGATACTTTACCCCCTTTCCTTTGACACACTGCCCCAAATATCCTTCCAGCGTCGCTCGCAAAGAATGATTGCAATCAACAGATTTCGTAGTCGGCAAAATAGACTAAATTTCACTTTTTGCGTACATAAACCATAGGCGACATTGGTCACAACGTTTAAAATTTATACGCTAGGAGAGAAGCTTAAAGGTGGGTCTTCGTCTTCCCTGTCCCTCAGAGGATAATCGGTGTATATATAGTTTGATCTGGAGAAATGAAATGAGAATTGAAGTAGCAATCGAGATAAAAAGACGGGTCACGCAGGCAAACTGTGATCAAGAAGACAGTGGAACCGAGCGGAATATTTTTTCACCAGGCCTTTCCTTTGGTAACTTAGAATAGTAGACCAGTAGTATCGAGAACCACTCTCATAGAAAACTTATACGAATTTGGTTGCATATGTCCCATTAGCGTACATCGGTGTTTTTTGGACGGACATAGATAAAAATGTCCTCTTTCAAAAGATTCCACTAACAAGACCAAACTCTTGCACTAGCAAGCAAAGAACTAATTGCCTATGTCTAGGAACAAGAAGAGAGACAAGTGGAAAGAGAAGAAAGAAGAATTTAGAGGGAAAGTGAAAAGGAAGAAATAATAATACAGATGGAAGCAGAAGAGAGAAAACGAATACCCGCAAATAAAAGAGCATTGAACAAGGATCAGTTGGAAGTCAATTCTGTTTGATCCTAGGTGAGAGCTAGGCAGATACCTACGATTTAAATCTCAGCATATAAAGATATCGAAGACTTGTGTTCGTCCTGACTCACTTCTAGAAAATCTTTTTTGTGAATCTTGTGGACATAAAAACAAAAGGAGCTCCAGATTACTGCCTCTACTTAATACCTGTCTCCATGATTGATTTATCTCGTTACCATCCGAGCCTTCTGAGGATTATTCTACCCTTATGCCTGAGCTACTGGCCGCAATTAATCTAAATCCTAAGGAGTATAAGATAAATTTAGACATGCTAGAATTCAGCCTGGTCAAACATACCGTCAATTTAGCGCTATCTGCGAAGACATATCAAATTCTGGCTGGATTCAGCAAAAGTGAGGAATGTGTTCGACTCTCTGGTCGTTTCATTCCTAATAACCAATTATTGGATACCTTGCCCCCAGAGATACGAGCAGTCGTCGAGGACAGGCGAGCCGCTACGTTTAATGAGGGCGTGGAGGATGCGGATCTGCATGATTCCAACCACAAACTATATCCGCGAGAGTTTAAAGAGAACCAGCCCTTGTCTCCAAAGAAAGGTGGGTATCTCCAGAAACCCCAGCAAATCAATCACCCTAAATTTGTCAAGATCTCCGCACCTCCAAACCCAAATTCTTTTTCTCTAAGGATCAGAGAGAAATTAAGCTCCTAATTAATCTAAACCCCTCGTCTTCGTCATACCCCAGAACCTCGTTACGTTTTTAATTGTGGCACCCTAGGTCACATTAGTTTTCATTGCCCCCAAAATTCAAGGATTAGGTCGTCCTTGAGTCAACAAGTGCACAACATCACTTCATCTCTCCCCAAAGAACAATCTCCTGCCTTAGCGTCTCCTTTGTTCACATCGAATTCTCCTGAACAACAGTTGAACTGTTTGTTTAATAAGAGTTCTCCCGGAGGACTAAAGTTCGAGATAAGATCAGTAAATGGATGCCGAGTCTCGACATAGGTACTCAAAACGGAGTGTACCTGTTTCGTCGTATCAGATAAATTGCTTCAAGAGTCAGCCCCAGGCACCAGAGGTTCACGGTCATCCAGGATTTCCTGGACAGACCAAACAAGCTGCCCTTAGTCAGATGCCACATACATTGTCAGTATTTCACTGACTTAACCGAGGTAGTGGCAGCGCCTATTAAATTTTGTTCTGTCTTAATAGGCCAGAGCAGGCAACTCTTCCCAAATCCGGTGCGTCAGCCTGTATTCACACAGATACAAGCAACTAAGAGGTCTGCAGCCCCGACCCCTTTATCTCCTCCTGAGAACCCGGGAAACGAAGAGCTTAATTCCCTCGCATTCGCTATCGCCCCAAAGGACTGTCTGATTCTCCAACACTGTGAGAGAAGGCTGCGAAAAAGGAAATAGAATCTGTTCGCGGGAACAAAAATTTAAATACATGATGGAGAATTTTATACTATTCCGGACGACGGCTGAAGTAACCTCCCCGTCTTGTAAAGTCTTTTGCATTCCTTGGTGTTACTCCCAACGATATTAAAAATTGCACATCATGGCTTATTGGCTGGATATTTCAGTACAAGCAAAACCTCTCTACATATTTTTAAATACTTCTTTTGGCCACTAAAGAGATCGCCGTATAGTGCCAGTCATGTGAAACTGTGCCAGAAGGCCACAGCTAAAGGCCAGGTACAACTGGCTCCCCTACAGGAAAACCCTGTCATTACGGAATCCTTATTCAGAGTGGCTATAGACTTGGTTGCGCCCATTCATACCCCGTCTAGCAAAGGGCACTCTTATATCCTGACTTTGGTAGACTGCGCCACTCGATTCCCTGACGCAGTTGCCCTTAGAAAAATTGAGAGTATTTCCTCTGGAGAAGCCTTCATCTCGATTTTTTCCCGAGTCAATATTCCTAAAGAAATCCTTTCAGATCGATGCAGTCAGTTCACGTCGGAACTGATCGAATAAGTGGGCAAGTTACTCCTCATTAAACCCCTCTTTACGACCCATTTTCACCCGTCCGTAAACGGGATGTGGGAAAAATTAAATGGTACGCTGAGGCACTGTTGAGAAAGCTCTGTCAGGCTCAGCCTCAAGAATGGCATTGGTACCTACCAGTCGCCCTCTTTGCGTGCCGAGCGATCCCTTTCCGAACTCCAGGTATTGCCCCCTATGAATTGTTGTACGAACGTAACGTCAGAGGACCTATGAGCATCCTTGAGGATCTCTTCACTAATCCCCAATTAGATGAAGAAGTTAAATCCTCCTACGCATCGCATATGTAGACGAGCTGCGGAAACGCTTGAAGTAATCAGCAGAGTAGGCCACTCAAACGCAGTAGTAACAATATTTAGCCTGGCGACTAAATATTGTTACTAATGCCTACAAAGACGAATAGGTTACTCTCCCAATGGAAGGGTCCTTTCACGGTTATAGAAGCTCGTGGCCCAGTTGATTACGTGATTGAAATTCCCAGAGGTCATAAACTGTATCACCTAAATATGCTGAAGCACTATCACCGCCAAGCGTGTATAAATAATATTGTGACGCTAGATGAAGAAGGAACCGTGGAAGCTTTATACCCATGTGAACCTCTTCGAGTGGTAAACATGGTGTGCGTAGAGTCGGATAACGAGTATCCTCTACCTTCATTATCCTTTTCCCAGGACGACCCATCCACAGAGTTATATTTAAACCCCCACCTTGGCCCGCTCAGAAATTCCAAATTGTCGTCTAATTTTTTTTGCACTTGAATTTCGCCCACTCTATTACCTTCTTTAGAACGGTTACGTTCCATATGGTCCGCTACCTTACCCCTACCCCTTTGACACGCTACCTCAAAGATACTCGCAAAGAAGGATTACAATCAGCAGATTTCGTATTCCGTTAATATAAACATAGGAGGGTAGGAAAGCCTTTAGAATAAAAATCTATGGACCGGCTCACTGTTCCCTACGTTTGTTTGTCTATTTTCACCAAATAGACAAAATTTTACATTTTCCATACGTAAGCCAGAAGGGCGAATGATCATAACGTTGAAAATTTATGCCCTAGGAGAAAGGCTTTAAGGTAGGCCCTCGTATCCCCTCTACTTCCCATAGGAAGTAATCGACGTATATATAGTTCTATCTGGAGAAATAAAAAGAGAATCAGAGTAGAAATCGAGACAAAAAGTTTAGTCCCGGAGGCAACTGGGAATCAAGAAGACAGTGGAACCGAGCAAAACTTTTCTTCCAGAGGTCGTTCCTTTGGTGACTTAGAAGAGTAGACCAGTGGTATCCAGAACCACTTTCATACTAACCTCGTTGAAAGAAACCGCCTATCTCAGTTTTCGAAATAAAAACAAGGTATATCACTCACTATTGAGGAATACTAATGTGAAGTTCCACTCGAGAAAAGATTCACCACTTGGTCAAGTCTGATGATCAAGAAGCCCACAAGTGGACCACAGGGATTGGAATAACCCGTACATACACAATCCCTTCGCATATATCTTTAAGTCAAAAAGCATCGCCACACGCTCCCCACCTACTTCAGCTATTTTGCGCGAATCGACTCACCAAGCGCATCCTTCTCCCATAGAGACAATCAGCTGTTTTCCGAGTTAGTCTCAAGCCCTCGAGAAAAGCTCCAGTCAAACACGTCCCGAACATCTCATCTAGAAGATTTCCTTCAAGGTCTTTCAACTTCAGGCTCCCTCTTAGTTAAAGGTAAAAGGAATCCAAAACTTATTCATGTTAGTTAGTTACCATTCAGTGCTAAAGTGAATTTTTTTAGTAAGTCATCGCGTAGTACTCATTTGTAGTATTAATTTTTATTTAGATCCTCTTCTTATAACATTAATAAATAAAGCACTATTAGACAAAAGTGGAACCTACATAAGTACTAGGCCATATACCACGACAGTAGCAATTGTAAGAATTTTTTTTTTCTAAACAGTTTTGCCCTATGACTATAATTTAGCCAGCATATCAAGCTAAAAAATCGAAAAAAATGCATTAAAAATAGCAAAAGTGTAAGTAATACCAAAAATATTTATATGTGAAAACATTACTTGCCGTTAATAGTTATAATAATGATTTATGTTTATATTTTAGGTATGCAAAAGCTTGGAATAGAATAAATTTATCTTCAGCTGGCACATGAAGGAGCCAAAAGATATAATATGCTGCATTTTCAACTGAAACTGCAAAAATTCCTCTCAAATTAATTTTAATTGAAAAGTTTGCTAGTAGTTTGCAAACAATAGTTTATAATGTCAAGAACATATAAAAATTTTGTTGTAATAAAAGAATTTTTTCAGCTTGCGCAAGTCGATTGTAATAAAGATAATTAATTGACCCTAGTATCGCGAAATATGATCATATGCGTTAAATTGCACAAAAATGCATGTTAGGCTTTGCAAAAGGTTGTTTTGACAGGCGATTTAGGGCTCTTCTTTTATTTTCCAAATAAATAATTGTAAAAATATTCCAGAATTAACTATGGAGAGGTGAAAGTATATCGAGTTCCTCTCTGCCTTAAATGAAATTAATTTAAATGAACTCCATTTTGGTGTCATAAAAAGGCATCTTTCTTCGTGATTCAAGTGAAACATTAATGTATTCATCTCTTTTAGCTCGATCACATACTTTTCCTTATGTTTCAGGCACTAGCTTAATCAATCTTTGCTCAGCTTCAGTCGTTATTGTCCTGTAATTTTTGCTTTCTTTGGATGAATTCGACAAAGTTTTATCCTTCCTTCCGTTAAAGAAAATACTAATGATTGAATCTTTACTGACTTCAGTTTTAATATTAATTTCGTTTTGATTTTGCTTTGCTCGCTTCGAATTTTGATCTTCTCGATGACTTGACTTAAATAACTTCCACTTCTTATTCCAAAATCTTTCATGGCACTATCAATACTTGATGCTGTTCAATCGGAAATACCTCTTCTGTCACATAATTTAGCTAGAGATGGAAGAGGAGCAGTTTGATGTTGTCCTTTTCTTTTTATGACACTTAATTCAGTTTCATACTCAGATCATTCTGTTGAAGATGCTGAACTTGAATCAGGTGGCATGTAACTGTAGGACGGTTGCTGTTCACAGTGTTCAGCATTATCACTCTCTGATTGTATTGTATTCTTACTAGATCTTATCTCTTTCTCATCATGTTTTGATACTTTTTGATGTTGTAGTGGAATCGATTCCTTCAATTACCATTTTCTTGCACTTCTCTGATCATTAAGAGCATTTTCTCTTTTGGGGGCACCTTGTGTTGTTTTGGACATGTGCAAATATTTTATTTGCATTTGCAGGCTGCAATGTCGAAAAGTTTTTTACAACTAGAATTGAAATTTTCAAGTTTCCTTCTGTAACTATGATTATCTTTCATGCCGTGATAAGACCTGTTAAAGTTTTTATCTTCACTATTCTACTTGTTTATCTTGTCTTTGACACGTTTTGTTGACAAAGTTAGAATTGATGCTGATTTACACTTAATTAAAGTTAAGAGCAGACATCCAAGCAAATGTCATTAAAAGGTGATTCTCTATTTTATGCATTCTTCAGCTTAATACTTCCCCAAGAACATGCTTTTAAAACATCTTTAAATGTGCGGAGATTTCGTCGGTTAACTTTTGCAGGAGTTTTAAAAAGTGTGTTTACAACAGCTTGCCGTATCAATTTGGTAGTCATTGACATTCTTGTTAACAGGCGAAGAAACAATCGCAAAGACCTCCCGTGCGCAACTAAGCGTTACAAGAGAAACGGGTTGAGAATGGGGGAGAGACAAGAGTGGGCAGCGTGGTGGTGCTGCCACAGACACACGGTTACCCATTCACATAGGCTATATATTAAGAAAATATCCAAGGGCCAGATATTATGTTATTTATAAACCAAGGCGCATTCTAATTGTGGAAGCTTGATACAATACCTCTAAAAACGGATTTTTTTTTTAATCGCTCGCATATCGTCGAATTGGTTTAGTATAGTAAACTAGCATATATTCTTGGAAATTTATGGCGTTTCCGCAAGCTGAAGAAATTCTTTTATTACGACCAGATTTTTACCATATGCTTTTATATTATAGACTATCCTTTCCAAACTACCTGCAGACCTCTCATTGAGATTAAATTTTTGGCAACTTTTGCAATTTCAGTTGAAAATGTGTCGTACTTAAATTTTGCAAATTCTTGTGCCTACATAAAATATCAATGCAAATCATTATTATGAGTACTATTCGCAAGTAATTTTCTCGCAAATAAATATTTTGGGCATTACCTACATATATTTTTCATCAATTTAAAATGGATTTTTCTTTTTAAGCTCGATACGCAGGCTTAAGGTATGGTTGTAGAGCAAAAAAATTTTAACACAAATCTTTTCTTACCAATTGCACCTTTCCGCACTACCAATCAAAGAGATTTAAAACATTTAATATAACTCTAATTTGAACCTTCAAACTGAATTAGACCTGGTTCGAGAAAGTATCAGATTCACTACAAGCAAGTAACCGACTCAATAAACCTATTTAACCACCTTAAAATATAACATTTCTATTCAGCTTAAATATTTATGCTCCACACAAAGATTTTCCATTTTCTCTTTATGCTCGAAATATGTTATAATTATTAACTAAATTATATATATATATATATATATATATATATATATATATATATATATATATATTTATATATATATATATATATATATATATATATTTATATATAAATATATATATTCTTCAAGTCCTCTTCCACCTGTGAAGCAGCTACGGCATCATTTGGCACTGCTCTTTCCTTCTGGGATATCGCTAGATTTCCTGTGCGTCTAAAGAAGCCCCTTAACGAGAAGCTGGAGGCTCTTTTTAACTCATGGAGATCTCTCAGGACAGAAAAGATAAAGGAGTGCACGGTCCATCACTAGAGTAAGAAGGCTATCGATGATGACTTGGCGACTTCTTTGATATGTCTCACCATGATGCTCTTCACCTGTTAACCATCTAGGAGGTCAAACAGTCCCTGCTGGCGCAGTAAGAGAAAAGAAGGAGGGAATTAATGGCCCGCATGGATACGGTCCTGGATAGAAAGGAGGACAGACCACAGAAGAAAAAGACCTCGAGTAGCAGCACCATAAGCAAAGCAAAGAGAAGGAATATGACCCCCAACAGTTGTCTTGGTATTATCAAACAGCAACACCACCTCCCATGAGCCCTCAGAGGCAAAAGATATACCAGAATAATCTGAATATGTGCCGCCGCCAAGAAAACTCGTTAAAATATCATGATCCGTGGATTGGCATCAGCTCTAGATTGCCCATCTGGCGACTCCCTACTCGGGCATAAGTCGGCGTACGCGAGAGCCTACTATTAAGCTATATTAAAATACAAATAACAAAAAGGAAATTACGATATCTTAATAACACATTAAAACGATAAAAAATGGGAAAAGCTAAAAAAAATAACAACAACGAGAAACAGCAAAAAGCAAGAAGCAAATGTGCTCCGCCGCTGTCGATAGTTGGCCCACCTCCACCCGTGAGGGACCATGCAACCAACAAAAATAAACGCAAAAAAATGGTCAAATAAAGTGGGGAAGGACAGCCTTGTTCAAAATCTCGTAAAGTCCACATGTTGGTAAGCAAGAATCCATTCCGAATACAATGAACAAGCTGTAGCGATCCCACCCCTCCATGTACCAGGACAGGTAACGTGTGCGGAGATCACTCAGACAGGACATTCAACAAGAATGTGCCAAACAGTCTGGGAAACAACGCAGTTTTCACATTAGAGCGCAGGCGAGTTCTACATCATATGGTGCTGCTTGACGCGGGTGTGCCCAATTCGGAGACGACAGAATGTAACCTGAAGCCGTCGTGGCATTTGGAGGGGGGAGGTCCATGGGAGCAGTCCCAACGCAACGAAACGCAACTTTACGTTTCCGTCGACCGTCTCCCATCTTTTTTGCCCATCAGTACAGAAAGATGCCCATATTTCTGCCATATAATCGGTGCCAGGGAGACGGAAACGCTAGTCTGGTCGCATAGTCCTCGTGGACTCTGTGGCGCCCTCATCACCGCACTCATTACACGCAATCCCGACATATCTAGGAACAAAGCAGAAGATAATCTCTACATCCGCCCGGCTCCGCGTGACAGATATTGCGAACCAAGAGGTGCGGATATTCCAGTGGCCCGAGAGCACTCAGGGTGCTTCGTGGTCTCCGAATCCGGTCTCCGTTATCTTACGTCCTGAGCGGTGCATTGCAACCAGCTTGGCCGTCGAGACAGACGCTGCGCCTGGCAGAGCCACGCTGACTTCAAGATCACTTCAAACAGAGGAAATACAGCGTTTAAACAGACCTCCTCTTTTGACTTGGTGCCATTCGTATACACTTGCACGGTTCCAGCTTATCACGAAGCGTGCTTTAATAAAGCCAAAAGCAATACTACCGGTGCTGTAGAAACTTTGATAGCAGAGGCGTGGGGACAAATACTCAAAGGTGGTAGCGTCCAGGTTGGCGTCATGGGGAGAACTAGGGTTCGCTCTGGTCCGAGAGCTATACCTAGCCCTCGAAGGAGGTTTCTAGCCATAAACTCAAAGGAGTTAGTGTATGACTACCGACTTTCGTCGGCATTAGCACCGTCGAGATCAGCTGCGGATGCAGCTAGAGCTGTTGGGGACTGAGAGAGGCGGCGGGCTGTTGCATATAGGCGAATTATGCACTGTTCACGGTACAGGGAGAGTGTTATCTTTCCAGCATCGACAAGAGGCTCTCAATGGGCGATTTGCTGAAGGCAACGTTGGCCAGGTAAAGGTCTGTGTGGTGGATCGACTCCACCTTCTGCAATACATGCTTGGGTGCGGATGCATAAAACTTGCATCCATAGTTGAGCTTCGAACGAACAAAGGATCGATTAAAAAGTAAGACAGTTCCCCTCTCAACAGCCCAGGTGCTGAATGTCACGGAACAAAGAATATCCATGGCTCGGGTACAAGAGATTCTAAGGCTATGAATATGAGCCTCCAATGTGAGGCCTCTGTCAAATGCAAGACTAAGGAAACGTTGCGATTCCATCACTTCCAGGTGCCCCCCATTGACAAACAAGCCTGGATCAGGGTGAATCCGTAGATGGCGATAGAAGTGCACCACTTTATTCTTGACCAAGGAAAACCGAAGCCTGTGCGTTTGGCATAGCGAGAGACGCGGTTGAATGCCTGTTGGACTCGAGGGTTGGCATCTGGGCCGCGCCAAAAGAGATCAAAAGGTCATTCACGTAGAGCGTAGCGAGAACTTCTTCAGGCAGCACCGAGGAGATTCCGTTGATGCTCATGGCAAAGAGTGTGACACTGAGGACACCTCCCTGACGGGACACCCTCTTCCTGTTCTATTGAGTCGGAGAGAGCTTCCCGTACCTTTACGCGGAATCCATGATATCGCCAAAATTTAGATATAAAGAAAATGATATTTGATTGAAAAAGTAATTACTACCATGGAGGTCATCACCCATCCTTTACCCTAAATCCGGATGTGCATCCAGCGGTCACAGATAGATCAAGGCAGGAAAATGAATTGGTTTTCGGTCAGTGTTGCCTAAACTCATTCACATTTAGGTCCCCCATCTCCAGCTCGTCGATCAGGTCGGTAAAGATTTGACTGCTGGTATTAATAGAGTAGTCTCCACAGATGCGGTGTCTACTCTTCAAATATCCGTGCAAGAGAAAAGAAGTCGGGAACCATGCCACCACGCGACAGAATTTCCCCGCGTCAAAGTCGCCTGACGGTGAAATGTACGCATAAATAACTGTATACTTCCTATCCAGGTGAAGCTGCACAGCTACTGCCTTAAAGGAGTTATCTAAAGCTAATAGAATAACGGAGACATCGTGCCGGGTGTACATCGCGGATACTCCCGCACAGCGCCCATCCCGTGGTGGTTCGGTTGCCAAACCCTTATAACCAGAGAGGTGATCAGGGGATGCTCGCCCAGAATGGTCTGCTGCAAAAAGATAGCTAACGGGGAACTGAAAAAGACGAGCCTCCTTCCGGTTGGCCCCTAGTCTGCAGCAATTTCATTAAAGGAATATGCCATCCAAGCCTAGCTCGGAAGAGATGCGGAGGGCCTCTTGGACGAAAAGCCCCTTACAGGAATAGCTATGCAATTCCCGTAAGTATAGCTACGGGTGCTGTGGGCTGACAATTCGTTGAAGGTGCTGGTGCCTTCAAAGAGTTATCGGGGCAGGTTGGGCTCGCCATGCGAGTCTTTTCCTCCCTCCGCCTCGTTAGCTTATGCAAGCGGAGCGGATTCGTAAGTGGGGATCCATCCTTTAGAGGATCTACAGTGTCCGTGCCACCCAGTTTACCACTGAGTGCGGGCGAACGAGCCGAAGCTCCTTTAGTGCTGTCCTACTTTCGGGGGGCAGCTTTACGAATCTCGGAAGATGGCATCACGACCATCTTTAGGTGTGTTGCCTCCTGTGTTCCTAACGACTCGGTTGAGGTGCCTTAAGGGTAAAGGTCCCTTTGGGGGAAGGAAGGGCAGCCCTGGTGCAAGCCATCGCTGTGTTGAACTCTTTATACCGCCAGCTTTACCAGGGGAGCACCCGGGATCGGTAGCACCAGCAGAAGGGTTCCAAATGTGCGCGGAAACGACCGTGCTCGTAGGCCTAGAGGGCACAGGAGCAGAGGATGTTTCTATTAATATTAAGGCATAGGACATTCACGAGTTGCGTCGTGCGCGCCAGAACCAAAAGTCCTCAGCCTCACGGAATGAGAGCCATTCCGTGCCTTAACGGCCAGGAATTCTTTCTCAAGGAAATACGCACCATATTGCTTCGAAGAAGCGGGGTGCGGCTCTCCACAAATGACTCACTTGGCCTAAGCTGTGACAGCACTACTACCTCCATGGCAGTGTCACGAATGTCTTTCCGTGGTAGCGATACCAACCGACACGCACCGAGTACGGGAGCTTGTCACAGTCCAACGTGACGAAGAGTAAAGGGAGTCTTAAATCCCCTCGTTTTCTCATCACTAATTCGACTTTGAACGCCCCATGGTTAGCCAAATCTAAGGTGATGTCATCTATGGGGAAGTCCATGATTTCCCTCGCATAAAGACTCCTTTCCCAAAGGGCACTAGTGTGGCTGCCTAACCAAAAGGCTCCCGTGCGAGAAACGGGTCACATTCAAGTCTCTACCAATTACATTAGCTAGAGCTTTCCTCTGATGTTATCATGCTGCCCTTAGCCAACCTGAGGCCATCAGTGGAGCGAATAAGATGGAAGCGATTAAGCCACCTGGCCCGATAAGGCCAGTTAGCCTCTGAATGAAAGGCCCCGACGTAATGGATGCTCCGCCTGCACTTTTCTGGTATTTGTCTGGGACTTCACACCCAGAAGCGCAAGTGGGCCGGACGTGCTGATCTTGGTTTGGTCTCTTACTGAAATGGCAGCAGACGCGTACGTCCCCGTGGCTCGCACGGAGAGAGAGGAGCTCGAATTCTTCTTAGTCTTTGTCCTTCTCCTTTTAGGAGAGGAGGAGGGTGAATGAACCCGCTTCTCCTCTTCGCCAGTAGGAGCCCCTTGGCCAGATAAGGCGGCTTTAGCAAGTTCTATCAATGAAATGGAGAAGGGCTTGTCTGTCATAGGGGCACAAGCTGGGGGAGGAGATGCCTCAACTCCTTGTAAGACCTTCGTGGCCCGAGCCATCTGAGAAGGTCCTTGCGCAGGGTCGGACTTGTGTTCAGTGTATAGCACTGTGCCCAGGTTAGACCACATTGAGGGAAAGGAAAATAAAGAGAAGATTTTTGTATGGACTAATCATTGGGTATGGTTACGCTTTGTAATTTACGGGATGCACACGTTCATTACCCTACGCTTTAGACCACTTTGCGATGGTTGAATACGGGGCCGTCAGAACCAGCTGGCGCCATTTAAGGACAATCATCCCGCCTACTGACCTGCCAACCAATCGCTATTGCGGCACCACCTTAGCCATGGCGTAATAAAGATAGATATTGAAAGAAAAAAAAAAGGGCATGGGAAGGAAGTTGAGGGTGGGGGTGAAACAGGTTGTTTAAAACCAACCATCACAAACCAGAGCTCAGGGCAATGGATTTTTTTCCCTGCCCCTCAGCCCTGATCCGGGATGGTTGGATGAGAGGAGGCTGGTTGGCGTCTACACTGTGAAATTAGAGGCCGACGAGAGAAAGATGTGGGAGAAGATGTATTGATAGTGAGGAAGCAAGGTAAGAAGACTAGGTATCAGAAAGAAGGAGAAGAGGCTAAACTGGAGTGCCATCACTACGTCAGACAAAAAAACAGCAAGAGTTTCGATGTTAATATCGCTTACTTTAACATCAATCGGACATCCATCGGTCGAGATCGCCAGAGAAACAGAAGAAATTTTGCAGAGGTGGTCTAGCAGAAATTCCGTACAGATGTTCTTTTAGTGGTTCATTGGGACGGAAAGTTGATTGGGGAGCTCACCTCCTGATAACATGTGGCCAGGCTCCCAATCTTTGTGTCAGGAGAGGATACCGAGAAATTGATTGGAGTTCCAAAGCTGCCTGGTGGAGGTTTGGGGAAGAACCAGAACTCAACCATCGTCACCGCAGTTCATGAGTGGGAGATCTCGGAGAGACTCATCGAGATGTGCTTCGAAACGACTACCTCCAATACAGGATTGCGATCGGGGGCTTTCCGCTGCATTAAGCAAAATCTGGGTCGGAAGCGGGAAAAACTTTTGTCGCCTCCATATCTTGGAGCTGAAAATGTGCGCAACGTTCCAAGTTCAAATTGGCTCGACGATCAGTAAACCCGATGTCACTCTCTTCAAGAGGTTGATGTCTCAGTGGGAATTCATCGACAAAACACCATACTAAGCAGCATCTGAGATTGAGAGCCTTGGCCTCTGAGCCTGATCCAGCGGTTCAGGTCATTTGGCACCTCCCAGCTGAATAATCGCAATTCCAGAGACGACTACAAGCAGTTATTGGAGCTCGTGCTTATTCTACCTTGGGGGATTTCCCTGCGAGTTATTCGGTGCATGACACCTGCTACGTGCCATCATGCCCGGTGGCTGTCCGAGGCCCTTTATAGCATCAAGATCTTGCTGTTCCGAGCACAAATACAGCTCACATCTCCTGAAGAGAAGAGATGAGAGAGGTGGAAATTTTCGTCGTCACGGTCTACCTGGAAGATGGTTTCTCGACCTCTATTGAAATGGAAGCTCTTCGTCGAGAGCTGGCTCTTATGAAGAGTATAGTTAAATAAGCCTGGGTTAATACAGCGATATCCAGGGCCGCTTCGGAGAAGTTTCGTCATTAACTCTGGTACTTGGCCTTTTTAGACACCGGGGTCTCACTTTCAGAGGGAATCGCTATAGTGTGCAGGCTGGAGAAAGAGGGCAATGTCAATCCCCTGAAGAGATCACTGTTCGATCTTTTCGAATTACAGCAGACGACGCTCTCATTCTTCGTCTGCATTGGGAGCAAGGAGTATCTCAATGTTTGGCTTTGATGATTCTGTTTTAGGGTTTGACCTTGCTACATGGCACGAAAACAGGTTCTTCCAAGACACTGCCAGAATTTATCTGTGTTGTCTATGACCAAGGACATCGCAGAGAGAGGAGTACCTGGATTCAAGAATACAACAACCACCTGGACAAGAAGGAGGATTAGCTCCCGATAGGAAAAATGCTACTCTTGCCGGAAACAGGCGACAATGAGTGGAATAGGCACTGAGAGACCCCTGTCTTAGAGCAGCTAATACTTAGTCTAGATTGCGGGGAACCTGGACTACCAGCGTTCAGATTTGCGGTGGGCGAGCCCTACCAGGAAAAATTAACATATATATATATATATATATATATATATATATATATATATATATACCAAAATCATTAGAAAAAATGTCCTTTAAAAAACACGCAACTAGTACTCCGAGTAGTTTTAAGGTATCGGTAATCCTTAAATACATTTTTTCTCTGCCATATATATGCCAGGGCGCCATGGATTTTTCTCTTGGCTTTTCTAAGTCATTTCCAATAAGATATCTGCACTCTTGTTTCTGTGTATCAATTCCCTTATATATATATATATATATATATATATATATATATATATATATATATATATATATATATATATATATATATATATATATATATATGCAGATTCTATTGTAGTCCACAGCATTGGCACCGCATTAGTTTTAACTTGTATTTTCTTAATATTTCTTACAAGTTTTTTAACGGGGTCTTCGAGGCGAGAAAAATTCATCCACGAATGACATTCTTTATTCCTAGACGTATTTCGACCATGTTAGGTCATCTTCATGGAATGAACATAAATTCAATTCTTTAACTATTTATTTTTCCTTTTGGTTTGGTAATGTTGACTTGTGTTTGTCTCTGTGTGCGTTGGTCTTTGTCTTCTTCTCTGTATGTGTATCCTAGTTTTGTGTACTTAATTTTCGTACAATGTTGAGTTTTCAAGCCTTTATTTGTGCTCAAATTTAGTATATTACATCGTGTTTTGATCTGTTGAATTTGCTTGTTCGTCATTAATTGGGAGTTTAATTTCTCTCTTGTAGTTTTATTTTTCGTACTTGGTGTAGATTGGTATTGTTTTCTCTTAGGAACAGTGTCTAGTGCTTGGGAAACGCCGGTTTTGAGCGACCTGGCCGGGATGTTAATGCTGCCACCAGTTCTTCGTACTTCTGGGATGATATCATTGGCTATTGTAGACCAGACCTTTTTGCTAGTTTCTGACTTGCGACATTAATCGGCTCCAGACGCTGTCTGCAGTGCAGGTCCCTCTGCTAAGGATACTCACTTCTTCTGGTTTTATTTTTGCAGAGGGATGCAGAGTTCTGCACTCACTGGAGTTTTCTCATATCGGTCCTGCTGACCGATTGAGTCACTACTGCAGGGTAGATGAGCTTAGCCCGGATAAACATTAGGTGTATTTTCCTGATATTCGCCGAACTAAGATTTCTGAAACTATATAGCTTAGAGATTTCTCTATTAGACATATTCTGCATCTCCTTGTATCCTTGTGGTAACTTAAGTATCCGTGGTGGGAGATATTTAGGCCCAGGATGGTGCCTTCGGCGGAGTAGCCATATCTCATCTCATCTATTACAATGGGCCACGTCAACTTGCGGCACAGCAGGAGGATCTTAAATTTCTACCTATTTTTCCACATTTTTTATCTTCTCTCATATCGATTAATGTTCGAGAACTCTGCAATAGTGTTGGTCGTCTGATCTCTAGCTTTCTAACCCTACTGGAGACGATCTGCGTAACGTCATCTGCATACTGCAGATACATCGTGTTCATGTGTACTGGAGTAGGGAGGTCGATGGTGAATACCTGGTCCCTTGTGCTCTTCGATCAAGATACGCGTCCTTCTGTCCATAATGAAGTCACAAAGGATCCTTTCCAGGACTGGATTTAGATAGAAACCTAGGATCTTGTATTGTAGTCCCCTCAGATAAACCTTGTCGAAGGCCTTCTGCACGTCCCTCATCACGATGTCTACATAGTGACCCTTGCCTTGGCAGTGTGCGATCTTTTCTGTTAGGAGCACCAGAGCCTTTTCCGTACCTCTTTTTGGTCGGAACCCATGTTGATGTGGGTTATGCGCTCTAACCTCGTGAAGTTGATTTTGTAGCCTGTTGGCTATAATCTTCTCTAAGATCTTGCCGGGTATTTCTAGGAGAGAGATTTGGTGATGGTTAGCCACATGGTCTGGGGGCTTATTCCCTTTTGGGATTAAGATGATTTTAGCCACCTTATACCCGTCAGGGAGGTAGTCTGTATTCAGGGATGAGTTCATGGTGCTCACCATAACCTGATTAATTTACAGTGGGGCATTCATTAGGTTGTTCTTAGTGAGCCAAGAACAACCAAGAGCCCTTTGTTTGAAATACCTTATGGTGTTAATAGTCTCTTCAATGGTGTTACGGCGCATCGTGGTTAATCATCTCTCTTTCTCTAGATACTTGCGGTTAGGAGTGGGTCCTATGTATCATCGCTCCGGGGTCCTCGAGCAGTTGGTCTTCGAAGTCCTGGTCGCAATCGTCATCTTCCTCAGGTGATATTGCAAAGATCTCTTTCCAATGCCTCCTGAATCTCCTTTCGAGAGAATTCTGATCCTCTATAATGAGGTCCCCTTTCTTTATTTTTATCCCAGGCCCTGAAGGCAATCCCCTAAGTCTTCGGATGCTATTCCAAAAACTTACAGGATTTCTCTACCTGTCTACTTTGTCTATGATATCATCCCAGATTTCCTTCTGTTTCTCAAGGATTATGTTCTTTAGTTCCTCGCTAAGCTCTCTCATTCGGGCTGCCTTTTTACGGTTTGGGCCTGTCCATGCAACTACCTCGTAGATGTCCCTGTGCTCCCTGGCGATTTCCTTGATGTCATCAGTCCATTTAGGTTGTGTGAGTATTTTGTACGAGATTCTGGGGACGCATCTTTCGTCAGCTTGGATGAGGAGATTAGTGATCTTGTTAATTTACACATAAATTTCCTCAAGATTTGCGTCATCCAGGTCAGCTGGCCGGTAGGTGCTGAAGATTTCTCTGTACTGCTTGCAGTTAGCTTTCGCATAACTTTTCCTAAGTGTGACGGGCTTAAGCATTGGTTGGGATCTGATCACTCGGGACCGCTGGGCCTGGGGCGTTGGTGATGTTGAAAGGGAATTCTGGACTTGCTAAGATAATGTCGGTTTTGTCGCCGAGCATCGTGTTAGATGAGTTGAGAAGTCTGGTCTAACTCTCCGGAGCCTTTTTCTTTCAAATAGTAGCTCCAGGTTTCGTTCCCTCTGATCGATGCGCCTATTAACACTAGCTTTTTGTGCCCGAAGAGGGTGAAGAAGTTGTTAATCGGTAGGTATTGTCGGCTTGGCGGCTGCTATGCCGCCGCCACAGTTAGGCTTTCAACCAGGGTTGGGATCTCAACAGCCACGAAAGGTTCTTCTAAGTCCGGCACTGTTTTGAATTTACTGTTTTTTTCTGATAGCGATGGCTGCTTGATCGTACTTTTCTTGCGTGTGTTTTTTGTATTATTGTGCAATTGTGTATATTTATAGTGTCGTGTTTGCGTTGGAGCCGTGTTCTGATATGAGAATGATATCCAGGTCCACCGTACGGAAGATGTTACCCTAAGGAATAAACTTGCCCTCCCATCCATTCAGATTCAGTGTGAGTATTTTTAGAGCGTTGTTTATATTCTCCATGTTTTCTTGTTCCTGTGTTTTTGTTCTTTTGGTGTGTCTTAAGTGTTATGGTTTTTGCTGTTTCTTATCTTCTTGTATTCTGCATCAATTAGGTTGATGTAGGAGTCTTTGTGTAATTTTACAGTGCCTTTCTGCATCGATTGCTCAATGTCTGATTCTTGTTCCGGTGCTGAGTAGGTCCATTTAATTATCTTTTGTTGGATACCCTGAAATATCTCCTTGGGGGAGAGCTTCTCGGGGTATGCGATCTGCTCGTTCGTTATTATTTTAAGGTCGATCTCCTCTCCCTCGTACTTGTGAGGACATTTCAAGGTCTTCGACCTACTTCTCGAGCTTACGAAGCTTTTGGTCACCCTGTTTTCGACCTCCACAGCACCAGATTCCGAGGACGATTAGCCCTCTAGGTTGCCCTCCACTTCCTTTATTCTTTTCGCCGCTTTATTCTCCTTCCTTCTCACAACGTTTTTGTGCCTCCAATCTTTGACCTGTCCGAGTTGTATTTGTTTTCCCAGTCCTGGGCTTCACTTCTTTGGCAGACTCTGATGGTCATTCTTCCTGGGGAAATGGGGTTGCCTGTGCCTTTGGTGTGCCTTTTGACAACAATTGTAGCTGTAGCACGTCTCCCGATGGTGTATCGTCCGCAAAACACATCTCAGACATACCGTTCTTTTTCATGGTGTGATTGAGTGTCTTCGCGAACGTTCCTGGGTTTGTAAGATTATTTACGTGCGCAAATAATATGCACGTAAGTATCTTTGTCGAATTCTCATTCTCTAACTTGAGATAAGTCTTCGGCTGTTGCTTTTCTACAATTCATTTTGGGCTGGTCTTGTTGCTTGGGCGTACGAGTGGTATTCCTCCTCGTTCCCTCCGCTTTCTTTTTTCTTATAATTTCCTTTTTTGGGGGGACAGGATATGGCCATTGCCCCGTTGTTCAGTTCACAGTTTGGCCATCTCTCTATTGTTGCCGTGCACTCTCGCCATCCGTGGCTTTTTCCGCTGCACCTAGAGCATGTGATATTTTGCTCCTTACAATCTTTGTTGTATGTTGCTCCATCTTGTAGCACACCTGGATGTGGGTAAACTCTTCCCTCTCTAACTGGTCAGCGCAGATCTTAGCGGTAAAGAGTGTTAACCGCCTTTCTTTGGCCTTCTGTGCCATCTGTGTATCATTCAATATGATTTTAAAAACATGTTGGTGGTCAGTGTTATCCTATTTATTACGGAACTTTACTACTTTCACCCCGTTGGCCCAAGACTGGTTCCTATTAATCTCCTCCTTGATTTCCTGCTTATTATGTTGACCGATCCAGGAGTCTAGCTGTATGCACACAACGCTGCGATGTGCCTGGATCTGAAGGACAGGGCTGGACTGGAGGTTTATCTCCTTTAGCACCTGCTGTCCTTTCTCCTTCGTCAGCGTCTCCACATCTGCTTCTTTCTCGCAGATTGAGGCGTAACCGACTGGAGGGTCGATTATTCTAGGGATCGCAACGCTTAGCTTACCGAAGACCGTCTCGAACACCGTACCTCGTTCCAGATTAGAGGGTCCACCGATTGTCCTCAATGGGACTCTTGTGGCTGGGTGGGAGGCCATTTCGGTGCGTTTGCAGCCCCTCTGACTGGGAGTGTAAATCTTTTTTAGCAAGCTCTGTTTATTCTTGGTTGTTTGCATGGAAATAGAATTATTCAAAAGTTGCTACACTATATATATAGTATTTCTATGCAAAAATAAGTATTACAAAAATTGGCCAATCATGGCGTGGGAATTTTTTTAAGGGAAACTAAGGGCTACCCGGAACATATAAAATTGAAAGGCTCGGATTGTCTAAATATTTGTCGCTCCGATCTAGTTCTCCTGCAAAGGATGAAAAGGAAATATCCAGGTTGAAAACGTGTTTCTTTTAACGGCGGTCAACTCGGGGACGCTGATATGTCTGGAGTATGGTTTCCGGCTGAAGTTGCACATTAATTGCCGATTTCTTCAGTTTAATGATGACAGCTTCGGCCATCCGCAATCTTCTGTGATTTTGGAGTCACAGGTTGATGAAGGTCTCGTGATTCAGTTTTTCACGGGGTAGGGTAGTGACATGAGACTAAGCGTGTTTTTTAATCGCGTAATTTTGAAGCTGAGCTGTCAGTCGCCTTGGCAGGGTTGTGGAGGTCACGCCGATGCACTTTGAATTGCGGTGTTTGCAGTCACCGACTTTGCACGAATATTCGTAAACAACGTTAGTCTCTTGGATTTTGCTCTTTGGAGGGAGATAGCTATTCTTCATGATAAAACTACTTGTTTTCTTGGTCTTGTAGTATATAATTACATTAATATCCGTATTAGGGTGGGTTGGGGTCACGTTACGATAGAGAATAGCTTTAAGAGCCTTTTCGTCTTCACGGTAGCCGGTGTTCATATTGGCCTTGTAATAAAGGCGGATATTACTCTTCTTCGGAGTAGATCTGACTCCAGGTTCATCAGCCAAGTTCATTTTCTCTTTCATGCTGGCTTCGATGGATTCTTGCGGGTAGCCGTTGTTAACGAGAACTCGAGATACCCTCTTACGTTCGTGATCAACCGCCTTCGATGAGTATGAATGAGAAATTGCCCTGTTAACTAAGACATTGATGACTGATCTCTTTTAACGTTCAGGACACTCAGAAAAACCGTTTAAGCAGAAGCCTAAGTTCGTGTCCTTAACATATACTTCGATCACAAATTTGGACTCCTGGGCACTTATGAGGATATCAAGAAAGTGAAGAGATCCTGCATCTTCCGTTTCGTGAGTGAAATTCTGACAAGAGATGTTCTTGAATGTTAAAACTAGGCCGTTCACTTATTCAAGGTTATTCGTACTCAATAGTATGTCATCGATAAAGCGTGCATAGATGGGAGGCTTGGGTGCTCTATTGCTCTTAAAAATTGTGTTCTCAACTGAGCGTATGTAAAAATTAGCAAAGTGAACTTCAATGGGTGACCCCATCGTGAAGCCATCGATTTGCACGCACATTTTTCCATCTGGGCGGTAGAACGGAGCTTCTTTTGAATTTGCTTAGAGGAACTGTCGCAATATGTCTTCGGGAATGGTGAGGGGTGTGGAGCCTTTAGTATCGTAATTGGCATTGGTTATCAATTCGATGGTTTTATCAACAAAAACATTTGTGAAAAGAGATTCTACGTTCATAGAATATATATTTATGGAGAAGAACTTTCTAGAGGAATCCCTGCTTCTCATTACAAAGATTTCCAACTAATCTAATTGGGCAATTTACGTACAACTTATATTTCACACATCATAGTTTAATTCATTTCGATTTACAACTCTGTTAAAAAAAGCACGCCACAATCATATTGCTAAAAAATGAAAATAATGTTTCGAGACACAGGAATTCCTCCGGCCTGAATAATTTGTTGGGCGAGTAATGTGACGGCCTAAATATAATGACTGCCTGAGAAGAGCTTTATGATTCAGGTTTTGAAGAAAGGTTTGAATGAAAATTACCAAGAAGAGTTGCAGTTGATACACACCTAGAAAATTACATATTTACGCCTTTCCAAAATATGATTTCTTCTTCCCTTGTTTGGAAATTAGCTAAAATCTCGCATAAATTTTATTTTTTCCATCAATTAGCAGAAGATTATTTAAATGATGCTTAATTTAAATAACACTATATATGACACGTGATATATAATAGAAGTATTTAAAGACCCAACGAAATGAAAACTGGTAAGACAAACCTAAATTTTTACGCAAACTATTAAAGCTCAAAAAAGCCAATGGGAGATAGAGAAGCTAATAAATAGAACAAACTATTTTAACTGTTATATTAAAATAGATAGAGGATTTACATTTAAACATGTGTCAGCAAACGTTCTTTGCGATTATCAGCATCGTGGTCATTTTAGCGAAGAACGCCTAATGGCCTAGGTTCAAATCCAACTCCTTTATAATTTTGATATAACGGTTAGAATAGTTTGCCCTATTTTTCAGTTTTTCATATTTTATATTAGCTTTATTACGCTTTAATGGTTTACGTACTAATTTTCTTAGAGTTTTCGGTATGGATATGACTCATAGTAGTACTCTACATCTTTCACCAACATAAAAACATTTACACGATCTCCTATTAAATGCATTTTTTTAAAATTATACTAAAAATAATAATTGGAGGTTAATAACTTGTAGCAGCCTTATTTTTTAAAAGGAGAAGTTTTACAGTACATTGTCAGGAGAGAATTGGGGAATATAAACTCTGGTCGAAATATCTTGCTGTATTAGATTACTAAATGTTGAGGAAAAAAGCACTAATTAACTTACTAATTAACATACATACATAAGCTAGGTAAATGATAGTTTGTGAAGATTTTATTTAATTCAGTTTCAAAACTTCACGAAATAAATTCCTGTAATACTTCAAACTCTACTACAATGCTTTTTTCAAAGCTCAGTAATCTCTAGTTTATCCACGCGAAATTGTTTCACGTTGCGTTTAGCTATAAAAATCTGTATAAACGGAACAATAATTAGAGGATCTTTCGCTTTGCTTTATGTAAATGCCTGCTTAGAGATTAGAGATTCCTTTTGCCTTTGGAGCTCAGAATAACAACAATAATCTGCGGTAAAAGAATGATTAGCGTAATCACCACGCATTCGAAAATTTAAACCACTGGAATTTGTGTTGATAATAGAATTTTACAAGGAAAAACCTGGTAAACGAAGATATTATTAGGGTAGATGAAACAAATAGACTGATGTTCCGAGGTATTGCTAAGAAGTAGAACTTATCTTTTGTGAAAATAAAAAATTATATAGCTTAGATTTACTAAACCGGCTTCTCATCATTGCCTGAGATGCAGGGACGCTCTTTTATCAATCATTTATTCCGCATACTTGAAGGTTTGATTCAGGAAAGTATACCTATTTAAGTACTGAAATAATTAGCAAAGAATTAGACATTTTCCCCTATATTTCCTTCTCTTTAAAAGTAACAAACAAAGTGCATTGCCATCTGCTGAGTGCAAAATTCTGATGGACACGCTGCAGGAGGAAGGACTTTGCTGTAGGTAAATCGCTTGGGGATGGGTGGATCAAATATATATCTTTCAAAAATATTAAAGAGGAACTGAAAAAGTGAGAATATCAAAGGATCACCTCATTCTTTCGACTATGGGTATGTACGCAGGAGGCAAGGGAAGCATTGGAATAGAGAGTGAATAGTGCCTACATTAAAGCTTGATGGCTGCTTTGTAATGATATTTGCCCTCCTCTCAAGTTCCAAAGTGGGTCCTGTTAGCATTTTTAATAGCATCATAAATTAAAAAAGTACTAGGATTCCCTTAGATTATAAATGCTACCCTCATCCTGAGCCTCCCCAGAAATGCCATGAATTTGATTTTCTACCAGGACAATCCACACTTTACTAGTCTTCATCCACCACACAATGGATAGGGGACAACAATATTTCCAATATGAATCCAGTGGAAAATCTTTGCAAGGACCTGAAATATGACATAACACATACCCATCAAGCCACTACTAGCGAGTGAGCGGGCAGTAATCACCGAGTACTGAACTAGCACCACACCCCTAAGGTTTCGCACCATCGTACAGAACATGGCTCGAAGTATTAATTTTCTCATGACTGCCCAAAGACTCTTTACATGCTCTTGTCCCTCTTGTATCTGTTTGGACTTGCTTCAATTTTAATGGGAATTTATCTATTATATATTATATGTTGATAATGTTTCATGTTTTGTTAAATTTTGTATTTTGTAAATTCTTGCCTCTATCCAATTCCTTAAAAGGACACAATGATTCTGCAAACATTTGCCTCCTTAATATTTTATCGGGTCATCTTTCTGACACTCCTTTTCCAAATAAAACAAGTGCCTGTTTGAAATAGACCAACCAGTCTAACTTTCCTTATTAAAATGCTACCATTTAAATAAATTACCGAAAGTTATATAAAGCTTAGACTTGCCCAAATTATGTGAGTTAAAAGATCATTCAAATGTTTAGGAAGCCAACAGTCATTAAATCTTTTTACATTGAAGGTGAACTTCAACCTCGCTATCTCATTAACTCACTTCAATCTCCCAAACTCCTTATCAATATTATGCTAAAGAACTTAGCATGTAACTTACAGACAAATTTAAATTTTCTGTTAAGATTAACTCAAGAATTCTATGAGTAGTATATGTAGTAGAGTGTGTAAATGCTCTTCTAATTATATCTAAATCACCAAATATTTTTATACAAAACTGCTTTATATTTTCTAATAAAGCGAGAAGTCAAAATAAACATGGATATTTCGACACGTTCCTGCGTCTATTTAAATTATTTGTATAACTCCTGCAATATGCTAAAATACTATTTATATTTGCCCATTCATTTATAGTAATATTGAATGTAATTATTCGATGATATATACTGCATATAATTAAAAATCAGCAAAAGATTAATATCTTAACTTTTGCATCCTCCAAAGATTTAAGATTTACAGCTCAACTCGATCCCCAGTCAGTCAAATCTCTTGGTCACTTCGGAGTAGAATTACACTCGCAAATGGTCGTGGTTATGCCTGGAAAACAGCCAGGAGAAACACAATCGGCAGCTGATGTGGATTTCAGGCAAGATTGGCATGAGCCTTGTTTTTTTCCCACTGATTTTTCCTGTAGAGGAATAATAAGACTTTAGTATATATATATATATATATATATATATATATATATATATATATATATATATATATATATATATATATATATATGTATAAAGGCCAAGGAAATAATAACAAAAGACATCTGGGTTTAGCTTTGCCCCTCCGTTGTTCTGCGGTAACATAGGAGATCGGGCAAAAGAGTAAATGATACGTGACTGATTCTTGACTTCAGCTTAAAAGGCATGCCCTTCGTGGGTGCACTTATAAACAATCCATTCAAAAGTGCAAACTGCTGATTTCGTATTACCCTCTACCCAAACCACAAGACGTTAAGCGCGGGAGAACGCCTGATGTCTCACCGTGTGAGTCCCGCCATCCCCCCCCCCCGCGGGAGTAATTGATGTATATAACAGGTTGACCCGAGTAAACAGGGCTTTTTGTTCCTTCTAACGGAAGAGACAAGTAAGTTACCGGTTAAGAGATTTTTCGAGTTTGAGAAGGAAACAGAAAAATCACCGGTAGAAAGTTTTCTGCAAGTTAAAAAGAACTTTGCAGTCCTTGTACGAAACCAGATCATACCAAGGAAGCTCGGTGCCGCTCGAGCCTCCAAGAGATTGAGTATCAAGTTAACCAGTTAGAGGACTCTAATTCTTACTTTATCTGAGATGGACCAACCCTAACTAGATAGAAAAAATAAAAAGAAGACAACGATTTCATCTCGTCCGGAAGCAAAGTGGAAGGGCTAAGTTTTAGCTTGAAGTCGCCTCTACCCAAGATCCCTCGTGACGTCACCCGTCAACTCACTAGGCAAGTCGTTGAATGCTATCTAGCGAACAAACAACCAACTCCGATCAAAAATCTCCCAGGATAGTCTAACTGGTCGCAAAAATTAAATCTCCATTACCTTATGTGAGTAAAGAATAATCCTGTTGTTTATGTCCCCGTGCATAATAATTATTTTAGTGGATGTCTGACCAAAGACAACGATATTAACTTAAAAATTGTTCCCCCGTAAAATTTTATCTCGAAGCAAGCTGCGAGAGCTCACCCAGTAATCCCATTTTCTTCTTTTAAGTATATTAGATCTGTATTTGTTTTATGTTATTTATTGAGATAGTTTATGTTCATTAAAGTCTATTTTTATTTAGTAAGTGCACTGTTTTAATTATCCCCGAACGAGTTGAAGTCGCAATATTTGATAAAATCAAGAAAGAAACCCCGTTTATTGATTCTCTAGAATAAAAATAAAGATTAGCACTCTTAGAGCCCAACCTTCAAGCGATCACCGAGGCACGAACCTACGCCTCATTTCAAAGTTATTTGGTTTATTAAAAATTAATAAAACAAATAAATATATATATATATATATATATATATATATATATATATATATATATATATATATATATATATATATATATATATATATATATATGTATAAGCTCAGCTAATTTACGATTGAGGTAAATGGTAGATTGCTGGCTTAATAAACATAGGGCAGACTGATATAGGGCCTTAATTTCAATCAAACATTAAAAGTATCAGATATACATAAATGAACAGGATGATATGTAAGCAAACAGATTTTTAGCTTTCTTATTTCATCAACTACCTTGTAAAACGAGAGCACTTAAAAAGTTCTTTTACAAAACTTATTGCAAAGAAAATGCAATTAAACTGAAAATAGGATTATCCTTTTCTGATCGCCAATGTGAATTTTATCTCTTCTTCCTTTTTCTCTTTCTATATTTCTTTTTATGTTTCTCATTCTCTCTCTTTCCTTACCCCTTCATTTCCATGATTTAAACTTTATATTGACTATCTAAAATAATATTTGGTGGATAAGAAATACAAGTATTGAGAGTGACCTTCATGAATCTGATTTCACTGGGTTAAATCGAATGGTAAATCTCAACTGTTCAGCAAAAAAGCTTAGATTATAACAAGGAAACGTTTATTTTCCCTCTCAAATACAAATTAATGAAAGTATCTCTGCTTTATGAGACCGTTTTTCGTGATATTTATCTCCCAATCTAAAATAAGATCTTAGAAAAGATATAAACTGTTAGCATGAAAGGAGATCTTATAAACGGAAAATCTTCACAAGTAGAGACGATTCCTGTGACATATCAATAAATATCACTTAATGGTTTCGTTTCCCTACCTTGATTAATATATATTTTTGCCTCTGAATGTTCGTATCTTAATTTTCACCCAAACGATTGCAAATCTTTTTCAATTCTTTGTTTTCTTCACATAATATTTAGGGGTGGAGGACGCAATCAATTCTTTGAAGTTTCTTAGGCAATTGAACTTTCATTACTTATTCTTTTATATACGAATGACGGCCATGTATAGCTATGTTTTAGGGTCATTTAAATGACTGTGAGGCTGAGAATCACTCCAAATTAAGCAAACATAACACAAATCAGGGTACAAAATTGGCTCAGGCACTATTTAATTTAATAACACACACACATATATATATATATACATAGATTGAATCTTAACGAGCGAGAGAAAAGCAAACTTATTGCAGCAACGTAAAGCAACAGAGCTCTGGTACAAATGTAAATTAAGTACGTTACCGTAGGGAGGTCAAACTTTGTCATACAAAACCATTCATATAGTTAATAAAGAAATGCCAATTAGAGTCAAGATCGACTTTAATTAAACAAATGACTCATTTAAACAATCAATAATTCATAAACTAAAGTTGGGAGAACTTTAGCAATTATATCATTTGAAAGAGAATGTAAAACAACCTAAGGGTTTCAAATTTTGTGTTTTTGAAGGACATTGGCAATCATATGAAACAAAAGACAAAGTAAAAAAAGCTAATGGGCTCAAATTTCGTTATGAGATTATTGCCAAATAATTCTCCCTGCTAACCTCAAGAGGACTTTGACAATTGTATCATTCGAAATCAAATGTAAGACACCATCGGGGTTTAAAGTTTCATTAGAATGGGACGAACAGTAATGATGTTATTGACAAAAGAAAATAATTCACGGGATAATCTTGGGTGTTGCAGGTGTAACTAAGTAGATGGTGATAGTGTAGGTAGTAAAGGTGGCGGTGATGTACGCGTTTGTGGTGTAGGTAGTGCTGGTTGTATAGGTGGCGGTGATATAGGTGGTGGTGTAGGTGCTGGTGTTGATGGTGTTTAAGATGGTGGTGGTGTAGGTGTAGGTAGTGTTGGCGTGGGTGTAGGTGGTGTATGTGTAGGTAGTGTGGGTGTATGTGCTGGTGGTATAAGTGGTATGGGTGCAGGTGCTGGTGTGGGTTGTGCTGGTGTAGGTGGTAGTGTGGGTTGTAGGGGTGCTGATGTAGGTGGTTGTGTTGTAAGTGGTGTAGAAGTTGGTGGTGTATGAGATTCATGGGTGGTGGTGTGGGCTGTGGTGGTTGTGTACGATTGGGTGATCATGTTGGAGGAGTTGGTGAGGTTATGGTGGTGCAGGGGGTGGTGGTGGAGTAGGTTTAGGCTTACGTGGTAACGGTGGTTTAGGTTTAAACTTAGGTGATGTCGTTTGCGTTAGTGGTGTAGGTTGAGAGCTGAAGTTGGTGGTGGTGTAAGTGATGGTTTTGTAGGTGGTGGTGATGTAGATGTAGCTGGTGCTATAGGTGGTGATTTAGTTGTAGGTGGTGTAGGCTAGATGGTAGTGTGTAGGGGGTGTAGGTTTATGTGGTGGTGCTGTTGTAGGTGGTTGTGTTGTAAATGGTGTAGGAGATTCTGAGGGTGGTGGTGTAGGCCCTGGTGGTGTAGGCTGTGTTGGTGTAGGTTTTGGTTGTCTAGGTGGTATAGGAGGTGGAGTTGGTGGCGTGCAGGTTGTGGTGGTGTAGTTTAGGTAGTTGGTGGTCAGGTAGGTGGTCTAGGCGGTGGTTATGTAGGCAGCTCAGGTTCTAGTGGCCTAGGTTGTGATGGTATTAGTTGTGTTGTAGGTGGTTTCTAGGTCGTGCTGGTGTAGTTATAGGTGGTGGGGCTATAGGTCGTAGTGGTGTAGGTAGCGGTGATGTTGCAGTTTGTTGTCTAGATCTATGTATAGTGGCTGCGGTGTAGGTGTTGGTGGTGTTGGTATGAGTAGAGGTGTATTTGGTGGTTGTGCAGGCGCTGTTGTAGGTTGTGGCGGTGTAGGTGGTAGTGATGTAGGTGTCTGTAGTGTAGATATTGGTGGTGGTTGTAGAGGTGGCGTAGATGTTTCAAGTGATTGTTATGGTGGTGTACTTAGTGTAGGTGGTGTAGTTGGTTGTGCTGTAGGTGGTGGTTGTGTAGGTGGTGTTAATGTAGGTTGTATAATAATTTTAAAAGGGAACTCTGAACCTAAATTTCCCCTGGTTCAAAATGTCACGTTAATAAAATATAGAGTTAAAGAGAAGAAGGTATATATAAAAAAAAATTCCTGAATTTCACCATTTGTAATCCTTTGGGTTTTAAGAAATTCACCAAATTTCGATACTTATATTTATTTCTGAACTTCACCATTTTGTTTTTTGATATTATAAAAGAATTATTAGAAATAACTTTGATTAAAACAAAAGTCATAATCAAAGTAAGATGAAATTATTATTCGAATACTCAAAATATCCCCTTCTTAAATAATAGAGTTAGTGATGATGATGAATATAATAGGCAAAGTTCAGATAATTTATAAAAATTTAACCATGATTGCATTTTTTTAGAATTTAAATTTTAATCTTAGTAGCGAAGCGCAAGATCCCCCCGTAGTGGAGAGTGGCGAAGCCATTGCCTGGTAATTATATAAAAAAAAACGAAAAAATTTACCTTTTTCCCCTCTTTTGATTTGGTTGCCCATGAAAGTAGCTCATCTCAAGCAAATTCTTTGTTTAAACTACTAAGAAGTAACGACACTTTCGTTTGTCTTTTGGAAAATTATCGGGCCAGATACAGTATGTACCTGTAATGCTACTATCCGGATTCCTTTCGATAATCCATTTGGTGAATATCTTTTTTGAGAGGAAGAGCAATTACTTTATTTTGATATCACAGATCACTTGATATGATATCGATTTGATGTTTTTTGCTCTTGTCTTCAAATTAATCGTTCTTGTTTCTTTTTCTTTCTTCATTGTCATACGGATACCAGCCTTCTGAGCAAAAAAAAGCAGTTTCTAACAGTCTGTAGTTTACCCCATAGATCTCCTAACAACGCCATCTTTGAATCTTATATCTATTAAATACATCTAAATTTTTTCCTCTTTTGCGTTCCTCTATCCAGCTTCCGAATTATGGCTTGGAATGAAAAACTAATTTGATAACCATAAGTGGAAAATTGAATTCCAAACATAGATTGAGTAATAATCAACCCTAAATATAGAGGATGCCCTTATGCCGATCGAGAGGATCACCAGTGAATTTTGTTATCCAAGGATAATTATCCACGCGTAACCTTGGAATTGAAAATGGGCGGCCTTATTGTTAAAAAGATCGTGGAGACAGACCGTTTTTACAAAGACTTTGTAAACAGGACTCCTTATGTTAAAGGTATTTTTATGGGCAGGCCTTATTGTTTTAAATCATATGGAAAAATCCATACACATAAATCATACAAAAAATGCATCTAAATTAGCATATAAATAATTACGCTACTTTCGACTTCGTTCAAACATAAATAAAATATTTTTGGCATGTAAGCAGAGTAAAGAGGTTCCCAATTATTACAAGCAATTTCATCCAAACTGAACAAAATGCCGCTTCCTAGTTGAAGCAATTAACTTTTGCTAGCTAAGTTTTAATATTATTTACCTCATTGAGATTTTTCCTATTTCATTGCTAATTTTTAATTAAATATTTGCTTTCTTCTCTATTTTCTCTTGCTTCTTATACTCTGAAGTAAAACAACTCATTCGATTTGTCTTTGCCTTTCTGGTTATAAACTGCTACCAATTTGTGTTTTCGTGATAAATTACCACAAATTTGTCACAAACTATAACCTTACCTCACTTCACTATCATCCTCATTTCCACTTAAAAACTCACTTCTCCTGGAACAAATTTATTGCTCCTTTCTCCTCTTCTTCACGTTCAGAGGTTGGACAAAGCATAAATAAATACCCATTCTTCTCAGCATCCCACGGTTTTTTCTCTGCTCTTGTAATTTAATAAATGCCACCTCCTTCAATCACGCAAACTCTCCAAACACCCAGCCAATAGAAACCGATTGAGATTGCCATGGAATACCTAGAATTAATTAACTAACTACTCTTCTACTCACTTTCATGTATATGTATCCAAGAACTGATTCTATAAAACAGTGAAAACACTGAAATTCCAGGTGTTCCACTTATTTCTTAGAGATAATTGGTTTTGGGTGTAGTGGACATCCATTAATTCCATCGATTCCATTTGAAAAATATGCAATGTGCAAGCAGGTCTTGCTTCAATTTTTACAATCGATGTTTTTTAGATATGCTGCATTTTGCTTGCTTAAAAGCTCTCCTCTGATATACTAGCTATCCCATGAATATTATCAGATCAGTATTGTTTAATCACAAAATTTTAAAAAATCAATGAGAAAACACCATAGCACATACTGTAAAATTCTTGCGCCAAACTAGATAAATTTCAAAATCTATAACAAATGAAAACCATTTGGTTAGAAGCAAGCATCACTAAATGATAAGTAGAAGATATAAATCCTGAGCACTCAAAAGACATTAAAATGGCTGAAAAATGAGTTGTTCTAATAATGCAAAAAATCGAAATCGGTAAAAATAAATTCTAGATCCTGGACTTTCCAGTCATCACAGAACAGCCCATTATAAGTAAACGATTCTAAACTTCTTCCTCTATCTTATACCTGATCATTGAATTTAAACAACTTTATCAATATAAAGACGCCTTGTGATACGTAAAAGATTATGATCTCAATATTTCGGCTCAAACAAGTCAGTTTATAATCTAAAGTTCAAATCTATTAGCACGAGTTCCTATTCACCTTATCCACAAGTTCAATTATTTCAAATTATGAAAAGCTCTTAATTTCTTTTTAATGGTCTAGACTGGGCCCAGACCTACCTGTACATCCAGTATGTTTCTAATCTTATTAAAAACGCTATCAGCGTGCATTCGTCCTTTCGGAGGATACAAATTACCTTTAATTCACCACAATAGCTTAATCGTCCTCGAATAAGTGGGGTAGAATTTTGCCAATTATCGATCTCTAATAGTGGCGTTGTAGTTCTATTTATGTATACATTTGAATCTTCCCGTCTACTTTGCCTCTTGACAAAAAGAAACCAGCCGTCTATTGCGAACTAATCTTTTAAAACTGTCATTGTGTTCTTTATTTCCATAAAAAAAATGTAATTCAAATAATCTTTGCCATATTTTTTATTGCATTTAATAAACTTTAAATATAAGTATATGTATGTAAAAACTTACTCATATATACGAATTTCATGGGAAATATAATTTTTGTATTGAATAAGCTAATCTTTTTTAAATATATTATTTCACAAATAACTTGCCTAGTTTGTACATGTGATCTTCGAAAGGTTCTGAAAATATTGTAAAAAATAAAATTCCAGAAAAAACATATATTTTTTATGACCTCTTTACAAAATAAAACTATTTTAAACTTGTTTACTACTTGTTAGCCATATGTTTAGAAATCAGATGATTTTAATAACCAAGTTTTACTTAAAATTTCATTTAATTAACTGAGAAAATATTAATTGCATTAATGCCATTCTTTCGATTAAGAAGCAAGAAAAATTAAAGGTGCAAAATCAGATCTGTATGGCGGATGTGAAACCGATTCTAATCTATACTCTTGCAGTTTTAACCCTTTTCAATTTCATTTGGTACATTTCAATAAACTTTTAATAATTTATTTAAAAAACTGCTTAAAATCTTCTTACCAAAATATTAAAGTTATAATCACAGCAATCGGGACGACAAGAAGTAATCTAAATTAACTTCATCTAAACCGTATTCAGTGACAAATAAACATATAATAAATATAAAAGCTTGTCGTTTTTGGAAATGGAAGGATATAAAAAGCCTTCGATTCAGTAAATAGATCTAGTTCTACAATGCCTCTAAAGATTTACTTCTCAAAAGAGCCTTTGACAGATAAAGCCGAACTCCTGGACTTTAAGTGTAGTTTATCTTCTTATCCTGGCTTTATGTACCTGAAGAAAAAGCTGTTTAATGGAAGATTAATATCAGTGCATCAGCATCAGAGAGCTTCAAGGGCCAGATAAACTTGGTTTATATATCTTCCATACCTTGCAGGGATAAATAAACAAGGAAAAAGTCTCTGAAATGATATCGAGATAGAATATCCTGACTAGGCTCATAAGGATGGTTGGTTGTCACATTGGACTGGTTTCTGGAAATCATGTAGCCAAGCACAACCTAAGCGCAATATTTTTCATTTCCTTCGTTATATATTTGTGCCTGAAAGTGAATCCTTTGTGTTTGGCTCTTGTCAGGCCTTCATGTATATCCTTTAGATCTGAATTCAGGAGATCTTACTCCATTTTGGCACCTCGATGAATTAAAGCACAGAAACAGCAGTTATTTGTTGTAACTCCTTTCTCGAATGGTATAAAGCTGTTCTCTACCGTTTCTGTTTGAGCAATAAACGAGGGGCGGGTAATAAATTTTGTGAATCAGAAGGGCAAAAGAGAAGAAGGCGCTGGCTGTTTGTGGGTGTGTTAGGACAATTTATGACAAAGCAGAACCTGCAGCAGCACGCTCCTGCCTCATCTATTTAAGAAGCAGTAGCTGATCGCAGATTGTTAGTAGCAAATTTTTCAACAATGGAGAAGGTTGAGCAGCGCGCAAGAAGGCAAAGAAGATCCATGAACGCATTGTTGCAGTATGCACCGACACCACCCCTTCCTATGCAACCATTGCTCGCTGAAATAGGGAGTTTCGCCATGGTGGGGTGAGTCCCTTGAATATGATCTAAGTCCAGACGCCCGTCAGACGTAACCAACGTGCACAATGTGGCCCGTGTGGAGAGGAAGATCCTCGAATCTCGACGGGTGAAGGTCGAAGAAATTTAGCTAGAACTTGGAATATCACATGGAAGTGTTATCAACATCATCCACGACAATTTGGCAATGACCAAGGTTTCTGCTCGTTGGGTCCCTAGAAACCTCACGCCTCATGATCGACTTCAACATCGTCAAGTTCCACAAGGCCAGAGTTGCACAAGCTGCCCTGCGCGAGTGCGGATTCGAGAAGCTCAACCATTCCCCTTACAATCCAGATCTGGCCCCTAGCGACTACTTTTTATTCCACCAGCCGAAGGCTGCATTGCGTGGACACCGGTTTGGGGACGATGAAGATGTCCAGCTCGCCGTCCAGGAGTAGATTGAACAGTAGTCGGGAGATTTCTTATTGTCGGAAATTCGAAGACTCAGGGACAAGTGGCGCAAGTGCATTGAAGTCGAGGGTAGTTATATTGAAAAAATAATTAACACTTTTGCTCATATACCGTTTCTTTATATCCTGAATTGCAAAACTTATTGACTGCCCCTCGTAGTTATCTTTGATTCCTATTGGATATTCTCACCAGATAGAAACTGGCAGCACTCGGGCAATAAAGTCTCCTTGTCTGCACATTAGAGCATGTTTCTTTTGACAAAAAGATCAATAACAATGCATCAAGCAAACAGCAAATTAAGAACTCTATAATCCTGCTTTTCCTATTTCAATCTGCAATGTACCTACAATGTCTACTGAAGAGATCGAGGAACTCCAAATAATAGCCGATAGCTGAAACCCTGCAGCTAAACAAAAGCTGCATAGGCTGAAATTTGACACCATCCGTGCAGGGAAGTCGACTCGCAGAATATGGATATTAGATTGATGAAAAAATATAAATTTTTCTCTCAGGTAAAGCGCGGAGATGTTCAATGATTAATAATTGTTATTACTGTCACCAACACATATATCAAGCAGCCAACTACAAAGAAGCAAAAATTATTTAATCTATTTTTGAAGGGAGGTTAGAGTAGAAAAAAATATAAGATGGAACGAGAGTTGGCATACGTTATACAGAAAACTTATAGCTTCATAAAGAACTGAGTAAATTTAATCAGAGCTAAGATATTTATATTTTTAAACTTTATTTTAGATTAACGGCATTTTGAAAAAAAAAGAAAGACTACTGTTTTATAGGATGGGGTTTTATGTTACCAGTGAGGTAACCTGTTTATGTACTGGTATAGGCTACCGGTTTGCGGATGCGTGTATGAAGAGTCCTCGTTGCTATTGGGCTCAAAGGTTGATGAGGGATTCAAGTAGTTAGCCTACTTTATACATCTGTCGAAGTAGCGCGGACACCTTATAATTTCTCAAGAGGGTTATTCGTTAGGCTGGGCTTACCGAAGGTGTCTCGGTAATCGTGGTAAGTAAAAGACTTTGAAAGGAGGTGGCAAAGAAAATAATACATTATTCTTGAATTAGCCTACTAATGGGTCAAGCAGAAAGGTCTCGAGTTCTCTGTGGTCAATGTGTAGGCTTACTGTTTTAAGCTAAGTATCGAGGCTAAAGGTGAGAGGAGGTAGGCAGGTAAACGGAATCCTTTGACGTTAATAAGGAAATTAATTTACTTAAATAATCAGGAATAATGAGTCTAAAACGACATATATATATATATATATATATATATATATATATATAAATACAGTAGAGTACGTTTAACTATAGGGATAAAACCAAAGTAATAGGACTAATTCTATATTAGTCCTATCACTGTGGTTTTATCCATATATATATATATATATATATATATATATATATATATATATATATATATATGTTTTGTTTCAAGGGGGTTACCTTGATTTGTCCGTGGAGCAGACCCAATCATCTAGTTTGTTCGTTATTTCCACCTCTTATGCGAAGTTTCCGAAAGCTTTGTGTACCTGTTATGCTTACATATTTCCCATATATTTAGCTTTATTATATGGAATCACTTGTTGCTGATCTCTTTAAAAATTTTCTGGTCAGAGCCTATAATAGTTAAGCTGTTGATAAATGTTAGCAACATGATTATGTTTGTTTGTGTGCGATCCTTGTGTTTGTCCAGTTGGTCATCTTTGATATCTAGGCATTCTCATAGGTTTCCGCGATACTCTAATGAACGCTTGCCTCAGATCTTTTTGTACTAGTTTAACATATATTTAGTTTCATTTCAAATTCTCTTTGGTTCTTTATTTATTAGGCTTGACATATTATTTCCTTACTTTACACATAAGACAATTTTTAGGATGTTATCTATCCACCGAGCCTCCATTTTAGGAGTTCTTCGCTGGCCCTATTAAATCCTGCAATTAGTTGCAAGAGGCCTTCCTTTTCTATAGAATGAGCTCTACGGTTTACTAGACCAACATCCAAACCCGTAAAGGTTTAGTAGACAAATTAAAAATTATATCATCCTTTTCTGAAAATTTGGAATAAGAAATGTGGAAAACTTATGGATGAGAGAAGGACTGGAAATATTCTGTAATTTGTGTAGAATGCAAGATTAATGAATGCCAATCAAATTGGGAAGAGGATATATGAACTTATTTGACAGCGAATAAAAAAGATTGGAAGACAAATTCAAGATGTAGATATTATTTTAACGAGTGCTTAAGAGTGAAAGAGCTCACCTATGAGGTAGTAGTAAAAATTGTATTTAATTGGTGTGCATGGGGGATGGGGACTGGTGATCGATGAGTAAGAAAAGGCAAGCGCATTGAAAAAAAATATTTGTGATTAAGTGCTTTTAGTTTATATAGGAGGAAAGGAGGATAGATAATTTTCGGAGTGTTAATGAGCGTTTTTCCTATCAACGGAATATCAACTAATAAGCGGATCTTCTTTGATATACGATTGAAAACTGCAATGAAAGAACACGAGTATCGACGCACCAGATCAGTCCATGTTCTGGGAATAAATATTGATGATTATTCAAAAGATAAAAAAATTAGGGGAAAGATAAAGTTTTTCACTACAATCTTTTAACCTTAGGCAGATCAACACGGGATCTGCGCGATTGACTCTAACATCATTTAAATCAATCCTTCCGCCTACGCCCCAGGGTTCTCTCTTACTGCAACTGTTAAAAGACTTAACTAGCCAAGTTACACGGACCACCTTTTAGTTGAAGATCAAAGAATTACTCCTAAATTCATTACATATTTCACATAGTTCCATAACCTAACCCCAACCCGGTGACTCACCAACGACCGACACCTTCTTTCCCTATCAAAATGACTATTCTTATCTGACACTGTTTGTCCTCAGCGTAATCAAAGATACTCTTGTTGTGACTTCGATTTCATTTTTATCTGCTTCCGTTAATATGGTTGGCTATACTCTGCTATATGCATCCAAACTTACCTAACAAGCCCAAATTACCTAACTAGGAACCACAGCGTTTATTTATCCTTCTTTTGTCTCCAAATCACTGCCCGCAATCGAAAGCAGGTACGGCTTATACCGGAATCTAAGGCGTGCTTCGCCTTAAATGTTAAGAAACGTGATGTCTTTTCCTATAAACAGGCAACATATTTCTCTCAAAAGGCATAAGTGATGTCATTCCAGAATTCTCCGACAAGACAGCCTGCCGCTAAAATTTCATTCTGCCTCTGACCGAGTTGTAGCAAACTCAGTGAAGAAGGAGATATAAAGGTAGCTATTTAGGCCTTTCTCTCTCTCTCTCTCTCTCTCTCTCTCTCTCTCTCTCTCTATATATATATATATATATATATATATATATATATATATATATATATTTCTATATAGGATGAGGGAAAGAGGTCTGACTTTTTCGAAAATTCACAATCATTAATTAAATTAAGCGATCCTAAAATTTTATTCGCAATTTGCGAATAAAAAGACGCGAATAGACGGTAAAGTTGAAGGCAGATAGTTGATACTAACAGAGCAGGGAGGACGGTGGATAAGGCCGGGGCAGGGAGGAAGGTTGATACTGACTGAGTAGGGAGGAGGGCGGATACTGACAGGGTCGGAAAGACGTCGGATACTGCATTCCAACTTTGGCACCGGAGGATTTTTAGGTGTTGAATGGGGATTTCCATCGTCCGTCCGTGGGGGAGGGTTCTAGGTTCAGGCGGAGAATAGACTCCGCCTTTCGGCGAGAATGTTCTTAAGCCGGCGAGGCGAACTTTGTCCGATTTCAGATAGGAGGGCTCTCACACTTGGCACAGGTTTCTGTGATGGCGGCATTTAAAGTCATCGCGGCGTCTCACGGCGTCTCATAATTTCTAACATCTATTAGCACAGACAAAAGTGTCTTTCTGGTGTCTGTTGTCTATCTCTCTCTCTCTATTGAAGGGGGAGGCCGCGCGTATCTTCCTCTCTGTCTGTCTTTCTCTCTCTCTCTCTATGATCTTTGACATATATCTTTCATATCACTTATGAGTTGAAAATTCGTGTTCGGAACTTTCTCAGATGGATAAGTTTCGATTTAATACGATTTTTTTCTGCATTTAGCACTATAATATTTTGTTTATATTTTTTTTTTTTACGGGCACACTGGTTGAGAACCTCTGCTTTAGAACATTTTTCCTTAATTCAATGTAATCACAAAATAAAATTAATCATTCTTAGTAATCTTTTTTAGCTATTTCTTTTCGCATCAATACAAGATGTCCCTTTCGAATCGTTCCTAACAGCCAATTCTGAATGATGTCAGGAAAGATCTATGTTCGTACCGTTTTTTCTGTTTTCTGTGGGTGATCTAATATTCTAAATTTTTCACAAAATGAAATATATATAATAATTTCCTCTTTGCTGTTACAGGTCAGTTGGGATAGATTTGTTATCTAGATCAAAACAATTTTTCTTAAAAATACACATCTTAACAAGATAATGGAAATCTTGTAATTGAACGCAAAGTGGAGATTGATTATTTACAGGTGTTTGCAATTTCTAACCCAATAGGTTTGTGGTAGAGAGTGAATCCATAGAAAGTGGGATGGACAATAATGGAAAATAGAAATATAAAGTTGAATCAAGTGATTTTAAGGAAAATAAGATCTATGCACTGAATTTAAATTATTCCACGGGATTTATTTTAATAAACAAATATTATAATAATACTAATAATAGTAATGATATTAATAATAATAAAACCTTTTAAATATTCGCAAGCTGAAGGAAGCGGCAAGTACAGCTAAAATAAAATGTCAGCGCAGCTGGAAAGGCACGTTTTCAAATTTACGGGGAAATTTCAAGTAGAGATTTAATTGTATCGTACATCTGCCCAAGAGAGTTTGGTGTCAATTTTATGTTAAAACTGTACTCTATTATGTTTATTTTTTCGTTAAAAGATTATATAACTCAATTTTCAACTTAGGTTCAAGGTCTTTAAATATTGTGGTAAAACAGACACTTTCTTTTGTGATTATATATTGCAAAATGTATGTCCACGGCCACTATAATGTTCCTGGCAAAGTCTAGCTCTATTTTATATTGTAGAATTATATTGTTTGGGTTAAATAAATAAATTAAATAATAATAGGAAAAATAGGAAATTAAATATATTACTTAGATTGGGCGAGGCTGAAGTTAATAACGTTGCAGGAAAAACTTATAGTATAAGGGGTGGAAATTTAGCAGCCATAATGGTGCTCTACATCGTTTTGTAGGTATTGAGTTTTTGAAGATGAACAGGATTTAATCAACCTTTTGAGTTTCGAATATCAAGGAGCAAATAGGTACACTTCGTAGTTTTAATTTAATCTTTGATTTATTTTTATCTTCATCATCTAATATATGAATATTGTATTACAGAGGGAAATATTATTTATCATATATTTAAGTTATGCAGCCTTTTTATATATTTGTTTACATGCATAAATATATGTTCTTAGCATCAGTGTGATTCTATACCGATTTAAAGATGTATGCGTGTCTGTACTTTGAATATACAGTGTGGGGGAAATAAGTATTCGTATACCTTCAAGCTACCAGATGATATCCGAGCAGATGAGAAATACATGTTAACACCAGTCGCTTAGTCATTCTGAAGTGTAAACACGTGGGGTCATTGACACCCTTCAATATTTAGGTGCTCCTCGGAAGATTTGCCCCAAAACTTGTCGTGTAATACTCAGGAAGGGTAGAGTTGCCCCTATGACGACCCATAAGGAAATTCAAGATGAACCACTGGTGCCAAAAACTTCGGTCACAAAGCAAACTATCACTAATGAACTGAAACTGCATGATTTCAAGTCTCGTAGGGCAAGAAAGGCACCTTTGCTGCTGATGAGACACAGAGCTGCAAGGTTGAAGTTCAAACGTCAGCATTTGGAGAAAGCTACTGAGTTTCTGGATAATCTCTTAGGTCAGAGGAGACAAAAATAGAATTGTTTGGTTGTAAGGATAACCTCCCTGACTAGAAAAAAGATGGCAGTGCCTATAACCCTAAGAATGCCATACCTATCCTGAAGTTTGAAAGCGGTAGCATCATGCTGTGCGGGTTTTTTTATCTATGGGTACCCCATTATCCATTTTATAATGGGACCATATATTCGGCAATTTGCATAAATTCTAGAACGTCTTTTTGTTTCTCTAGAGAAGCTTGAACTGGGAGAAGGATGGAACTTTCAACTGGATAATGTTCTGAAGCATACTCTGAAAGCTACTCGCAAACAGCTCCTTAAAGTCAATGAACACGTTCTAAAGTGGCCTAGTCAGTCACCATATCTGAACCCAATAGAGAACTTATGGTGAACATAGAAGAGCAAGATTCATTTATAGGTTCCCAAGAGTATCAGAGAATCCGGGGTAATTTACAAAGTAGAATGGGCAGAAATACCAAACAAATGTTGCATCACAATAGTGATGAACTAGAGTAAATTATTGACGGCGGTGAAGGCCAACAAAGTTTACGCAACTAAAGTATTAGTAAGCAAATATCGATTTGTGGGAATACTTTTTCATTAATTTCGAGATTAATGAATATAGGTTCTGTTTCATGCCTTTTTTTCCACAGAACTTTTAACTCGACATTAATTTACATCTATGGTGAAATTTTTCATGAAGTTGTATGGGATGGAAGTGTATTAAAATTGAATTTTAAATGTGTAGGAATACTTATTTCCCCCACTTTCTATTCCTATTTTTGTTTAAGTATTTCATGTTGCACAAACCATTAATGTTTCCCATTTGATGTAAGCATGCTATTCAATTTTGAAAGTTGAATAGGAGGAGCCTGGAGACCAGTTTGAATGGATGAATCTATATTTCGAAACTTCTCTTTCCGCACAAAAGCCAATAGGTATCCCAGCTATATATAAATATCTATTACTCGTATATAAGTTAATAGTGTAAAATCCATTTTTACGTTGTCGAACGTTAAAATTTTTAATCTAAGGACTAAAGAAAATAAGAAAGGGCAAATTTAATTAAAAATAATGATTAAAATTATGAGAATTACAAAATTGCTAATTACACGATATGTAGAGCAAATTTAAGTGTCATGAAAAAAAAACAGATTTCATGTGCATTCTATTATGAAAGTGAGTGTGTCAAATTCCAATTTCATGATAAATATTTCCCATCAGCTACTATTTTCTTGTAAATTGTCACTTTAATAATTATGCAATTGATACAAATATTTCAAATTCAGAACAAATATTTCTATTGTAATTAATTCATGAATATATAATGAATCAGCATGTTAGAATTATATAATGTAGTAACCTATATTTTAATATTTACCTCTTCGTTTGTAAGATGTCTCAGGTGTGTCAAGCTTCAGGTTCCAGCAGAAGTCAGCCAGCATATCACTGCTCCATTTGTCCTTATACCTGTTTTTTATTGACGCTATATTTTGACTGAACCTCTATTCATGATCATCATTCACATATACAGCATTCTCTGGAAAGAAGGACAGCTGAGAATAAGGAAAATGTATCTTCAGTGACATATTGCATCTAAGATCTTTGTAGCGGTTGATTAGGCTCACCATAATAAGCTCTCGCTGGGCCCCTTGGTACTTTGCCAGAAGTCATTTGCATACATATTTGAATGCATGCATGCCGCAAGCTCCGTCCTCATTAGCTATAAGTTGACGAATCTTAGAGCCTATGACTATGCATTCTTTAATCTTGGCATCGCTTATTTTAGGGAAGGTTGCTTGAAGATAGTAGAAACATGGTTTGTTATATTGTAGTGCTTTGGAAAATTGCTTCATTAGGCCTAGTTTTATATGCAATGGTGGTAAAATTATTTTCTGCTTCTTAGCTATTGGCTCATGAATTCCATTATGTCATACAGGCGTCATCGTTTACCAATATTATCATTCTAAGTGTACATAATGTTCTGATCTGGCCCTACTGTATCACTTGCAAATGAAGCACATATAACTGGTGTACGCAATTTTTAAAGCATTAATTAGTGCTACTAGTTTCAAGTCCTCACAACTTAACCATGTTCATTGTAACTTATACATTCAGTGGGAAAGTGGAAATGAAAGCATGGTGTTCTTAATGTGCAACAGAACTACTTTTATGCTGTAAAGGGATGCATTACTCTTTTGGATTATAGATCAGCTCAAGGGCATTGAATAGGCCAGTGATACCATTACAATAAGTCAAGTTGTTTTTAAAAGTGAAGAATTGCTGTAGATCTGCACACCGCTTCCTAAATGCCTTAATTGAAGCACGTATATTTAACCGTCTCTATTGTTGCATACGTGAAGCCATGCGTTCACTCTGTTACTTAATACGTGTTGTATCACGAACTAGATCATTGCGTTCAAGATGGGCTAATGAGGTGACGCTTCTGTCAGATTCAAGTTGTGCCATATATGGTGAATCTGAAGGTTCTGAACGTTTGAGTTGCTCGTGCCATCGCTAGGTAGTTCAGAGGGCGGCTGTGGTACAGGAACAGCAATTGAATGTCGAACTGGTGAATTGCCCACTGAAGATCTGGTTACATGAGCTAATCCTTGCCTTTTCTGTTGCGATTTGGTATTTCCTGTACAGCTTAATCAATTACCGTATAATCGGGCTAGATTTTACGATTTTTAATGTGTCCTTGTTCTCATGATCAGCATGATTTATTGAAAACAGTCGACAAGTTTGTAGAGCTTAGAGTGTATTATTTTAGATTAAAATAGTTAGTTGACATGAATAAAGTAAGATATTTGAATATTTGATACTCTTGACAAGTATCAAATTGCCTATACCATGATTGCTGCTTAATGCTCATAGAACAATGTAATGTTGTAAGACGTGAAATGGACAGCTGTCATTGAGACTAAAATCTCGAGGCTAGTAGAAAGTTACATGCCATACGTTTAGGCGGTGTTCAGATGCCTGATTTTCTCCATCAACTCCAGCACAAGATGATATAAGGACTGCGCAAAAAAATCCGGGTTTTACTGAGAGAGATGAGTCATGGATTCACCTCTATAAAACTGGCCATTAATGAGGACCTTCGATAAAACTCGTTAAGAGGCGCAGGTAACTATGCCTAAAAGCTAAGGCCAAGAAGAACCGGCTGAGGAAAGAAAATAAGGCCTTGCACAAGCAAATGCCTCCTATTCATTAGGGAACGACTAGGTTCTTCCCAGGTTCCCTCATATGTAGAACAACAGGTCACTTGTCTACAATCCATGTGGCATGATCTGAAATTATCTTGAGAGGCCATCCTAGGATCTTAGGACACCTTCTTTATTAATATACCTTCATTTAGGACTGACATATTGCCTTTTCTTTGACTTTTATTACAAACAGTCAAATTTATCCCAAACACAATGTATATACAGAGGTTTATACTGTTACTATGATCCCTAATATCTATATCATAGATTCTTTCTTTAAACTTCTTAGGTAAATTTTAATTTGAAGTAAGAGGGCAAACATTAAAATATCATTGCCGAAAAATATATATATTTCGAGAAGTGAAAGGGTGTTAAGTGTAATAAGGGATCACTCAAGAGAATTTTAGAATATTCATAGAAAGAGGAGTTAAGATCAAAGTGACTTTGGTTTCAGAATTTAACCCAGTTCATTGAAAGATGTTTTCTGTTTTTTGTTTTATTGGTCAGGAGTTCTGTCTAATAGATCAATAAAAGGAGAACTTACCTTTCAATAATATTTTTTATTAAAAAGTGAGCAAATGACTACACATATTCCAGGATTGGCAGTTTAAATAAGAGATATCGTTTAAACGAATATTTTGCAGCTGGATATATATTTAATAAAGTAATTCTAGGGCTTGAAATGCTTACATAGGAAAATTTACTTTTCGAATGAACCCAATTTATTGATAAAACATCACTTTGATTTTAAATAAAATTCAGTTTATTACCCTTCATACATTTTTAAAACAAAATTAAATTGCGTAAATTAAGTCATTGCGTGGAATTATATAGCTAAAAACTTATGTAGAAGCTGTCCTCTTGGCCAACTCTTTTAGATCCTGGCCAGCTCCTGCAAAGGTATAGAGAACGCCCTTGGAATTTTCTCCGCTTGAGATCCTGATCATTTTAGACTAATTTTAATTAAGATAATTAATTTAATATTACGATTATTTTTTCCCCATACGATTGTACGATTTTTTTTAGCTAATCACAACCTTAGTCTGACGCATTCCAAATCAACAAATGATTTTAGACATCACCTTTGTTGTTGTTTTGCTTCATCACCAAAGCAAGTCTGTTTGCTTCGCCAAGAATATAAGGTCAATTACCAGTAATCTTCCTATATTCAAGGTTATTTTAATGTCCAAGTGTTAAGAATATAAATTCCCTTTCTTTGTATTTTTACTCCCCAGCTCAGTGAGATTGTAATATGTGTGTCTCTATACATTTTGTGGCTATTGACTGCGTTCTTACCCACTCTGTCCATTGCAGTCAAATTCAATATAAAATAATACACTTAACTCATCTAAATATCTGCCATTATTTATCGATTTCAATTGTCATTCTCATCCCCTATATTTCGAATTTCTCCTTTGTTTCTGAGTGTTAACTACTTTTGGCGCAAGCAATTGCAGCTATACGATATACTCGTATATATATATATATATATATATATATATATATATATATATATATATATATATATATATATATATATATAATGGAAAAACTAACAAAGTTGAATGTGAGGAAAGCAATAATATGAAAATTAACCCACAGCAAAATGGGAAGAGTAGCCAAATAACTTTCGAACTATATTGCAAGTTCATTGGTAAGGAAAAGCATGAAAATAAAGAAGACAACTTTATATAGGGTACAAAGATACGTAGGGAACGCCCACCACATATTACAAACCAATGGAAAAGCACAAAAACAAGATAGGAAAATACCAGGAAAAGAACAATAGGCAACTAATAACAGACACGTGCATCCCTAAAATGATAAACACATCAACAACGCCATGTATATGAATGTAATATGGTTGAAAAAAACAACATTTTAAAGGATTATCATTAGAGCGAAAACATTTAGGGTTGAGAGTTAATCCACAGGCACAACAAAGATACGTCGTGGGGGGAGGAAATGTAAATGATATTACAACAACAAATATTGACAACAGGCTGCATTAGGAAATTATTTCCTTAGAACAAGTTATTTTTTTAAACAGGATCGAGTTTAAATAGGCCAGGGGGAATGTTCATATTTGATAAGATGCCAATTAAGGAAGCCTTGACAATATTTCTTTTTGCAAAATCAGCAGAATTATAAAGGAATTTTGCAAAACTCCAGTCAATGGGGTGGTTATTTTTCAGATAAATGTAAAAATAAAGTGCTGCTTACTTCACCTCTTCTAATATTATACTTATGTTGGTAAATTCTAGTAGATAAAGATTTACCCGTTTGCACGAAGTAAGGTATATTACAATTAGAACATTCCATAGAATATACTCCACCTATTTTCCTTGCATTATTGTGGACTAAAATATACAGTTATTAAGTTGCTTAAAACTAAGGGCGTGATAAAAAAATAGTTCAAATTATGGCAAGATAAAATAATTTTTGTAATGGAAAACCGGTAGGTTATCAGTTCTATAAAAAATTTGTTTGGAAAAGTTTAATGAGGTATGCAAAAATTGTGCATATCTTTTGAAGAAGGCTAAAGGCAAATAATATCATCAATGTAACGGTACCATACAATAGGAAAATCAAAGAGTTGGGGGAAGAATAACGACTCCAAGATTTCCATATATAAATTAGAAAGGGTGGGAGATAGACAACCCCCATTGGGAGACCGAAGTTTAGAAGGCAAAAATTTATCATTGAATGAAAATTTAAATTTTTTAGCACAAAGAGAAAAAAGACTTAGGAAAGTATTGAACGGTACAGGGAGATCTAAATTATGTAATTTATAGAAAATAAAAGGAAGAAGATCGTCTAAATGAGCTTTAGTAAACAAAGAACAAACATTAAAGCTGATAAGAATAAAATTGTTGGAGTAAGTTTGGAGTAAATTTTGATTGAATGAAAATTTACAATTTTTAGCACAAAGAGAAATAAGACTTGGGAAAGTATTGAGCGGTACAGGGAGAGCTAAATTATGTAATTTTTTAAAAATGAGAGGAAGAAGAGCGTGTAAATGAACTTTAGTAAACTAAGAACAAACATTGGAGGCGGACAAGAATGAAATTGTTGGAGTAAGTTTGAAGTACATTTTCATTGAATGAAAATTTACAATTTTTAGCACAAAGAGAAATAAGACTTGGGAAAGTATTGAGCGGTACAGGGAGAGCTAAATTATGTAATTTTTTAAAAATGAGAGGAAGAAGAGCGTGTAAATGAACTTTAGTAAACTAAGAACAAACATTGGAGGCGGACAAGAATGAAATTGTTGCAGTAAGTTTGAAGTACATTTTCATTGAATTAAAATTTACAATTTTTAGCACAAAGAAAAATGAAGACTGAGGAAAGTATTAAGCGGTACAGGGAGATCTATATTATCTAATTTATAGAAAATGAAAGGAAGAAGATCGTCTAAATGAACTTTAGTAAACAAAGAACAAACATTGAAGCTCACAAGAATGAAATTGTTGGAGTAAGTTTGGAGCAAATTTTCATTGAATGAAAATTTTCATATTTTTAGCACAAAGAGAAATAAGACTGAGGAAAGTATTGAGCGGTACAGTGAGATCTAAATTATGTAATTTATAGAAAATGAAAGAAAGAAGGTCGTCTAAATGAACTTTAGTAAACAGAGAACAAACATTGAAGCTGACAAGAATGAAATTGTTGGAGAAAGTTTGGAGTAAATTTTCATTGAATGAAAATTTACAATTTTTAGCACAAAGAGAAATAAGACTTACGAAAGTTTTGAGCAGTACAGGAAGATCTAAGTTATGTAATTTATTGAAAATAAATGGAAGAATATCGTTTAAAAGAACTGTTGTAAACAAAGAACAAACATCGAAGCTGACAAGAATGAAATTGTTGGAGTAAGTTATTGTATTAAGCTTCTCTATAAGTTCACAACTATTTTTAATATGAGATCGGAAGATGGACCCCACAAGTGGGGTTAAGTGATTTGCAAGCCATTTTGATAGGGAATATGAAGCAGAGCCTAACAAACTTATAATAAGGCGCTAATGATTATTAAGTTTATGAGTTTTTACCAACCCGTACATATATTGAAGAGAAGCGTTGGTAGATTTAAATTTAGTAATTAAAACGGGAAATTTATTAAAATGGATAGAATTTTTTTATGAAATTCACTCTTAATTGTTTATGTAGGGTCTTTTTGTAACACATCATCCGTAGATTCATCTTCTAATAATAAGTTCATTTTTTAAAATAATTCACTTTGTGCATAATAATAACGTCACCGGATTTGTCTTCTTTCGTAATAAGTATAGAGGGATTCCAAATTGAGGGTAAAATTCCGCGCAATATATTTTAGCATTCGGGTTGCTTTTTTATAAGCTTCTGCGCATTGTTTTGATACGTTAAGGTCCTCTGAGATTAAAATCACCAGCTTTTTTTCTGAGTTAACGGATTCGAGGATTTGGCCTTTCATATGGTATTTTACATTTAAGTTATGACATCCTAAATGCATGAACTTGCATTTGCCTATTTTGAAGCCCATCTGCCATTTATCAGCCCATTGGACAATTAAAGTCTCTTTCCATTTGCTCTACATCCAGTCTCAAAAGGGCTCGGCTTCCCAGCTTTGTGTCATCTGCAAATTTAGACAACTAAAAACTCCACTATCCAAGTCATTAATGTAAACAATAAATAATAATGGGCGTAGGACTGAACCCTGTGCTACCCTGCTGGTGACTGGAGACCACTCTGAACACGGCCCATTTAAAACAACTCGCTGTGAACGATTTGATAACCAGTTTTTAAACCATTTAAGTATGTTACCCCTCACTCCAATTGCTCTAATTTTAATTAATAGCCTTTCATGCGGGACTGTTTCAAAGGCATTTTTAAAGTCAAGATAAATTATATCCGCCGATTTAGTTTCATCGTAGATGTAGATCATCTTATGAAAAAGTTAGAGTATATTGGTTAGGCACGAGCGACCACGTCTGAATCCATGCTGGGAGTCTGCAATTAAATTATTAGCTGCGCAATGTCTCAAAAACCTATCTCTAATTTTCGAGTCCAAGAGTTTTCCAATTTCAGAAGTTACGCTGATGAGACGAAAATTAGTATGCTTAGATTCATCCTCTTTATTTTAATATCGGCGTAAAATTTACACGCGTGATCTCTATTGGATCTAGGTCTTCCTCTATTGATCATTTGAAAATCGTGCAGAACGGTCTTGCTAATTTAATTTTTAGTTATTTAAGACGGGCTGGGTACACCCCATCGGGCCTGGGTGCCTTCAAGTTTTCATTTTATTAATATATGTGTGAATCTCTCCTTCATTTATAATTATGGTGGATAGGATATGTTGTCTCTCAAGATATATTTCCTTGCCTAGTGTTTGTAATTGTGTCACCTCCTCAACACTAAAAACGTTCTCGAAGTGCTCTATATTCTTCTGTATCAATATGTAAGTCCTACCCCAGGATTCTAATAAATTCGTAATAATGAGTATTAGACATTATAATCCTAAAGATTTCGAATTCCATAATTTTTACCTATGAGCCATAAATTTAAAACTTCTACTAAGTCGACAATGAGCTCGATTAATATTTCTGATAACAAGGTTATTACAGAAAGAAGTCTTAAGACATAAGAAAATAATGTAAAATTATAAATTAGCAGCAGAAGAAGGAAAGGTATTCTAATAATTGCTTCTCTACGGCGGATGAAAGAATCTAGAGATCCTTTAGATTTCGAAGATACCAATTAAGAAATTACGTGCTATTTAAATTCTTCATTGACCAAATTATTCTTCCTTAATGGAGGAAATATATGACAACTTTTTTATAAATAAATAGATAGACGTATCACAAAGTTCAGACGCAAGGACTTTTATTGATAAGGGAGCGAAGATATCAAGTGTGAACAGGTTTAACCTGCATTTTCGTAAAAAGAAAGAAGTGGACATGTCTGCTACTTGTAGATTTTCTTCGCACAAAATGTTATGGTAAGATTCGTTGAGGAATTATATCTATTTTTTATTTAAAGGAAAAAAACTAACATGTGGATTGCGTTAAAATATAGTAATATAGTAAAGGACACGATTTTTAGAACTAAATATTAAAAGGTCCGGAACTCTTCTCAGCCTAGTTCCATTGAACAAACAAGGCTGGGTCCAATCCATTATCTCAAAAAGAGAGAGGAGATGGTTTTATGCATATCATTTCCTTTCCCTCACTATTGATGATTATTTAATCTGTCATTTGCTTATTTCTCATAAATATTTCTTGGGGTTGCTGAAAAACAGGTGTAAATAGCAAAAATTGCAATATCTGCCAATACAAGAATGAAATATTGTAAACTTTTCCTTTTTCTGCTATTTATTTTTCTTTATCTCCACTTTTCAACAATTCTCTTATGATTATATTTCCCTTATATGACTACACCACTAAATTCGCATATATTTATTCCTAAGTAACTAATTTTGATGGAAATCTCTTTATTTCCTCTAAATTACCATCATTACCTGGGTATTCTACATTAATAATGAAATTTTCTATTTTATATTACTTAATTTATATATTATTGGAGAATTTCATAGTAATTTTTATGAAAGAAACTCGAAAGGAACTTTGACCACCAATTAAGCCGTTCGTAGTTCCATCATAAGTTAAAATCTGCTACCAGTATTTTTTAGTTAATAACTTTTATAGTTTATGATATATGAAAAAAATAGTATATCCTGAAGAGTAGATGAATAAGCGTTGGCTTTTTCTGTAAGAATTTGGTGTCAAGGGATATTTACATCACAAAAAAACAAAGATCATGGAAGTTTTCAGAAAATTAAATAAAAAGGTACAAAAACCGTTGGATAGAAAAAAAGACCCGTAGGAATATATCAAAGGTGATATCTATAATAAAATACCTCAACCTCGTAAATTTATGTCCTTTTGAATATGGAGACTCCTCATTGAACTTTATGAAAAGCATTCATTTTCCAACCTTAATCAACCGGGCCAATAAGAAAAGGGAAATCCGGTAAAGGCTGCTACGTTATTAAATTAACCATCGCCCTTTTTGTGGACAGCCTTATCTAAACTCACGCGCTGTGAAGGATTTCTCCTCATTCAATTTGCGCTAATTCCCCGGGCAATATCTTTGTTTCCTCGCACTAACTGGTCTTTCACCTCTGCCTGTCTCTTTGCCTCTTTCAAGATCCCGTTATTTTATCTCTTACCCATTCGCATATTAAACTCGAAAACGTGGTAGGAAATAAGAAGGGTATACCGTATTTCGAGAATATCAGGAGCCATTTTCCGTACAACTTAATTAAGGCTCCATTTTTCGAAGGGGCATCTTTGTATTCCAAATTTGATGTATATTTTAATCTTTTGACCCAATAAGTGAGTTAATAGATATTTTATTCAAGCTTAATAAATAATCCCATTTAGCCTTTGGGTCTAGCTGCTATGTGAGTATTATAACCAAAAGGTTGGTAAGAAATTAATTTAGGACAAAAAATTATAGAATTTTAGGGATTGGAGACAAATCAGTCATAATACTTCAGGTCTATTCTAAGCCCATTAAATTTATATTTCAATTCTTAAACTGCTTAGCAATTTCTTTCTTAAATCTATTCACGAAAGTGAATTACACTTACTAACCTTTGCAGTGTGATTAGATTTGTTATCGAATTTTTAAACGTTTAGAACTTCACTAGTCTCCTTTTGGGGAATTTCTCTTTGCGTTAAGGTATGAAAATCTTTTCCCTTTCAGAAACATTTTTACGATTATAAAGCCTCAATTATAAATCTTATGATTAAGTTGTTTTGAGCAAGCGCTATTTTAATTTAGTAAATAACGCTTGTCTGCAGCAATTTCATTTCAAGGTTTTTTCATCCTATTCTTATGTATTTAAAAGTACTGAATTCAAATCTGGTATTGTTTTTTTACTCAGGTTAATTTCTTGCGCATTGCCTTTTTAATCTAAAAGGCTAGATCTTTCACTTGCTTTTGTGCTATTTTCCGAAATATGTTTGCGCCATTTTTTATGTTCTCTTTTCTGAAATATATTCATCAGAATTAGAAAAAGGTCATAGCTGCTGATCATATAATTACAAATTTTGACTATCATTTGATTTTATTTCTATACAATGCAACAATCATGATGTATCGCATCATATTATTGTATTATATTTTGTAATTCTAAAACTTTTAGGATGTAGTGTGACGTCACGAATATGTTTGTTTGTTTCTCTCTGTGAGAAACAAAGCAATATTTAACTCTTTAGCATTGGCTATCATAATTAGATTCCTGATGTTGGCATTGGCATAGTTGCTAGCAATTGTTATTTTCTTCATAATATTGTGGTTGGTAATTAATGTGAAAAAATGTTATACGTTATAAAAAAATATATATTTAAAATAAATGCTAAAATGGCAGAGAATAATATATGGGTTGAATGTGAAAGATCAATCCCCCAAAATCTCTAATTCCATAACAATGGTGGTTTTGAACTTATTTGGTGTACATAGTTTGAATGATTAGTTTAGTAAAGATCTACACTTGTCTATTCTAAAGTGATTTTATTTTAAATACTTACCTTATGGACATTTTATTTTTGCATTATAAATGTTAAAAGCATTTTTCTATTCATTTCGTTTCGATATTAGAAAAATAATAGAAAAGGCAAAAATGACCCCGATAAGATATGTTTTCTCAAGAGGTGAGAATACATTGCTAGGACATCAATCAAAATAACGTCATTTGTGAAAGCAAGTATCCCCAAATATATTGGGCTGAATTTATCGGATTAAGATAAAATATTGTTCCTCATTTCTTTTGCACGACGTGTGTTGAATATCTATAAAGATGGATTAAAGGCAAATCAATTCAGTATGTTTTGGTATACCGATGCAGTGGCAAGAAGGCTAAGATCATTGAACAGATGTTATTTTTGCTTCACTGACATAACAGGTAATATTTATATTGTATATTTTATTATAATAATGTTAATTTATCCTTTTTAAGTTAAGTAATTTTATTTTAGGAGTGAAAAGGAAAAACAACCAACATGTTGTTTATACTGATCTTCCTTCATCCAGACGATCAGCTCCTCACGACGGAGAGTTACCCTTACTGGAATCATCGTGTAATCTGGATATTTTTAAAGAGAGTGATGAGGAATATGTAGTAATTGAAACTTCTTCCTCATTTATGCCTACAAGTTTAGAATTCAACTAAACTAATCATTTAAACCAAGCCCAACTGAACCCCTTATCCAGAGACTTGGGTCTATCAGAAGAATCAGCCCAGTAACTTTGATCAGAAATTGGTGAAAATAGTTTACTACCTATAGATTCAACCTATTACTTGTACTGTAGCTGATATCCTGGCTTTAAAATTTCTTTCTTCGTTCCCAAAATTGCTATACTGGTATAATGTCAAAATGTCAATGGATTAATTGAAGCTTTATGCTTTTCCTATAGGCCAGGTTAATGGAGACTTTTAATAAACATCATTAGTATTTCAAAGGCTCTTTATAAATATATATATGTGGAATAAAGTAATATCTGTTCTAGATGCATACATTGTTCAATTTATTGAAAATTATGAAACTATGAGAGCTTAATGGATGCTCTGAAATTCAATCTTTATGAATTGAAGTTTGTGTAGAGATAAAGGTAAGAAATAGTTATGAATGCCCTTCTTGTAAATAAATATATTTCATTATAGAAACTTTATCTCAAAACACTTAGCTTATTTAAATTAATCTCATTTTTAAATAATTTGTATTTAAAATATCCTAAATGTTATCTCTTATATATAAAAATTTTAAATTTACATCAAACTTCTTACATTTCTTTTGATTTCAGAATAGTTTTGAATACTAGATTGTCTTGAATACAAGGAATGCAAGGTGGCTACACAAAAAACCTTTGCCTCCTCTGTTTATGGGATATTAGAGCGAACGAGCAGCAATATGACCGAAAAGAATGATCATCTTGACAGACTATTATTCCTGGTTTTCATAATCTGATATATCAACCCATAGTCTATGTTAATCAAATTTAACTTCTACCCATTCAGATGAATTTCGGATTAATGAAATGTTTTGTAAAAGAATTAAAGAAAGAAAGCCAAGCATTCCATTTTTCAGCCGCAAGTTTAAAAAGTAATTGAAAAACTTTTGAAACCGCAGATATTTTTAATGGTCCTCAAATAAGGATGCTAATGAAAGACCCTGGTTTAACAAAAGTCATGAATGAGGGAGGAAGAATGGATGGCAATCATTCCAAGCATTTTCGCTTTATTTTTCGGGAATAATAGGAGTCAAGGGTATGAAACTATTGTATAAATTTTAATATAAGCCTTTCAAATCTTAGGAGTGAGAATGTCTGTAAAACTCCACTTTTTAAGGCCGCTTATTAACTATTTCCCAGATAATTGTTGAGATTACAATAAAAAGCAAAGGGAGAGGTTCCATAAATAATGCTCTTTTTTCTCATTATTCATTGTAAATTATCAAAAATTCAAGCAATTTATTCAAATTTTAACTTTCCAAATTTCCTTATAAATATAAGATATATTAATATTTAAAATATGGTTGCTGAAAATATACTTGGCCTGATTGAAAAAAATCCTGTTTTCTTCATAGTATACAAGGCTGTGTAATCATAGGACGTTTATTTGATTTAATTAAAAAAATGCCATTTGGTCGGACTACTCTGATTTTTGTTCTCTTTCTAGTATTATGAATTAACTTCGTTAACACGATAACCATTATTGAAATAAATTGAGATTGAGATTTTTCCATACATCCACTTATCTCTTAAATTCATCAATAAAAGTTGTCTCAAGAGCAATTTGATACGAGAAACATTAGTAATAACAAATATCTATTAATAGCAGTTTTTGAAGTAAAAAATGTTAACAGAATGTCCGTCTCCCAGCCATAAAAACCCATGGATAAAAAGGTACAAAATCATTCAATATTTTAGGACCTATATAAAGAAAGCATGAACATTCATCAATCTGAGACAAAGACGATCAAGAAAACTTCAGGAGGTCCCAATGAAGTCTTTTCAGGAGTTGTGGTTGTATCATTGAAGTGAGGAATAGAAGTAGGAGAAAACCTCAGGATTCAAGAACCTACATATAGATTTGTAGAAAGTAGGAATTTGAAGCGATTCCAATTTGAATCAGCTTTAAATCGGTACACACTTCAGATCAAGAATCAAGAGAATTGAAATAAATAAACTTAAATTCTTCTTTGTGAGTGCCCAGGTATTGCTTTTCATGCCATTTCGATACTGACAAAAAGTTACTTTAAAGGAGCAAGTGTGGCTCGCGAATTTTATAACGGGCTTCAACTTTGCAAATAAGGGAGTCCATTCACTTTCTTTGCGAGAGTGACCTAAAATCAAAGTGATTTACTGGTCATAGATTATCCAACTGTGGACCATCATTTCTAAAGGCAAAATAGGTTACTGGATTATTTCTTATATGCGATTTTATTTTCTAATGATGTATATCGGGTGCTTTTCCCTCAAATGACGAATTAAAAAAAAAATAATATCTCAGTAACCTCTTTTCTATTCATGGCAACTTCATTGGTTAGGATACTTTCAATCTTCCTTTTACGAATGAAGAATTGGAATTTAGATACATTTTTAGAGTTTTCTTGCACTTCACAAAAAAAAAAAATGATGAGATAAAATGTTATTTTATTGTGCAATATCATACAGAATTTTTTACGTTCTTACAAAAGCCTACATTAATAAACGTGCCAATTATGGATGCCTATATTTACAGTTTCTTAGTACTCAGAATGACGTTGTCAGAAGATGATCACATTCTCATTAAAGCTTGTTACTGTGAAAAGAAATGTAAGAATAAAAGAGTAATGAGAGAATTTTCTGGAAAAATGTGAAAAAGACGTGCCGTTGAAAGTCTATTAAAAAGGATTTGCGAAACTAGAAGCGCTAAAATAAAAAAAGCAGGCGGTAGATATAAAACAGCTATAGAGTCTGGAAATATGAATTACATTAACAATAACATCTGCTCCAAAGAAGATAAACCAGTAGGGCATTTATCGCAAAGAACAAGTGCTACAAACCTGAATATTGGAAAGAGTTCTGTTCAACGAATAATTAAGACACAAAAGCTAAAAGCCTTCAAAAGAAAAGTATACTAAAAAAAGTGTTCCTGTTAAGGATAAAAGGATCTCCAATTTATTTAAGAAAATAGCAGTCTGAAAGAATCTTTCCCAATATTTATTACAATTTTTTACCCATCTTCTTTCTATTTTCTGCCCTTCTTTCCCACAGCAATGCTCACTAAACTTTTTTTAACTATAGCATAACATTCCATTTACAAAAGGATTTTGGGAAAGAAAACCTATCAAAATTTTTCTCGCTTTCAGCAGAAACAATATGACAGGAGTCCACTTACATCTAGCAACAGGCTATGATAATGTATACACATGCCAAGTGCATGCAAAGATGCGTGACTTCATCCACCATGCGTGTCAACATACAACAAACCTTTTAATAAAAAATTGTAAGCCGACCTTTTATGAGAGAGAGCCTATCCATTATCAGACTGAAATTGAATTCGAATTCTCGAATAAATTTGAGTATCAAGCAGAGATTCTTGAAGGAATTTTTTCTAAACTCACTTGGTCATCATAAGTCATCCTCATGCCAGCGGCCTACCTAAATTAGACTCGAGACGGTGAAGAAAAGAAAGAGGCTTCGAAAGCCCAATGAAGGTTGACCAATCAATCCGCCTTGGTCCTATTTTCGAACCATCAATCTCACATAAACACTGAAGTGTTTTACACATTTACGACTTGGTAAATTTTTAACTTCCTTTGCAAAACTGCCTATAATATTTTTTGTTTCTTTTGAATAAGAACAACATTCCAATATTCCGTATTTTTCATTGTTATGGAAGTTATGAGCTTAAATACATTGTACTTTCACACTTCTTATTTTATTGCAAATTACAACTTCATTGCAATCAGCAGATACGTATGATCTCTCTAATTTCAATTTGTAATGAAAGCTTAAACTCTCATTTCTAAACGATTTTTCCTCTGTGGGGAAGTTCATTTGTATTTTTACTACATTCTGTTCTTTGCATTCAAAATTATATGAATTTAAGCGAAACTCTCGTTCTGACATAATGAAAAATAAAACCAAAATTCTAATAACATATCAGGCAATTACATAGAAAAGATATTTCCAATAATTTATATCATAATTACGAAGATAATCAATATCATATGCGAGAAGACAAAATATAATTTAATAAGGAATATATTTAAATCAATATTGCCGACTAACACTAAAAGGCATATAAATTTTTGACGTGTAAGGCGATTAGAATAGGTTTTGGTGTGTTTCTAGTGGTTAATGATTAGAAATTAATTTCATTTTCTTAACTAACAGAAAGTAGAAAATTTAAAACAAAATTGGTTTGCAGTGCCGTCTTGAAATCCATCTTATTATAAGTTAGGTTTAAGCAAGATAGACAGTTTTCAAAATTCTTTTACCAACACTGTAAGGATTAAAGAAATTAAAAATATGTTATTATCATTCTTTTACTTTAACAAACCCAAACAACCTTATCTACCTAGCATATAAAAAATCGCCAAATTCTCGAATAAAAGTAGCTAAAACAAATAAATAATATTTACATAGAGACAATTGATTAAATAAGAGATCCAGTTGCTGCACCTCTTACTTAGAAAATCGGAAACCGCGTCTATAACAACTCCTTTACTTAACTGGCAAAGTTACCGAAATTCAAACGAGTGGTAAAGGTCCTCTAGCAATAAAGATAGCCCTGCAGCATCTTTCATGAACAATTCCGTTTTTCCAACAAAAGTATACATATATATATATATATATATATATATATATATATATATATATATATATATATATATATATATATATATATATATATTTATGTATATATAGGGAAAAGAAACCACAGTGTTAGGAACGATTTATTGCAAAATCGCTGGGAAACGAAGAAATACGAAAGATGGTTAGCCAATGGACACACATTTTCAAGTGGGACTGGAATTAGAGGGGCGGTCTGGAGCTTCAGCATTTTTGATCAGAGTCCGTACGAGTCTTCTGCTTATCAAGGGATTATAGTTAAATTGCACATCGGAAATATTAAACTATGGAGTTTCTTTTATGTATAAGAGCTGATTCTATTAGGGCCCATCTATATAGTTGTGAAAATTATAAAGTCACTTTGCATTTTCAATGTCAATTGAATGGTGTTAATTTGACATGTGTAGGAACAGGCTTGATGATAGGCTTCCACCTCGCATGTTGCATTTGTGTTCCTTCATTTCCTCGGAGAATTTTAGCTTTCGCTAGTCTAAAATTGAACGCAAATTTGAACGAAATTGGATTACCAATACCTAGCCTATATTTCTGTATGTAGAAACAATCTTCATCTTTAATTAAAGATATTGTCTGTAACGCACAAACAAACCACTCCACAATTTTATTACACGGTAAAGACAATGGTTAGCTAGACAAAGCGAAACATTTAATAATGATATCACGCGCTTTTTCATCAGGAAATTTAGTGAAAAAGCTATTAATATCAAACCTTACCAAATGCTAACTGGACAGGTTAACCTCTTATATTTTCGAAACATAATCGAAAAAATGAATAATATGAGCTTAAGAGATACTACTAACTAATTTGGATAAGATGTTCGCTAACCACTGAGATAGTTTGTACGCGTGGGCCCCAACTAAGGAACTAATCGATCTAAGGGTATTATCGATCTTATGTGTTTTTGGTGAACCGTACATCTACGGTAAAGAAAAATTGTACACTTCAAATTTATTAATTAGATCAGAATGTCCTTTAAGAATATTTTTGAGGGAGCTATTGAAAGTTTTAATTTTGTCAGCAGGTAGATCATTATTTAGTTTTTCATAACTATTCCTATCACTTAGGAAATCATTCAATTTACCAGAATACTGATCGCTGTCCATAATGACTATCTGATTAATTTTGTCAGATTTTGTGAACACAATCTCCTTCTTTAGTTTTAGCTCTTCTAAAGCACTTAATGAACGAAAAGTATACTGCTGTAACTGTTAAGGTCAATAAGCGGTATTCCTGGCTTTGCGAGAAAAATCACTTTGGCTAGTTTATAGCCATCCGGGAAGTAACCACTGTTTAGGCACGCAATATATTCTTAAATGTTTTTATGATTACGTTCGGTGTCTTCGTAAGATTTATGTTTATTCATGAGGGACCTGGCGCTTTTTGCTTCAAAGTTTGGATTACGCCTTTTATTTCCTTTGTTGTTTTATAGGTCCTTGTACCCATAAAATCATCCACCTCTTGTTCTACTGTTAATGCAATTGTTAACTTGTAGTCTTTTCCCTCAAGTAAGTTAGAAACATTTCGTCTCTCTCTGGATTAAATTCTTCTTCCTCATCTGGTGATTCGGAGAACACGGATTTCCAGTAATTTCGAAATAGTAATTCTTATCTTGATATCTGCTTCCTTTATGCTAATTTCTTGGTTTTGTTTCTTTTGTTTGTTTATTCAGTGCTCCTTGAGTGTTTTTCAATGTTAGTTTCTAGAGTGTTCTTTGTTGGTTTTTTAGCGACGTTTATCTCCAGTATTTTGGATGAAGAATTATTCTCAGGGTACCACATATATTTCATCCTGTCCTTCTCTAGCATTATATTTAATGTGATGACGAAGGTTCCTAGCATTGCCCTATACCTCCTATGCCAGTATACGATGCATGTCAGAGGTTCCTCCGACGATCATTGTTGTAATGTTAGGTGTGTTTAGGTTTCCTTCATCTTTTCACTGTTGGTTTAGCCACACCCGCATAAGTTGATATTCTTTTGTTTTCTTCATCTTCCTTTGCTTCTCTTTCCTTCATTTTCATATTTCATTTCTTTTGTGGCATGTCATAGCCATAGTCCTGTGTGGTCCATATTGCTTTATGCATTTTTCTGCTGTTTCCTTACAGTGTATCCCTTTGAGCCGAATTTTGTCAGTCTCAGAACATGCCGTATCCTTCTTTTTGAACTATCGTTTCAAGTAGTTTTCATTTTGTAACATCTGACGCATATGAATTTGTATAGTAATATCTTTTTGGTGTTCCCTATTATCTGAAAGAATCCTCATGTTGAACATGATTAGTTCTCGTTGATGTATATTTAAAGCCATCTGTCTACTCGCACACACAATCTTAAATACATGTGTATGCTGGCTATAATAATACCACTATTTCGATAATTAAAATACCTGTCCTGTTCGTTTATATTAATCAGAGGTCTCCCTTCTGACTGATAACAATTCTGTTTGCTGTTATCTGGGGAGAGAAATTGGCCATCATTCTATTTATTTATTGTTTCTATAATTCTTAAGAGAGTAACTTCTCCATATCTTTCTTTGCGAAGCATATTACAATGTAGTCAATGGGTATTTCGATGATCTTGACGAGGAATCCTTTTAGTTATCCGTAGAGCACTGCCTTTTCTTTTCCGTTTTATGGCATATTTTTTTGGTCATTTGCGGGTATAGATAGTCGTAATTATAATCGGCTGCCTCCTTTCCTGAGTGGTGGGGCCTCATCATCATTTTTTCCAAGAGCCTAGGCGATGTTTTCCTTTTCCCTTTCCCTGGAGCTTATATTGTTTTTTTTTCTTCTTGAGTATAAAACTAATGAAATTCCGTAAAGCGTTCCCTATTTGCCTAAAGGCGGATGTTTCCCTAATTATATACCATTTTTAGCAATTCACGACGATCTTACCTATATAGAGCTAAGCTGTTATGCGTCTCCACTAAATATGAGCTACACAGAAGAAGAACGTAGATATATTTTTTGGAACAAGCGGGAATAGGCTGGAGCGTAGCAGAGGAGAGGAGAATAGTAGGAAGTTTTAAAAAGTTGATTGCATTGGTTTTGTTATCAGATGAATTCAATGAGTGTGTGATGACTGTAAGATTTAAAAATAACAAAGTAGGAGTAAATGACACTGAGATAGGTGTTAAATTGAATTTACTGATAAAATATTGGAAATGCTATACGGTGCATGCATTATACAAAATGCTACAACAGCCAAAAAGAAAAAGAACATGAAGTAAGATTAAAAGGGCCGTGGATCTCTCATCTAAAACAGTCTGTTCTAATGCACTTTTATCTAAAAAGCTTTCGTCTAAATAAATTTCAACTAAAATTACTTTTGTTTAAAGATTACTTGATCAAATGCTATTTAATTTCAATTGCTGAATTTAGCAATGAAAGGTAGAAAAAAGTTTAAATTTATCCTATCATACACTTAGGCATCATTCTGCAAAGCCGCTATATAGATAGGCAAGTTATAAGGTTACCTTATGAGTTTTTATGTGTTTTGACCTTATTTGTCATACTTTGGTTACAGTCATGAGAGAGGTGTTATTTTTTCTTTAGAAAAACAAAGATAGCCAAAATGATTAGAGATATAAACTCCGTTGAATCAAAGTGTGAAAAATATAAACAGTATTATATTGATTGTCACTGGTCACCACCCTCAAATTTCTCAGGGTTCTAGATCAAAATAATCTGATTCTAGGGTAATTGTATTTGCTGAATTCAATAATGACATTTATATATCTGTATTTGGCTAAGTTTTCTAGAACCAGCATATCTATATATTTGGTGCACCATGTAATTCATACACTAATTGATATCTTTATTGGTTCCACTTATGTAATAATGTTTTCCTAATTTGTGCTTTTTTGTTTTCAGATTGCTGGTTCAAGATAGTGCATATTTACAGCTACCTAATTTCTATTTACTCTGAACTTAACAAAACATGTGACGTGGCAAGTGCGTGAACAATGCTGATCGTTTTTTTTACATATATGGCACTTTCACTCATCCTAGCTTTAAGAAAACCATCATAAAAGCTGTTCGACTGAACTACGAAAGTTACTTCAAATGTCCTTTCGGTAACCAAGACAAGAAATGTGCACCTCCTAAGAATAGTAAATCTTTTGTCAACCACCTGAGCGAGTGGATGTGTGGTAAGCGAATCTCAAGAATGTCGCTTGCTGTCCTAATGATATAGGATGAAACCAAGGACCACAGCAGTGAGTGCTACTTATGTTTTACAAAAATCAAGGGAATAAGAATAAAAACACGAGACAAGGTGCAGTACCTGAATATTGCTTCTGAAATCCAATCAGTTCCGCACAGCGCTGAACTCCCACTCCCAAATCCACCGACGGAACAAAAACTGAGGCGTGATTCCAATTCTAATTCTACCTCAAATGAAGACGACTACCAAGATGACTCTGAAAATACCAGGCCTAAACTCTTTACTCAAGGATACATCATGATCTCATTAGGGACCTAAACTTGTCCAAAGAAAAAACATAAGTTCTTGGATTCAGAATAAAGCAGCGTAACCTAGTGGAAGCTGGAGTGCGTATCAGTACAGCTCATTCCCGACATATAGAGCCGTTTGCATTTTTCAAGAAAGCAAACAACATTTGTTATTGCCAGGATGCAGTATCTCTCATGCAACAATTTTGCAAGTTCCAAACATACAGGACAGATGATTGAAGGCTATTATAGAACTGGAAATATCTCTCTGAAAGCTGATATTTTACACAATGGCAATCGGTTTTCATCTGTTCCAATAGCACATGCAGTAAAGATGGCTGAGAGCTGTGAAACAATCAAGATTTTTTAGTCGCTATAATGTACGAAAAACACCAGTTGAAGATATTTTGATATCTCCTAGTCATCTGGTTAGTACTGGGCCTTCAGATTGGCTACACAAAACACATGTGCTTTTAGTGTTTGTGGAACTGCAGAGCCGACGCAGAGAACTATCTGATAAATGAATGGCAAAAAAGACCATGAGATGTGCCGGGAAGGTTCAACTGTGTTCTCAATCCTCTTGCAGATCCAAAAAGGATAGTTTACCTCAACTGCATCTAAAGCGCCGTTTGGCTAAAAATTTCTTCAAGGCTATGGTTCAATCTGGTGCTGGGTTTCAATAATTATGTCAGAATCTTGATGGCGTGGTTTCCGAAGCCAAGTTGCAAGCAGGTGTCTTGAATGAATTAGAGATTTGCATAGTAGTTCATGATGGCGAATTTCCAAAGCCTTGAATCCCTTGGAAAAAAACTCATAGAAATCATTTGTCAATGTGTAAAAGCTTTTTTTGGGAATCCATAGTGCTGACAACTACAAAGAAATCGTTACAATCATGCTGCAGAAATATCATGCATTGGGAGCAAAGATGTCCTTGAAATTGCATTTTTCCACTCTCATATTGATTTTTCCCAGAGAGCCTTGAAGGCATTAGTGATGAGCACGGTGGTGAAAGATTTCATCAAGTCATCGCCATAATCGAGAGTAGAGAGCAGGGAAAATTCAGTTGAAACATGACGGGCGACCAATCCTGGATGCTGCAACAAGAAGAGGGCGAGCGGTACAAAGGAAAGGGCAAAGTTCAGACGCACATTTAGAACTTCATATTTTGCCAATTATAAGGGATTTGAACTTATGCTTTCTGGTACAATTTCTTATGAGTTTATCTGTGAAGTGTTTAATATCCTTATCTTGCGTGAGACAATTAATTTCATCATATCTACTATTTTTCTGATTGTTTAAGAAAGTAGATCTGATAGTAGAATAAAACATCTAAATCATACTCAACAATGTGCAATGTGTCATGTATGCAGCCAAATAAGAGACAAAATGGCCTGTTTTGCGTTAAAGATCTGTTGCACGACACAAGTGACGGAATATTCAATATTTGCACCTACTGATTTTTTTCAGAAAACCTAATCTGATAGGAAAAAATGAAATATCAGATTCAAATTCAGCAATATGAAATTAGTTGCACGAGCATAATCTCATATGTGAACCATTTTGGCTGTTGACCAGTTTTATTAGTATAGAAAGGATAACTCAAATACAAATGTAAGCTAATAAAATTTTGAAGATCTTTAAAGTCCTACCCGACTTATTTTAAGCGGAAATATTACTTGAAAAGTTTTCTAAACACACTCGTGCATGTGTTATTGAAAAAGACTCATATATTGAAAGCTCTAAAAAATCAAACAAACGCTAGTCCGACAAATTAATACGCCTGAGGCAATAATTGCAAATATATTAATCAAAGTGCCAAAATGTATCTAACTGCTCATTCTTACTTAAGAATCATCACTTGATATATTCGAAAATTAAAAAATAAACAAGTTCCTGGTTCCCAACAACATTAGCTGTAGCAAATGTTTAACGTAAATTATGCCTACAAAAAGACGAAAAAAAGGAATAGTCATGAGTAAGGAAGGGAATCAAATAATATTTTGTTTGAGAGATATTCCTCCTTACAAAAGTTGGCTACATCATAGTACATATTTGTTCGCTGATGTTACTTTTGAGACATTTCAAAGTAGAATAATAGAAGTGTGGAATGGGATTCCTGTATGCACCTTTTGTTTTTAAATTTAAATAAATTTGACTTATTCTATTTTAAAAAATGTGAGAGCAGATAAAAGAGCCTTGCAAAAAAAATCTCTTAACCCGGGTGTCATGAGGATTAAAGTATTTAGACTAGGGCTTCCTAACCGGTAGGTCGAGACCTCCCTGCGTAGTAGCAAAGGCTTGACAAGGCGGTCACGTAAGCTTGCTCATGGACTGGCTTGGGATAATATTAAATTCACCTCATCAATTACATTTTTTTTATGCTCTCTTCTAATTTTTGCCTTTTGTTTCAGTACCAAAATGTGTGTTACACCGGTTCAATGTCATTAGTCAACATTATCGATGTCATTGTGCGTGCCTTTGAGTGTATGTGTTTGTCTGAATGTGTATGGGTCTGCAAGTGTATGTTTGTGACTATAGTATCAAGTATGTGAGTCTATGTATATATGCTTGAGTGTCTGTTTAGCTGTGCTAACTATGTGTGTCCAGTTAAACATAGCGCTGTACGTGGGCCGTTTATGATGTATGTGTATGTGTGTTTACGCGCGCGTTCACTATTGACATGGGAATCGCATTCCTGTCTCTGATTGCTCGATGACGACTCACGCTATTGGCCCGGAATGGGATACGGGGTCAGTGGAAGTGCGTGACATAAAGCAGAAAGAGGTTGGGTGATTATTTCGTGCGTCTCTCCGGTTTTTAAGTGCAGTAGAGGTGAATTATGTCTTGCAGGCATGTTATTGTGGTATGAGATTTTGATTGGAGATATGTTTTTATTTCAGTTTCTTTTATATTTTCTAATTAAATCTATTCATAATAAGATTTATTCAATTCACAGATTTGGATCCATAGCTAAACGGTGCAGATACTCAGAATGCTACCTCAACATTGACTTGAGCACTGTGCTCGCCAATGTCGGCATCAACAAACCAAAGTGTGCTTTGTGCCATGCTGTCCTGAGTGCAGAGTCAAGATAACAATCGAAGCTTAAGCGTCATCTCAAGACGAGCCATCCATAACACGCAACTAACGATTTGGATTTATTCTAATGGCATGAAGGGTGATTCAAAAGTCATAGACTCAATGCAATGGGTCGTTTCAGCATCATATTAAAGCCATAGCGGAGGACTCATACGCGATTTCATTTAAAATTGCAAAAAGACCCATACGATCTTAGAAAAACTCCAAAAACCCTGCATGTTGAAAGCATTAAATCATATTTCTGGAGAAGCTAGTGCAAAGAAGATGCAGTAAGTAGACCTGTACAAAGACGCATTTGTAAAATTTCTATGGATATGAAAGAGCAAGTTCCTGCCGAAATCAATGCTTCGCTGTTGTTTTTGTTTAATCTTGACCAATCAACAGATGTAAATTCATGTTCTCATTTGCTTCTTTCCGTGAGCTGCCTTCATTGAAGTGACATTAAATATGAATGATTGTCTAGATTGCACTTAAAACCCTTAAAAAATCTCAGGATATCATGGAAAAAGTTTCAAATATTTTCCATGATGAAGGCCTTCATTGGGAAAACGAGTGTGAAGTTTGTAAGTTTAGAGCACCCTCTATGCTTGGATAGAAATTAAGATTCCAGTCGAGAGTGAAGAAGCTAGCACTTCCATCCAACCGCACCCACTACATGATTCACCGATTGATCCTCGCCAGTAAGACTCTCCTAACCTCTCCGCAGGAAGTGCTTGTTTATGAAGTTAAATTTTAAAATTATGTGAAGACTGCAGCACTCAGCATCAGCTATTCAAAGAACGATTAAAAACATATGAATACTGCCGGAGAATTTTTACTTTACTACACAGCAGTAAGTTGGTTATCGAAAGAGAACGTTGTTAAGCGTGTCTTGAGGATGAATGGTGAAATAAGCTATTTCTAGAGGTTCAAAAAAGGAAAGAACTGGTAACTCACTTCGAAGACGAAGAAAGGAATAAAAAGGTTGTGTAACTTGTCGATATTTTAGACCAGCGAACAAGCTAACTTTGAAGCTTTAATAAAGGTAAAACACATATTCTCCTTTAATGAGATAGTCTCCGGATCTTATTCCAAACTGCAGAACTGGGCTCAAAAAATCCATCTTGGGAACATCGCTATTTTCGTAAAACAAGGGAGAGAGAGATATGAGTCTCAGATCTAACTGGATCAGTTCCCTATGGATCTGACGCTGAATCTCTTCAGTCTCTTGAAGACGAAGGAATTCGAGCGATACTTCCATCAGCTTTCACAGGAACATGAACCCTTGAAAGGAACACAGTTTATCCCACACTTGATATATCCAGCCTCCATGATGAGATAAAAGATGAATTTTTGGATCTAAGGAAAGACTATCCTGCTATTGATCTCTTCAAGCTGAAATCAATGACTCAGTTCTTGTGCGCTAGGTATCAGTCATAATCCAAAGTCAGCATGAGAGCCTTGCGTGTTTTTTTTTCCATTTGCTTATACCTACTTGCGTGAGGCAAGATTTGCAAGATTCTCAATATAAAAATGAAGACTAGGAACAGATTGGATGTTGAAGATGACGTTCGGCCAAGAATTTCAAAAATTTCGTTAGCGCTCCTTTATAGAAAACGCAATTTAAATCAAGCTGGTGATAGTAGTGGTCGTGTGGGTTTCAAGCTTTTAGAAAAAGGTTCGCGAGTGACAAAACATTAGGAACAACTGATTCAGAAAAAAGAAAAATTATACCAAAGTATATTCAGATATATTCATTTTAGTCTAAAGTTTTTGATAAAAAATGACCAAAAGTTGTCGGTTGTACCTAATCAGGGTTTTCAATTTTAGTCTATCTATCGAAAATATTATAAAAAACACGACGAAAGTGGTGAGATTAAACTTTCTTTAAAATTGCGAGATGTTGTGAATTTTTATTTCAGTTTTCAGTATAACCAAGAGAATGATAACAATAACAATTAAGACTTAAATATTGCTTTAATTTATAAAATAATAGGTACACTAATGAATAAAAAAGATGCAACAGAAACCGACTTGAGGGCAGAATGATCATTCAAATTATTTAAACTATATCTGCAGGTAAGTCTATATCCCACACTAGAAACAGAGGCCCTGTTCGGTCACCACAACGTCCTGGCGCTAGGCAGTGTGACCCGAATACTTAGCCCTCCCCTCTCTTCCCTCACCTCGATGGCCGCCAGACGCCTCCTCAGACCACGAAAAGTACCAATTAACATATTTCAGTGCCAGCGAGCATATCAATACGAATCGGAGGAGACCAAGTGCAATAAAAATTGTTAAATAGGCACTATTTCTCCTAAAATTGGGAATCTAATTTCGCGTCATTGAAGAAATTATAGGAGCTGCGACCAAAAGCCAGAATATGCCTTTAGGGCTAAGTGAAAGACGCTCGGAGAAGCCTAATTAGAGAAGAGAGGTAAAACATAAGCCCTTATCCAACCCTTCTCCTACCCCCAGTGGGTTGTTGAAGCATATAGTCAGATAACTGGAGAAGAACGAGGAAGATCGAGTTAGAGATCAACAGGACGAAGTCCAGCGGCAGTGCCCGGCAATCAAAGAACGGAACCGAGAGGAAGCTCATTCTGAGCCAGTTCCTGGTGTTCACACCTAAAAATTAGCCCCTTTTGTATCGAGGATCACTCTCATACATCTCTCTTCAGAGAAGCCCCCTATCTCGTTTGGCAACAAAAACCAGAGATAGGCCTCATCATTGAGGAAACCCAAAGTAAACTCCATAACCTCCCCCCCTCTCTCTCCAGTCTTCAATAGATTCACTGTTTGCTCATCGCTCCTCAGTGCGAAGCATCCCAAGCGTAACCCAGATTGGAAAAAGCATACTTTCCTCAAACCCATTGCTTAAATCATCTGACTAAGACAACGTACTTAACGCCATCCATGGCCCTCACCGAAATCATCTGTTGCTTCAAGCGAGTCTCCTCGCCAGTCTCCTTGCCAGTCAAACATTTGGGCCTCTGAGAACACGCCCAGGCGCCTGAACCGCAAAAATCCTCTTTTCCTCTACATAAGATCCAAGACCAAGTTCATTCTTCAGCCGGATTCAAGTGTAATTTTGTTTAAAGGTAAAGAAATTCAATTTTTTTGTGTCAATTAGTGTCGAATATAGAAGTGAGTTTGGGGGTCAACTATTACTTTATATTTACTTGGTTTAAATTAGTAATTCTAACATAGACTCGTTTATTCTTAGCTGTATAGTTTGCTTTTAAGATTTCACTTCCTTATGTTGTAATTAAAGATATATATTTTTTAGAAGTATTTAATTCAATCCTCGAAACGCTGCACATGGCACTTGAAATCCTCAAAGAATAAATAACGTAAAATAATATAGCACTATTCGAGAAAAAGTAATAAATGAGTTATTCAAGTACGTAACAAACCTGCGTATACTACCACTCGGCCCTTACAATACCACGAAAATATCCTATTAATACCTTTCTTGTAGAAATAATTCAATTTAATTACCTAACATTAAAAAATAATAACTCTATTCAAAGACCTTCTCTTTCGGTTTTTTCTAGTAATTATGTCAAAGAAACGCATTGTAAGAAACGTTACTAGAGCTTAACTCACAATTTTGATCCATCTATGTATTATAAGATGTCGCCTGGCAACATATTATTCTCATACCAGTAAATGATACTAACCATGAAAGTTCTAGGCAGTTAGACAATTGTTCCCATGCGTTGTCTATAAATGAATCAATACTCTTTTACTCTGAAATTTGTTTGAAGGATATATAACATTTGGATGTAATCCATCTCAGCTTAGATTGAAATAACAATAAGCTGCGATAGTACTGGGTAATGGTGTGATCAATTTTCATTTTCGGAGATTGTTTCTGTTTTGTGCTGTGGGTACATACATATACGCATTTAGATTTAAGCAGTACAAAAATCATTTCATAGTGATACAAATATATATTTATACAATCTATAGCGTAACCAAAGAGTTAAAGTTTTCTACGCTTCTTTTCCCCTTAAGCAGAATGAAGCTTATAACCACGAAATTTGTATTTATTCAAGTATAGTTAAACTTGAAAATTCTGCCAGTCTAGAATCAAAACACTAAAATATATGAGGAAAACTATTAAACTGGTTATAAGGCCCTATTATGGAGTTCTTAAGAGTGAGAGTTACTAGAATAACTCAACAGAATTGACCTGATAAATGTTATCAGGTGAGATAAAAAAATATATAGTTAAATTGCTATTTAATTCACTGAGTCAAAATCCTATTTGAAACTCCCGAAAGATGGTGCATTATTGCATCTCAGCCCTATCAATGAAGCGCCCTTATTATAACTTATCTGTGGGTTATATTTTTTTTATATTCAGAAATATCATAATGTTTTAAAGGATAATACAATCAGTTTTAGACTGATTCGAATCCGAAGTAATCAAGAGCCCCTATAAGAGTATTAGGTAAGAGTGATTAATAAATTTGGGGGGGATCAGACGAGGTGCTTAGATTTGAAATAATTGAAGTATGGAAACAAAGAAAGCTGCTTCTGAAGGAGAAAGAGGAGGGGAACAATACATGAAATATAATGTTTTATAGGGCTGAGTATAACACTCAAGAAATTATAGATAATCAAGAAAGAGTTAAAAAGAGAAATATTTTAAAAATTTGTCTAAGATTACCACAAAAACTCCTCTCCTCTTATGTTTACCAGGCGTTATTGATTTTCATTTTGTATTTGTCATGAATAAATACCTTTTGAACTGTTTATCAATTAGTTTGTAATTGTATAATTTTACACCAAAATGTTTTATTATGAAAATTCATAATTTTTACTTTCTCTTAAAAATATTTCTTAACTACATCATTTCTAAATAGTCTATTCTGTTTTTTACTTGTAGGGTAGCCGTTTATTATACACCCAACATTATACCTTTTACTTCCAGTTTTAGCCAGAAAACACTCTAGGTTCTTTCATTTAAATTAAAAATCATTCAAAAATGCTACATATTAACACACTAATGTGGCAATATAGAAGAAAATAGGGTAACATATACCCCATTTCGAAAAGCATTAGATGGTCCATTAGGAATTAATTCACAATTCATTATGTATTGTTGTAGTTCCTTTTCTACAAAAATTTCTACATTTCCTCGCTCTTAGATATTAAAAATTAAAGTTATGTACTCTAAATCTATTTAAATGTTTAACACTTCTTTTCAAAATGGGGCTACAAGTAGGTTATACTACTTAACCCGTTATTATGGAGTTACCTTCGATATTCCGATTATGGTTAATAATGCAAAAATAAGATTTTAAATGCGTTCATCCCTTTACTAAATAAATCAAACAATTCCTTAAAGTTGCAGGAAAGTCTCTCATGTGGCTTTAGAATCTTAAAGAAGTATGTTATAGAACTCCATGCTTATTCTTTTATTTTCTGCTACACGCTGTCGGATGTGCCTGTTGTGGGAAAAAGTTTAAAAAGAGTGCAAAGGGGTAAATACTTGTTGCCCTACAAAACACTTTAGACCTATGTGAAAGTGTTCATGCATAATCCCTACACGCAAAGAGAGAGACGTTTTCCGAGTTACTATTCTAAAGAGCACATTTACGGACGAAATTGCGCAATTGGATAAAATTACTTAGGTGTGCTAAAATAGTAATTGCTTCAAATTTATCGCCGTTAAGAAATGCCTTCCTTTATAGACTATATGAAAAAAAAAATAACAGCCAGATCGGAAGAACCTAAGAATTCTACAGGACCCAACGAGCAGTGCAACATCGATAAAATTGGAAAACATAAAAATGTATGGAAAAGAAAAGCATTCAATATCCTTTTAAATACATCGCAATTATCTCAATTAACGACATCATTAGGCACTGTTCCACAGACAGACCGCTGTAGGAAAAACAGATCGAGAGAACTGCGTTGTGTTCACTCCAGCGACCGAATAAGCACTCTCACTCTGCCTTAATGAGTAGCGCGTATCACTAATCGGCCGTGAGGGAACTGGTAGAAGAGAGTTTAAGTGGATAATCTGAATCAAAAACAATTTTAAAGAAATGAGTCAAGATTTCAACGAATCTACAATGCCTAAAGTTAAACTTTGCATCGGGTAGCAGAACAAGAATCGGGTTGAAAGCTCTTTCACGGAGTTAAAAATTGGTCTCCGATACAGAAACGAACACAGAATTACAATATTCAGAATGAGACAGAAGCAAGGAATGAAAACAATTCTTAAACACTTACTCTGTCGAGTGTATCTGGCCACGATTACGCAACAAACGAACTTTGTGAGAAATTGAGGACGCAACAGTGCGCAAATGCAGCTCAAAAGTTAGTTTGAAATCAAAAGTAACACCAAGAAATTTCAGGCAAGAAAAATTAGAGACGGCAACGCAGTTGAGAATGATGTCAGGGTGATGCGGTTTTGAGGTGCTTAATCAACCAATATGGGATTTTCTAGGATTAATTTTAATACTACAAACATCACACCAGGATAAATTCTCTTGATATTAAGAGTAAGCAATTCCGCGACTCTTTATCTATCTAAAGGGGAAAGAATTACAGCATGCAAAGTTGTATCATCAGCATAAGCAACTATATTCAACTTAATCCCAGAAAACATGTCTGAGTGTAAATAATGAAGAGAAGCGAGCCTAAGACACTACCCTGGGGAACCAAAGATTTAATGAAGCTGTAGGAGCTAAAACTATCATCAATCGACACACACTGCTTCCTATTAGTCAAAAATATGACCAGTATGCTCAGGAACTAACCACCATTACTAAGAGAACTCATTTTAAATAAAAGAGCCTAATAATTAATTGAAGAAATACAAGACAGGATTCATCACCAGAATCGAAGAAAAATTGGAGGGTCATTGGTGAGAAAAAGAAAAGCATCGGAAATACTAAGATCCTTCTGAAAACCAAACTGTTTCACCGGCAGCAATTTATTATTATTCAGAAAATGAATCATGCGTTTGGCCAACAAACGCTCAAATATTTTAGACAGAACCAGTGTAATAGAAATATGTCTATATTCTTTCGGATGATTTGATTGTGAACAGCCTTTGGGTATCGGAGTGACATTTGCAAAACGGTGGCATTTAGGAACATAACTCCAACGAATCAGTATTCTAATATAACAGACAATCTTTGGGTCAATGATGGAGAAATTGTTTATAAAAAATAGGCAAAAATATAAAGGATCCCATCCGCCAAATGAATCAAGGTCATTCAAATAGAAAAGAAGATTTGATGACTTAAAAGCCAAGGATGCAGTTTAATAGGAAGGAAGCAAGATGAGGTTAAGTCAACTACCTCACTCTTTGCTTTTTATTAAAAATTGAGGCTGGTTACTCACCTTTCTCTTTAGAGTTATAGCATAGAGAACCGTCACCACGAAACGAGGATGGAAGGCTAGAGTCAACACCAAACAGGATTTGTTTAAGAACAGAACACTAAGAGTGCGACGGTACGAGTTAAAATATCTATGAGATGGTTATTATAGGCTCTTTGAGTATCATTGTACATGTGACCAAAGATTCTTGCAAGCGCAAATGAAACCACGGACACAAATATAAAACGAGAGAAAATTAAACAACAACAATAACCGATTAAATAATTAAATGATTCAAAGATTAAAATAATAAAAGGGGGGAAGGACGTAAAATAGTTAAGTCTGAAAATAAAGGTTTAACGTAATTATACACAAGTTCAGAATATATTTGCTGCGCAAATATATTCTGATTTTAATTCACGATTTAAACGGAAGAACGAGAAAATGTGCTTACTTGATATTACACGGCTACATATAAAGCATTTGCCCTAATACCTGGCTTTAATAATTATGATTTTTTAATCTTTCAAGTGAAAAATTGAAAGTATTTCTTTCTTCTCGACAAAGATTAAACTAAATATGTCAAGATCAGCGTAAAAAATTAAAAAGGTAAATTATCTGGTACGTGCAGGGAAAATGGATTAAGATTGACATCTTTGCAATCATAAAAGGGAAATTCTTTCTTCTTTTATCTCAATGCGGAAAAAATACAAGCTATTATAGACAAAGTAAAAAAAGGCATGAGTTGAAGATTTTCATTTAAAATATTGAGTGAATTCTAAAAATTGAATACAGGAATATCAAGTAAACTCCCTCTAATACAATTTCCCTCCTATTTTATAAAATTATTTTAGCGAGATAAGGAATTCTGTATGCAGGATATTAACTTGTGTAGAATATTTTGATCAATAGATTTCAATTCCAATCTTAACAATGTTAGGAGGCTTATACGTGTTGGTCTTTAAATTGTTCACCCTATACTTAAGAATCACCCATAGGTTCTAACTCGAATTCATTTTGTATGGCTCGTTTTATAAAATAGTTAAGCTAGTAGCATGAAAATTGCAGAATTAAATAGGCTCAGCAAGGAACTTCATAAATGAACGCTCGGGAGAATTATCAATTTCTAAACATTGCTATTGTTTGTGAATTAAGAAAATAATATGCCAAGTGTAATAAATTTAGAACCTAAGAGAATTAGAAAAAGAACAAAATATACGTCAAATTGTACAAATAGATGTGAAGCAAATGGCCTTTAGATTCCCACAGAACACACGACCATACACATATATCAAAGGTACTACCTCAACAAAGACGAGGATGGCGCACAAACAAACATACGCGTTTTGGAAATATTTATCAGCAGCTAAACAAATATACGCTTTGACCAGAAAAATTTAACATAGATTTGTAATGAGCTGTTCTGTATAATAAAATTAAATATATGGTAAATATGTAGACACAACAGGTACACAGAACTATCTGATACTGGGCCCAGGGGGTCAAAATAAGGAACAAACAAAATCCTTGAGTCCGCTCTACGGACAGGCCCCCAATGGAGACGGAACATATATATAGAGAGAGACAGATTCTCAGGACTCAATTAGTAGTTACTTAGAATGCTTCAGTTAATTTACTCAGTTAGTAGCATTAAGGAATCCCCTTCACTCACCTAAGTCCTGCCCCTTTTAGTTTTCGATACTTCGCATAAAACAAAAAGCATATACATAGACCGCAAAGAACTCGAGATGTTTCCGCTTGCCCCGTTTAGTAGACCAATTTAAGAATCAAGTTATTTCTTTGCCGCCTCCTTTTGAAGTTCTTTACTTTCCCCGATGACGAAGAAGCATTCTGTAACCCAGTCTATCAAATCTCAAGCATCGGTCGAACGAAGACCTTCTGCGCTGAAGCCTACCACAAAAACATACGGCGCCCCTAGTAATATCACAGGAACCGCCCTCCTTCCCCGTAAGTTCATGGGAGTTTTCAGGCTAAAGACTTATTATTTCAATACGCTTTTATTCAAACCGCTTTCTTCCCACTTTAGCTCTGTAAGACGGTGCTCTTCATGGTGAAATGCTTTTTGGTGGGTGTACCTTTCGGCCCTATTTATGCCCACGAGGACTCAAGTTCATTTTGAGAAGCATCGCCTATACATAAATAATATGTAAATGGTTCACCTTATGTGAATACATGATTCTTGTTAGCGTTCTCTTTTTCTTCTCTAGAAAAAAAATTTCCAAGATGTACTAAATATTAAAAAGATTGCTGCATTATAGGCAATAGCCTTGCCAAATTCATCCAGTCTGAAATTTATGTAGTTTCTGATAAACGATAACCTGTCCTAATGTTCATCTTAGTGAAACAAGATCTGCTAGCCAAAAAGTCACGTTCTCTCACTTATTATGATTTATGACCTTACGACATGGAAACTTTTATAATTCCCGGACTAACCTTGGGAGAACAGTGGCAATTATATCATTTGAAGGAAAATGTTTTAACAACAGAGAGGTTTCAAATTTTGTTAGAATCAGTTGAAAAGTCAAGATTGTATTTCAAAAACCAAATAATTGCCGGACTAACCTTGGGAAACTTTGGCAATTATATCATTCAAAGGAAAATGTAAAACAACTTAAGGATTTCAAATTTCGTTCGAATCGGCCTAATAGTTAGGATGTTATTAAAAAACAAATAAAAAGCCAAAACAGGAACGACGGATCGACATATTGAGATTTAGAGTCGCTTACAACAAGACTCACAGACGACTAAAAGCAGATGTAGATGCAGACATATGCGCCTGTTGCCATTGCCGAGGAAGTTACATAATAGTAGCCTTACGATACAGAATCTGTATTCCGACAAGGATGCTTAAGGGTTACACTTGGGCCTGCCGATGTATCCTTATTTGTATCATCTGAACGTGTTTAATTAAACATCTTAATTGCTCAAAAAACAGATCACACACACCTAATAGTCCTAATAGCAATTTTAGTGCATATGTTTTCTTGGAAATAAACTTTGTTGGCAATATAGATAATGATGTCGAAATTTTCGTTCCAAATCCTGTCCTCAGGGCGATGTTTCCTACTGAATAGTAGTGTGCTTTTCACTCACCCAAGTTTATCATTATGGTAACAAATAGGCTGTTAAATAAAGTTGCTTGGCCGGCTAATTTTATACCATGGTAAAAAAGTCAGAATTAGCATTCGAAAATAATGGGGAAACTTCAGAAAATCTACGCCGTATTTTTAGTGTTATACAAGTATACACGGTCATTTCAGACACTTCAGTCTGCAGATATCGTTTCAGTTTGACGCGCAAAGTAAATATTTTTAAGATATTATACCTTGAAAGTCCTTATACCGATAGTTATATAGGTGGCCCCTAAATTCTCTATTTGTGACAAAACTTCAATGTTTTTCACACTGGCAACTCTTAGTTTGACCTTATTTCAAACATTTGTAACCCTGGAGGAAATCAGTTAAAAGAGCGCGATTCTTGTGAGCTCGGTTTGTTTGACTTACTACGCCTTTTGCAATAGGAAGAATAAAGAAGTGCGGTTCGATTAAAATAGTGAAGGGTAAAGATGGTTTAGCTTATGTCGTGAAATGATTATTTATTAAGTAATTTAGACGAAGATAATGCCGCTGACTTTAGCAATCTTATTTTGCATTCAAATCTTGTGTTAACCTTTCGAATTATAAATATTACCATTTTTTTTAACTTACGGGGGGGGGGAACCACGAAATTAAGTGTGGGTATGAGGTAAAGTCCTCGATTTTTGAAAATAATTATAAAAGTTTGGGTGGGGCCGAAATAGCCTAAAATCTTTATTGTTTCGTCTTTATTATTTCGATAAACGTGCAAAGCCTATCGCATTAATTGTAGCCATCAAATAGTGCCTCTTATACAGAAGTATTAGCTAAATGCATACACGAATAATATATGAAAATAATTAGTGCAGCAAAACAGTACTAATAGTGTTTGTCGGCATTTTATTCATAGTTTACGGCTTCGTTTTTCCGCGGAAAGCAGTTATTTTTAAGATAGTATCGTTGCAAAAGATTTGTAGTCGGAGTGCTAGCATCTTAAAAATAAGTGCGTTCCGCAGCAGACCAAAGCCATAAATGATGGTTAGAATGCCTACAAACCTCATTAGTACTGTTTTTAGTAAAAAAACACAGCGCAGGTTTCTGAAATTTCACCAAAATAACTTAAAATTTACCTATTTTGTGCAACTTAACAGCCACTAGGAGAAGATCAATGGCAGATATATAATATATAATGTACATAATATACTGTATATATATACAAATATATATTATATAGCCTCCTTGATAGTATAGTAGTTAGAGGGCTTGCCGGAAATCCCTGGGTCGGAAGTTCAAATCTCTGTCCGGATTCTTTTTTAAGCTGACACTATATACTAAGGGAGGTTACCGCCGTGACTAGACATCAAGGTGGGTTGTTGGGGCTTTCCCGTTCTGACGTCCGCTTGAGAGCAATATAGCTTGATAGGAGAACTAAAACCAGTAAACTTTTTTAACTTTATATTTTCGATCATTCTGCTACAACAAAATAGATGACTCTGCCGAGTCCATTGGCCATAACTCTGGTATGTTCCTCACTGAAGATTCTATATTCTTTTATAAAGCAAGTGAATGAATTGAAGCTTCTTGATTCAATATATAGGCCACAGAAAGATATAGGAAAGGTTATTCGTCAATTCTATCGTACGTAATAGAGATTAATGTATTTTTGCTGAATGTTTATTCAAGTAAGGTTTCCATTGGGAAAAATAAGGAATTTATACCTAAAAATATTCGTGAACTGCATAATAAAAATATTTCTTGTATCATAAGTAATATATAAAGAAGATATTCATCATATTGTCATAAAATAACTTTAAAACTAAATTAAGAGTAATATCAGAGATGTGCGATAAATTTAGAGGAAAGGTTTATTATTCTTTAGGGAGATTTGCATGCTAATTCAAAACCTAAAATATTTAATCAACTAATCAAATAATTATATACTGAATACTGCTGAATTTATTAAACTATCTGTTTTTACATGCTATATCCATTGTGCTAAGTTTTTATTGTTGATAGCAAAGATTCCCATGCTCATCATGCCAAGCAGGGAGGTCATGTAAGACCTTCACTTTGACAAATGCATCAGGACCAAAGAAAGTCTTGCACTCAAGTCTATATTGACAAACTTTATGAGCAATCAACGTATTCACCTCTATGAGAGTGTTGCAGAGGCATTTCTGTAAATATTCCATTCCCTTGATGCAAGCATATATGTAATGATACAATTTTGATCTTGCATTTGGTCTTCTTTACGGAGAACTGCGTTGATTACATTTAAATTTTGGAGAACGTTGTCATCACTTTGTTCTAGAGACAGAAAAGGGGTACTGTTGGAAGCGTGTTTTATATTAGAGTGGCTGCTGGCACCAAAATTGCAAGATTAATAAGCTCAACGAGAAACTCCACAAAATCGACGCTTGGTCGAATTACCAAATCAGAATAGATTGCCTTTCATGTGAATAACAGGAATACTATGTATAATATGAGAATAAGTAGATGAAAAAACATTTGTCAAATTGTGCATATAAATTTTTATTCAGATGTGAAGAATATATATTTATTTATATGAATAAAATGAGACAAGCGGTCGTCGGAAGTAGCGCGCGGGTAACCACAAATATACGAGCACGAAAGGTATCAAATGTGACCCTTGATTCAATAAGAGCAGAAAAAAACAATTCGCGCTTAGGATAGAGTTATCAGAAGACGGGAGTCTACGAAGCAGCTGTAAAAATGCAAATTTCAGCCAAAGGAAGTTATAACACACATATGTAAAATTAGATTCTAGAATAGAAATAAAATATCTGAAATATGTAAGTATATTATAAATACACTGCTGCTCAGTAACTCCACCCAAGAAGTGGAACTTATGAGCCTGATGACCGAGGCTTGTCCCGCAGACGATTCTCATCCACGTCCGGTTGGAAATAAAACCGTATATATAGCGTGCAATAGATATATTATCATTATTATTATTTTATTTTGCAAAGATGAAGTTCGATTCGTTTGAAGACATTAAGATCACTTCTTTCTCATCTTAGCGTTACGGAACCCCCTTTTATTAGAATAATATTGTCGCTCAAGTATTCAATACTTCGCATTTAATAAGAAAATCTGCTTGTCGCCCGCAAAGTATGTACTTCTTGAGGTGGCGTTGCCTTTTTAATAGGCCTTTATTTGAATAAATGTATATTTTTGCTACGTCCTTTCTTAAATTTCGTCCTTACCTCGATTAGCCCAGCCAAAAATAATAATACCCCTGAAGAATCATCTTTGGAGTCAGATAATTTCCCATTCATATAAACTGGTTACCAACCAGCCACAAACTATAAACTAGTAACCTAGCTATAAATTGGTAACTATATACACCCCTAAATTAGTGATCCTTCGTTTCGACCAGAGAGTGAAGGTATAAAAAAAGGACTCATCAAGTTAATGTCAAGCATTACAAGGTGAAAGGGACTTCGTAAATGCTATCGTCATTAAGCTGCTGATCTTCAATGAAAAAGCAGCCGCAGTTTGATTTAAATTAGATGAGGCTCAGTTTCACATCTCGGGAATAAAGAAGGGGGAGACGAAATTTGTCCACATTATTGGCCTCACTTCCTCCTGAGACTCTCTATCGTCTTCCGGCAGCCATTAAATCGGTCCAAAATGATCAGTTTTTAAGGGTGGAAGTGATTGAGCTATTCGAGAAGACAAAGCTTGAGCTTTTCTAAAACCTCATCGCATCGTCCAAGGTCACAGGCCAACGCTCGACCAATTGGGAAAATCTACGGAAAAAAAGCCTTTCAGGTAGGAGATGGTGAAAAACTTGCGTCACACAAGTTCATTAGGTCCTTACAGGCTAACATCTTGCCTATTATCGCCACACAAAAAAAATTAAGCCTGGCCCAATTAAGGAAATATGCGGATGAACTTATGATATTCGATAGAGTGCAGTGATTTAGTATAAATACTTGTAGGGAGGCGATAAGACGCAGTGCCGTTTCCATGTCCAACGCGTTTATTCCCTATAATAATACCGATACGAGTAATATTCATATAAATAATTCGGCTGGAAATGAGCGGGCAGTAATCAAAGGTGATCACAGTGCGTATAATACACCGGGGGATTGCGACACTTCCGAAAGAACAAGATACCTGTAAGTTGCCGCTCACATTTTTATTTTAGCAAGAAAGCTAAGCTCTGCGAACCCTGGGGCACGTGGCCAAAAATAGAACCGAAATGACAATCTAAACTAAAGGCAGTTATTTAAGTAAGCTTTGCTTTGTTGAGGACGATGAATTATTTTCATTAAATCCAGAAGAATGGAGTTAGTGATAAAAGAATTATCACATTCCACTGTTAATTAGACCAAGTATATTTGTTAAAACGAAAGTAATGGCCATAAATATTTATTTCAATATAAAAACAGCTCTCCACATTTAATATTAATTCAACTTCTTTTTTCTTCTGTTAAAATAAGGGGACATCAGGATTTAATAGCTCATGCAGTTATTCTCACGACACATAGCATGCATGGCGAGCAATAAAAGAGACGGATATTTCCATGATATGGAAAATATCCCATCCTTTGTTATTTATGAGGAAAACTTCCATATGTACTTGATCAGGTAGCCATGTTAAAAAAATTTTATAGCATCTGACAAAAATTAGCCTTAATACATTCTTAATGGTGTCTTGTTCTTAAAACATCGATGGGCATAATTTTTTTAGGGATCTAAAACCACAATTTGGGGAGAAACTTTAATACTCTGTCGTTTATAGGTGTTATCAGATATCTAAGAAATTATTAAATTTTAGGTTTTCCAGGAACTGGGCATTTATTTGACTAAATTCTGTTCTTCGCCGAATTAAAACGCTATAAACGAGTAGTAAATCATTATTTCTTTACATTATGATATATATATATATATATATATATATATATATATATATATATATATATATATATATATATATATATATATACAAAATCTCTATTAAGTCTTTTTATGATTTATATTTATGCTGTCAGGATATATAATAACGCCACACATCTTACAAAGTTAAGCCATCTTAGTGTTACATTGACACTACTGGAGGTCGCTGGTTTCCCTTCATGGTCCATTCTTTATTTCTCTGTTCCTATTAGTTTCATTTGCTAATCCAGCAGGTAATTTTCTTAATCCAGATGATGCATGGCTTTTGTCATACCATTTCATTATGGCAACATCAAAATGACAAAAGAAGTATAGAAGGTTCAGCTCTATTCCTGAGTTATAATGTGGTAATTTCACTCACATTAACTTCTGTTTAATTCCCTTTAGTCATGTAAAAACGACAGCATGTTAAAATTCTAATGAAGCTTCTCAGTTTTTGATTTATTCCATGAAAAAAATCTAATTTTCAATAGGACTCTTCCTCTTGTAAGTTGTGAAGACTAGTTAAACGTTTCTACGATGCAAAAGAAATAAGTACCATTTGGATAGTCTGTAAATAAAAAAGCAAATGCAAACAATGAAAATTCCTTTAATCATTTGTGGATCGTGGATTATTAAATTTAAACCATCTAATGGAGTTTATGGTCACTGTATGATATGGCACTGAATCCTTTTATAAGACGCTAAAATGGCAGCTATGTTGTGGAGGACTTAATCTCCTACCATATGGATATTCGCATCTTATTATATTGCTCAATTCCAAGGACTTTATCCCTGACACTCTATTTATTTTATAATATCACTCAAGTATATATACCCCAGTATATTATGGGAGGAATAACGGTTTTCTAAATGTTGAGAAAAGGAAAAGAATTAATACACATGATATTACAACTGAATATGTCTTTTAATCCACCTTGTATATTATGTCTGCCAATTATTCAATATTAGTTTTTCTAGAAATTAATGCAGTTAAAGAAGAATAAAGAAAAGACTCCTAAGAGTTTTAGAAATTCTTAAGAATATGTTACAACTTTTTGAAAGTTAAAAGTAACAATCCCTAAGCCTCTGTTAAACGTTAGTTACATGCCGAAGCCTTTTAGTGATAGAAATTTGTATCTTCTTTTGAGCTAGAATACCGAGGCATTTTATATGGCACAAAAATTGCCTTTGAATGCCCCATCAGCTGCATAAAAGCCAACTTATGTAATCTGTGAAAATTGTTTCATCATTTTGGGCTGAAAAGACCTGCGAACTATCTCTTTACAGAAATGTTATTGGAGAAAATAGTGAATACAATAATAAAAGATTAACACCAAAGACATTGATGCGTATCAAAGGATACATATGGTATCTAAAAGTTTATGCAAAAGGTTTTACTGGAATGTAGAAGTAGTTCGTCACTGTGAGCGGATCATTGATAAGCAAAGAGTTATTGCAGTTATATCTTTCATAATTGCTAGGATGAAATGAATCTCTTGAAAAAAATCAATATTCACTACAGCTTGCACTATTTAATAAATATATATTTAAGTAATTATAACATTGGCTACAGAGCTAAGTTTTTTATTATGGAAGACGTATAAAACAATAGCAAATATTATATTACATCAAACAGATTGAATTTTTCACGTAAGGCATCAAATGTCTAGTTAAGCTACGGGAGGAAATTGTCGATAATGCTAAAACTAATTTGCTGAATATATGTTTTATTTGTATACTAATCTTCATTTTAATTCCTTTTGTATAAAACGAGAAAGGAACAAATCCAAAGTCGTCCATTCATCGAAAAATATTTTAAAAGAGATTTCAAAGGACCAATATTATTTGGTGATATGTGTGTTCCAATGTATATCTTTAAAAATATATACACATATAAAATACTTCAACATTTAGTAGTTTTTTCAGGAGCATAGGTTAAGTAAATCATGTGAGTACCTAAATTAGAGAGCTAATTTGTCTTTAAGGAATAGTCAAAGCTCAACTTTAATCGTGATATCTTACAAGACTTATTATTACTTTATTAATCTGGAACAATGAGCGAAAGAAGAAATTTCCCCCTCCCTCACTTTCACAGTCCGCCATTGACAGCTCTAAATTCGTCTGCCCTATAAACTACGAAAATTAGAACAATGGAAATACCATTAAGTGGGCGTCGCGACTTGGGCTATGGAACTTTATCGTGACCCAAGTCAATTAAGCAAGTCTGTTGGCAATAAATCTCTCTCCCCGTCTAAATAATTTCGGGGTATATATACGACACCTCAAAGTTCACATGCAGATTGTGTCTTAAACCGCAGTCCAGTACGTTAGCTTTAAAGTCTTCGTTAGTCGAGACGGAATCGACTACATCCTCGTCCAGAGAAAAATTGAGTGATTGTCAAAGAGCTAATAAAGAGCTAGTCGTCACTTAATGTTGTTCGTGGAAATAGTTAGGCGCACTTCAACTCTTTTCACCACGTCTTCACATTTTACTTACTTACCTGTTCTTACTTCCGGCACATCAAGATAAAAGATATTTAACCCCAGCTTCGTCGCGCTCCTCCCACTTTTACTACATTGAAACTCAAGGATCCCCTTTGCTATAGAACTTGCATAATTGTAAAGTTATTACTTAATTAATTATCCCTTGGTTTAAACTTCATTGATAGTGTCGATCAACTTGGAAGTGAACCGCCAATATTTTTTTGCATTGCCATTTAACTTGCCCTATATGTATATGTAATCTTTATTCCTATTAAAGTATATTTTGTAGTCGTGTTTTAATATTCTTTGGCCTAGCAACTGTGTATTTAAAGCACTCTTAAAGCCATCCCCAGGTGGAGGCTTAATTTCGGTCTGCTAGTATACCAGTGTGCGTATCACGGCGTACACCCGGTCATACCACGACAATTAATTTATTAATAGAATCCTGCTGTCTTTAGACCTTGCATTTTTTTAGGCCTCTCTTTTAGAGGAAAATCTCCAGTGTAAGTTTTAATCCCAATCTATATTTTTCGGGACTATAGGATATATCACAAAAAAGGATGACTATGACTGACAAAAATACAAAGGAATTTGCGCATTAAGGCTAAATTTCGGTCATACTAGAGCAACTTAAAATAAAAAATATCAAAATATAATAAATCTGATGCAATAACAGTATATTTAGGCGAGTAAAAATATTTAGAAATGCCCATAAATAAAATTAATTATTCAAATGCCTAGTTTGCCAAACTTAGACTAAACTGAAAAACTAAAATCTCATACAAAAACTAACAAGATACACAAGGAAAGTAATTCTACTTGAACAATCATGTTAGATTAAAATAAATTCTAGATCACTCAAACAACATGACATTAACATAAAAAATATAGGACGGTATTCATATAAAATTATAACAGACCAATGTCTTGGCAACTTTCGCTTATCTATGTTAAAAACGAGTGAATAAATTTTTATTTGTTGATCAAACTCAGGATAATTTATCATGGTAGAATAAAAGCACTGGCGTTAGTTCAGGGTTCTTTCGTACCTTGTGTAAGTTATGCTAGTTTTCTAAAGCAGACTTATACATCGTTATACTCTTTCATTTTTCTGCTCCAATCATTTAATCCACGATTTTTTAAGTAAATTTTCCACTCTTATTTCTTCTTAAACGTTTGAATAGTCGATCGTCCATTATCAAGATTACCGCTCTTTTTTCTTTTAAAAAATGCTTGCTTTACAGTAAATAACTGCTATATAATTAGCAAGCTGTTCTTTATAAGAGCAATATTATTTTATAAAGTTTCAATCAGGTCTCAATGCATTTATCAACTATATAAAGTGTTTTAATAGCGAGCTCTTGTCCCTTGTGCCCGGGACGTGTTCACTCCAACAAACCAATGTACTCAGAGAATTCCTTGAGGAGGCTGGCCTAGTCCTTTCTATTTCTCTCTTATTCAGTCACGAAATGCGCATGATAAAATGCCGGGGGATGCGGGCCTTCCTCTAATGTTGTATAATTCGTCATGGTTCTTCTTCTTTTTGTTTTCTTTCATGTATTATATTACTTCTTGTATTGTTTGTTTGTGTTGATTATTGTGATTGATAATGTAGCCTAGGAATAGGCTAAAACTGACGGCGCGAACATATGCCCTTGGTCAAAGTAGCTAGAAGAACACCTTAAAATAACATTTCTCTGAGTGAGTCGCTACAAATAACTAACTGGGCGTCTAACTAAGCACAACTTTAATCTCCCGTACAGAACGTTGCATTGCAAGCAACTCTGCTATTAAAATAGTCCCAACTCTGTGAATAGATCTGCTGGATCCAAAGAGAGCAGAATATGTAGAAACGAAACTTCTCTTTTGGTTTAGACCTATCCCTGTAGACCTGAATTGATGTTTCCATATGATTTGAAATATGCTCTAAAAACATGAAGGTACGTCTAGTATTGGTGGATAAGTTATGGTCACAGAGAGTTGGTGAGAACTGCTCAGAGTTCTATACACCCTGGTAACGTCTTTTTGAGAACAAGTGTTAACACGGACTTAAGAGCTAACACGGGCTGACGAGTTAATTACTGTACCCTGAACTAAAAAGATTTGAGCGTGTTTGGCATCACAAGATAGCAAAAAACAGCGGAAAATAGGATGCAAAAATATTTGCTCTGTTGCTGATAGATGAAACGCTAGAATTGTGCATGCAAGTTTATTATACTGTTTTTCCTGCAAAGAGTGCCGCATCTCCACGTTTTCGCCAAAGATGCAAGTAAATGGTACGTACAAAGGCACAGGAGGCCATTCAGGTACCAATGTGATGAATAAATTCTACTTTGCGCAATTCACCTTTGGTTAAATGAGCGTAGAACTCACATCCTTAATCTACTTAAGATGGAAAAAAGGATGTATAAAAGTAAGAGAGTGACCCTAGAAGCACCTCAATTCTTCAACTCCACTAAAAAAATAATATCCATGGTGCAAGTAAATATCTACGAGATTTTGCCTGAGTTCAAACATAATAACAACGAAAGGATGCAACTCAACCATATCCAGGCAAGTCCCAATTAGAAACATGTCCTGCTGGTCTGAATCTGTAGAGGGAAGAATAATTTTATCATCTATGTATGTTTCGACTAAAGATAAACAATACCCATGATGTTTGGCATAGCGAGAGATGCGTTTGAGTTACAGTTTGATTCGTCACTCAAATTTACACATCTGTGGTACGCCAAACGAAATTTGAATGACTTCTAATTAGAGAATAGCGATGATATCTTCCGGCAGCTGGATATACTACGTCGGATTCCCAAGGCAAATATAGTTGATTAATGACACTGAGCTCCAAGCAGTAAATTCTGACAATTATATTCGTTTAGATGAAGTGTCAGAGGAATTTATTTCTTTACTTCTTTGCATTTAAAGGGTGAAGGAAGCTCATAATCGCTACCATCGTCAGAATATTCTGTTTCTGTCCTGGATGAAGAATCACTTCGATATTATCTGTCGAAGTAGGTGGTTAACTTAAGAGACAATGCTCACGATTCTTCCTACCTGCACTCTGAATATTCTTCTTCGATTGAATTTGATCGATATTACCTATTGCCATTTTCCTAGTTGTTCGTTGGCACCTTTTTTCTTTGCTAAAAACTGTTTTCAAAGCTATCGCATTTACAACACCAAATATAAAACAATTGTTGGTATCCTTTAAAAAATCGTGACATTGATTCCGTTTTTTAAATAGAAATTAACTTCTCCGCTACTAATGTGATAATTTTTTTAATTGACGAGTCTTTTCTATTGCGGTTTTTTTCCCTTTCTCATCGGAATAAACATATTTTATCGATCTTTATAAGTTGGCAACATTCGTTCCCTAATGGCGTAGGGTGTGCCAAACAAAGGGTCTTCAAGTTCATGACGCGTCTAGGTTTAAATGCCATAATTAAATATTATTTTAATTTTTATCTTACATAATATTTCCCTCTGAAATATAATAATATATGTGCAAAAGAAAGAAGCCCGAGAATTCACACGGACATGTCTACAGACAGCGAAGAGAGGAACGGCGAGACGAACGTGTTCACACGCTCCAGGAGACGAGTGAGGTTTGCTAGAAATCCGTCGTTTATATATTTTTAATTCAGTGTGGCAGTATTATAGAGAAATATTGTAATGAGAGTGGAAAAGGCATAAAAATATACACGCTTTGTTGCCTCTATAGCCTTACTACATGCATTACTATGTATTTGCTAGGTGTTGATATTATATGTATGTAGGAACCCAACGCAATATATGCCAGTGGTGAATGATTATATATAAAAATGTATTAGGTATCAATTGGTCACTGTAATGCGAGATGGTAGATATAGGCGAATTTTGACACAGTAATTCACATATGTGAATGTCGATGCCCTGTGCGTAATAATTTATACTGACTATATTAGGAGTGTCATAAATAACTTCACATGTTTATCATCTACCTATGTAATATTATACGACTGATTGGTGATTCCATCGCAGGCAAGGGAGTACCTGTAGGCAATAGGTAGACCTCTGACACCAAAATTGCTGTATTCAATAGACCCAACAGATACCTCTAAAAATGCACGCTAATCGGTCCTATTAAATCCAGAGATTCCTGATTAAATATATATAATGCACTGATTCAATAGTGTATGAGAAATAGGATGGGATTTGTAAATGTACATAAAGTATATGTAAACAAGCAAGCGTGAGAAATATATATATAGGAGTGAAGGAAATGGTTGAACACCTGCATTTGATAAAGCTGCCTAAGTTGGGTCTCGAGATGGAATTATCAAAGACTGATATTTAAGGAAGAGCCAGAGTAAACACAGCTGTTGACTGTAAGAGATGGTGCAGCGAGAATCATATCAATTTATACAAATAAGAGTTTATCATTTAGATGTAGACAAACTGTGCACAACGTTCCTAGCCACGCCTAAATGGTGTAGAAATGAGCATAACAAAGCTAGGCCTTCCTACGGTCATCTCTAGGCCACGCCCTCTGCAGGAGGAGCGCACATATAAATAAAAAAAGAAAGAGGAAAACTGTAGAGAGAGGTTAGTAACGAATTCTTTCGCATTCACGCTCCCGCCTACATAAACTAACTTTTGTCTCGCCCAGAACTCGTACTTTCTCCCGCATAGTACGCTCCGTTTCGATCTGCTTGCATCTTAATATTTTTTTATTAAAATAAACAGTTTGTTTTGTATGTTCATCTTTGCTTTGAAACTTCAAATATTCCAGCTAAGTAGAACACCGTAAAATCGTCTATCTTTGGAGTTAGATAAATAATTCGTTGTAACGCCATCCTTTTCCCATAAAATGGAACTAGTTTTGCCTTCATGAGGTGGTTGGTCACGGAAACATCTTTCATTCATCGTCGTCAAGACCTATATAACTGGTAACCTTGTCGTCTACAATACAATTTACCTAACTCTCTATAGCTGGCAACACCCCCTATACATGATCGTAGATTTATGCGGTAATCTCTAGGAGGACGGGAGAATGTCATAAAGAAACTTGTCTAGAATAATTATATGGTTTCACACATAAGAAGATAGCCATTTCCTTTGAGTTGAGACAAAAATAAGCACCAAGTAGATCGGCGACCGTTATTTGAAACACACCAGATCATAGTTCTCATTAGAGGAAATTCACACAAGGTGCACCTTTAGCAGTTACCCTTAATTGCATATTTTCTATCTGAAACCCACCTACGTCTTAGAATCACATCCTAGCCTTGTGGGCCTACAAAATCCTTATACGACGGGAAGGTCTGGACAGGAAACGCCTCGATGATGGTCTTCTGAATTAAAAAAGCTAAATTGGAACGGTGAGAGGTGAGTCTCCAGAGATCCTTCCATTTAACTTGGAGTCCTGGAAAAATAATTTAGAGCAAATGGCCTAGAGAACGAGTTATAAATAAGAAGATGCAGGTGCCTTCCTTGATCTGAATAACCTTCCATTCCAAAGCACTCCGTCAAGACGAAGCTACATTATTCCTACACTGATTTCGTTTCGTAGTATTTAGAAGACCCGTACATTGCTTCGCCAGTACCTTCCGAAAATTTGATTCCCATTAGTTTACCAACTCGTTAGAGGAACTAGAATTGATGCTCGCTATACTCGTTCGGCCTGGAGTTGACAGAGGCACAAGGTGTTTTGAAAATTGAGACGCAAAGGAACTCACAGGTCGCGGAAGAAGCGACACGACCATTTGTTTTTCTCCTTGATTTAAAAGTAGTTTTCATTCCTGACAGCAATTACTTCCGTCTTAGGGTAAAAGGGTGCTGGTGTTCTTATATAAGAGATTTTTACCTTCAAAGGCCTTAGAGAACTTTGCACAAACTTAAGTTTGCCTTGAATTCTGGAGATGCCAAGTTTTATGAGTCTGCCTGAAACGGTAGCAGTCGATATAACTCCGGAGCAATAGTCTGAGTTCCTTCATGTGATAACACTTACTTGCCCTGAATATAAGAATATGTCATGATTAAACCAAAAGAATAATCGGGGGATTTTCTAGAGTCTCCTTACTATCTAATCACACGTTTTACCTTGATCGCTCTTTAATGACGTCTACAAAGCAATAGTAAACTAGTTCCTTCACATACAATTAGTATTTTTATGAAGTTCATGTTTGCCTACGGGGTCACAAACACAGGAAAATCATCACCCGTCCGAAAAGCCGCAGAGTTTACAACTAAGATGGGTCTGTCGCATACCGATACACTTAGCTAACGCCAGGCGCCGGTTGATTGTGCCCTTTGGACATTAGAGAAGATACAAAAAAAACGTTTTAACTTGCGGGATCGAAGACAAGTAGCCTCCCGAAGAGGGGCCTGAATCCATTGAAACTCTACTTGCTTTACTCTTGGCAGAAGTTCGGGTCTCACGCTCATCTGATCAAGGGCGCCGAGACTCTGGATGGGCCATCTTCGCCCAGATATTCAACCAAATCATCAGTTCACGCATTCATCCACGAGCATCCCGGAAGGAGAGAAATTATAGTTTTATTTTTTTTTTATTCACCTTGTTGAGGAGGCCTGGGTGTGTGTGCCCTCTTTCTTCCTTTCTCAATCGGCAGAAAGTTCGAACGGATCAGCCTGAGTCCGGACGCTCTACGGTAAGGAGAAGGATAATGTTGTCTTCGTAGCCATTCTTCCCTTCCGAGTGCTAGGATGTCTTTCTCCTAGAGCGTTCAGATGGTTACCCGTATTCATTTTACTCCCATTTAAATACCTTTTCCCTGGGGAGTGAGTAGCTTCGGTTCCCGTTTACCATCGCCAGTGTCCTCCGTTTAACCATATACCACTCCATGTTATCCGAATTCCCAAGACATGGCTCCATAGTCTCATTATTTTTTAATTCTGCTATAATGTAAGCCAGTGCGCTATCCTCTAAGCCAATGTTATTGGGATCTGGAATGCACGCCACGTTAAGAAATTTTCCGATGAATAAAAAGTGACAAAGAGTACAAAAGGGTGTGTTATCCATAAGCCTTTACGCAAAAACTTGAGGGATCCTCTACTGCTCCCTTTCATAGCGTCCAATCTATGAGCGTTTTTTTCTGTTTTTCCCGTGGCCAATGTGAAAACAAAGCTGATATAAGAGTCCCTTCACCTTACAGTGGTGTCGTGGGGGGTCAACACTTCACAAGAAATAAAAAAGGGTGTTGCGTTCTTCGTATCCAGCTGCTAGCACTTATATTTTGTCAGATCTGTCTATATTGACAGGACTCAAACTCTGGGTGCATTAAAGGGTTGAATTTCGCGCATGTTTGACGATGCACTCATATGAAAACTTGTAACAGGACTGTCACCTCCAATAGGCCCGTTTCTCGAGCACGTAAGACAGAGGGAAAGCCCATACTAACTAGTAGTACTTTTTGTTATGAAGGCCTGGCTATGAATGTCTTTAATTTGACAGACAAGGAAATGGGAGCCGAGACCTATTTAATTAGAGAGAGAGCTAAAAATGCAACAATAGTCGTGCTTATAGGTAGGACATTCTTATTCTTCCGAGATCAAATGCCTGGTTTCTTGCAATATTTGCGTGTTAAAGGAAGTTTTGTATAAAATTGCCAAATGCTAAATTCTAACACGGCGTGAATTAACTAAGTCAACCAGGCCTTCCTTAGGGCCACTCACTCCTGGGTAACCTAAGTCTCTCTAGATTCAAGCTGTTAGCAGTATACACAGCGTAATCTTCGTCAGGGCTCGACTGTTCCAATATCGATGATTCTACAGATTTTAATTCACCATCATAACATTTCATGTTATATATTATATAGATTGATAAACAATTTATAGATATTATTAAGCAACTTTCAGTCAGATATTCTTGGAGGAGGGTGGGGGGGCGGTAATTCAGTCGTATGGTGAAATAAGGGAAGCGGCAAACAAGATAAAGAAACACATAGGCTGAGCTTTGTTTTTAACCATAGACCCATCCTTGAATCATCATAAAATACATTTATGGGAAAATATGAATTTTTTTATGGAATTACAAATACGCTCAAAATGACTTGCTTCTAGAGATAGTAAGGTGCTTTACGTCTTATTGATGCAATTTTACCATTTACTGTATTCGCAACTTAAACGTAAAATTTCCTTCATAAATTTATTATTACAAATCTCATTTCCATTACAATATATAGGTAGACTAACTAAACAATGACAACTGATATGATATCCATCCATAAACTGATTACGAAAATTCAGCCAAATGCTAACTTTACTTCTATCGTGTAGTAATATAATTTAGCGATACTAAGCTCTCGCTCATAATTACTATGCACAAACTTGAAGAATTTTGGGAACTCAAACTAGATTACAAAACCCGGGGACTTTTTTTTATCACAAAGTAATTAATAGATTCGCGGAATTTCTAAGTAAACCCAAATAACCATGATAAATATACTCAGACTCAAATCTAGAAATTTTTTACTGCAAAATATTTAGACTATAATTCTCGTTGTATGGTGATCCCCCTATAAATTAGAAGTTTTAATTTATATATAATTTTAACTGACAAAATCAAACATATACATATGAAGGGTTTATTTATCTGACATGAGTTAAATATCTCCAAAATCTTTAATCGAACTGCCTGTAAAAATTATGAAAATATTTCTTAGGAATTTTGTCCATAACACGTCCAAAACAATCTTATCTCATCATTTGATATTGCCTTCTCTCTATATACAATGGGAACGTTACATTTTCTACGCTGCTTGCCTGCCATTGCCTAATGAAAAATTTCATTCAACGTGCGTGAGTTTAACATAGAATATATGTTTTTCTCTTGATCAATACATTCTGATGTATTTACATAAAACGTGTAATTTAGCACATTCAACTGGCACAAAAATTCAAAGTTTTGGGGGTGATATAGAGAAACACAAACAACAGTTTAATTTTACTTGGGTCAGTAAAAATGATAGAATAAAGAATGAAGTAAAAATAATGCCAAAACTCAATAACCGTAATTATATGTTCCTGCAGTCATAATATCTACGTATGTATAGAGAATAGAGCGATGTTTACTCAAAGCGCATTAGGTAGAAGAAGTATGATTTAATATAGTATATATATGGGCTAGGCAAGTGTGAAAAGAAATGTTAAATAACAAGAATAGAAGATAACTATTAGTTTATTCAATCTCCGAGTAACAAAATATACTTAATAATGCAGTATTTATTTTGCTAATAACAAACAGTATTACACCGCATCTCTATTTCCTATACTTTTTTATTGGAGTAAGAAATTATGATCGCGGCTGTTACGTTCGCATAGACAAAATTAGTCTGGAAAGATTCAGCTTTGGTCGAATAAGATAATATCATTTGAGCTTCTATTGTCTGCATAAGGAAACCATCAGAGGGTAGATTACGAGGATTTAAAAATTGTTTTGTTAAAATAGAATTCTTATTTTCCATTTTCCTCCAACCGAAGAACATTAAACAGTGAATGTTAAAGAGAAGCAGGTCGTTATTTGGAAATGGCATTGAAAAGATTCTTGGGTTCATATATGTATATGTAAATTATTCCAAAAGTGTATCCGTAAAGGTTGTTTTGGTTCCCTCCGCAAGGAATTGCCCCGTGTGTAATGATACATACAGTTCATTGACGTGCGAGAAACCCTGGCAACTACAGTGTTGCAAGCCGTATTAAAGTAAAATTGAACTACCTGGTTAGTTCATCAGCTAATTTTGAAGGCTAATCGGTGACATGCTTTAATCTATCCCGGAAAAGAGAAGTTAAACTCTGTGGCGGTTGTGAAGCAAAACCCCTTTCCCTGATCGACGAGAACCTTGATCTATTCGAGGAGGCCAAGTACATCTCAGAATTAGTTCTTTGGAAGGCATATTATCATATTATCCGCCGTGAAAGCGCACGAAAATATACGGCGTTACTCACCTACAAAAGACTTATGCAGTTCAAGCGCCTCCCTTTCGAGCTTGTAACTGCATGCAGCAATACAACCGGATGATACGAAGAATTTCAGACGACCTTCCCCATGTGTTATTTTATTTTGACAATCTATACGTCGCTACTACTACATGGGACCAGCAGTTGATCGGCTTTCGAGCCCTTGTGGCCCGTCTCTGTTAGCATTGACTCACCATTGGCCCCAGTAAATGCCACTTCGCTTACGATACAATCAATTACCTCAGCTTCCACATCGGGAAAAAACGAATGGGCCCCAAGGAAGTAAAGATCGGGCTATGGTAGAAATGCCCCTCCACCGCAGTAAGAAGCAGTTCCGGTCATTTATGTGATCAGCCTCGTTCTACCGTAGGTTCATCCCCAATTTTGCATCAATTTCCTCCCACGTGTGTGCAATGTTGCAGAAAAGGTCCCCGGATCCCCTAATCTCAAACCCAACCCAAAGGCCACTTTCAGCTTCCAGCGACTAAAGGACAAACTTGCTTCGGCCCCCATCTTAAGGGTTCCCAACTCCAATAAGCCCTTTAGCATCCTGATGGATGCCAGCGACAAAGGCCTCGGATACGTACTCCCCCATTATGCTGATAGCGGAGATAGGCATCTTGTGGCATAAGTCGAAAGCTATTACCACCTTAGAAGAAGTACTCGATAATAGACCGAGAAGAGTTATCGATCATATGCGCAATTAGAAAATTCAAAATTTATTTAACTGGTAAAGAATTCGTCATAGAGACAGACCACCACCCATTGTTATACCTTAAAAATGTTAAGAAGCAAAACTGGTGAATAATGCGGTGGATTTTAATTTTTCATAGTTCCAATTTAAAATTTTGTATATTCGCGGCTCAGAGAACTGCGTGTCCGATAACCTCAGCCAAAGCGCCTAAGCAGATAATGCAACATAAACCCGATGAACTAGAGTAGGATGTCTATTTTTAGGAAAAGAAGAAGACTAAGAACGAAGGTTCACCAATTAAGTCATGTAAATGTTTTTTTTGCTGTCTTTTTTTTATATTGTGTGTATATAGTCTTTTTTTTTCTTTCGTTTATGTGTCGAATCATTTCTCCCACTGATTCTGAAATTCAATTTATTTCTTCATTTGTATGTGCAATTATTTTTGGTCTGTTGGTGAATTGTTGTTCAGAAACGAACCATTAAATTATTTTATATATATATATATATATATATATATATAAATATATATATATATATAAAATATATATATATATATATATATATATATATATATATACACTTACGCCTAGCTCAGATCGGACCCTTAGATGTGTACACCTGTCGTTACAGGTCAGGCTTCCCTTCAACCCTTTTATAATCAACGTCAATTTTGCGAAGTCCCTTTCCTTTCCATCCCTCGAGGATCCCTTCTTAGAAGCCACAGACAAGATCGTCTCGCCAAGCTCCTACTTTTCTCCCCAAATTTTCTGCGAAGCCACCGTTGACCTCAGACCCGTAATCGCCCCCCCACTTTTCCCTTTTACCTAGTGAGTCCAATTGGATCTGAGCAGGTATTTATAAACTAATTAATTGAATTTAGATTTTCACACCAGTGACTCTAAATCATTAGCCAACCATCAATTTTCATTTATATCATTTTGATTAATTTTAATTTGCAAATAAATAAATATTTTCTTATGTTTTTCTTTAATGAACCTGAACGTCACTCTCGGCCTCGTTATTCAAATTTCGCCAACCTCAAACTCGACCTAATTAGTTAAGTGAATTGACCCCACGTTTCAACCTGAGCTTTATAATCTGCGCATCAACGTAGCGTTCAGTCTTTGGATGGTTCGCTTTAATAGCCTGAGTTCCCCCCTTAATACTAATAATAGATATTGTATTAGAGAGTTGGCTATACAACGAGACCTAATTCATTTTATTTTTGAGTGGAGGAGATGTTACATTACATAACGCCCAATCAACCAAAGGGGTTATTTTATTGGACATAATAATGGTGGCTTTGGGCTTAGTATGTAAACGTTATAAAGGGATAGACAATTTCAGTTATGTTAAAGCGCACCCACCTTCTTTGAGGTAAACTGGTGCATGTTGAAATAGAAGGGATCAGGCCCGAAGTTTCTATCTCAAAATTTCATTATAATCAAGTGCTAACTAAATCTCTTATAGCATAATATGTATAAAGTAAAAAATACTACCGCACTGATAATTATTAATTCTCGTACATGATGCTACAAGTGGCAAAGGTAGGAGTCAATTTAATACAAATCATCAAACTTAGTACTGGTGCAAATAAAAATTGGAAAAAAATCATCAGAATTCTTAAATTTCCTAGATAGAATCATGTAAGGACGAAATTTTATTGAACTAGCAGAAAAAGATTAAATAAGACATAAGACACGTTCATTTTGAGTTGAGCTCATTGAAAATTTCATTTTGCAATTCCGACTGTACAGTACTCACGAACTAAATTTTACTAATAGAAAAATCATTCAATGTTCAATAAAAAATAAGAAGAGAATTGCAATCCACTGAATTTTGATATTTTACATGCTTTCCTACAGAATGGTCAAATTTTAGACCAAAATATTTAAAGCCATATTAAAGTTTATTAATCAATTGCATGAGACTTATTTTGGGCTAAATTATTTGCAAGACTCAACACAACCTCTCAAGATACTTTCAAGCAGTAGTCCGATGTCGCATTTTAATTAAAGCATCTCTGCAAAAGGTGACTCTACCATTTTTCCTATTTTCTGTGTGTTTTTAATGATATTTTTATCACTAACTAATATATTATTCAATTACAATATGAGTGACAAAGTTATAAATGTACTGATTGGAAAAATAAGTAGAACATATATATTTTTATACTTCTATGAGTAATAAATTGGTCATGGTATATTTTTTGGGCAGTCGTTTTGAATCATGTTCTTTCTTTCTTTCTATTTCACTGTTGCTCTTTCTCTTTCTATCACAATGAACAGCCTCTGAATGACTATTGTATTTCAGAAAATGAAGTCAGAAAAGTTCTGAAACAAATTATCGTAAATCGGTCTCCAGGTCAAGATGGTATTCATTTTTGTATTTTATAAGAAATACGCGAAACAATCACGTTGCATATAACACAAATACTCAATAATTGTTTAGAAACGTATATTGTAACAAACAATTGGAAAATAGCATATGTTCCACCATTCTTCAAAAATGGAAACCACTCCAGTTCGGAAAAAATATTCCCTATTAGTTTAACTTCAGTAATTGTACAACTATTGTAAATCACTTAGAAACAAGGAGCCTTGTAAATGATTCCCATCAGGGATTATCTTGAAAACGATCATGTTTGACAAACAGACTTGATTTTATTCAAGATATATTCAAAGTATATTATTAAGGCCGACGGGCCGATATTGTGTATTTCGATTTAACGAAGGCGTTTGATAACGTGCCACACAAACGATTGATTGAGGAGGGTAGTAATTTGTTGCAGCTCCTGCAGCTATATTCCAAGTGAAAAGCGCCGTGAGTTAAGGATCAGTGCTTGGACAAGTATTCTTCCACATATACATTAGCGACATAGATACCGGAATAATGTCCAAGTTATTAATGTTTACAGATGATAATGAAATCGGAGGCCGTGCAAAGTCAACTTAAAACCGTAGACTCATTCAAGAAGCATAAACAAATTGGTTAAATGAGCGAGCAAATGGCAACTGAATTTTAATTCACCAAGTGCAACTCCCTCCACAATGCTAAAAAACTTTCAACCTACTGCATGGGTGCAGCGAAAAAGACAAACAGGATTCCTGAACTCATAGGTCGTAAAACAAGTCTCAAACGTGTATTCTCTAATACTTTATAATGATTTGTGAGGCAGCAGTTGGAATATTACGTGTAGTTTTGGTCACTAAATTCTTCATTTAAGAACAAAGAAGTACAAAGACATTCTTAAAGATCTGAATCTGTGTTCTGTCAGACAGGGACGCATACGCTGGAATATGATAGAATTATTTAAAATCTTTCATCCTTTTTGAAAATAAATACAAATCAATATCTCTAAAATTTCTAACAAATTAAGCAACGCGTGGTCACAAACTTAAACTTTCGGGCAGACGAAACGGAATTTTCCTTTTTCAACAGAACTATAAGAATCTTGAGTAATTATTCAAGATTCCAATAGATTTGTTGAAAATGATAATCTACTAAGGATCAACGATGTGTTGATATCAGCCCTTCGATGTACTCCCGATGTAATTTCTCTTTCGCTATCTCGCGCTCTTACGCTATGATTTAATTTATATCGCTCTTTATCAGCTACATCATAATTAATGTTGGTCTTCAGATACGATACTTACTCGCTGTGGTTCAAAGGAAACAATTTAGATGCTTCTTACCTTGTAACTACTTATAACTCTTTCTCTCTCTCTCTCTCTCTCTTTCTTGTCCTCACTGTTTCTTGCACACTCTTACTCTCGCTCTCTCTCTGCCTCAATGTCTTTATATCTTTCACTCTTTTTCTCACTCTCCTGCGTTTTTATCTCCCTCTCTCTCGCTTTCTCTTGCTCTCACTTTTACTACATTGCTCCCTCTAACTCTTTCGCTCTCTCTCTTTCGTCCATTTGGTCACTATCCCTAACTCTCTCTTTCATTTTTTAGTATGTACAGAAAAGCAAAATTACAATTCACACTCGGATTTTAAAAGGTAGGTCTATTCAGGCTTAATGATACTTACTACGTTTAAAGTTATCAGATCGAATACATTTGCAATTCTTCTAAACAAAGGGACTTCTATTTCTGTAGAGGACGGTAGATTAGAAAGGTTATGACGCGGTTTTATTATTTTGAATTCGACACTTAGCCCATAAAATGAAATAGTTTATTAGGGCTCACTATAACATAAGATTACCCTCGGCTTGCGATCTATAAACTAATTTTTAATCCAAGTTATCGTTTTTTCATGGATATGCATAGCTTTTAGCTTTAAAAGTAGGATATTGAACGGGAGTTTATCAATAGATTCAGAAAAATCTAGATACACCACATCGTAACTATATCCAGAATCGACAGCTTTTGCTACATTCTCATAAAATATGATCAGAGTAGTGACACAAGACCTCCCTTATCTGAAACCATGCTGACTATTTACTAAGAGTTGATTTCTCTCCGGATGATTGCGTAATTTCAAATCAATAATTTACTCCATTTGTTAAGCTTACTGGCCGATAGTTCTCCTTTTCCTCATGTCTACCTTTTTTGAATATGCAGACAACATTGGCCAATTTCCAATACCTAAGAACAAAATTTTACTCCAGAAAGTAGTTAAACAGAAACTGAGTAAAGCGGAAATTTCGTTTTTAACTTTCTTAATACTAATTGCATCCTTTACATCATCTGCCGTAACTATTATTTTATTCATTTTGAGAATGTTACTATTTATGTTTTCTATGCTTTTCTCATTTAAATTCGGGATATTCTTGTTAACAACTGAACCCAAATAATTATTCAAGATATTCGCCTTTTCAAGATCATTTTTAACTACTCGTTCATTGTGTTTAAGTATCTGAACTGACTCTTTGTTTTTAGTTCTATAGGACCGCTAAAATGATTTCGGATTACAGCCTGACCTTTTAGATAATTTATTTTTGTACCTACATTTAACAGCTTTCACTTGTCTTTTTATCTGTCTTTGTAGCTCGATTAATTTTGCCCTAATGACTGGTTGCGTTTTAGCCGCTCATAAAGTGACTTTTTTCATCCCATCAGAGTCGTAAGATATTCGTTAATCCAAGGCTTGTCCTTTGTATATATTAAACCGTTTTTATGAGTAATATATGTATTTAGTCTGAAGACCCTTATTGTGATCAATGAAGAGGCTTCAAGACTAAGCAGGTGTTTTGTTATTGAATTATATCTGCCAATCCTATTCTTTTAATTCATCTTTAATCGCTTTGAAGTTTGCTAATTTATATACAGGTACTTTTTGCGCTCTTCTCTGATTGATGAATTCATATTTGATGTAAAATACCAATGAGTGGTGATCCGAATTTCCAAGTGGTTCCGGAACTTCAAGCCTATCAATTAAGGGTTCCTTGTTACTTAGAACTAAATCAAGTGTCTTCCTTTCTCTTGCAGGGTGTTCGAAATATTGATGCAGATAATTAGCTAAAAATGCGTTTGAGATATGGTTTTCCGTATCTAAACTCATCGTATACTAATCAATTTCCGGGAGATTGAAATCTCCTACAATGCATACATTTTTGTAATTATTGGTTAAATTAATATAATTAATTAGTGTAAAGTCCTCTTCATATTAACTACTCGGTTTTCTGTATAGTAGCCACATAACTAAAGAAAATGCTCTATTGCTAATTTTCATCCAGATTGACTCGCTGGCTTCGTTGATTTAGAACCTCGTATTTTTATTTCCCTTTTTAAGTAAAACAAGACACCATCATCTTCTCTTACAGCTCTATATCCTTGTTTATTAGTGTATACCTTGGAATTTGAAATGACGATAAAGAGTCTTATAATAATAATAATGATCAAAACCATTTTAAAACAAATCTCGGAGCTACTATTAATAAACCAAGCGGATAAACCATTCCAAAATTTTAAGTTTTCATTTAAAATCCTGGATACATTCGATAAACACCTGAATTTAACTGAAATATATTATCTTTCATTTGGAATATGATTTTAAATAATCAAGCCAACAATTTTTACAATAATATTCGCTGTAAAAATTACTAGGTAATTACTCCTTTTGCACTTACACGTATAGATATAAGAGATCGAAATTATTTCATATCTCAGTACTAAGGGAAGATGTATCTGTAATGGCATTATTAGTTGACACGAAATTTGCCTTTATGGCGATCTTACTTAGACTTCTTTGAAGCCAACAAAGGGAAATTCCATATGACCCCACACGTCACACATTGACATACGGAAAAAGATGATAAAAAATAGTTATTTACTCACTGGATATAAAAAATATTGGAAAGGCAAGAGCTGAGCACCCAACGAGCAGATACACTGATACTCCTACCCGAGAGTGGTAGGTAACATACACACATAATCTATCACATAGCCACAAAAACACAGCTATATTTCCTTAACGAACCGATAGAATATATCCCTTCTTTGGTGGGGAAATCATATTAACATTCCCTCACGGGGAGCACAATTGTCCTTTTATGAAGTAATTCTATGCACATAACTAAATATGGAATACTCTTGTCCTTTTTGGAAGTATTATTAACTTCATGCTCATAAGTAAAGGACTATCATTCCTTTTTAGTGCACTCCTAACCATAAACTTCACATGATTACTATCGTGCTTTTGTGATTACTTGGTATCCACGTACCAAGAATTACAGTACTAATGTCCATCTTAGAAGTACTATTATATAAATACCCCTGACGCATAACCACGAAGTTTCTATGGTCGAGATCGGTGTGAAAACACGATACGGCGAAACACCTCGAATGAAGAAGGCTGCAGGTTGCTAGCGATTGTAATTCTGGCATTTAAGTTGATTTTTTTATGTGGTCGTGGAGCTTGTCCCAGAGGAGAGGGATGGATGTTTTAAGTAATTGTGAGAGAAACCTGAATAAGTTTATGTGAAGGTATAGTGAATAGCTGAGCATAATGGGTGAATTAACTGAGGAAGGGCGAAAAGGATGTTCCAGTTCCTAGGATTGATGAGTGGAATGAGTGGGGAAGGGCATTTGTTATACTGTATTTTGTACGAAAGTAGTTTTGATAGGGGAGGAAGTCTTTGGGGGTAGTTCAAAAAATAGGTTTCACAAGTGGAAATTTCGCGAAAGTAGGTTGAATGAGATCTGCTGTTATATATTTAATTCCTAACTTATATATATTAAATAAGCGCCAGGAGAAACTTTTAGAGTGAGAGCTCGAGAGCAGTTTGGAAATGAGTTACAAGAAAAGGTGAAGAAAACAAAAATGTGTGCATGTTATGTTGGAGGAGTAGAACCTTTAGGAATTATAGGGTCGTACTTAACTGGATAAGTGCAAGATTCCTGAGTCTCTAAAGTTAATCTAAGTTAGAAACTGTCTTTTTAGCAGTCCCACAGTGTCTTCCATTTCTTTTGCGAGCGTTCTAAAACCATATTTTGTTTCTTAACAAACAAAATTAAACATAGGTATGAAAATTAAAAGTAATATCAACTACTCGTAAAGAATTATATCATCTACCGTGTTTGAAAGAAAAGAGTTAAAAAAGGTAATATATATTTTCTATAGGATAAACAAAAAGATCAGCACTATCAAATCAAATCAATTTCATTTCTCTCCAGATTCTGCTTGGTGATAGAGCTAGACGAGACTCCAAGTTTACTTAAATCAATTTATCAAACTTTAATTTTACACACCTAAAATAGAACCTCTTGATGGAATATGCTTGGAAAATTTAATTATAAATTTCATACAGATCACAAAAAATGCTTCAGAAATGACATTAAAATAGCCCAAATTTTTAAGACTACGTATTTAATATTTTTCCTTTGGAAAGTGAATTTCGAAGAAATTGAAGAAAGTTCTATTTTATACTTTTTATCCTAAAATATATACTAAACAACGATTTATGATATTTTTACAAATATTAGTCCGAGGTTACTTTTATTATATAGCGAAAAGTAATTAAAGTGATCGTGATTAATTCCTTTCTTAACTTTATCATTTTGTCATCAGGGGCCTTCACAAAGCGAATTTAATTGGGAATATATCAATAAAATTTAATAAACTTTATATCATGTAGATTTACCACATTATTTCAGGCCAAACAAATTAAACCAAAGAAATGTACTGCAAATCAAAATCTCTTGATTTTTGCCAAATAAACATTTCTAATATATGGCATTCTATTCCATATTCCTCCTCACAAATATTATCTGAAAGGCCTCACACAAAGTTGATAAATCACTTTCATACTAAACACTAAATATAACTCCAACATATCCAACAACATCGAGATACATTCTAACACTATCCTTATTCAAATTGAAAAAAACTGTTTATTTCGCTTCCACTCTCAGAGATATATATCATAATGAAAAATTTTCCTTTTACCTTTCAGAGAAAAGAATTTATTAAGGAAAAACAGAACAAAGATATAAGTAAAAGAACGCGTCTAGAAGAATAGTATTATATATGATGATAAGGATCAATATGCAGGTGAATGAGTTAGCTTCAGCGGTGGCTTCACATGGAAGTAATCTAAAGTATGATGTAGGTTGAGCCTATATTCAGGCAAATAGCTGTTTTTTATTGGCTCATGAATATAAGAGATTGATAAAATAATTCGACTCAGTACATGCTGGTCACTGCATCTAAACTTGATGTATTCTAGAGAGGATTGACCTAGAATATAAAGGGCATTCATGAAGATCAAAAGATGTTTCCAACTTGTGAAAGAAAAGGAAGACAGATACATTGACTTAACTCCTTTCTGAATAGAACGATAAATAAATTGGCGAGAGCAAACATCGGAGTATGGAATTTAAAGATCACCTTGACTTGATCCTTATAAAAAATCTTCTAATGCAAATAATGGTGTAAGAGAGATGTGCGATGCGTTCGGCTTCCTAAACAGCAAAGTGTGAAGGTCTGAGAAGTAATTGTTGTTTATATTTCTTTCTTAACCTCCTATCTCAAGTAGAAGACTGTTGTTTATACACATGGAATATGTGTAAGTTTCGCCTCTTATCAGCATTTTAATCGTGCTATCATATTCCATGTTTCCCTATAGAAGACTAAATATCGCAGATATAAATAGAGGAGGAGATCCCATAACTTATCCGAGGAACGATGTATGAACTTTGAAGCGAGGTGTTTGCAGTACTTACATAGAAGCCAGACGACATCACACCCTTTTGCGTCCCAACTACACTTATCCGAATCTTTACCATAGATTGTACATTTTTTCCCTAACCACAACATTGTCACTCATCGCAACATTTTGCTACCTTTTCCAAAACCGTTTAATAACTGACAGAGCTCTTTCAAGATCTGGAACACACCCTAAACCTAACCTACTTCATCCTCTGACTTTTCAGACATTTGCATCAACTAAAACACTTGACTCTCAATCTATCCTCCTTTTAATCCTTATTTAAAATTATTTACACAATAATGATTAGATAAAGATAAATTTAAGCAACCTTCAAACTTATTTTTATAAAGTACCCCTAGGCATAATTGGGACATATAAACAGCAACCAATAATTTATAACTAAATGTTATTTCCCAAATGACGATGACTAACTGGATGATCTAAGAATTTCCTTAACTATTAAACTCCTTCATCCATTATTTTCCTCTATGCTGTTTTTACCTTCGCTAAATTTAAATCTGGAATTAAGGTTCAAAGTTACACTTAAAGCGCATTTCCCACTGCAGTTATTATTAATAAACAAGAATTTCATCCTTGATGCCTCTATTCCCACTTAGGATCGGTCTAATTGCTTCTTAAACCAAACCGGAAGAAATGTCTGAATATTTGCTTCCCTCTTAAATCTCACCCGGGTTATGAAAGAAAATGCTTGCATGCAATTTTATATGTGCATATATCGAGAGAAACTAAGGGGCGCAGATTTCCATCAACATTTCGGTAATCTTCATAAAAAAGGATAACGATTTATGTTTCTAATAGATATAGCTATACAATCATTGTAGCTGCTTAGTCAAATTCAATACAAGCATCTTAATTCATGGATCCATTACGCACATGTAATCGTTATTCAAATGTTTTGGGATGGTTTTAACAAGGGTTTTACTACCAAAGTGAGTAAAGTTTAATTGTAGGTCAACTTACCTGGCAAGCTAGAGTTAAATGGAGCATCCAGCCAATTGGACAATAAAAAATATGACAGCAACTACAATTTAAAACTCAATTATGTCTCAGACCCGAATTCAAGCACAAGATAAATCTCAACTAATTTAAAATCGAATTGAATATCTTCCTTACTAAATTTTAACACAACTTCCGATTATTATCATATTTATGATTGTCCTCTGAGCTTATATTAATATTCATATAAGCTTAGTTTAAAAAAAAAAATTTTTAGCTTTCATTAGACGAAGCTATTGTATTGAGCAGGAGATTTTCACTAAGAAAAATAAAATAAGGAGAAAATCTGACAAGTGAAGAAAAGTACAAAATATTCGGAGATCTAATCATGAGAAAAATACAATAGACACAGGGATTAGGTTTAAAATTTAGCTGATATCCTTTTGAAAATAAAATAATCCTAGTCTCTTTTCTGGACTTTTGCGCGAAAGAAAATTTTTGGATGTCAAGTGTGGATGTTGAAGAAGTAGCTGATAGGGTGTTAAAATGCCTGCATTATTAATCTCGGTTTTATTAAATTCATGATTTATTTTATCCGTATTAAACATACTGTTTATTAAAAATGTTAAACAATAACAGACCATTACGCTGATAAAAAGAAAACTTTGACAAACAACAGAATATGTTAAAATTTTATAAAGTACACTATAATTAACTAGAGTGAAATATAATTAGCTTGAATGACATCAAATAAAGAACAATTTGGGGGAAAAGTATGAAACATACGAGTATTATATTAAGAAAACGATTTGCTATTTTTTTGTAGTATGATTATCATTTATTTTAGTTCATGAACTTTTCTACGATGTATATTATTATTTGTAAAGATCGGGTTATTTATTATTTACTTACCCATTCATTCAAGCTTAAATATTAATAATGTAGAAAGCGGGAGAATTTTTAGGAACCTATTAAAGTATCTTTTGCTTTACGTCATTATAAACATTCAAATAATCCTAGAAAATTATATTAATTTTTCTTCACAAGATTGAAGATAATGAGGAGCCTAAGTAAGATGACCTTCCTTTTAGAACAGGACTGTATTGTAATTGTTGAATGTTGGGAAGGGGGTGGGTAGGTGTCAAATGTAAGTAGAACAAATTGCATTGTAAAAGAAGTCGTGGGATTATAAGAAACGAGAGGTCGCACAGCCATTGGCCGTTTGCAACCCGATGATAAACACATGATAGTAAAATCAACGAGGTAGATTAACCCCACACTTGCATCAGATTAAACTAGATATCATAGGTTAACCAGGCACAGCTTATACCAGATTAATATAGATATCGTAGAATAGGATCAAGTTCACCCTTTCTGCTTTAAGAGTGTGTGTGAAATTTTCAATATACTCAGAGTGCATTATTAACTGAAAGTAGGTTGGCCAATAGTCGACTATCTTGGAGTTCCCGGATGACAGAAAAACGGGTGAAAAAAGGAGATTAATAATATGCAAATCAATATTATTTTACAAGGGTAAAAAGAGGTTTAGAATGAGCTATACATACTCTTGATGTAAACAGGGTGGATGGGGGGAGACTTGGTGAGGACGGTCACCGTACAAATAAACGGACAATATTGACCGATGTACGCTCAAACGAGCTTGATCGTAAACTAAGCCGATGATTAGGCTTACGTTGGGGAAGGTGGCAAAGAGAGAACTTGCACAGGAGTGTTACGCGTCGTTGTTACCTCGAATATTTGGTCCGAGGGAGTAATCCTTGCCTTGGCGCAAAGTTCAAACAATACTTGCTGGATAATGATATTACGGGGGGTAAACTCAAATCTTGCTTTCGAGGAACACAAATCGAGATTGAGCGCGCGCGTTCGAGGAGGGGGGAAGCAAGTAGAGGGAGACTCAGACGCATCGGTGGGCAAGAATAGACTCGGCCTTTTAGTGCGAGAGCGAGAAGGTTCTTAAACCGGTGAGGCGAACTTTGTCTGACTTCGCAGCTTTCTGTGATGGCTGGATTTTAGGTCATCGTAGTGTCTTATGGCGTCTCATAACTTCGCACCTCCATTAGCACAGACAAAAAAGGGGGCCCAGGTGCTTGTCTTATGTCTCTTTATGGAAGGGCGAAGTGACGCGTTTCTTCCTCTCTCTCTCTCTCTTTCTCAGTGATCTCTGACACTGCCCCATCCCAAGATGAACTTCAGGGGAAGAATGATTCGTGAAGGAGGAAAATAAAGTAAAGTCGCATGAGAATAGTGGATAAAGTTAAGGGGAACTATGGCACATTTTCAAAATGGAACAAAAATACAAAGTAGTGGAGCTAGCGTGGGGAAAGGTGTAGCATACACATACACAAGGTTATATAATGCCCAGTCATGTTTTCCGAAGGATATTTTTCTCTATGATACAATTAAGTGGGGCTCACTGGCCTGCGGGTTAAGTTATCCTACGATTATACAAAAAAAAGAAGTTAAGGATATAAAAGGAATTTATTGTGCACATATAAACAAACAAACACATAAAATATATACATAAAGGATACGTGTTTCCTTATCATATGGTTAAATATACAAATTTATTTTTATGAACAAAATTAATACATGGATTAAAAAAAGGAAATGGCTCGGAATTAGTTTGGAAACGTATCTCACGGGCTTCTACTTAAACTATTAGCCATACAGTCATCGGTGCCTTTTAAGTACAAATTGCAGAATTGGAATTCCTGCAGGAACAAACTCCAACGCGTCAAGCGACCGTTATTGTTCTCGACGTTACGTAGGTATGATACGGGGGAGGCCTCTTTCTCAATTACCACGTAATTTTTCTTACGCGCAAGTATTTTCTGCTTAAGTAACGATGGAGAAGCTTTTGCCGTTATCCTCTTATTTAAGTAGGACACATCCTTCTACCATCATAACTCACGTCGGTGCGTACAACAAACAGTTTGTCCGAGTTAGGGAGGCGGAGCATAGGAGCGGATGCCAACTTCTCTTTGAGTTTGCTGAAGCTGTGAGTAGAAAGTTGCGTCTACTTGAGATGTTCCGGGGCCTGCTTCTTTAATAGATCGTAGAGGGGGACGGAAACAGTTGCTAAGTTCGGTATGAAGTGACGATAGAACGATACAGAGCCATTGAAGGATCGCAGCTGCTTTTTATTACTGGGCAACGGATTTTCCACGATGGCCCGGATTTTTTCTTGTTGGGGGGCTAATCGATTATTCTTGATTTGTAAGCCAAGGTAATCGATAGTGCCAAAAACAAAGTGGTACTTGCCGGGGCCAATTGTCAAGTTGTGTTCCCGGAGTCAATACAGAAGGGCTTGAAGGGTAGTTTAGTGTTGATGCCTATCTTCGGTGGTCACATACCTATTAGCGAAATAGAAAGTGACGTTGGGTAAGCCTTTCAAAATCCTTTTCATTATCCGGTTATAATTGCTTAAAGCCGTTATCAGACTGCAAGGGGACCTCCGGAACTGCATAGTGCCCTTTCATTTGGGGAAAGCAGTCATTTCCTTCACTTCCTGCCTCAAGAAGATCTGATAATTACCCTTGCATACATCCAACTCAGGGATGAACTTGGCCTTCTCAAAAAGGTGGAGGTTTTGCTCTATGGTGAGGATTGGTTCGGCATCGAATTCGCTAACTAGATTTAGCTTTCTAAAATCCATGCACATTTAATAAAATAAGGACATCGGCCTTCCTTACCATGACAACTAGGGAACAGTAACTTGACTCCGAAGGTTCGAAGAACTGCAACCTTAGAAGTTTATCCACTTCATTATTTAATGCTTCCCGGAGGTGTATAAGCGGTGGTTTGGGGTTGGAACGGATGGGGTCCAGAGTGGTTATCTGTATATTGTGCTTAAAGTGGGTAGCACAACTGGAGATCTCGGTGATGACGTCATCAAAACGACCCAGGAACACTTGCAGTTGATTCTTTTGACGAGATGGTAACTGGTCGCCTATTAAAATTTACGCAGGCAAGGTTAAAGGAGTGGTAAACAGGAGCTTTATCATCAATAATTTACCAACGTACTCCATTAATTTGGCGGCGGATTGACGACCAGGATTAGAAAGTATTTCTTTGGGCAGGCCGACGCGGGGAAAGATTGAAATAAGGGTTTCGGCGCAGGAGATGCTATCGATTTTCTTAGTGGGTGCGGCCTCTGGAAATCGAATGGCAAAGTCAACCTGCTTTAAAAGGTAAATATGGTCTTCACTCAACGCGAGATGGATCGGTCTGATTTGGTCGCAAGCTACTCGGGAGAAGGGTTCAGAGAATAGAGAGGCTTTCTGCAAGGGCGCAGTTCTGACTCGTCCTTTTATGACCATCTTTTGCCAAATGTCGCACAAAATACAATATCGCAGAATTTCGTCGGTCGCGCCAGGCCAATAAAAATATTTGAAGATCCTCTGAGCGGCCTTCGTATGACTAAAATGACCAGCAAATAGGCTATCGTGTCCCGTTTGCAGGCTTGAAGGGTGTGGGGATGGGGTAGACATAGTGTGCAGGAACGATGTCCTCTTCTTCGGTGCACACTCGATAGAGGAGGCTGTCCATGACCAGGAAGAAAATCAGCTGGTCCTTCTGACGGTTTCGCGGGTCTTATTCTGGGCTTTGGTCCACAGGGGACGAAGAGATTCACATTCCCTCTGGCTTTTAGCAGAGAGAAATCAGGAGCGCACAGGGGTTCCAGGGTGTAGGGGCTTTCAGTTCCATCTTCACGCGGAAAAGGGTAGTAATGGGTTGAACCACAGGGGCGGAAGAAACCTAGGGGGACTGAACAATTAGGACAAAGTAAAACCTGATGGGAGCTGCCGCGACTTCAGCCCCACCAGTAAAATACGCGCACTCAATGTAGCAGTGAACAATGAGGAATTTATTGACTAGCCCCAAGTAATCATGCACTACGGAAAACTTATCGTAGTCCGGAGCCACAGGGGGGAGTAGCGGATCGGATACAACAATGCACGTGCATCCTGTAACACGGATGAGGGTGGAGATTTGCCACGGGGGTACATTTATCTAACAAAAAGTTCACCTGGTGGATAGCCGTATTCGGAGGGTTCTAAGAAGAGCGCTGGCTTCCTTTTGCGATGGTAGGGGCGTAGAAGTGGCACTGACCTGGTGTACTTGGTGAGAAGGAGGGATGCTTCTAAACTGCGAGTTTTAAGGGCAGTTAAATCTCACGTGGCCAGGAACTCCACAAGAATAGCACACGATAATCCTCCTGGCGATCGAAGAAACACGGGGACTGGGAAAAAAGGGCTTAACATCAAGGTGTCCGACGAGAAAAGGGGTTTGGTTTTTTCAGGCTAAGTCGCCCTCACGAACATATTCGCATTATTATAAACAAATTTGTTCTTCCTGGTTTTGGATTTTAATGATGGAGGTTCTGATTTCTTCCCTTCTTTCGGATAACAGTTGTGGCTAGCCACGGCGATGTCTGGTTAGGTTAAATGCGACATTTCCTAAATTTAACTCGATAGAAATCCAGGGTCATGTTAAAAGTGGTGAGCAACACGACTTTTAACGTTGAGCAATTAATTGTTGCCCCTGTCACCTCAAAGATTTTCTAGAAGTGGGTGAGATAAGATACGAAGTCATCGCCTTCTTTAAAGATGGGGAGTTTATGGTCGCAGACTGCGGTGCGTCTAGCCTAATACTCGAGGAGGTTATGGAGAGAGTCTCCTTCATCGCTCTGCTCATCTCCAATTCGTAAGAGCGAAGTCTCTCTCTTTCTTCTCTTTTCTTTTCTTATTCTTCTCGTTCCTTTTCTTATCTGCCTCTATTTTCGGCTCTTGATCTTCTTTCTTCTTCCTGGATTTAGCACACCAGATCATTTCCACAGAGTCCGAGCCAAACCCTTGGGGCTAAAAAATTTCATATGGCTAAATGCTGCTGGTTTACGCGACGGGCACAACAACAAGAATTGAATTGACGCAAGACACCGATTTTGGCGGAATTATGGGTTCCTTCAAGCAGGAACGGGAGTGCGAATGGTTTTCCTAACAAACGAACACACGCATAACAAGCGGGAGGAAACACTCGCGATAGAGCTTTTGCGGTCGAGATTTCACCCTAATTGAGACGAGACCACAGCAATACGAAAAATAATACTATTTTTCTATACCTTCAACATATAGCACGAGCTGAGGCCCCGAAGGACAACAATTCAATTTCGTGGGGAAATAAAATTAATAGTTAAGCTCGGTCACTCGACAATTAATTCACAAAAAAATGGAACGGGAACAAATACACTTCGCAAATAGGTATCAAATCTTTCTTACTTACCATTTTTAACACTAGGACCGGGACCAAGATTAGCCAACAATTAACAATTTACCCAAGGAAAACCAATGGATTCATCAAATTTCAATCAATTGATTGACTAAGATCAATCCATGAAACTGACACCAAATTAATATAGATGTCGTTGGTTAACTCCACATCTTACCCCAGTTTAATATAGATGTCTTACTATAGGGTCAAGTTCACCCTTTCTGCTTTATGAGTACATGAGGAGATTACAATTTAGGCAGAGTTCAAATTAACTGTAAGTAGGTTGGGCAATAGTCGTCTATCTTGGAGTTCTGGGATACACAGAAATTCGGGTACAAAAATAACTACTAATATGCAAATAAATATTAATTTACAAGGTTAAAAGGAGTTTTAGAATGAGCTATACAGTCACTAGATGTATACGTATCTGAGTAATAAGGGTGGGTGGAAATTTGGTGAAGACGCTCACCGTACAAACTAGGACAATATTGATTGAGAGACGCTCGAACGACCTTGAGCGTAAACTAAGCCGATAATGAGGCTTACACTGGGGGCAGGGGGCAGACATACCACTTGCACAGGAGAGTTACGCGTTACTGTTACCTCGAATATTTGGTTTGAGAGAGTAATCTTTGCCTTCCATGGCGCAAAGTTCAAACAATATTATCTGGATAATGACTATTATGGTGGTGAACTTAAATCTTGCTTTTAAGTAAAACGACTTGAGATCAAGCGCGCTGAGTTCGAGGAGCGGGGAAAGAGGGTCGAGGTAGACTCCCTTGAATTAACGAGAATACCGGGAGCTTGGGAGATTCTGTGAGAATTTTGCATAATCCAACGGCATGAATAGCGGGTACCAACGTGGGCCGACATAGGATAATGGCAGGCAGGGAGGTCGGTGGATACTGCCTTCCAACTCTGGCGCCAGAGGATTTATTCGGGCGTAATGGGGTTTTTGCCCCTCCGACCGAAGGGGATGATTTTAGGGTCAGACGTATCAGCAGACGAGAATAGACTCGGGCTTTTAGCACCAGCGCGAAAAAGTTCTTAAGCAGGCGAGGCTAACTTCCTCCGACTTCAGATGGGACCTTCTGGGGTGTCACACTTATCGCAGGTTTCTGTGTGTGCCGCATTTCAGGTCATCGCGGCATCTCACGGCGTCTCATAATTCCGCACCTCCATTAGTTCAGACAAAAGTGTCGCCCTGGTGTGTTTTGTCTCTCTCTCTCTATTGAAGGGTGAGACGTGGTGTATCTCTCTTTGTAAGTCTCTCTCTCTCTATTGAAGGGTGAGACGTGGTGTATCTCTCTTTGTAAGTCTCTCTCTCTGTAATCTTTGACAATCACTTAACATTTGTCATACACACAAAGTTATCACTACCACCCTCAAACCACACCGATATTAGCTTTTACTTAACCTTCGGGATACTTTCCACAAACAAAAGATGAAGCTACCTGATTTGAGGCACCAACGAGAATTATTATTTTGTCTTTTCGATAAATTGTATAAACTATGTGGTTGTTTGTATACCTAGCCGCTCCAGAGTTAAACGAACGATTTTTAATTCGCCCATGTTGTAACGAGAGAATACGACTTTAAATTATATCTTTCGAAGATTGTTTTATATGCACCACAGTGGGAGTAATGGATATCATTTTAAGAGTTGGGGAAAGAAATCCCTTCCTGATTGAAAGAACAAAACGATATGTAAGGCTTACACTCATGGTCAATTTTTGAATCCAATATATTTTTTTATATAAGAAAATTAATGGAACTAATCATACGTTTCATATTGTTTTTTTGTGCTTGTATGATAAATTAAATGGAAATTATGCAAAGTTATAGAGCCTAAACCACTTTGCTTTAATTAATGCATTTCTTCTATACGCGTACTCGATATTTACAATGTGTCCCTTGTTCTTCTGGATGGGTTCAATTCGCCTGAAACTGAGCAGACGTTATTGGCTTCTTTATATCAACTGCCAGTTTGATTATCGACCACAAAATCTCGATTTGATTCAAATCTAGCAAATTCCTTGTAAAGGTCCTTAAGTTCAATTTTATTTTCAGTCAAAATCTTTGTTATTGCGTTTGCTTTAAGGCAGGTGTCGCCATCATTCAGGAAAACGCAAATATTATTCCTGAATTGGTCCTTAACCTTTAGGAAAGGATAGTGATGAAGCATGTTTTTGTACTATTTTCAATTCATTGCAGTGTTATTTTGGGCAAAACTTTTAGTAATTGAGTTCCCATAAATATAAAGCTGCCACAGACTTGGAGAGTGTATGGGATGATTCATCTTGGGCACGACACAAGACTCGTGAAAGCGCTGACGTTCTCTGCCCCTAACGATGGATCTTCTTCGAGCTCTGGATAAATGAAAGGCAGCTTAATCATATAATATCCCTTTACATCCGTCTTCCATAGCCCAGTCTTTCTATTTATTACACAAGTAGAGCCTGTCCGTAAACATCTTCCTTGTGACATCATTTTTCTTTTTCATCTCTTTTAAACTTGTTACCTTTATTGAAATGTCTCCATCTCACTCTATAAACTGCTGCGCTGCAACCTGCTTTTTTCCAATTGGGAGCAACCTGATTCTTGACCAGGTACCTTACCAAGATTCAATATTGACGTTCATTTGAAGCCTTTGTGTGTCCAGAAGACTTTTTCACAGGAGTGTAAATTGTATTTTTACGTTTATTAATGATCCTAAAGATGATAATTTTTGAAATATTATCCTTAGTATCAATCTTCTTGAATTTAGGCTACTTGATTGCAGATAATCAATGGTTGCATGGTTTTTGTCCTTTGGAAAGAAACATTGCTAAGAGTGAAAAAGATTCAAACTATTATTGTTACAAATATTATTTGCTGACAGATAAAGGATCAGAGAACCATTTTGTATTCAGCGAGGGAATACATTTTTTTTTCTTATTAATTTTTAAATAATGACTGTCGTAGAATGACCCTTGGCTTTGATCACTATACTCTTTGACACCCTTTTAGTATCGGTACGCTTTAAGGGGCGTGAGTTACTTCTATGATGAAGTAGGCTTTGTTCTAAGAGTGCTATTTTAGTGGTTTAGTTCTTAAGGAAGAGCTATTTTTAAACACATAAGGATAAGAGGAAATACCAGAATCTACCAAAATAAACATGTATTTTAAATTAAATATTACAAACCAACAGTAAACACATTTCTATCTTTGGCCTCAAAGATCTTTCAAAGACAAAACATAAACAAATAGGCTTCCCGTAAACATACCAATTGCCAATTAATATTTTTATCACGACCCTATTTGATTAGCATGAAACATTAAATTAACGTACTCTCATCTACAAACACATATGACCTAGGTTCAAGAATAATGGTTTCTACTCTCCTTTAAAACGTGGGACGTACTAAACTTCTAATATCGCAATAGAGATATAAATATTATTTTTAACTTGAAGGTAGGTATTAGGGACTGCCGGATGTCGCTGGCGGACTTATCTCTCGCTTTGAAGTGTTGTGGCCGCTGGTTGAAATTTCGTCCGGAAGGGAATGCTTGTCGCCTGTGACGGGGGCTGCTTCTTCAACGTAATTAAAGAACGGGAGCTCGTTGGGGCTGGGTACTTCTCCCCTCACTCATACTGTGCTTGAGATGTGAGAATCACTCGAGTGTGAGCGGCTTTGCTATTCTTCAGTCGGACTTCTTTGCAGACTGAAAAGGCTTCTTCGGTGTGGCACCAATTTAAAACTTGACTATTTAGGTTAATACGGCCCGGAAAGGGGGGGATCGATTTTCTCAATCTGATCCTATCGTTTCTCACGAAAATAGTCTTGTATGGCTGAAGGATCGATCTTCACGAACTAACCCTTTTTCAGGCGTATCGACTTTTAATCTTCTTGTCTGGCTGAAAGATCGATCTTTACGAAATAATCTTTCTTCTGGAGAATCGACTTCTAATAATCTTCTTGTCTGGCCAATGGATCGATCTTCACGAACTAATCCTATTCTGGCGTATGGACTTCGGATAATCCTCTTCTCTTTCTTTGCGGGGCTTATTTATAGGCGGATTGCCGCTCCATCTAAAGGGGGAAGTGACCAGGCCACAGCGGCAAAGGGGGGGGGGGGAACGAATGGTGAGTTAGCATCTGGGGAGAGCGAGAATTCCTCAGGTGGCACTGGGGTGCCCAAGTCAGCTCGCAAATTATAGACTCGCAACCGCACCGCTACTTGGCGTGCCTTCTGACTCGCACCGCTTTTTTTCCCATAAACACGACATATGGGTCTCGTAGGTAATTGGATCGTTAGAGCGTCGTTTAAGGACCTTAGGTGGTCGCCTTCAAACAGATGTTAGCTCGAACTGCCCACAGCGGCGGGGAGATCACACATGGTAAGCATTTTCGCCGGCTACCTTTCCCACGCTTCTCCTCATAAGGGAGGGGGGGCTGTAATGTACCTATACTCCTCCAGGATGGTTAATGTAGCCATTTCTCCACATTTACCTCCCTCCTTAAGAAAATAACAGGGGGGGGTACCAATTTCACGCTTACAATAATATACATGGGTAACTTACGGAACATTATATTATACAATAAATTCTAGTTTACTCGGGAATGCCTTGATAACATTTCACATGACCTTACATTAATTCTTATATTACTGTGCCAACTTAGGATTTTCTTACCTACCACTAGGGGGTTACTCGCCCCTACTTACTTACAATTCTACTGATTTACACTTAACTTTTCTATAATACAATAGTTGGGCTGCTCCTTAATCGTCGACAGGGTTCCGACTTAACGAGTCGGCCATACAATTGTTGGACCCTTTTATATAGTGAATGGAGTACTGGTACTCCATCAAGAGTAAACTCCATCTCAGGAGTCTTCCATTCTTACACTTATTTTTACCTAAGTATGACAACGGGTTATGGTCGCATTCCAACTTAAACTCGCGCCCTATTAGATAATATTTGAATTTACCTATGGACCATATTATGGCCAAAGCTTCGATTTCGATAGTAGCGCAGGCTTTTTCTCTACTCAACAGTTTTCTACTGACATAAGCTATGGGATAGGCTGTTTCGTCATCTTCGTATTGAAGCAATACTCCGCTTAACCCGTCCCGACTAGCGTCCGTGCGAAGGCCGAAGATCTTGTTGGGATTTGGTAAGCGAAGAATGGGCGCAGTCACGAGTTTTCCTTTTAGAACCTCCAACTGAGTTATTGCATGGGGGTTCCACGTGACAGGGTCTGACGCTCTCTTTTTTAACAAATCATTAAGTGGGGCCGCAATGGAAGCGAAGTGTGGTACAAAACGCCTATAGAACGAGGCCGCTCCCATAAACGATCGGAGTTGTTTCTTTGTTTTCGGCCGGGGCATCTTGACTATGGCGTCCACTTTTTCTTGCTGGGTAGTCAAGTGTTTTTGTCCTATTTTGAATCCCAGGTAGTCAATGGATTCGTAGGCAAAATAACACTTGGTCGGCCCGGCGGTTAGACCTTGCTCCTTCAATTTCTCCAGCAATGAGCGTAATGCGTGTAAGTGCGACTCCCATGTACGGGTAGCTACGTACACGTTGTCGAAGTAAAACGACACATCACTTAGTCCAGCGATAATTCGCCTCATCATCCTATTATAATTGCTACCGGCTGTAAGTAGTCCGAAGGGTAGCCTGGTAAACTGTAACAGACCTCTCTCGGTCGCAAAAGCCGTCAGTTTTTGGGACTCCTTAGCGAGACGTATTTGATAGTACGCTTTACACAAATCCAATTCGGTGATGAATTTAGCGTCTTCAAATAAATGGAGATTTTGATCTATTAGTGGGATGGGCTCGGCGTCGAAAACGGTCACTGAATTCAATTTTCGGAAGTCCACGCACATCCGAAATGATTGATCAGGTTTCTTAACCATTACTATGGGGAAGCAATAATCGGACTCCGATGGCTCTAAAATTCCAAATTTTAGTAAATTCCGGACTTCCTTATTGAAGGCTTCTCGTAGGTGGATCGGTAAATGATATGGTTTGCTCCGAACCACTGAATTAGTTTTAAGTTTTATTTCATGGATAAAATCCTTGGCACATCCTGGGTTTTCAGAAATGACTTCTGGGAATTCCATGAGCAAGTTCAACATTTCCCCTTTTTGTTGAATTTGTAAGAGGGGACTTAGCTTTAAATTCACCCGAGGGTCTTCCGGGGTAGGTGAGAGCGAGGGAAGTTCGTATTCCTCGTCTTGTTCCACACACACAGTGTGTATGACTTGCAGGGGTGTACCTGGGTTAACGGCATCCATCAGTTTTTCTTCGTCTAGAAGGGTAACATTCTTTATGCACGCGCAGCGGTGATATTTTTTTAGCATGTTTATGTGATAGGTTCTTCGTTCTGTTGGGGTATCTATCAAGTAATCGACTGGACCCCGTGCCTCGATTACTTTAAACGGTCCCTTCCACTGGGCTTATAACTTATTATTTTCGGTCGAGAGTAATAATAAGACTTCATCTCCTGCCTTTAATTTTTGAGCCTTTGCCTTCATATCGATGTAGTTCCGGTATTTGGCTAAATTTTTCTCGGCGTTCTCTCAAGCAAAGCCAAAGCAGTATTCTAGGCGCTCGCGCATATCCATCACGTGGGCGTAAGACGATTTGATTTCTTGGTCGAGCTTTGCGTTGGAAAATAATTCCTTAAGAATACTCATAGGACCTCGCACATTTCTCCCGTATAATAGCTCAAAGGGCGACAATCCCAACGTCTGATGAGGGATTTCTCAGGAGGCGAAAAGAGCTGCAGGCAGGTATCTGTGCCACTGTGTAGGGTTGTTTTGACACAACTTCTTCAATATACTTTTGAGAGTCCCGTTTAATTTCTCACAGATTCCGTTAGCGGATGGATGAAATGGACTCGTAAAAATTGGCTTGACTAACAGTAGTTTATTAAAATACTCCATCAATTCTGTGGTAAATTGGCGCCCTCTATCCGATAGAATTTCTTTAGGCAGGCTTACTTGTGCAAATATTGGAATTAATGCTTCCGCGCAGGAAATAGTGTCAATCTTTCGTAGTGCCACGGCATCTGGTAACCGGGTGGCACAATCCACTAGGGTGAGGATGTAGGAGTGTCCTCCATTTGAAGGGGGGTGAATTGGTCCCACAAAATCAATAGCCACTCGAAAGAATGGTTCGGTTATAACGGGCACCTTTTGTAAAGCTGCAGGAGGTACCTGTCCTCTGGAGGGATCCTTCTGACACACGTCGCATGATCGGCAATAGGCCACAATTTCCCTGGCGGCCTCTGGCCAATAAAAGTGTCGGAATATCTGCTGCGCCGTTTTGTTGTGCCCAAAGTGTCCGGCTAATATTCCATCATGCGCGGTATTCAAAATTCTTTGCGTGTATTCTTGAGGTACACATAGTGCTTTCTTGTTCTCCTTATCCTCCTCGCTAATAGTACGGTAGAGAAGTGAGTCTTCTACGATATACTGGATAGGCTTCTTTCCTTTCACTTGGAGAGTTTCACCTTTAATAGCTTTCTCCCATAGAGGTTTAAGAGTGGGGAATTCCTTCTGAGCACTGGCGAAGGAAGTCAATTTGAACCTATTGTCTTCGAGGGTAATCCTCGGGGTCAACTTAGCTAGTTGCTCTTTCCTCTGGGCTTCTTGTGCCCAGGTGACTACTTGTTGGGCCACTTCTTGCTGGGGAATTAGGGGGTTTTGTCCGATTAGTACTGCGCAGAACTTAATCGGGGCTACTACCACGTCCGTCCAACCGGTGAAATATCTGCATTGTATATGACATCTCACGACGGGGAATCGATTGTCGCGTCCTAAAAAGTCGTGGATGATTGCGAATTTCTTATGGTTAGGGTTTACTGGGGGCAGCAACTTGTCGGATACCACTATGCACGTACATCCGGTGTCTCTGACTAAAGTGGATACTCGGCACCCATTAACAGTGCCCTCTTCAAATTGTAGGCCGCCTGGCGAACTTTTGTTAAATAGAAAGTTTACCTGTTGCTGGGGCCCTTCGGATGTTGGCGCAGGGACGTATGACAAATCAGCTTGTCCTGCTGGGATCGCGGCAGTCAGGTTTGCACCTGTTTTCTCGAGGTCTCTCTCAGTCGGGAGTTCTGTGGGCACTGAAAACTCAGGTGACCTATTATCCCGCAGGTATAACAAGTGACGGGCTTCCTGGGATACGTGCCGGTATTAGGGTATGATCCTTGTGGAATCCTAACTTCTTTTTGATTTTTTCTCCCCTAAAATTTGGTTTATAATTTCCTTTTGCTGCTGAGAACTTAAAGGGCATCTTCTGTAAATGCCTGGGTGGCGGCTCATTTTTACTTTGGGGAGGGAGCCTTCTCTTTCTTGTACTCCCTAGGATATAAACGATGATTTACCGCGTGGAGGTTAGCCTCGTCCAGACACTCGTTGATGATAGAAGCTTTTCGGTCCTTAACGAATGAACGGATTTCCTGGGGTAGTGTACTTAGTAACTGATCTCTAAGCATGAAATCGACGACCACAGTGACTTCGTTCTCTACGTCTTCTGACTCCATCCACAACTGTAGGCTTCGACGAAGCTCAAAGCCAAAATGTTTGTATGTTTGTCCAGGTCTTATACGAGCCTGCCTGAACTTCGTCCTATATTCGTCTGGGTTAAGGTTTGTTGCTGAGAGAAGTTTGGCTTTGAGAGTGGAATAGTCCACAGTCGCTTCTGAGGGTAAAGATACGAATATCTCTCTCATCCTACGATTGAGTAGTGGTAACAGTTTGGCGACCCCATCTTCTTCTAGGTCCCAATTATTGAATTTAAATATTTTCTCAAAAGGGTAGAGATATGAGCATAAATCTTCTTCGTCCTTGTACTCCGGGAGTTTCATGCTGGCCGCTGGTGACACTCCTGTTCTGGATGACACTGACTTCACCTCTAACTGGTCTTTGCTAAGAGCTCTTTCGTGGGCCCTTATCTTCTCTCTTTCATCATCTTCCATTTTCATTTTACGTTCCTCTCTCATTTCTTCTCTTTCGTTTCTCTTTTTCTACTGAATAAACGAGCTCAGATCGGCTCCTTCTAGTCCGAGGCTTTGACCTTGCTTCCAAAAAAGGTCAAACAATGCCATCGCGCAAGTCTCAGTCATCTACCTTGTTTTTAATCAAGCGTGACCTACTCCACCACCGAAACTTACCACTTGGCCTAACAATTACCTTTAGATTGTATCCACCTCTAACTTTACCAATTTTCCACTCTTCAAATATTTCTTATTCTTGGTGTTCCGTTTATGCGTTAGCTCTTCCTTAAATAGACACTGTTGGGTTCTTTCTAATATAAAACCCATAGATTTGACACCACTTTTATAATATGTCGTAAAATGACTCTTGGTTTTGATCACTAATCTCTTTGACACCCTTTTAGTAGTGGTATTCTTTAAGGGGTGTGAGTTACTTCTATGATGAAGTAGGCTTTGTTTTAAGAGTGCTAATTCAGTAGTTTTGTTCTTAAGGAAGAGCTATTTTTAAACACATAAGGATAAGAAAAAATACCAGAATCTACCAAAATAAACATGTATTTTAAATGGAACACTTAACTATTACAAACCAACAGTTAACACATTTCTATCTTTGGCATCAAAGATCTTTCAATGACAAAAAATAAACAAATAGGCTTCCCGTAAACATACCAATTGCCGATTAGTATTTTTTTATCGCGACTCTATTTGATTAGCGTTAAACATTAAATTAATGTACTCTCGTCTACGAACACATATGACCTAGGTTCAAGAATAATGGTTTCTACTCTCCTTTAAAACGTGGGACGTACTAAACTTCTACTATCGCAATAGAGATATAAATGTCATTTTAAACTTACCTGTAGGTATTAGGGATTGCCGGATGTCGCTGGAGACCTTATCTTTCGCTTTGAAGTGTTGTGGCCGCTGGTTGAATTTTCGTCGAGGAGGGATTGCTTGTCGCCTGTGACGGGGGCTGCTTCTTCAACGTAATTAAAGAACGGGAGCTCGTTGGGGCTGGGTTCTTCTCCTCTTACTCTTATGGAGCTTGAGATGTGAGAGTCACTCGAGTGTGAGCGGCTTTGCTTTTCTTCAGTCGGACTTTTTTGCAGACTGAAAAGGCTTCTTCTGTATGGCATCGATCTAAAGCTTGCCTATTCAGGTTAATACGGCCCTGAAAGGGAGGATCGATTTTCTCAATCTGATCCTATCGTTTCTCACAGAAATAGTCTTGTATGGCTGAAGGATCGATCTTCACGAACTAACCCTTCTTCTGGCGTATCGACTTCTAATCTTCTTGTCTGGCTGAAAGATCGATCTTCACGAACTAATCTTTCTTCTGGCGAATAGACTTCTAATAATCTTCTTGTCTGGCTGATGGATCGATGTTTACGAACTAATCCTACTCTGGCGTATCGACTTCTGATAATCTTCTTGTCTGGCTGAAAGATCAATTTTCACGAACTAATCTTTCTTCTGGAGAATCGACTTTCAATAATCTTCTTGTCTGGCCAATGGATCGATCTTCACGAACTAATCCTACTCTGGCGTATCGACTCCTGATAATCCCTTCTCTTTCTTTGCGGGTCTTATTTATAGGCGGATTGTCGCCCCATCTAAAGGGCGAAGTGACCAGGCCACAGAGGCAAAGGGGTGGAGAACGAATGGTGAATGGGCATCTGGGGAGAGCGAGAATTCCTCAGGTGGCACTGGGGGGCCCAAGTCAGCTCGCAAATTAGAGGCTCGCAAGCGCACCGCTACTTGGCGTGCCTTCTGACTCGCACCGCTTTTTTTTCATAACCACGGGTTTATGGGTCTCGTAGGTAATTGGATCGTTAGAGCGTCGTTTAAGGACCTTAGGTGGTCGCCTTAACACAGATGTTAGCTCCAACGGCACACAGCGGCGGGGAGATCACACATGGTAAGCAGTTTCGCCGGCTACCTTTCCCACGCTTCTCCTCATGAGGAGGGGGGGCTTTAATGTACCTATACTCCTCCAGGATGCTTAATGTAGCCATTTCTCTACAATTTGAATATACTTTTTAAATTTAAGTAAGACAGGTTTTATTATTGTGAGATTTTCTTTGATTGTCTTTCACCTATTCTTTGTTGAAATAACTTAATCTCCATATGAATATAGATATACTCTTAACTATGGTTCTTCATATGTAATTTTCTTAAAGCTTATATTCATCATGAAATACGGTCTATATTTTAGTTATATTTATGACTAAGTGGCCATTCACCTTCAGAATTTTGTAGAGAAAGGAAAGAATGATCCACTTGCATTTGGTATGGGTTTTAAAGCATGCAGATGCTTTAATTTCGTGAGCTGACAACGGAGCTTCAGTAGGATGGCTTTCTAAAACCAGGCCATTTTAAAAATGGGGTGATATAGAAGGACCTATTATTTTTTTAATATTATTATTATGTAACTATTTATCATGTTTAGTGTGTTGCATTTCTCCTGCATGAGTTTTCTCTTCTTGTCTTTCACCTCTAGTAACCCTTATGAGCTCCGTTTGATTTAATAATGTCTCTTGTCCAAAGATCAGTCAATGATATAGTAGAGCATAAATTTGATAGTCTGCAGAAGATTGTATATCTTTTGAAAGAATTGTAATACTAATAAATGGGAAACGTAACTGTATGGAAACTGTTAGAGATGATAAATTTTACTGCAATATGCGAACTTAGCTTTTTTTTCGCTTCTATAGACAGAAATGGAATTACCTAATATGAATCTAAGAATTTATTATTAATATTCATACAAAATATTTTATCATGTGCCTCAGTTTTCCATTAAAAAAATTGGCACACTTAACTTTCTTAACAATAGCTCAATGAGATCAATTAGGAAAATCCTTTTGCGCATATAGCGAAAATAGGTTGGAGCGTAACTCTCCAGAACCTCATTCTACTTATAACAGGTTAAAGAGAAAAGTTGAGATAAGAGGAAAATCTCATGCATACCTCCATCTTCACAACTATTCCAAGCAAATCAATTCCTCGGGGACTTTACAATAATTCCTTCTTTTCCTCTATTCTGATTGGGATTTGGCCTCGTACATAGAAGAAAGGGCACGTTTTCAAGCGTTGCATTGCCCTTCTCAGATATTTGCCAATTCTTAGAATGGACCTGGTTTAGTAATTATCTTTGATACGGAAACATATTTACATAGGTGTCCACGTTTTAACTGATCTCTCGTGCTATTTTCGATTATTATTATGTTTATCTTTATGAGAGAAGTCGTACTTAATAATAAGATGTCTAATTCTAAAATAAAAACCCGATGGATATAGAGAATACGTGCGTTGCTATTTAATTATTTCTCCTAAATGACTATGTAAAAAACGTCTAAACTTTCTCATTATTAACTTTCTTCATTTACTTGCCGTTCCTCTGCGCATTTTGTTATAAGCTGATTGAGAGTTTATTTATTTGTTAAATGCGTTATCCATCTTTCCTAAATTTAAAAACATATATTTTTTCGAATGCAATAATAGGACCTTTAGAGGGTACATCTAAAATAAGCAAAGGTATTTTACGTTAATTTGCCTTGGCCGTTTTATTTTTGCAGTACAAAACAAGAAAATTACAAAAGGCAACAGAAATTTTCAGGGAGCTAAAGAAAAGAACTTTTGAACGTAATGCAAATCCAACGCTAAGTGAAAACTTTGTATAGTGGAACTGCGAATAAAAAAAACAAACCACTCATATAATAAGCCCTAACCAGACAGACCGCAAAAAATATGTCAGTTTTAATATACCAATCGGTGCATTACGGAAAGACATGTTGTAAAACCAATATAGACTATTATTATGCGAAAGGACATGTTAGGTTTATGAAATTTGGTTCGGATTGGTTTGGTTCTCTTTTTTTAGCTGCAAAATTAATGTTGCTTACGGAATTTCTGCTTAGAACATTTTATCAAGAAATTCAATGAATTTATTCCACTACCTGTTTCACGTAAATGTCTCGTAAGGAAAACTGAGGAAGGAGGGGACAGATCATCAGTGGAAATTTAATGGCGATCTTAGACCAGAAAGACAGGAGAAAACGTGGGTGGGTCGAAGTTCCAAGTGTTTTGCTCGTGACTAATATATTCAAGACGACCTCGGACAAAGAGCGAAAGTTAGGACGAAATAGAAGGAAAAGAGTAAACTCATGGTTTCTGATTTGATAAAAATCATTTGTTGGTGCTGTTTAAAGTGAACGAGTCAGGCGATTAGAGTCACAACCGATGTATGTTAACTACTTGCCCCATACTCGACAAATGGAAAAAAATCAATTTACAATCATGAGAAACAAGTTACTCTTTCTTTTTAACATAACAGGTGGTTGAATTTCGTATTTGGAAAAATTGGCCGATGATCGTTTCTAAGATTCATTTTGCCCAATGTATAACGTAAGTTGGAGACAGATTTCTGCTTCTGTGGTTATTTTTTCGCATGCATTAATTTCTATTTTTTTATGATGGTAGACCTAATGTCCCACTGTGTTTATGAAACACTAATAAGCAGTTCATTACTCGTTCCATCTAGACGCTAATGTTTAGAAATTGAGAGTACTGCGTGAAGGCACGATTGATATGTGAGTGAATATATTCTATGAAGGATTCTGATGGTCAATTGAAATTAAGTACAGTTCTAAAGTAGTGTCAAGGAATTAATAAAATGTATCTAAGTTCTCTTTTATGTGTCTTACAAACTCACGCCACGAAATTAATAAAGTAACCCTTGCTCTAAACCTTAATAAAGGGTGCTTATATATCCAAGGCTGAACAGTAGTTCAGAAGATTTAGTATGTTGAAATTAGAATAATTACAGGTAACGATAAATTTTATATGGATTGGTATTTTTAAAGTTCATTGGCATCATTTTTAGAAGCAACATAGCTTTCTGTTAAAACGCAACTTATTTAAAAAATGCATATTACCATTTTTAATAAACACAAGTGAAATTGGGATACGACACACATAAGCATAGATAAATTAAATGTAACTAAAAAGAAATAGAACAAAACATAGTAGAAATAAGCGGAATAAACAATTTAAGTAAATCCTACATGAGACCCCAAACGAGCGACAAATATAATTAAAAGTATAAATGCCCTGAAATTGAAGTACTTCCATATGTATTCATGTATAATTGTTTTGAAACAGTGATTTTAGATTGGTCTGCTAAAATTCGTAAAATATATTTTATCGACAATTTCATTTTTTCACTTTTTAAAATTCCATTTACAATAATATTACTCAAATTTCACTGCAATATTTTAATTGTTAAGAGATAATTTTTCACAAGGAGACTTCTACGTTTACGATCAAAGGGGTGCGAGTGTTGCAACATTAATATACAGAAACCGTCGTACTACTCTCTTTGATATCACTATCGAGGGTCTTTTGCCTGCGCAGAGCGGAAGCAGCAAGCATGGCGCCTCTGCTATAGATGTTTATTTTCACAATTATTGAATCTATTGTTTTCCCTAAAACTATGTTGTAGGGAGACAACTTTTGAAAAGTTTGATTTAAAATAACTTCTCTTAGTTCAAGTATAAATTGCATGTTATTGTAATAACACTCTATTTTAAGAACAAAAATATTTCAAGGTTTTCAATAATACAGGATTTTTTCTAGAATTATGGTTATGCCAGTATATTTACAGTTTGAATCAAAGTTGATTTTAGGAGTTTCCCTAAAGTTGAAAAAAAAGTGAAGTTAAGAAAAACTAAATATGATCATCTTCTGTTTTGTATTTTTATTATTTAGGCTTGGCTACATTTTATTAGATTTTTTCTTATATTCGAATGTTTTCTCTAAGTTATTTCCAAAATATATTTCCAATTTTAACTTTTACCATTATGAGATAGCTACTGGCCTCTGAAAACGAGTGAAGCAAAATTCAATGATTAAACCAAATGTAGATAAAAAAATAAAAACGTGAGAATGGTGTTTTTCCTTATTTAAAAAGAATCGCGCTAAAAAATTCTACCTTTAGTCTTAGAAAATAAACATCGATGGGAAAATAATAGACCAAGAATAAATGTTTAGGAGATATGTACTGAAATTTTTTTTTAAATTTATAGACCAAAAGGCCCTTGTCAAAGCCGTAAAGTACGTAGTTCATAGACTAAAGCTCTGGCTGCAAAGCGCAAGCTTTTCTTGTAAGGAAGAGTGATAGAGCCGCTAATGTTCTAATATTCTACAAAAATTTACATAATCAAACTTTTGGAATGAAATTCTATTATTCCAAGTTTGAGAGTTTTTTAAAAGAAAAGTAATTTGAAAAGGAGAGTTATTCTCAAAAATTATAAAAGTAACTAGTGATGACTTCGACGGAGCTTTCGCCTCGCTACTGAGATTAAAATTTATAATTTAAAAAAAAGCAGCTATTGTTAAATTTGATAATTTTTTTATTAGAAGACATGTAAAAGTAAATTTTCTGAATTTCATCGTTTGTAATTCTTTGTGTTTTAAAAAATTCACAAACGTTCGATACTTATATTTATTTGTGAACTTAACCAATTTGTTTTTTTATATTATAAAAGAATTATTAGAAATGACTTTGATAAAAAAACATAAGTCATTTTGTCTACTAAGGAAAAAACCATCTATTAATTTTTCACCCATCTTAAAAAAATTCTGTTATACAATTATGGAGTTAGTGATAATGATGATTAGGATAGTTTTTAGTATAATTGAAGCTTTCATCAGAGACTTTTCTAAGAGTTCATAAAAATTAATACAACCATGCAATGGTTTTTCCGGGAGCTTGCCTTTTGCTAATAAGATTAAAATTTAAAATCTAAAAAAAGCAGCCATGGATAAATTTAAATAAATTTCATGAAATTCGCTAATTATAATAATTTTAAAAAGAAACTCTAAAATAAATTTCCCCCATTTCATAATATAACGTTGCTAAATATTGAGTTAATAGATAGGAAAAAGACGAAGATATATAAAAATATATTTTCTGAACTTCACCATTTGTAATTCTTTGGGTTTTAAAAATTCACAAAATTTTGATACCTATATTTATTTCTGAACTTCACCATTTTGTGTTTTGATATTATAAGATAATTATTAGAAATAACTTTGATAAAAAACATAAGTCATAATCAAACTAAGATGAAATTATTATTCAAATACTCAAAAGAATCGCCTTCTTAAATTATAGTTAGTGATGATAATAATTATTTAATATTTTGGAATACAAATAAATAATTAAGAATCTCAGAATTCCGAAAATTGCCGTAAATCATATGGAGGAATGGCTGTATTCTTTTGGTTTTTCCTTTTAAAAAGCCAATGTAGATTAAATTAAAGAGCTCATGGGATTTTTTTCATAATCTCGAAAGTATTCTGGTAAAAGTTTTTTCTTAACTTAAGTCGTGGGAAATAAGCTTAGATCGAAGAAAATGGACTAAGAGTCCTCAATTATTAGATATGTATTGGAAACCTTTTTAATATCCTTAGACCCCAAACTCCGTTGATAAAGCTAGATATAGGCCGTAGGCCACAGAAGGACGGACCGTTCGCTCGTTTTTTCAATAAGGTTGCTTGATTTTTAAATATAAATAAAACAAGTTGTGTGTGATATATGCACTAAATTTATTTGGAATTTGAAAGTACATTTTATGGCCTTAAGTGTGGATTATGAGGTTATTCAAATGTTTGCCGTGGCTTTGCCTGGTGGAACGTATTCGAGAGGCCCAAAAATCGATGACTTTGTCGCATAAATCTGGCTGAATTTGCTGGATGGTTTTTGTTATGTTAACTTTGAGGACATATGCTGTTTGCGGATTATTCGCATAGACCTGCTATTTAAGCTAGCCCCAAAGAAAGTAGTCTAATGCCGTTAAATCGCATGATCTCGATGGCCAGTTGACGTCGCCGCCACGCGAGATGACCCTGCCCTGAAATCGCTGGTGCAAAATGACTATCGTGGCGTGCGCAGTGTGGCACGTAGCGCCGTCCTGTAGGATCCACATGTCGTCAGTATCCATCTAAGGCATATAATCCAGTTGAGGCCACAAGAAGTTGCTTATCATCTATCTGTAGTTCTCGCCGTTTACGGTTATGGAAATCCCATCTTCGTTCTCCAAAAAAAACGGAACGATAATTCCGTTAGACGAAAATCCGCCCCAAACAGTGACTTTGTTGGGATGCAATTGGTGCTGGTGTATCTCAGGTGGATTGTTTTCCTCCCAAATCCGGCAACATTGCTTCTTCACAAATCCATTCATCCAAAGATGGGCCTCGTCGCTGAAGATGATTTTTTGGGGGGAAATTTGGGGCAACTTCCAACTGCTCTCAAACCCAATCAGCGAACACACGGTGTTGTCTAAGGTCATTTACCTTAGGTTCCTGGATAAGTTGGATTTTGTTCGGGTATAGACCCAAGTGCTACGTATAATTAGCCAAACTGAAGTCACTGAAAGGCCAGGTTCTTGTGAACGACGAGAAATTGACTGCCTCGGATGTTCCCGTACACTCTCATTTACGGCAGCGATGTTTTTAGCAGAATTTGCGTTTCGGTGACGTACCGGTGTTGGATGATTGTTAATCGACCCTTTTGCCTTGATTTCGGCCACCAAGCGTGGAACATTGGACTCGGCCGGACGATTGTGACGAGGATAGAAATTACGTAATGCGCGGAACGTTTCTCGAACGGAGCACTGATTTTTATAATAACATTTGATGATTTGCACGCGCTGTTCAACGCTGTAACCTTCCATCATGACTTGCCAAGTAGTACTGAACAGTTCACAGTGAGGTTGCCAGATGTCGCTTTAGTTTCTTAATGCCAATCTTGAGGCTAGGACCTCGATACGTTCAAATCCAGACAAATACAGATGCTTTAATCTATAGCGTGCTTTGTTTTCACCTTCCTATTGAAATCCCGATTTGGAAGAAGCTCAACAGTTCATGGTATATACTATTTATATATAATATACATATATATATATATATATATATATATATATATATATATATATATATATATATATACCATATTTACATATATATAAAAGAAGGATCTTTGAATTATATATGTCAATTTTAGTGAATAATTCAGTTCTAAGCCGAGATATAACTGAATTATAATTAATGTTACATGTTAGTTTATTTCAACCCAATGTTTATAATTAAATATTGGGTTAATTATGATAGCATTTTATTTTATCGTGAGTTTAATGGCATTATTAAACTTTATCATGTTATATCAGGAGATTTTTTGTGCAGTTCGTTAAATTGGAAAAATAGAGAGAAAAATATTGTATTTTTGTCCCGACTCAATTTCGTGATTGGTAAGATAAGATTGATAAAGTAACAATAGTATTTGTTATCAGTCCACCACATTTTGAAGCTGTGGCCAACACAGTCTGTGACACTGATGCTTTAATTGATATGACTGAGAGGTACCAGTTAAATTATCTCTGAGATGATCATTATAGGCTGTTTGAGCCTCACTATATGTACGTTCCTCCAAACAAGCACAATAAAAGCAATAATAGGGGATCTAATATTTTTAAATAATCACAGGAAAAATTATTTTTCCCGTGACCTTATATTATATTTATTTAATTTTAATTATTTTAATACTATGAATGACCCCCTTGTCCTTTAATTACAGGTAAAGAAATTCGCGGAATGGATTACACCATATTTTCACAATTTTCTGGACCTATCTTTCCAATGCAGCTTGTAATTTTTCATACAGTTATGTTTTATTTGTACATGTAGTACTTTTTATTGCTTTTCCCCAAACTCTCCTAATGTGATATAATGTATATAATCTAGGATCTGTTAAAGCCACTCTATAAGGCTGATCTCCAACTTTCCAAACCAATTCTTGGTGTGATTTGATGCATGGCATGGGGCATTGTCCTGATGAAATATAACTCTATTTCTTGATATGGAGGGATGCAATTCATGGATGGATGGACCTGAAACCCCTGACAATTCTATCTTTTTTGACTTTGCATCTGCTGCTAGGCTTGTTTGAACAGTTAACCTTCTATCGTGTGTATGGAAGCAATTTTTGCTTCGCTTTACTTTGTATGTGTGTGTACATGTGCATATGTTTGCTGCCGTTTGAACGTCTCGAATTCATTCTTCTCGCCTCGTCCAAAATGTATATTATTATTTACATAAACGGAAGCTATACATTATTATTTTACTAAAGATGATATATATTATTATTTTTTATGAAAACTGCTATACATATTTCAGAATATTTGTATGTCCATAATTATTTGCGTTCTTGTTACAAGCATTTATAGGTTCGACATGATATTCAATTATGAGGATTAAAAGTTGAACTTATTTTGCCTTGGAATGAACCTTTGTCTATCGTTATAAATATACCGAATTTTTCTTCTTCCTCGATACAGTGTAGTGCTCTTGCAAGTGCATGATTATTTGCGTCCCCATCTCAAGACTACATAAGATTTATATGACACTCATTTGTGAGGCTTTATTTTTTATCCTAATTCACCTTGCAATGGGCGCTACAATTCCGGCTTCGTTTAGTATACTTATTTATGTTTTCAGAGTTTGATTGATAAATCCGTCTCATAATATTTTTGAGTTATTTTATTTAGGTCTTGAGTTGTTATACATATAATTATTTTCTCTCTCTTTAAATTCTGATTAGTTATGTAGATCGCAAATTGTATATGTGCAAATTAGCGTATTCAAAGAGCATTAATCTGCGTGAATCATTCGAAATCTGCCCGAAATGCCGTAGTTGAATTTCATTCCTTCACTTAGGCTAAAACTCTGAAAGGGATTTAATTTTTTTTAAGATGATCTTAGCTAAAGAGAACCATCAAGTTTGTTTGTATATTTCTCATAATAGAATAATATTCACGTTTTTTCTTACTAATCTTATTTTTGGTTAGAAAGATTTTGCAGATACTGTATTTTTTTTCTCCAGACAAAAAAAATTCTTATCTAAGTAGTGTTAACTATTATAGAAGGATGCCTAAGCAGAAACGAAGTTGTCGCACTTGTAGTTACTGTTTCCTCCTAGCCATCTTAATTGGATTGGCTGCTATATGCATGGTAATTTTTCATAATACGACGAAAGTGGGAAGTTTTTAACTTCGAATTAAAGGGTTTGAAAAGGCGATTCAGCACCAAATTGGCACGATGGGAACTTGGGACTGACCTCAAAGATAACCAAAGAAATGCAACAGCGGATGATCCCTTCCCACGAAGTGTTTGCCATTTATGCACTCTGTATCTGAGATGACGCTTTCACTACGTTTCGCCGAGTGTTCTAATAAGACAGTCAAAAGTTGAGTTCGCCACTAATAATGACTCAAGATTTGTAGGTTTTTATTATCTGAGCAGGATGAGTTTGATTTGAGGCTCGTTTATGGCTCACTATATTTCAAGTGACTAACTAAAAGAATTCTGCGAAGTAAACCAAAGCAACAGAAAATACTCTGCTACTGGAGAGGCAGAGTTAGGAATTGATCGATTAAGTGGACTATATCACAAAAGCATCGACATAAAACACGTTTTAAATTATACATGTATGTACTTATAATGTTTTATATACAATATCAGAGAAATACTGGCTAATTAGCGCCAACTGATAATAAAATGTATCGTTTGAAGCTATTCTTTCGAGCATAGGGGCCGCGATGATTTCTCTAAAAAGATACTTTTAGAAATATTTTAGATCTCCCTACCATTAAGAAGGGGAGCACTTCTCAATCTTGGCGACGAGGTTTACGAGCACATTAAAGTTTCTGCAGAGCCAGATTGCGTCTGAACTAGAAAAGCTCAGCGAGACAGAACTCATTTAATTAATATTTTCGTTGTGTTTGATAACAGGCCTGTATTTGATATGCAAAAAAACATAAAAGAGCACTGCTTGCAACAAAATAATAAGCATACATACAACCTCAGTTGAAATATATACAATATTATTGTCATGTTTTACAATAAAATAACGAATAAGGTATAAGATACAAGATAGATGAATCTAAGTTATTGCACTTACGTACGACAAATGGCGAAAAGATGAAAAAAGAATTAATTTTAGAAAGTAACTTATGTTGTTATAAGAATACGCCTATAAATGAATGAGAGGCATTATTAAATACAGATAAACACAGGCTAGGTGCGATAATGAGATAAAACTATATAAATATCACGTCCAAAATTTTAGCTATCGTACTTGTGATCGATAGTAACAAATAAATTTCGTCATGGTATATAGTCTACCTAGACCAAGCTGTAAAATATCATATTATTCTTTTTGAAACGAGTGGGAGATTAGTTATACAAGAAATCTATACCGAGACATAAATTTTTAGAACGTATATCGTCTAAATCTAACTGTAGTCGATGCAGGAAATTAAATTATATAATTCATTAATGATAACTACCATCTTCAAAAAGAAGAACCAACCGGATAACAGAATTCTTGGAGAGAACTGAATTCAGAATATCCACATTCGTTTGGTGATATAGTTTGGAAAAGTGATCATATAAAATTTGATTTTCTAAAATTACTAAAAATATTTACAAGAACTGATATTCCATCACGAACTTGTAGTATTGATGTTTTATTTTGCTGCTTAATACGTCCAAATTACAGTAAAATTTTCAACGTTAATGTATAATGATTTCCAGTGTTCGTTTTCCATATAAATAAAGAAATATTAAGCTATAAAGTTGAGATTCAATGTACTAACTAATTCAGCTAGTGTTGATAAATAGTTGAATTAAAATTAGATAAGGGAACTTAACGCTTGTACATAATTTTTAATACCAGCTATTTTATCAAGAAACGTTGCATTGCCTACTCAAAATAAGAAAAGAAAAAAAGAACTATTAAAAATAAGTTGCCTCGTTGTCAAAATAAGAGCTAAATCGTTTTTATCAAAGTGTAAATAATCTTAAGGTAATTAGAGATAGTGACGAGCCCGGTCAGAAATCCGCATGTATCCTAAGTAAAATTTCGGCCAAATGATTCCGGTATAAAATGAATAATTTATTATGGAGCTTACCATAGAATATGCGTTGAAACTTACGTTTCAAGGAATAATCATATTGTAAAATACAATAATCTATCAAATGATGCAATAACCTAAAAGTAAATCAGTTTTTATATTTACTAATTAAAAAATTCTTACCAACCGTACACGTTAAATTATAACCGATTTATCATAAAGGATTGAAAAGAATTTTTAGATACTTTTGCATAATCAGCTTTTTAAAAGTATATTAGTAACGAAATTGTTTAAAAGATTTCGAAGTTAAAATATAAAACCACCTTTGAAAAAGGAATAAAGACTGATTCCTGAAATTATCGTTCCAGATGCTTGACTTCCGTCATTGGTACATTTTGTAGTCCATTGTTGGCACAAAACACGGGGTTCGACGGGAATATTCATCCTATACTTATTGGATATACGTTCTCACGAAATGAGCGTATGTTTGACTAAGATTAAGCTTTAGATATAGTTTATCTCGATTTTCTAAAGGATTTTTCACATGATATTCGTGTCAGCGTACTAAAATCAATTCAAGGCTAGTTGGAAACTCTGAAGGATAGTTGATGCATAAGGAAACAGCTCATTAGGGGCAGTGTTCACTAGCAAAATTGCTCAGATGGTTAGTTATTCGACACTATTTTGTTTAAGAATGTAGGTACCTAAGCAATCATGACCCGAATTTAGTATTCAATTTAACAAGGTATACTGACCAAAAAGTCGCGTGCTCTCACTTATTCTGATTTATGCCTTTATCACTTTCAAAATTTTAAATAATGCGCGGATTAACCTTGCTAAGTTCTTGGTAATTCGTATGAGAATGTAAACAAGATAAGGATTTCAAATTTGGTTAAAGTTTACCGAATAGTTATGATGTTATTGCCTCCAAAACTAATTCCTTGGCTAAACTTTGGATGACATTGGCAATTATATTATTTGAAAGGGAATGTAAATCAATATAAAGTTTTCAAATTTCTTTAGAATCGGCCAAATAGTTATGATGTTATTACCCCCAAAGACTAATTCCCGCGCTAAAATTAAGAGGGCCTTAGCAATTATATCATTCGAAAGAGAATGTAAAACAACATAAATATTTCAAATTTCGTTATAATCCGCCGAATAATTATGATATTATTGCCAAAAGAAAATAATTCTCGGGCTAACCTTTAGAGGACTTTGTATAGCATTACTGAGCCAATAACAGTGAATCGTAGCCTAACCTAGCCTATCAAAGTATAGTCTAGCCAGGTATAGTATAATTTAGCCCAACCTGCCTAGCAGAGTATAACCTAGCCTTGCTTAGCGTAGCCTACAATTGTTTATTAAAACTTAGTCTAGTCTAGCTTAGCTTAACTAAGTATAGTATAGCCTATCTTAGTATAGCCTAGCTTAGGTTAGTTCACTTGAGCCTAGCATAGTATATTCTATCCTATCCTACTTAGCATATCCTATCCTAGACTAACCTAGCCTAGTATAGTACATCATAGCATACCTCACCCTACCCTACCCTAGCCTAGTTAGTCTAGTATAGTATATCATAGTACTGCCTAAGCTAGACTATTAGATACTAGCCTAGGCTTGCATAGAAAGCATAATATAGCTTAAGCTTCCCTAGCCGGGCCTCACTTATCCTAAACTGCTATAGCAAAGCCTAGCCTAGTGTTGAATAGCTTAGTATAGCATAGCCTAACCTAGCATAACATAGCGTAGCCTAGCTTAGTTTATCCTTTAACGCCGTGACTAGCCTATTATAGCTTAGCCTAGCCTAACCTAGTATAACCTTGCCTAGCATTTAGTATCTTAGACAAGTATAGCCTATAGCATCCTATTATGCCCTAATCAAGCATAGCTTATTATTGTATAGCCTAACATATTATATGCTACCCTAACATAGCATATTATAGCCTAAAATATCAAAGTAAATCTAACCTTTCTAAATTATATCTTAGCATAGATTAGCATACTATAGTATAGCCTATAAGAACCTAGCATAATATAGCCTATTCTAGGCGTACATGGCAGAGTATACCATATTATAACTTATTTTTGTCTAGCAGAATATCAGCCCAAAAGTTATGATGTTATTGCCAAAACAAAATAATACCCTGGCTAAACTTGGGAGGACTTTGGCAATAATAGCATTTGAAAGAGAATTTAAAACAACATAAGGTTTTCAAATTTTCTTAGAATCAGCTGAGTAGCTACAATGTTATAACAAAACAAACAAAAAGCAAAACAAGAACCGACCGACATAGTGAGATGAAGAGTCGCTCGCGACTAGAAATAAATTATGATGATCAGAAACTTATCATTAGTGGAAAATATCTTATTCAGTAGATATAGTAGTGAAGTGGTTAGAAATAAGCACAGGTCATTAAAATCTCGATTTGGAAAAGGATCAGGTGTGGTAAACATTCGAAATAATGCAAGATAACGTCAAAAAATGCCTGTGTTTTGGATTAATATAATGCATTTAAATCGACACTATTATTCTTGCAAAATATAAAGTGCTTTCACCAAATTTATGATATGCGGCAAGATTTGGGTCTAAAGACATTGTCCGAGATCAGAAGAGAGAGAGAGAGAGATAGAGGCAACGGACACGTGGTCGACCCTTTTTGTCTGCCTTGATGGCCGCCTGAAAGCGCGCCATCGCAGAAAGCGGTGATAAGCTTGGAAGCCGGATAAGGTTCCATTAGGAGTCGATCAAAGTTTCGTATCGCAGGCTAAGGAACCTTCCCACGATCGTGCTAATAGGGGGAGACTACCATCGCCTGCCAATGCGTCGGATCCTGGAACCCTCTCAGTCGAATGGAGTGGAAAAAACCCATTCAACCCCCACTATAAATCCTCCGGTGCAAGAGTTGAAGGCAGTTTTCGCCGCCTGTCCACTCCGTCGGTATCCGCTGTATGACCACCCTCCTTCGTAGCCGCTATTGGCGTCATGTTGTACTCTGCACAATTCTTCGCAGAACCCCCCAAGCTCCTGGTATTCTCGTTTAATTCACGTCAATCTATCCCGTACTCGTTGCTACCCGCTCCTCAGACGTAACGGGCCGAGTCATGACTCGGTGTTCTAAACCCAAAGGCAAGATCTAACTTCATCCCGTTAGTAGTCATTGTCAAAAGATAATTATTTAAACTTTGCGCTAAGGCAAGGATTACTCATTCAAACCAAATCTTCAAGGTAACAGCAACGCGTAACTCTCACTCTACTGTAAAGTGTTCTCTCTACTACCCGCGCCCCATTGTAAGCCTCCATCATCGGCTTCGTGTACGCTCAAGGTCTTTCGAGCGACCATTCGGTCATTATCGTTCGTTTGTGTCTACGGCGACCGTCCCCACTAAGTCCCCCCACCCTTTTAGTTGCTGAGACTCGTGTACGTCTAATGTGTATATAGCCTGTTTCAAAACAACTTTTAGCCTTTGTAAAAAGAATATTAATTTGTATTTTAGTAAAGTTATTTTTATACCCGTTTTCAATTGTCCCAGAACCTAAAAGATAGCTGACTATTTGGCCAACCTAAATTCAATTAATTTGCACTCTGTCTGTATTATAAATCTCTCACGCACATAGCCTTCATCTATTTCGGTTGAGAAACGGAGGAAGGGTTAACTTGGCCAATTCTACAACATATATAGTAATATCTTTTTTCGTGGTATAATCACGCTCTACCATATACTACTCCTATATCATGTGGCGGGGGGAGGGTATTAATCACCTACTCCAACGCGAACCGTTGAAGGACTGTTCAGAGGAATTATCGACCCACTAGGAGGTAACATTTGGGTTTCAAATCCTTAATAATCAAACAAAGTGCATAAATGATGGGAGATATTTACTTGAATAGGCTGAGAGTATCGTTCAAGGTTAGTTAAAGATCAAACAACAAAAATATAATTTAATTTACAGAGATTAAAATAAGAATAATAATAGACAAAGGGGAATTATTTAAATTGAGCGAGTCTCTTGATAATTATTATGAGAAGGGATTCTCAAATATAATTAATTGATTAATGTAACTAGGCTCAAATCAAAAGGGGGAACTTGACAAAACTAATAATGTAGGCGGTTTCAATCTTACAGTTCGATGAGTTCGAGGAAGGTCCTTCTTGCGATGAGGCGAGTGGGGAACAATCCGATGAAGCAATTCGGCCACGATCCGAATGCGGGTAATTGGGGCACGATCCGAACCAACCTTTTGTTGAAGCAGTGCGTCATTAAGACGGACGGCGTAGCACAATGTCGAGGAACGACACGGTGAGGGCACGCTTTATACAGAGTCAAGCCTACGGGTATTCAACAAGGCAGGCAAGTCCCGACTCCGGGCTTGTGCCCAATTTATATTTGAGTATGTTAATCCAAACTAATATAATAATGAATAAGTGAACAGCGATTAATACAGGCGCCCAAAGAATAAATGAGAATAGCCTGGGAATTTTAACAATCTCTTGAAAAACCGTTATTGAACGCGGGTTGCGATAATATTAACTAAATGTGGGGAATTAATCAAATGGAGGAAAAATCACGGGACTGGGAGCTCGGTTTTACCTCTCTAGCGGTGAATTCGATGAAGCCTTGCGGGGACTTTGTAGAATGAAAGATGAGCGTAGATCAGGTTCCAAGATCTCCTCCAAATGGGAATCACGAAGGGGGGGGGGGGGGGGGGTCAGAGTCCGCTCCAGCGACTGGTGTCGGCTCGGCGACCAGATGAGAATCTGCACGAAAGGACTTCTCGGACTTCCTTGCTCTTGTATCATGGTTGAGGTTAAGGTAAACGGACCTTATAGAGTGGAGGGAATGAGCGGAGAGTTGATCGCGGTTGGCCCTCCAAATTGAGAATAACGAAGGAGAGTAATCCATCTCTAACCAGAGAGATTACGAAGGTAAGATCCCCTCAGGAAATCACAGGCGTCGCCTCGGCGACCAAACTGGGAAAGTGACGGACGGACGTCGGAAGAAGCTCTTGCTGACAACGAATGGAGTCGCTCGCATAAATACGGCGGGTTTCTTCGAGGGACGGGGTTAGGGAAAGAGGTGTAAGAAACCTGGCGTCCAGTGGGAGATTTGGAAGGTAGCCGTGTAAACAGCCCCAAGTCCCGGGCGTCTCAGGGCGGCTGGGGGGATGGAGTGATAGTTTTCGTTTTCGACTTTCCACTGCGGGATGATAACCGAGCACATGGGAGGGGTGAAGGCGCCCGACAGGCTTTCGAACTGATTAAACGTTCTGGGGGACATAAAATTAGGTGATAAGACCTGAATATGTCTGAGAATGTTTGCACATTTGACCTCTCTTGAGCTAACCTCCACACATAATTATTGCTCGTGCTGAGCTCCCAACTCAGGGATACTTTTATATCCCTCCGATCGGAAGCAACAATTGATTATTCATCGTTAAAAGCCTAGTTTCTCTTTTATAACATGACACCGAATTTTAATCGAGCTAAAGTTAGGCATTGTCTCATTCAACCTAACCAGACATTTCGACAGTTCGGCTAATCCCTACAGCGACACTTTAATTTTGGGATTGAAGTGTCCAAGTTGCCTCGTGAACACGACGCCCTGGTCGATTTCGTCCTCAAGGACCAATTTCTTGAGTCGTCCCATTCGGAAATCAGATCCTTCGTGAAGGACTGGAATTTTCGTACTCTCAATGATTGCATCGATGAGGCAGACGGCAACGCGGGTAGCCACAAATGTTATAAGAATGTAGGGAAGAAATCAAACCACCACCAACAATAAATTTCTTTCTAATAATGGGAACAAGTTCATTAAGGTGACTGGGCCCGCCAAACCAAAACCTCTCTTCTCGTCGGGCCACCGTGATGTTAAGCCCTTTGCTCTCAATCACCCTGCTTTATCGTTCCCCAGGAGGACCATCGTGTGCTATTTCTGTGGAGTTCAGGTTAGAAGCACCCCTCCTGCTCCCCAGATGCACCAGGTCAGTGCCACTTCTACGCCCCCGCAGTTGCAAATTAAGCCCCTCTTCTTCAAACCCGCCGAATACTGTTGGCCACCAGGTAAACTTTTTCTTCGAAAAAAAGTACCCTCGGGTCCCTTCAATTCGAAACTGGAGCACTAAATGGGTGCCTGATCTCCACCCAAGTCTGTGATCCAGGGTGCACGTCTATTGTTGTATCCGATGAACTACTTCCACTGAGTGCGCATATTTCACTGGTTGGGCTGAATTCGTTGTAGCCAACATCAAGTTTTGTGCGGTCCTATTTGGTCAGTGCTTCCGGGTTTCTTCCGCCCCGGTGGCTCAGCCCGTTACTACACGTTCCCGCGCAAAGACGAAACTCAAATCCACTACACCTCTAGAACCCCCGTGTGCACTCGAATTCCAGAGTGCGATGAGCCATGACTCAGAGTGGGTATTTCCACCCTGTGACAAATAGAATGAGAATATAATAAATTAAAATAGGTGAATAAGTTAAATCAAGAAAATATTAAAATAGTAAGACTCGATGATTCAATATCGTCAGGCCAGAAGAGTGTATGCTCATTCCCAGGAAAAAGTTCCAATAATATGCACAGATATTCAAAGGAATTAAATTGAATGTCGTTGCAAGAGAAATAGTTAGTTGAATAGGCATAGGAAGGATTGCCAATAGAATTGCCAGATCATCAAATCCAAAGAATGCAACGACCGACTAGGAATAATAAGGGCGATGAATCGGATACTTCTTAAGAACTTCACTAATCAAGATGCCTTGACAGCTGCTCATACTTCCTGATTTTAAGAGACAAAAATATACCGGATTTGGAAAATATGATAACAATTGGTGATGTTAGTCACAAGCAACAAAATAATCAACAACTACTTACAGTTTTATATGGGACGTCCAACATCCTCTATATAAAAGGTTATGTTTCAGACTATTAATCATAGAGATATTGCTTACCTACAGAGGACAGGGTACGTCCTATAGTATACTATAAACAGTTGGCGGTGTTATGTATTGCTTTACACTAACCACATCATTCCAAAATGTGTTGAAGACATTTTTACTTATCGAATTTTTGGTGTAAACATTTATAGAAAAGAATTATGAAAAAGTTAACTCATACTAATTTAAAACATAGAAAATCGTAATTAATAAAAAATCATCAGAATAATTTTTCTTTGAATTAAACTGATGTATGAACAAGGGGATATACAGCAACACTTTTTAAGGAGAGATCTAGAAAGAAATTGGTTTGAGAAAGTGAATATGTGTAGATAAATTCACCAAATTATCTGAAGGTATTGTGACCAGAAGGGCAAACTTTAGGAGTTGAAGATTGGAGAGGACTTATTCCTCCAGTTTTTTATGCTATATTGGACATCCCCTTAAAGGCTGGTGCATAAAGGATAGCTAAAGATAGCCCACTGCCATAACTGGAGCCAAGAAAGGCAATGAACAAGGTTATCCCACGGAAGGCTCCAACCAGGAAAGAATGGTGGTCGATGGCACCGGAAAAATTAGACATCTTTTCAAGAATATAGGAGAGAAGAGACAGGTAAAACTAGTGGGAAAAGGCGTTAAATGGAAATGTCTAGAACGAATACAGAAAAAGAACGTGGGTCCTTTTATGATAAAACGGATTAGTGTCTCTCGTTAATAGCCTTCCCTTTAGTTTCTAATTGCAGATTAAAATATTTTAATAATCAGAGGAAAATATAAGAAAAGAATAAAAATAAAAGAATAAATTATATTTGATATGATGCTTTTTCCTTGTCTGTGATGAAGAATACCATAAATATTCAATGGAAGTTTAGATTTACTCACCCTTGGCCCTAGCACATTTATAATATTGAAGAAGCGCTTAACATGACATGTATAAGCTTATTTATTTCCACATATTCAGGGTTATACCTTATTAATTATTACCCTACTCGATGTTTTCCACAAGAATAACTTGAACTACTGGATATTAAAAGCAATAAAGTTTACGCCATCTTAGCCTCTAATGTACACAAATTACGAGCATTATCTACCTAAATTAAATTTAAATGTCATTACCTAAATCATTTTTAAATTCAGACAGCTTTAAATTAGTTATTCCAACCTCAAAATATTTATCACACCTCTTTTAACTCTTTTGTTGAGGTAATTGATCCTTATGATTGTAGGGAGCTAGTCATGTCTGTCAGCGGTACATCATATCGAGCCAAAGGCAAAACGAACTAAATAACTAGTACTATTTTGCATTTTGATTTATTTTTACATCGAATAAAAATGCATAATGTACCTTTTATAAACGGTTACATTTCTGATGAAACAGTCACCAGCAAAACAAGTGTGAAGTGAAGCGATCAAAATGGTGTATGTTTATATGCATGCGAATTGAGAAAAACTATGCTTCAGTATATTTATTTTTAGTTTGCTTGCGTAAAAATCTCCCCATCTGCAGAAATGAACACTACAATAACCAATAAGATTTAATTTATCTTGTGCTTTTCCATCCATATATATGATCTGTTAGGAAAAATGCTTACCATTCCAGTTGCTTTCAGCTTTAAGATTAGCAGGACAGGAAAAAGTTAGCATGATAATTGAGAAAGGATATTTTAATACATATTTTTCATAACATTTTATTATATTAGATTCAACTACACTGTAAGGAAATAGAAGTCAAAGAGGAATATGCCCTTAATTTTTACCTTAAATTTCATCCTTCACTCCGTTCTAAAAATGTAACTCCACTTGTAGTAACCTGAGAGTCTAAAGAAGCGGGGAAAGAAAGAAAGAATTGGAATATCCGCCAGCTGCCTCGCGAATGCAGTTAATTAAGTTGATCGCGCTAAAAGCTTTAATCCCACCGTGAAAACGCAAATCTCCGTATTTTAAAGGGTGTTTTCCAAGTCTCGCACCCACATCATTGGACGCCATTAAGACCTCTGTGCCTTCCAGCGATTGAGCATGAAAAATGTTCGTCATATATACTAAGGGTTTTCGAGTCTCTGGTTAGATTGAGAAACGGCCGCCTTCTGTTTAGATCGTTGTGTCTTTTTCCTCAAGTTCACCGGTATTCCGTTATACCTCGAAATCCTATCTGACCAGGCAGAGCCAACTCTTTGGCCAAGCCTTACTCTGTTCAGAGCAAGCTTCGAATCGTTTTCGTCCCCGAAGGATTTGCCGGAATTCCTCTCGTCTCATCTAGAACCCCCCCACCTCCCACAAGGATATCCAGTTTCCCATGTGAGTCTTCGTGCCGTGCCACTGCAGAGGTTGTAATTCTCTGGAACAGAGGTGCCATTTTCCGTGCTAAAGAAGGATCGTGGACTCGTCTCCCCCCCCCTCCCCTTCCCGCTTCATCCTCGTCACCATCAAGATATTGGCCTTTTTCCATTCCTCGCGCCGACCCGCTGAAAGATATTCACTCGACAGCTGGGAACGCTGGCCTTCTTCCCTTCCTCGAGCTGACCCCATTAAAGGTAAAACGACCATTTACTTTTATCTCACAAAAACGACCCACTTTCTGACAGTAAAATATTCCCTATGTATAACTGATTTGTAATATTTCATTTAAAAGCTGATTAACGAGTAATTAACGTTCCCCGATTGCCCATTAATCTCTATTCTGTCAGAGTTGTCCTTTATTTACATTATCTACATATATCTCCCGTATGTATATATTATATACCGCATGTCTCCCAAAAATGTATACACAATTTAAATAATTGTAAATTAGGTGTTTATTAAAATACATTTCATTTTCAAAATTTAATAAAATCTGCAAACATTATTTTATTGTTTTTTTAATAAAATAAAAAGTAAACACAGTTTAAATAATTGTAAAGTAGGTGTTTATTTAAATGATATTTTAATAAACTTCGAAGAAAGGAAGTTCATTCTATAATGCTACTGGAAGTGTGAAAACGTAGTTGAAGTACAAAGGCAATTTAGGATGTAGTTTCACAAAGAACCACTTACGCGCCTTATCATCAGTCTTATTAGATATAAGTTTGAAGCCGATACAACTGTTCAGAACGATCACGAGAAGCGTTCCGGAAAACCAGGAACATCGTTATCCCATACAAAGTTAGAAAGAGTGTTGAAACGTATCACCCAAGTCCAAGAAAATTGTTGCGGCAAGACAGTCGTGAGTTAGGCATTTCCAAATGTCTGTCCATCGCATTATGAAACGTTGTCAATGGAAAAGTTACATTCTAAGATTAGTTCATGCTCTTAATGACGATGATCTAGAAAGAAGAGTACAGTATTGTGAGTGGGACTTGGAATAATGTGTCGAAAATGCACACTTTCCAACAAAGATTGCGTGGAGTGCTGAGGCCACATTCAAATTAAATGGTTTAATTAACCGCCAGAATTGCACCTATTGGGGATCTGAGAATCGCATGTTATAGTCGAACACCATATTACAAGAGTTACAGTGTGGTATTGCTTATCATCATGAGGATTAATTGGAACATTCATTTTTATTCTACTTTAAGTGGTCTCGTTTACTTGTACTTGCTGCAAAAGTAAGTCATGCCAAGTATTAGGGATAACTATGAAGACGAGTAGTTTTATTTTCAGCAAGATGGGGCACCCCTAAAATACCATCACGATGTCAGATCCTTCCTTGATGAGAACTTGCCAAACAAGTGGATTGGATGGACGAGTTTCGTTGAATACCCTCCGCGTTCATCACAACTCTCATCGCTAGATTAATTTTTTATGGCGATACCTAAAAGACAAAGTCTACGCTATGAAACTTGTAACAGTCACTGAATTAAGAGCAGCCATTAAATGTGAATGCACGCAAATACCAAACGAATTGTTTCGTGATATTGTCTGGACCAGAATAGACGTTAGTCTGAGAACAGGCGTTGAAAAAACAATAAAATAATGTTTATAGATTCTATTAAATTTTTAAAATGAGATGTATTTTAATAAACATCTACTTTACAATTATTTAAACTGTGTATATATTTTGGGGGGAACACCCGGTATATGTTAACTAGTGACTCATTAAAATTGTATTTTTGGGTTAACTCAGTTAAACGCTATTGGCCCCTGTATGAAATCGCACTCTTATACCTTGTAACTAACGGATTACTTTTACGAAGTGAACGTACTTGTACGTAGCAAGGAAGTGTACGTACATTAGAGGATATATGTATATATATAACTGTATAAATACATATTTCCTTTATCTTAATCTATCTCCAATAGATTAAGATATGAATATATATATATATATATATATATATATATATATATATATATATATATATATATATATATATATATATATATATATTATTTAGTGAGGTGACTTATTCCTCAACATACCTACGAGAGTTTAGCTCGCTGGTACTCATAAGAATACATAAAAACTTCATTAAAAGAGAGCCATGCTCTTTGATTGGCTCATTCACTTAAGTTTGAAACGATGCGATATAATGAGACTATATTGAAATATATTGGTTCTATTTTACAGTAATGAATTGCGAGATTAGCAACTAGAAACTTATTATGTTTTTTTTACAGTACTTTGGTATAGTAATGTACTTTTCTATACATAAAATCGTTTTAAAGATTACCCAATTACACTGTATTGCAATACATATCTCATAGTGCTCTGTATACAGTAGGCTTTGAGAATTTTAACAGAATCCCATCTGTCAAAATCTCAAGCAGCATGCTTTGTTGTTATTAAACTATATTAATTAAAAAACACCGTTAAACTGAAACTAGTTAAAGTAAAAATCACATTATATTTCCACCAAAAAAGCATACATACTCGAAATCAAAGTAACTTTCCTTGTGAAGTTTCAGAAATTTCAGATGTTTAAGGAAACAAGATGATATGAGGATTAAGATATATTGGTTCCCATCTACGTATTTTATTATAGTTTTGATAGTCCATCTGGCAACTGCCTACTAGCATAAAAATAGCCGTAGTCTTACTCGCATCTAAGTGAGTTAACGTTACTGACCTTTCCCAATTAGGAATGTACAATATTGACCATGATTTAAACTTATATTTCAAAGTATTTTGGGGTTATATTTTAGGCAAAAAGAGCAGTTCTTAGATATTATTTGAGGTAGTAAATACTCAATTCAATTAGATATACTTGATATTCCTCACTCCTGTTGAAAAGAAGTCATGGGTATTTTGTTACAAATACATATCTGCAAGATTTCTTGGAATTAAGGGGAACAGAACACTAGTGTTGTATTATGAGGAGGGAAGAAGAAATGCGGCGGCGATGTACTTTTAACTTTACAATGGTGTATAAAAGATCTACTTCCCAAAGTGGAGTGAAGCACTGCTGTGTACACTAATTACTGATTTTTGTGTCCAACTTAACTGTCTCTATCTCACCGGGAGTAGGAGTTGAAAAATTTAGAGAGGGAAAGTTACTAAATATACATCTTGATATTCTACTTAATTTTTCAGCGCATAGAGAATAACTATATATCCTACACCTCTTGAGGAAATATAGTTTTTCTAATTAAAACTAGCAAACAATTCCAAACATAATTGTAAAAAAGACAGAACTAGCTTATCAAAACAAGAAACAAGCAAAAATATTACAAATTATACACTTCATACAAGCAACAGAGTATTATATTTTAGGCCTTCCAAGCAAAATCTTACAAAATCCCTCCTCATGAAGGAACAAAAAGTAATGTTAAATATTATGGGTAATAGAAAAAGGATTGTTTTGTGTTAGCAAAGACTTGTATTGAGCACAAGTCAATGGCGCCTCAGTCCGGTCAATGAAGACCGTTGGTCTCCTTTTTATCAAATTTATATAGCTCGTTCGTGCGTAGGCTGGTGATTCCTTTTTGTGACTCTCTCTCATAGCGATAATTTCCCTCCTCATTTTCCTATTATTAATTAATGATCTAGATGCCTAATATGCAAGTTTAACATAAGCCTTTTTCATTTATTAGCCATCCGTTCCGATTAGATTTTGGCCTCACTTCGGCACTGTTACTCACATCAATTACCAATTACTGTAAGGGTTTGTGGTTGTAGAGGAAAAACATGTTTGGATAGACAGAACGAAATAGAAGTGGTTAAAAGAGAATGTAACGTAGGAGATTTGCCAATGGATGTAATGCGCCTGAGAATCATGCTTAGCGCTTTCATGATATTTTCTGTTTTTGAGTATCTGGTTGTTGTTGCATTTGTTAAAAAAAGGCGTTCAAACCTTTGATATTAAAAATTTAATGTTTTTGTATGTGCAGTGAGCATTCGGTGTTGTTTTATATTATAATTATTAGATATTTATTAATAGCTTTGGGAGGATTAATTATGATGTTGATGTTGGTTTAGTGTTCAGTAACTTCTTTCTTCTATCTTCTTTATACACTTAAGTATTCTTTTGCGAGAAATGTTACTGCTTCCCTTCTTCGTTGCGGAAGGAAGCACATAACTTCAGCCAGCCTCGTGTAAGGAATCCACAAGGAAGCTTTAACGGTCTGTTTCCACCGAAGCTCAAACTCGTCTAGCATTTCACCTAGGATCCAAGATCACCATTCTCTTCGCCTATACTTTGAATCCATCGAACCCACTCCTTCTTAGATAAACCAGTATTACTCCTTTAGTTCCTTCATTTTACAGTAGTTTATTTAGACTGTAACTTGAATACTATTTTCTAGCTAATTTAAAAGTAAGTAAAATGGCTTGTATGCTAAAAGTTCATCAACTTATGTTCGAACTAGCTCCTAAATATTTTCCGATTGAACATCCCCACCTTCAGCCTTCCACTCTATTTAATTAACATTCAAATCTCATTAGCTGTGATTTGGATATCCTTGCCATCCATAATGTATTTTACTAAAAAATCGTGGCATCCATTTCACTTAGAGAAGGTATAAAATGAAACATAGACAACACTCGTAAGGACTGATTTGTCCTATAATTAAAAGCTTAAATGTGGTTATACATTAAGTAAATAATTTATTATCTTAGTCACTAACGTTTCTACATCTTCGCTGATTGATAATTCCCCACAAGTTTTGTAGGTGGAATTATGTTGGTATAAAAGATTCCAAAAATTACTCAGGGGAAATGAATTACAGAAACAGGAAATCCTTCGAAATACTCTCCTTTCTACCGTCACGTGTTTGCCAATTTCACGTTTAATAAGCAAATGACTAAATCTCTTTTGTGGCAGCAGGCAATAATATAGGGAACTGATATTAAATTTGTCACAAGTTCAGAGATATTTAAAATGTAAACTCCAAGAGAAGTGGATCAAAGACACATTTCTCTTTGTGATTCTGTCAAATTTGTGCCTTTTTTATCTTCAAAATAATTCTAAATATCAAACTTTGTCGAGGCTCAAAGTACCATGAAATTTCATTTAATTGACAGAAAATGTCGCTGCTTTTTATATTGTTAACTCTAATTATGCACGAGAGGAAAGGCAGAGCAAGAGAGAGCTAAAGAAATGATATAAAGAAAGAGACAGCGAGTAAATGAAAATAAGAGAAGAGAAAAGAGAGGAAAAGGATACATGAATTTAAACTGGTATCAATCAGACCCAACAGTGGAGGTATCAATGTCAAACTTGTACCAGATAAATTTAGCCTACCGTATTTTAGAGATAGCAACAGTATAAAAGATAGATTGTGATTTAGAAACCATATATATATATATATATATATATAAAGTACAGTAACGTAAGGTCATTATAGGAAAGAAATCATTGTATTATATACATAGGGTCCTAATAAAATAAGCTCGGAAAAAATAAATTTCTATCTTCATTTTACCCGATGATCAGTTCAACACCAATCCCTTAAAAAGCAACGGCTTCATCCGATATTTGCTCAAAATTTCTTTCCCATACCATGTGTTAGATTAAATTTTTACTTGAAACTTCGTGTGTCTTTAGGTTAAACATCTTTCTGCATTCTTTATATATATATATGTATATATATATATATATATATATATATATATATATGTATATAACTGAAATCACATGACACATGATATAATAGATGCATATATACTCCCAAAGAAATGAAAATTGGGATCACAACACTAAGGAAGGAAACCATTGAAAGTTTAAGAAAGAAAATTTAAGATTAGAGACGGAGAAAATCGTGAAAACAAATTTTAAACGTTATATGAATAATGAATAAAGGAGTTGGATTCGAACCTGTGTCTTCAAACGCTAATCGCTATTATGACCACGACGGTCAATGATTGAGCCAGCATCCTCAAATTTGGGTTGAACGCTTGACGACTCTATATATCAAATTTTCTTTTATAAGATTTCAAGGGCTACTTTGCTTAGTGTTGTGATATAAATTCTCATTTCTTTGGGACTCTAAAGGCAAATATATGTATATATATAGAAATTATTTTGGAAGGTATATCTTCCCTCATTGCTGTTTTTATTTGAAGGGACGACTAAATTTTTACTACTAATTTTTTTTCAATCCTCTCGATTTCTCTTATGTTCGCCTTCTCTTTTTAATGCAACTTTCGAATTTGGTCCCCGAAGTTGATTTACAACTTATGGTTTTGATCTTATAGGTTTTATCAGAGCTAAGCCTCTTGGAGAGTAGTTTGATTAAGAGGGATGAGTTTTCTCTGAGTTTTTGTACCACATTTGTGGCAGCCAAATGGATTTCCTAAGTCGGTTCAGCGGCTGCTTGTTTGCTTCTCATGTGAATGTCTTGTTTTTACAAGGCACGGACTTTAAAAGAGTTGAAAACTCTCTTCTTGCCTGATTAAATTTTAGTTTAAAGGCCTTCGGAGCTTTCCTCAAAGGTTATAAGAATCTCGTAGCTGGATTCAATATTCTTGATTCAGGGGGAAATTTTGAATCGTTTTAAGATGTCTTTTCTTGATAAATTCATGCTTAAACATATTCAATCTCCCTCTTTAAATCAACGTCCCAAATAAATGAATTAGATATTTAAACAGAGATTTATACTTACTTTATATATATGATTAGTTCCCATTACATTGAATTTATTTTCTCAACTAATATTAACATATTTTACAAATTCCCAGGCATTATCAAATCTTATAATTGCTATATAATAATAAACAATAAAGTGATTCCACTCTCATCATTCTAATGACCAAAGAATGATTGCTCATTATGCCGAGTAATGTTGCCAAATGGCAGTTTTTCCTATTTCAGCGCCCTAAAACATATCCTATTTTTTTAGTTAATTAAACTCGATTTACAATAAATATATTTAAAAGATAATATTCTAATTATTTTTTTAACTTTTACACTAATTTCATATTTATTAATTCAATATTACTATATTCCACTCTTTTTACAGTTCTTCTAAATTGGCCATAATATGAGAGAAAAATGTATTTAGTTAGTGCTAAAAATAAGCAAGTAATTACGTTAATGAAAATAATTGGAAAAAATAAACTCAGTTGTTTAATTTAGATTTTAATGAAAAGAGAAACATTTTAAATTTGTGAAAAGTGCTCCCTTTATAGTACTTTGTATTCCCTTTACATGGAATGTTATTTTCGTTTACCGTGAATCCTTTATAATATTTTATATGACTACAAAGTGCTTATTTTTACGTCACTTTTGTTGTCTCATTCAATCTTGCAATGTGAGCACTGCAAACTTAATGATCGTAATCGTACTCGTAAGTTAATGTACTTTTCCCCAATATTTTATTAAACTGACGCGTTTCAATATGGCACATACGAGTAACATTTTGAGATACAAAGTGAACAACTGTTATGATTGCACCATGATTTTATGCACTCTCATTTCAATTTATCTACCTAACCTATGCAGGTAATTTAGGCTGACTTCCTTTGTAAAAAAAAAATGCAGTGTATTCATTGGTTTGAACTCCGTTTCCTTAGCGATTTAAAAAAAATGTGAATAATATACACCTGTTATTCTTTAGGTGGCAGTGAACTGCTTAATCTCTCTCCGTTTCCTCTGTTCCTTTCATTGTTAATTCATCTTAAATTATAGTCACTAACTCGCTGCATCGAATTTACCTCAGTACATGATCAATGATACCAATAGATTTATCATCGACAGGCAGCTTATAATGAAAAAATAAATACTTAGCTAAAAACAGAAAAACTGTTGTTCTTCATGTATGAATAATGTCCGAAGTCTTTTCTATCAGCACACTCAACATACACATGTATGGGATATATTCAGTTGGAAAGAAAATTAGCTTCGCAGCTACTGTCATGTATCTTACATATATATAGGACTACAATGGCAACTACTAAGTATTAATAAAAGGATCAAGTAATTAAAATTAAAAAAGAACATTTTGCGACTTAGTTCTTCAGTGGAGTCGGATCACATAAAGTTATATGAAACTAAGTGATGAATTTTCTCCTATTCTGATGGTACCCAATCTTAATTTTAGCTTATTTCTTAGATTTACAGTTATTTTGAAGCCATTTCTATATTCAGTACCTCTCCCTTTGTCTTGACGTTGTGTTTAAGTTGATTCTTCATTGTTACAGTTTTCTAAATGCAATTACATTCGTTACATTTTTATCCCATTTCTTACAATCATTTCATTTCTCTTTTTCCCTAATGCTATTCTATTTCTTTCCAACTAGATAATCTTTTATTTACCTTTTCTCTGTGTCCGATTTGTTCTAAATCAGGCACTCTTTCATTGAAAGCTAGGTTATTTTTAAACTGTGACTCTCCAAACTGTTTCCGTCAAATTTGCCTTAAATCTTCACCGACTTGGCCTTTCCCTTAACTTTCAGGTATATTCCCCTGAGATGGCAGAATTGCAGGGTTTGAAATCGGATCACAAAAGACTGTGTGCACCGTTTAACAACGGGCGAGTTTTCCTCTAATTCGGCCTAGTTACTCTACACAAAGAAAAACTCTCTCTGAAGTTAGATATTTTATTTTCTCCTTTCCTCATCATCATTAAATTTAATCGTTTAATCGTAATAGTAATTGGGAGGAAACAAAAGACTGAAAGCTGAGGCATTTTTAAGGCGCTATTCTCTATATAGTTTCCTTCCCTATTTGAGCTCAACCTTCCTCCAACATCCCTTTCCCTTAACTTGGTATGCATATTCACCCGAGATCGGCAAATTTCAGAGTTTTATATCGCATTACAAAAGAATGTGTGCACCATCTAATCCTGGTGGATTTCTCGTCTAATTATGCCCGCTAAGGTGAAAGGAAAAAAATAAATTCTCTCTTAAGTTAGAAATCTTCTTTTCTCATTTCATCTATAATCATTCAATTTGTTGCTCAATCGTAATAGGAAATGATAGGAATATATTTCCTATCTTTGCCTCTATCTATTTTTTCACTCTTCTTCTTCACTAACAAAAATGATATTAAACGTTTGTTCTTGAGTTAGTGATGTACATTTTTTTATATTGTGAAGAGACTCTCGAACGAAATACTCTATGACTTGACTGTGAAATCATCCTATATAGCGGTGCTTAATAAATAAGAAAAGGTCATGAGAAGGCTTCTGGGGTAAAAGGTTTCTTGGCTAGGACATTTATTGTGCGCTCAAAACCAAAAGCTGCATTCAGGAATTCTCTGGACACAATGAATGGAACCTCTGACAAAATCCTCCTTCTGCCATCTATGTTGGCAGCTACCACCTTTGACACACTCCAATCGATGTGGTCCTCGCCATTTATCAATATGGAGTAATAGTTACACTGTACAAAGATGAAAAAAACTGGAAAGGATAATCCTTCCTAGGGGTACTTTCTGCGACCATCCGGTTTCTCGTAAATTATCATCTTACCTATGTTAAATACATTGAAGTTTCAGTAGTGATTGTGCAGAAACTGACTATATAAGTAATAAAGGGATTTTGATATAATTTTATTGGAGAGTTCCTAAGGTATTTGCCTAACCTAACTATTAAAATTATGAAATTATATTCAATATTAATTTTGTTATATGGGTCCAAATACGTGTTAACACCTACATAAAGCTTGAGAATTTTGTATCTTACTATGAATGCTTCCTATGTTTACTTTTTTATTTAATATTTGTTGCTGTTACTATTTATATAATTTTTCACATACTGCAGGGTTTTGTATTTATGTTAGACAGAGCTAAAATGCCTAGAAAATGCAAAATTTCACCGAGATTTTCTGTTATATATTTGGATCAGTTACATTAAGACAATATAAAAGACAGTTGACTAAACATGTGAAAAAATTGTACGACCACTAAATTGGATATAAAGTGGGTGACCAATACAAACGCTTGGCAATTCACATATATTATGTCAGGTGAACAAGTTTCCTTTCTGCCTGGGTGAAAGGCAAAGGGCCTGGCCTCATTTTTGGCGTATCAATGATCTGAAGGGAGCCAAAGGACCATCCAACAGTTTGCTACTTCCACTTAACAGATATTTAAGCTGGATATTCAATGTGTTCACTTCCCTTCTCTTCAATATATTTTCAACAGGTGTATCAATTAAAATGTTTAAAATACATAAGTGGTACTTCTACTATTTCTGGAAGTGATCACAGCCAGTAATATCCATTTTTAATCAGATTTTATTTAATTTCGCTGCGGGGTGCAACCGGAAAAGACAAGAAATCTATCATGTATCTAGATCTTCAGTCTTCTATTCACCCAGTTCGACATTCAAGTGCTATTCCTGTACGATAGCCCCCCGCTGAACTACCAAGTGATGCCATGAGCAACTTAGAAGAATTAAATTCTGAATTTACTCGTATATCATATGTATCACACCTTGAATATTGATGTGAATATGTCCTTCATCCCTAAGAATGCAGGAGAAGTTAGTGATGAACATGGACAGAGGTTTTCTGAAAATATAGCGTCAATAGGAAACAGGTGAATGTGGAAATGGAGCCCAGCTATGCTAGATGACATCTGCTGGAACCTGAAGGGTAACAAAGCTGAGGCATCTTACAAATGAAGATGTAAATACTAAAATGTATGATAATACATTATATATTGATAACAGACATGCTGATTCATTAGAAGTTCATGAATTAATTACAATGGACACACTTAATCTAACTTTGTGTTCCTCATGTGTTGCGTTCACTATTCCCGACATAATCTAAAACATTTAGGCAAAACGTCGGAATAAATTATCCACCCTATAGCATATTTCTCTCTCCATCCTTAACATGTCTAAATATATATATATATATATATATATATATATATATATATATATATATATATATTAGGGTGGTCCTTAAAATTTTTTTAGTGATAAACTGTGCTCCCATTAGCCTAAAATGTTCCTTTGGGTACCAAATAATGTATTATGAAATGAGAGAAAAATTGAGAAATATTCAGAGGTTGCACATAGACACAAGTTTCTACATTTTACACATTTTTTACAAAGTCAGCATTTTTATTTCAGAATCATCTAGCTACTTTGATACCGACCTATTTCTGTTCATTCGTAGTCCCAATAAAATCGAAAAGAAACTTGAGGGTCTATGCAGACATTACCCTATCAATATTCACCATCGGTAACACTTGTACTCAGTGCTGCTTGATGGCAATAATGCCGAGTAGTCATTGCACTTTACCGTAAGTACTCCTCTCACATCTCATTGTGTGCTGTGGACTGTGTGAGGTAGGATGTGTGTTGTTCTGACCTCTATCTCTGAGTAAATCAGATACTTGCTTGTTGAAACCTAAGAATTGACTCTTATTAGCATCATATAAGATAATAGTTTAGTGTTTTCTTTACTTTGAAAGTGGCCTCATGGCACCAAAAAGAAGAAGTAACATATTTATTGTTAGTGTTAGAGAAGACCTCACAAGATCCAAGATTCAATCAAAAGGGGTAGTGCTGAGCAACTTCCTCCACTACCATAAAGATAAGAAGCTAACTATTGGCTCTAGTGCAGATGTAGTAGTGAAAAAAGTGACAGAGTTTTGGGAAAAGGCACGCACTCCAATCATAAGAAAAGATCATACTATTGCTAAAGTTAGGAAATTATATGTAAAATATCAGCAGTTGAAAAAGGGAAGGAAACTTAGATCACCTTGCAAATTACAGAAAGAAGAGAGTTTCGAGAAGTGTTTAAAGAATTTGTTTGATATTGATACTGCAGATACTTTATCAAACATACAAAATACTTTGCCTGCAGACATAATGGGCTGGAATTGGTAGCCAAAGCTGCGTTTACAATACTGACTAAATCATAAAGAAGCTCAGATGAGATGCTGTTTAAACGTTTTCAGGCACAATGGGACACAATTGATAAAGATGAATTTGAATCTGGTGCTGACCATGAAGATTTTGCCCTAATTCAAAATAATTCAAAATTTTAAATCTGACGTGATTTTGTGGGCAGAAAAGTCAATAGAAGAAATAAAAGATCTGAGAGATAACTTTAGTGAATTGCTGGAGCTTTCTCTAACTTTCCTTGGTGGAACACTACAAAGAGGATTTCATTTTAATCGTCCTAGAACAATGCATCATGCAAGGTGTGTGTAAGGGAATCGTCCCTCTCCCTCTCTCTCCCAGTTGAGACAAGGGACTTTGACCGCAAAAACATCCGGGCTCGTCACTGTGGGTCAAGCTCGTAACCACAGCACCTCGCCACTCGTCTTTATGAAGAGCTGAACGGTTTTAAACTGCAATATCTCCGCTACGAGAGTATATTCAATTTCACCTCCATTACGAAATTGGAGACGCGTTTCTCTCAAGCTCCAAAGCCAGCTACAGCAGAGTTAAGACTAGCTGAGAAAAAGCGTTTAAGTAAGAACCCTCCTGCGGCCCGTACATAAGCCCTCACACACCTCCTACCCCTACCCCCAGTTGGGTAACGAGGTATAAATACCAATTACTTGGGAAAAACGAGGTAGAATACATGAGTCGCCAGGCTACGAAGTCCCCAGCAATAGAGGCCAGGCTACCAAAACTGGAAAGGTAGAACACGTGAGTTGCGAGGTTACGAAGTCCCCGTCAATATAGGCTGGGCTACCAAGACTGGAACTAAGAAGAAGCTCATCTTCGAGCTAGTCCCTGCTTATCAAACCGAACCTTAAGTTAACTTATTCAAGCTCAACTTACTATCGTCAGGGAGACTCCTCCTATACGGGTGCATCCTAAAGGGCAGGGATAGTCCTCGCCCATGCGGAATTACGTAACCAAGAAGAAAAAGTTCCCGCTCGAGCCCGTTACTAGGTGGTCACACAAAACTCCAAGTTAACTTTGTTTAGGAACCAAGTTCAAATGATTCTCGTCAAAGAACCCCTTGCCCACCATCCTGGTGTAGCACAAAGTACCTTGATAGTCCTTGATAGATGTAGTAGTGAAAAAAGTGACAGAGTTTTTGGGAAAAGGCACGCACTCCAATCATAAGAAAAGATCATACTATTGCTAAAGTTAGGAAATTATATGTAAAATATCAGCAGTTGAAAAAGGGAAGGAAACGTAGATCACCTTGCCAATTACAGAAAGAAGAGAGTTTCGAGAAGTGTTTAAAGGATTTGTTTGATATTGATACTGCAGATACTTTATCAAACATACAAAATACAGAAGACAGAGATTTTTTTATTGCTTAAAGAGAACTAGGCAGGAGAGGAACTTTAGGTTCAATTGAAGTTTCTTTAGCTATCAAAGAAAAAAGAGCAGCGAAATGGGAGAAACTAAAAGAAGAAAGGAAGCTTAGATCTGTTCGGGTAGCAGCAACTACTTTTCAGACTCTTAAATTTGAGTCACCCAGTACAAGTTGTAGCAGTGAAGAAGTGTGTAGTGATTTTAAGTATGCAGTAGCCACTGCTGGGCGTTTTGACAATGAAAAGGACTCAAAGGCTGAAACTACCACTTGAACTTCTAAACGTAAAGGGACAACTAAGAATATTATAATGCCATCACTCGCTGCAGCTCTGGATAGGGCAAAAGTATCAGACTGCGAGGCAACTTTATTACTAGTTGAGACTTCTAAAGCTTTTGGGCAGAATATTGAAAATTTAATTATTTAGCCTTCCTCCATCCGAGTCAGAGGCAGTTAGAAAGGAAAAACCTCGGTTTAAAATTAAAAGCTGAATTTTATAGTGACATGCCACTAAGTGTACATTGGTATGGCAAGCTAATGCAAGACTTGATATCTCATAAACATGTTGATCGCCTTCCCATCCTTGTTTCAGGCAATGGAGTTAGCCAACTCCTCAGAGTTTATTAAAAAATCCCAAATGGCACTGGAAAAGAAAAAGCAAAGGCAGTTGTTGATGCATTAGGAGAGTGGAATCTGTTTGATTTAGTAGTTTCCATAGTATTTGATACAACAGCATCCAACACAGGTCGCATTAACGGCGCATGTACAAATACAGAAAAAAATATTAGAAAAGAACCTCCTATACTTTGCCTGCAGACATAATGGGCTGGAATTGGTAGCCAAAGCTGCGTTTACAATACTGACTAAATCATAAAGAAACTCAGATGAGATGCTGTTTAAACGTTTTCAGGCACAATGGGACACAATTGATAAAGATGAATTTGAATCTGGTGCTGACCATGAAGATTTTGCCCTAATTCAAAATAATTCAAAATTTTAAATCTGACGTGATTTTGTGGGCAGAAAAGTCAATAGAAGAAATAAAAGATCTGAGAGATAACTTTAGTGAATTGCTGGAGCTTTCTCTAACTTTCCTTGGTGGAACACTACAAAGAGGATTTCATTTTAATCGTCCTAGAACAATGCATCATGCAAGGTGTGTGTAAGGGAATCGTCCCTCTCCCTCTCTCTCCCAGTTGAGACAAGGGACTTTGACCGCAAAAACATCCGGGCTCGTCACTGTGGGTCAAGCTCGTAACCACAGCACCTCGCCACTCGTCTTTATGAAGAGCTGAACGGTTTTAAACTGCAATATCTTCGCTACGAGAGTATATTCAATTTCACCTCCATTACGAAATTGGAGACGCGTTTCTCTCAAGCTCCAAAGCCAGCTGCAGCAGAGTTAAGACTAGCTGAGAAAAAGCGTTTAAGTAAGAACCCTCCTGCGGCCAGTACATAAGCCCTCACACACCTCCTACCCCTACCCCCAGTTGGGTGACGAGGTATAAATACCAATTACTTGGGAAAAACGAGGTAGAATACATGAGTCGCCAGGCTACGAAGTCCCCAGCAATATAGGCCAGGCTACCAAAACTGGAAAGGTAGAACACGTGAGTTGCGAGGTTACGAAGTCCCCGTCAATATAGGCTGGGCTACCAAGACTGGAACTAAGAAGAAGCTCATCTTCGAGCTAGTCCCTGCTTATCAAACCGAACCTTAAGTTAACTTATTCAAGCTCAACTTACTATCGTCAGGGAGACTCCTTCTATACGGGTGCATCCTAAAGGGCAGGGATAGTCCTCGCCCATGCGGAATTACGTAACCAAGAAGAAAAAGTTCCCGCTCAAGCCCGTTACTAGGTGGTCACACAAAACTCCAAGTTAACTTTGTTTAGGAACCAAGTTCAAATGATTCTCGTCAAAGAACCCCTTGCCCACCATCCTGGTGTAGCACAAAGTACCTTGATAGTCCTTTAACTTGAGGACTTCCGAAACGAAGAAGAAAAAGCTTCTTCTCAAGCCAGTTACCCGCTGGTCACACCGAACTCGAAGTTAACTTGGTTTAAGAACCAAGTTCAATTTACTCTTATCAGAGATACCACGCCTATACTGGTGCCTCCTAAAGTGCCATGATCGTTCTCGCCCTTGAAGAAACCCCTCTTGAATACCGTGCAGATCCACATCTGCTACAGTCACCAAAGCACCTGGTGACTGCTAAGTCATCCAGTCCACCTCCAAAAATTTGGTGGAAGCATGCGTCAAAGGACCCACCATATCCCTGTGGTGTCTGGGCTCATTGAGTTCAAGGTCTAATTCAAACCCGCCGCCAGAGCAACCAAGGTATTAAAACACCAGTAGAGACAATTAGCCTATTACTTTTATATTGAATTGATAAACGAGTTAGCCAATATTAGAGGGTCAAGTTAATTGAAGTCATTATTGTGTATTTTAAATTCATAGTATTTCTGTGGTTCATGTTTTTTTGTGTAGTAAATTGGTAAACTTAAAATATATGTTTATTTTGGGATAGTTCCTGTGCGTTTCTTTATATCCTTACGTGTTGAAGCGGTTCTTTCTTAAAAACAACAAAATTAGTACTCTTAGACAAAAGCATACTTCAAAAAAGAAGTATATCACAACAAAAAGGTATACTTCGACAAAAGTATTACTCGATCGGCCAAAATAAAAGTATTCTACGACAGTGTATGTCAAAGGAAATATACTAACTGAAAATATACATGTTCAGGGGGAACTTCAAGCCAACTCAAAAAGAGGAGCAGAGCTTGTTTAAGATATCTGTTGGATCGAGGCTACAATTCCATTGTTAGCTCCCCGAAATGACTTAGAGCTTCTAAAAGACTTGTATGATTACTCCAATTTTGAGGAAGAAATCTCAAATGCCACACTGGAGAAGTTTGCTCACACTTGTGGTATTTGTCAGAACTTGTTGCAATGAGCCTGTTCGATATTCTTGTTTCATTTACTACAAAGAGTTTGATAGTAAAAGCTATGAATGAGAGGTCTGCAATTGAAAAACATCCAAAAAGCAGAAATCAGACTTGAGACATTCAAGAATTAGGGATTGGGAGACTTCGCGACAAAAGCAACTATGTCATTCTTCAATAAACTGAATCTTCCAACTGGATATCTTTCTGAATCCTCAGACTTGTGGAACACAAGAGATGACTATAAAAGAGTAAAGAGCATAGTTCAAGAAATTAAAGCAACTAATGACAATGCAAAGCGGGGTGTGGCCCTTATCCAAGAGTACAAAAGATACCTAGCCAAAGATTAGGACCAACTACAATTCCTCCTCTAGGTATTTGCAGAACATCGTAAACTGTTTCCAGATAGCCGTAAATCTACACTGCTAGGACAACAGTAAATTAAATAAATCACTTCAAAACCTTTTTCTAAAGGGTAGAGATTGGGAAAAGAGGATGGTGTGGTACATGAGAGTTGAGTCCACATTACGTACCCTGGTAACACAGATAATATAACAGTTAATAGAATTTGAATTAATTTGTCAATAGGAAAAGATTTACTGTCGAATCTTGAAATTACTTTATTATCTATGCCTAAAACTCTCATAATAATTATTGAAACGTAAAATATATGATTATAGAGTTGTAAATAGTTTAAAAGCTATAATTGATAGATCATAATTAATTGATTAAAACAGAAAATATTAATTATTTGGTATAACTTTATGATTGATGTGCAACCTTTAAATATCACTTGATCCCCAAAAGATTTGGCAGCAATGATATTAATGAAAAAAGGAACAAACCTGAGGGTTGAGCGAAAATATAAATACAAGTCTAAATTTTCACCCTATATATAAGGACCACCCTAATATATATATATATATATATATATATATATATATATATATATATATATATATATATATATATATATATATATGTATATATATATATATATATATATATATATATATATATATATATATATATATATATATATATATATATATATATATAGAGAGAGAGAGAGAGAGAGAGAGAGAGAAGAAGGAGCAAATGCAAGTTCTGCGGGTGATAACAACTACCAATTTTGAAGACAGAAACAAAGGTGCAGAAACCTTGCATTGCAGACTATATTACAATATAGTACAGGAAAGAGAAATTTGACGGAATGAACAATGAGACAAGAAACAGGAGTTTTTTAGAGGTAAGAGAAAGGGACATTAGAAGAAGACTAGAATCATAGAGAGCAGAGGGCGGCACAATGAAGGCAATCCTTTACCGAGAAGACAGAGATAACGCCAGGGGAAAAAAGTTTGAAATTCCTGGCCAGGAATAATAAATAATAGCCACATACGACCTCTTAACCGACCACAAGCCTTATTTACTATTCCCAATATTGACCCCAAAGTCTATGGCAATTCTGGCCCTCAGCTTGTCTTTCGTGTTGACGCTGGACTTGTTGTCTCTCGTTCCACCCCGTCAAACACAAAAAAGTCCTGTCAGGTGTTTTGTGGTCAAAAAGGTTCTCTACTTGTCATGCCTAGGTGGTCTGGTTGGTGATATAGAGTGCATTTCTGGCATTATTACTAGTAAAATTAAGACCTCTAAAAAACTAACCATTCGATACAGGGATCCACACATAGCTAAATGCAAGGAACTGGCAATTCGTGTTCAGCCTAAGCCTCTCAACGAAGTGGGGTGGCAAGATTACATATTTACTGTAACTATACGGAAGAACATGATAGTCGTTAGTAATTTCCATCGCATGACTCTGGGTACGACTTAGAGTTCGAAGAAGAATCACAGTCTTTTTGGCTCTAACTAGTCTTTTAATTTATTGAGCAGCCTGTTGATTTCTTAAGGCACTTTTTTCTCCAACTGCTTGGAAAAATAATTTTTTCTCTTTTATCTTGTATGAAAAGTAGCAAATGCCATCGTGAAGCACCAGCCTGATGAGCTTTTCATCTACACCTGTCTCCCTTGCAATGACAAGTATTGGCATTCTGGTGACAATTTTAATGATCTCCTTATTTTCAGGGATGATTTCTAGGATTCTGTTGGGGTCAGATAATCAACCATCGGTTTTCCTCGACGTTGTCGTATCGTAGTGTAATCCTAAATCATCTCTCTGCTTTCTGACCTTTTTTACCATCCTTCTGCTGACATTGAGGAAGTCTGACATCTCCTTGTTTGTCCCGGCGCAGATTCCAAGGAAAACCCCATGAAACTTTTAAAAATGTGTGCGTTCAAAATTTTCCATATAGTCAATTATTCTACCAAAAAGAAGTAAAATGGCTATTGTTTTAGCAAGAAAAAGGGCGACAACAAAGGTTAAATAGCGTAAAATTTAAAAGTTCAAAATTGCAAACGAATACCGTTGGCCCTGTGTATATATATATATATATATATATATATATATATATATATATATATATATATATATATATATATATATATATATTATATATATATGAAGAAAAAGAATAACGTTCTAGTCAATGCGGTTAGGTAGAGGAATAATAAGAATTCCTTAATCCGCTAGAAACGTCCGCTGGGGTTTCTCAACACTTCAGTAGCGTTACATATACGAATAGGTAACCATCCAGCTTTCTAAAAAGAGAAATACCAAGAAGCCATTTGTTTAAGATAACGTTTAACTTTAACTGAAAATGTGAGTATCACATTAGGAGGATTGTGCATGAATACATCCACTAGTATTCAGAGAAGATGAAAAAAATGACTGCTTCTTCGCAGAATATTAAAGTTAAGCAGAAAGAACATGTTGAATACCTTCTGAATAAACTGAAGTTTTTCCACAATCCTGGTTTGCTTTGGTTCTTTTCAGGCAACATAAAATTCAGTCAAGCCATGGCGTAAACGCATAAAACTAATGCTAGTTTAGATCCCTTCCCCCGAAATGTACTAACAGTCATGAGGACCAAGTTCGTATAACCAATCACGGTGTTTCTGGGTCAATGGAGCTTTAAATCCATTAGGTATCCGCCTTACGGCCAGAAATTAGACAGGAAGACGGAAAACCAAGTCATAGCTGTCAGACAAATTTGTACACACTGAACCTTGGTAATAGTTTGATCTTTGGTATGGACAGTTAGGATACCTCAGTTCTCTGTGAATCAATTTTTGATGAAACATCCCCCGCCCTTATCTTTATTATATGGAAACATTAATGTTAGGTTTTCACTGTGCTGTGTTACACCTTAATTTTTTTTGAGATTCTTCGTTTTGGTGGTTAACCACTCTAATAGTTACTGACCTCTTTAACAACAATGAGACGTCGCAGAGGCCTCAAAGGTAAAGAAAGATCTTTCCTGTTCAAGGAAAGTGTCAAAGGCAACGCTATTCCCTTTATTGTGAAGAAGTTAGTCCCCCATGTATTCACGTTTAGATGATTGCCGAAGGACGTTTCTCTAAAGAAGAAGCAATCAGATAGTGTGACCACCAAGACTGTGACAACTAGAGATTTGAGGAATATTGGCCGCCAGTTACCCTAGAAACCTAAATAAAGAGGAAAAATCATTTTCCACCGCTGGCCCTTCCCATTTCCCGAAGCCTACCCAGTAGTTTATAATAGGAACGATGGCTTCTGTGCGAGCTCCGCTTGAATTGCCTCCTTTTACGCCCATTCACAAGATTTTGAACTTTCTATGGAATATGAATTAAATGAAGTTGTACATGATGTACGTTCTTTTCAATGATGAGAAAATGACGACCCTCAACTGAACTGACAGTTGGGCAAATAGTTAGCTCTATTAGCGCTACCAGCGTTTGTGACCTCAATAACAAGGAGAAGGAGTCGCGTTATGCGCAGGTATAATTGGACACAGCCTTTTTGTCCCAGTTACAGTGCCTGATGGGTTGAATTGACCGCAACCACCTACCTTCTTTGTCACGTCTAAGGTCTTTAGGTATAATGAATGAAAACGCTACATCCCAATCGGCCAGGCACATGCAAGCATTCCTTGGCTCTTACGGCATACGAGGTGACAAGTTGATAGTGGATTTGCCAGCCACTCCGGATCTCAACCCAAACGCACAATTTTGGGCCATCATTTAAAAAGATGTTTTTACCTATGAACGTCAATTTGCGTATAAAGAAGTCGTTTAGGCAACCAAAAAAGTTGCCACAGATGCAATCCAACCTGCTAATTTTAAGAAATTGACAGATTACATTGGTGTTAGGGATTTTGAAGTCATCCGAAGAAATGTTGCTCATGTGGCCAAATACTTTTCATAATTTCCATCAATCGTTTATTATAATTATGGTTTTCTGTTAAAAATTTATGTTGGCGTGGTATATCCGACTATCCAATACAATATAGTATTAAGGGGGAGAACTCAGGCTTAATTATCAAAGCGAACCATCTTAAGACTGAACAATACATTGATGCGCAGATTATAAAGGTCATCTTGAGACGTGGGGTCAATTCCTAAACTAATCAGGTCGAGTTCAAAGTTGTCAAGTTTAGTATAACGAGGCCAACACTGACGTTCAGGTTAATTGGAGATAAACATAAAAAAAAATATTAATTTTATTTACAAATTAATATTAATCAAAAAGATATAAAGGAAAATTAATGATTGGCTAATGATTTAGCGTTATCGGTGGGAAAATCTAAATTCAATTAATTAGTTTAGAGCTATCTGCTCAGAGGAAAAGGGGCTTACGGGTCGGAGAGCAACGGCGACTCCACATGAGACTAGGGGGAAAAGTAGGGGCTCGGCGAGACGATCTGGAAGGCACCTTCAAAGGAGGCATCCTCGTCAGTAGAATGCTGGGAAGGAAGGGTATGGCCGACCCCTTACTTCTGAGCAAGTGAAGGCGAAGTTATAACCTTAGCTGGTGCTTGAAGAGGGAGCTGGATTCCTTTGTGATTCTCGGGTTAGGTATGGCTACTGGCTACCTCAGAGTAACTTCAAAGATGCTAGGTGCTTCGGTGACTCAAAAGAGTAATTCGACGTAGCTGCATCAGAAGACCGTCTGGGTAGAGGCTTCCGTTTAACTGAGCATGACTTACGGGGGAGAGAGTGTGCAGACTTCGACTAGGTACAAGGCGACTTGGGACGAGTGATGTCTTCTGCGAGCGAGCCTCGTCTTTACTGCTCTTCCAAGGTGAATAAAAGGCTTAAATATGCACTGTCTCCTCTAGCGGGAGATGGGAAATAAACCCCATTTGGGAAATTCCCAGGGGACAGCTCGAGTCGCCAACAGTTCTTTTACCCCCCCCTCTCTCTCTCCGCGGGGAAAACTGCTGGAATTTCCGATCGCGTGCGGGATGTTCTTTACACTCGCTTGGATGGTACGATGTATGGGAGGGCGCATCTCAGGTTGCTTAGTCATGTGACTCTCGGACCCGTGCGGTTTGTCTACCCACGTGGGTTCCTGCAACGCGATAATGTTTCGAAGAAGGGGGAATAGGAGTATCCTTCTACATATGTAAAATAAACTTAATGTGAATTATTATTATTTATTTTTCTCAAAAATATGTCTAGATTGGCTACTTTCATTCAAATTTATTAACGTAATAACCACAAAGAATACAAATCTGAAAACAACTTCGCTGTTGTTATATTGTGGAGAGAAGAGATGAAAAGTTTCAAAATTCCCTCACAGAAAAGCGAGAAATACTAAATATTTTCCGATTAAATGACCCTGTTTCAGCTCTTAATTCATGTTTATTAGACAGTCTAAATATAAGAGTCCCATTCCCCAAAATTTTAAATAACGTTAAGTATAAAGCTTGGTTTAATGATGACTGTAAGCGAGCTTTGAGGCAAAAACTAGCAGTTTATCATCGTTGGAAATGAAACAGTTGTCAATTGACATGGGGCAACTATGTTACTCTGAAAGCTGAGGCTCAGAGAATTTATAATGCAGCTGAAATTGCTTATAATTCTCACTTGCAGGAGGTTCTTGCTGGTGCCACTCAGCCATATAAATGGTGGTCCCCTCTAAAAGCTTTCTTGTTTGGTGTGGAGTCTAGTTTGCCCCCTTATTGTTAGTAAATAGTTTAAGTGTCCTTTTATCTATTAAGAAAAGCTAATTTGCTCTCGGATATTTTTAATCATAAAAAGTGTAACCAAGAATTATCCCTTCCCTTGAATAGTTTTCCATTGCCAAAGCTTGTCTATGTTGCGTTTAGTTCCAATGAACTGAAAAGATTTCTTTGGGATCTTCACACATATGGTGATACTGACCCAGATGGATTTTTCCCTCTATTCTTTAAGAAGTGTGCTACAGTTATAGCCCCTATATTTACCGTAATATTTAGATTGATCCTGAAGTCTGGTAGTTTTCGACCTTCTGGATGTAAGACCAACATCACTCCAATTCCTAAGGAAGCTTCAGCTTCATTTGCTCCTTCTGAGTACGGCCTCATATCTATTAGACCTATTCTATCCAAGATCTTTGTGAATGTTTTGGCTGAGCGGGTATGCAAATACTGTGAAAACTTTAATTTATTCCCTGATTTTCAATTTGGATTCCGTAAGGGTTTGGAAACTTGTGATGCACTGTTTACTCTGTCTCATGTTTTGCAGTCTTTTCTGGACGGTAGGTCTCCAATAATTTCGGCTTTTGATGTTGAAAAAAATAAGGTTAAGATCTATAAGGTGAAACTTATTGGTATTGGTGGAAATCTTCTTAAAAAATTTATGGACTTCTTAAATAACACTAGGTAAATAATTTTCGCCAAATAAATTCTCCTATATTTTGAGTGTTTTAATACTACTTTGCGCTGATTCGAAATATGAACTTAACTTTTGTCTACCTTTGACCGATTGAAACATATAACTGTTGTGGTGCAACCACTATATTTTATGGGGGCATAACTTAATCACCTACTGTAACACGAACCGTTGAAGGACTTCGCAATGGATTAACGACGACTAGGAGGTCACACTTGAGGCGCTGGGTTTCAAATCCTTAATAATCAGAAAGGTGCATAATTGGTTGGAGAGATTTAATTGAATAGGCCGAGAATATCGTTCAAGGTTAGTTAAAGATGAAACAACAAAATATAATTTCATTTACACACATCAAAATAAGAATAATAATAGGCAAAAGGGAATTATTTGAATTAAAATAGTCTCTTGATAATTATTAGGAGAATGGATTCTCAAATCGAACTAACTAATTGATTAGCGTTAATAGGCTCATATAAAAGGGGGAACTTGACAATACTAATAATGGAGGAGGTTTCAGTCTTAGGGGTCGATAACTTCGAGAAATGTCCTTCTTGCGATGAGGTGAGTAGGGAAAGATCCAATGAGGCAAGTGGGGCACGGTCCAAATGAAGCATGAGGGGCGCAATCCAAACCAAACTTCCGATGAAGAAAACTAAACTTCAAAGATGACTTTCGACGGGGAATGTGTGAATTCTTCTAATTCCACTGGAAGAGGAATTTTCTTTTCTTCAAAGGTAATTGATGGAGATTTTATTCATGTTCGATAAAACGAAGAGAGACTGTTGTGCAAATTCAAAGGCTTGCCGTTCACAGAAGCTACTAATTGACTAGGGTTGAATCACGAATAAGAAAGTCTTGCTGTCTGACAAACACTCACTGGACAAATTTAGACTTTAGACGATGAGGATGGCTTTGAGGTGCGGGCTAGAAAGGAGTCACAAGCTCTAGAGCTGTTAATCCGGCGGCGCAGTCGATGCATCATTTAGCAGCGAGTTGCGAGACAGAGCGGCTTTTTCTCGCCTAGGCACCGGAAATGGGGGCAGGCTTAGGATGTGTTCGCAGGATAGTAAAGTTTTTTCCCAATGCACTCAGGAGTCGAAAATTCGTGGATGTTTCAGCAGCAAATGATGTCGTTCACGGCGGGATACAAAGGCACTTGGTCTCCAATAAATTTAGTAGGGGAGGGGTAGGGGTCAGAGCTTGTTCTTTTACATTAATAAATCATGCTAATATAAAGAAATGTATGGAGTACGTGTAAAGCACACTTACATTTGTCACAAATTTATTTATTCTCTTTTTCAGGTTATATGATAAATATTGACTTTCCCCATTATGACTACAAGAGGATGCCGAAATTCACCAGATTCATTCTGTTTTGTGTATGTTTTCTATGTTGGACCTAAGCATGTATCACATAAAATTGTGAAAGGTACAAAGTAATGGATTGCTTACATATAGACTGTAATTTGGAATAAATATGGGTGACCAAGAAAAACAATGGTCCCCTCCTGTGATATGTGAAAATTGTCGATCAAATATAGATGCATGGCGAGAGGTGCAAGAAAAGAAATGCCATTGGCTGTGACGAGTGTTTGGGCAGAGCAAAAAAATCATCACTATGATTGCTATTTTTGCATTATTGACATACCAAAGTACAGAAAATTTAAGGGAAGAAAATCCCTTCCATATCCCAACATTTCTTCCTCTATTGCATCTGTGCCACATGAAGATACCTTATTGGTTCCACACCCGCCTATCAAATTGTAAGCCATATTCTTTGTAACAGAATCAATACTGATATATTAAAAACAGCTAGCTAAGGTTTCTTGTAATGCGATTACACATGCAATCCATATTTATGCTCCAGCTACTCGTATTAAATGAATTTTTTTTATATATATTTTTTCAGGTAGAGGGTATGATGGAGGTCTTATTAGGAAAGAAGGAAGGTTGTGGCAATGAAGAAATGGATGAAACGTTTGAGCCAAGAATGAGTACATGCCCACACTTTCCAGATAAAAGTGATCTAGATGATCTCATCAGGAACTTGGGTCTCACTATGTAAGAAGCGGAGCTTTTGGCATCCAGAGTTGATGAATGGAATCGGTTGGCAGAGAACTGCAGATCAACAGTATACAGGAAGAGCCATAAGGAATTCGAAGTATATTTTGATATAAATTAGGATCTCTGCTTCTGCTTGTTTAGAGTTATTGGAATTGATCACAACCCTAAAGAATGGCGAGGTTTCATAGATACTTCTACAAAAAGCCTTGAATCTGTTCTACTACATAATGGCAATCAGTATCGAATCCTGCATATAGCATACTCGGTACAATAAATGCAGAATATCACAATGTAAAAAAGCTTCTCGAGAAGGTAAACAATATATACTAAGTTTAAATGGGATGTTTGTGGCGATTTTAAAATGCTTGCCTTCTTACTCGGATTGCAGGATGGGTTCACCACGTATTCATGTATTATTTGCCTCTGGGACAGTAGGGCTGATCAGCAACATTAGAAAATGGTAAGTGGTCCCCTTGAGATGACTTGGCATTGGCAGGCTCTTGTAGAACCTACCAAAGATTTCTACCTTCACTTCATATAAAGCTTGATTTGGTCAAACAGTTTGTAAAAGCATTAGATCATGTTAGAGAAACATTTCCAGAGATTCGTCTACTCTTTCCAAAGCTATCAGAGTCCAAAAATAACGTGGGTATAATTATTGGACCGCAAGTACGGATAATGTTTAAGTCAGGACAACTTGAGAATACAATGAGTGATGTCGAATGTGAGGCGTGGTGTGCATTTCAAAATATCGTTAATGGATTCTTTTCTAAAAATAAAGACGCAAACTTCAAGCAGCTGGTAGCAAAATTTTTAGAAAGTTATAAGTATTTAGGATGTAGAATGTCACTAAAAGTGCACTTTGTGCATTCAGATTTTGAGTTTTTCGTTAAAATTTGGGAGCAGTGAGTGAGGAGCATTGTAAGCGGTTCCATCAGGACATTGTTGTAATGGAGAAAAGATACCAAGGAAGATGGGCCACTGTTATGATGAGGGAATATATATGATCACCGGTGGGTAAAGATCAAGGTGCTCACAGCAAGAAATCACGTTCTTCAGTGCGACTTTAGTAGGTTATCTTGAATAATCACTTTTTCCCATTAGTTTAAAATGGATATTATCAGCTATTATCCATGTACAATGTAAATATGCTAAATAAAGTGAACTGTCGCAGTTATTTAAGGTTAGTTTATATACAAAATTCTAATTATCTCCCAAAATATCGATGCTATGCAATTTCCAATGGTATTTTGGAAATCAGGAGGTAAAACCACCTTAGAGATAATAAATCATTTAAAGAAACAAAACTACTGCTATCCAGTGTAATAGATTAAATTTGGAATTTTTGATGGTATCTCTCTTGCTTCAGTGCCTGTGTTTCTAGTGTTCTACAGGGTAGTGTCCTTGGTGCTTTTTTATTTTTTTATTTTTACTTCCGATATTGGCAATCATATTGAAAAAAACCTTGTATTTTATGCCAATGATAGTACGTTTTACCCCACTGTTTACTCTCCTAGTAAAAGAGGAAGAGTTACTGACTCTTTTAACGGAGGTTTGGCTAGGATCACTTATTTGTGTAAACTTTGGGGCATGAAACTTAATTTTAGTAAAATGTATTATATTATTATCAGCAGATCCCGTATATTGAATCCACCAGATCAATGTTTGCATATTTCTGGTGAAAATGTTGATGAAGTTTCTAATTTGCGTTTGTTGGGGTTACTTTTTAAATCTATGTTGACTTTTGAGAAGTTCATCCGTTTTTTATCTTCCTAAATTGTATAGAAGACGGGCTTACTTCGAAAATGCCTCCTAACTTTTGGTCTTGACACTATAGGAATAAAATATTTTTTTTATTTCATCTTGCCTCATTTTGAGTACTGTGCTCCTGTTCGGATGTCTGAGGACAACTCTTATTTGAAATTCCTGGATAGAGCTAATAATTCTATTTAGTTGATCTCTCCTGAGCTTTCCCTTGATTTGTACCATCGGTGGCAATTTGGCACACTTAATGTACTATATTTAAAGTTTTTGATAACAATTAGGATTCGTTACATAGTGTCTTGCCTGGACCTTTCAACGCTGATTTTGATATAAATCCTATGAATGCTTGCATTGGGCAATTTTATCCATGTTTTGTTCCGGCATTGTTCAAAATTTTGAAGCAATTACCCACTGATATTCTCTCTTCTCCTAACATCTCTACATTTAAGTCTCGATTAAATGTTTATTTATAACAGTAACTCCTTTTTCAGTATTTGGGATTACTAGAGGCTTGTTTCCTTTTGTTGCTTCTGCCTTTGTCCATTACCCCTGGTATTTTGTTCGCATTCAATTCTGTTTTATCTGAACCCTGGGGGAAGGCTTTGGCAACTTGATAAAAATAATAATAAGATTAATACAAGCTATTAGCGTAATTCAAGTTGTATTACATCTCTCTGAATCTCTGGCCTCTCAACACCCTAGATGGCAACTACTTGGAATATAATGTGTTGACGTGGTTGAGCAATATGTCCACATGCACTACCATAACCAAGTTTAGTACCTGGTTAGCCTAAATTTTTATCTAGTTAAATAAGGCGAGACTTCAGTAGGCCTGCAACAAGGGCTGACACTGCCTGTAGGCCGTGCCGTGGTTGAGTTGAATACGACTGCATTTTCATTGAATAAACTTAATAGTACAATCATTTCCCTCTTTAACTTTTAGATTTATGAAATATATCTGTATAAAAGAACTCTGTTTTATTTTATTTATATATACATGTATATATATATATATATGAAAAATCTCGCAATGTTCACGTGAGTCAAAGTTATGCAGATACATCAACAAAGGAAAAGTGAAAAACGAATCGGAGCACTTTCGTCTGGATTCTTAAAGACCTTTTCAAGGAATGAACAGGAGACTGGACATACATTGCCTTGAATAGTGGAAGATGGGATTAGACTACCCACCTCTGAATCTTAATTAAGGGGAACAAAATCCTGAAACAACTTTATATGAAATTTTATGTATGTAGTGATGATGGGGTCTAGCAAGAACAAACCAGGGCTAAGGTTGAAATTTGGAAACGCGTTAATGGAGATACATTCTAATCTATTTCTAGAAATATAATTACTGCATTTTATGACTGGTTTGGCACTGTTTCAGTTAATGCTATTATTAAGATTGTACATACTCGTATGTAGAAAAAGCGCAGATTGTTAACTGTGATTACGTACATTGGCTTGATGTTGCTTAACCTGGACATCTACTTCTTCTCCAATTTGTTTCATAATAACATTTTTGTCAGTTGTTGCATCCTATTGAATAAATAATGCTAGGTAGGGTAAGGGTGGAATTTTTGACAAGGATGCTATAAATTGAGGTCTCGTACATAAAAAATAACATTTCTGTTCAGAGGCCTAAGTAAATGATGTAATTGAATGAAAATATGGTTATAGGCTAAAACTTAAAAATGTTTGGCGTGAAACTTAGGGATATTAACATTAGTTTGATAATGGGAACGCTTGGCGGGCTTATAATAATTATCTAGAAAGTATCAAGGGTAGCGCAAATCTAGCCCCGTTTTATATATTCTATCGACTTCTTTGTCTAGGTATTCTGGTGAGACAATTCTAAGGGCACGCAAAAACATAGAGGAGAAAACACTTTGTTTGATGTTATTATGTTGGTTAGAATAAAAAATGTATATAAGAAACTATGGATGTGTGTTTTCTATATATTTCATATTTGGAACAATGATTTGTCCGATGAATTACAATATCTAGGAAATGGAGTGTGCGATCTTTTTCAACTTCTAAAGTAAATTTAATCGAGGGCACTAAGGTGTTAATTTTAATAAGAAATGTATTAATATTTAAACTATTAGGCCAAAGGCAAAGAATGTCATGAACATATCCTATCCAAGCTATAGGGGTTTCATTAATTTAGGGAAGTATCCTTGATTTGAATAATTCCATGTATATGTTTGCAAGTACAACGGACAAACAATTCCCCATTGCTATTCCAAACGTTTGGCGATGAAATTTTCCATTAACGCGTTCCCAAATTTCAACCTTAGATCTGGTTTGTTCTTGCTAGACTCCATTATCACTACATACATAAAATCTTAAATATACTTGTTTCAGGATTTTGTACCCCTTAATTAAGGTTCAGAAGTGGGTAGTCTAATCCACCCCTTTCACTATTTAAGGCAATGTATGCACAGCCTCCTGTTCATTCCTTGAAAAGGTCTTTAAGAATAAAGACTTAAGCGCTCGGAATCGTTTTTCCCTTTTCCTTTGTGGGTGTATCTGCATATATATATATATATATATATATATATATATATATATTGGCTGGCAGGAAAAAGTGAAGGATATTAGTATAACTCCTTTATTTCCTACTTGACATAATTCATATAAATATTTTTGCGTATATTTGATCAATTGTTAATACTTGATGTGTCCTTTTGATTTTGTAACCACATTTATGCATTTTTGCATACTAGAAACTAAGTTCGCACAGGTGGTTGGCTCAATTTTCAGCGCCATCTCTTTTTTTTTAGCTGTTAATTCACTTTCTGAGGAACATTTGTGCACCCTCACTCTTGTGCCTAACTATGACCACATATGTTGAATGGGGTTGAGTTCTGGAGATTGAAGGGCCCACTCCTTTCTTTTCAAACAAACATTTTAAGTCCCAATGTGTACGACAGATTGTTGGATGATTACAACATCTGATATGCCATCCTAGAAATTTTATATATGAAAGGTTGATAAACCTGGTCTAAAATGATGGTGTAAGTATTTCGATTCATTCTGTCTTCACAAGTGAACAACAATCATGGACCTGAGGACGAAATGCAAACCCCCCAAATTACACTGCCAGGTACAAATTTTACTGTTCATACAACACATGCCAGATCATAGGCATAGGCAGCTCTTCGGCGAACATAAACAGATCCAGGTGTTACAAAGTTCTGAAGAGAAATAAAAATTTTTGGTATCCAATAAAATGTTTGCTATCCAATAAAGATGTAAACAATCGTAATAAATTGATGGAAACTAATTTATAGAACATATATCAAAGTTGAATTTATCTGACCGAACAACTTTAGCCCAATCATCAGCAGTCCAATCTTGATGCCATTTATCCCAAGACTATCGATTCTTACGTGTCGATCTATGCTGGTGTAGACCCTCTAGGTGTAAGGGCGCGTACACTTGCACTGGCAGATAGATGACACGAGGCCATCTGCGTTAGGATTAGAGCAACTTAAAGAGTTAAAGGCTGCCTCCTTGATTGAATGTGTTTACAATTAGCCGGGATTTTTCTACTGGTTTGCCAAGTTGCTGTTCAAGGATATACAAGGATATATCAAAAATATAATTTGAATATAAATAATTAAAGGGGCAATATATATAAAAAGGAGGAACAAATTATCTTTATAAGGATAGTTAATTAGATCGAGACAATTTGCAATGAGACACAGCTACTTGGGGAGTGCAAAATTATTGTTAATCCCCAAAATAGAAATTATTTAAGTTTGAGCGAGGAGTCAATTAAAGGGGGATTCTACTGACTCCCTGAGATAAATGACTGGGGGTGGAATCATGGCAGTACAAAGCAAAAATTGCTTTACCTTTAACCTTAGAGTTGTTCGGAGGGAAAAGACCAAAGGCACGGGTCTTCGAGGAGACACTTCTGCAGGTGTTGACGATGAAGATTCGTACATAATGCCTGAGAATACTTCTTGCAGAAGTTCGAGATTTTCTCGGTTCCAGAGAGATGTGATCTCAAACACGAGAGACAGTTCTGTGGTACGGCAGAGAGCCACGCTGAACTTTGTCTCCGAGTTAGATGTATCCTACCAAAGATTAGTCTCCATCTGTGTAAAAAATATATGTTTGGCCAAAGTCTAATGCAATTAAACCTACGGTGAATTTCTTCTATGATTTCTCTTGGGGAAATAAATCACTTCGTTACTTGTGATAAGAATTTGTGTGCAATAGCTAAGTTGGGTGATATTAACACATTGACTGCCACGCATGATTTCACAAAAGTGACTTACTGGGCCACAAAATTTCTTTTTTTTTAACAGGAAAGTGAAGCAAATTACCAACAAGAGCTGCTGACCAGAATTTGCATGCTCTCACTTATTCTGATTTATGAGCTTACTACATTAAAACTTTCTTTAAGTCCTGGACTAACCTTGGAAGGACTTTGGCAATAATATATTTCTAAAGGGAATGCAAATCAACATAAGGGTTTCAAATTTCATTAGAATCGACCGATTAGTTACAATGTTATTAAAAAAAAGAAGCAAAACGGGTACCAACCGACCGACATAGTGAGATGCAGAGTTGCTCGCGAGTAGACTCGCACTTATTTTAAGCCAAATTTAGTAATTTATTTTTATTAGATCCTCCTCAAAATGGCGAATTTTTGTTTTTCTTTTAGGCAATGTCAACATTATTTGTTGACGGTCTATTTGACACATATATGTGTATATATGTGTATTATAATATATTCATCTAGTTTTTGAAGTTTTGTTGAATTGATATATATATATATATATATATATATATATATATATATATATATATATATATATATATATATATATATATATATATATATATATATATATATATATATATATATATATATATATATATATATATGAATCCATTAAACCACATTTAAAGAGAAAATGGAATAATTTTTCCTTGCAGTAATATTTGTATTACCTTTTTTCGAAAAAGTCCGTGCAGGGAAGCGATTCAAACCATGCAGACTGAGGCAGCGAGCACCGCTTTGATAAGAAGGTGCTCGCTGCCTCCGTGGGCCTGGCTCGAATCGCTTTCCTGCACGGATTTTTTCGTAAAAAGGTAATAAAATTATTACTGCAAGGAAAAATTATTTCGTTTTCTCTTTTAATGTGGTTTAATGGATTCATTTTCATCATTCTCTTGCGCTACCTTGATATATATATATATATATATATATATATATATATATATATCCTGTTTTCTTGTACTTACATGCTTAGAAGCATTTTAAGGTAATAAAATCATGTTTTTGATTTAGTTAAAATTTGGAGGCCATGTTAATATTAGTTGTTGACAAATTTATAAATGCTACTAAGGTTTTTTTTCCGAAAGATTTCAGAATAACTAAAAATTAATTATCTGCTTATCAATTTCATAATATTATTTACCTTATACAATATCCATATAGCCCTTTAGTATAGCATCAAAAAGAATTCGTTTTAATAAATTTATTCAAGAAGCATTTGATGATTCTTCCCTTTTCCATTTATATGAGGCTTGGGCTTTCTTCTAAGATTCCCTCAACCAAATAATTTGAAACCAGAGGATGTATTTCAAATGATTATTAATGATGAGGTCTAGAATTTACTTGTTGATGAACAAACCGTTATGCTAAGCCAGTGACTGATGAAAGAATAAGAAGAGCAACATTGACACCTGCATCAAGACATTCAAAATGGTCCCCAACAAAGAGTAGAATAAATGAAAACGTTCATAGGAATTTCGATGTAGATGGACCATGACAAAAAAGGAAGTATTGCATCCTACTGGAGATATTCCCCTCTATATAGTAATCGAATTTCATCAAAAATTAGTTGCAATCACTTCCAGCTTTTGCCTAACTGTGTACATTTTTCAAATAATATAGAAATTGGGCAAAAATATAGGTTAAGAAAAATTTAACCTTAATAGACTTCCAAATCCGAAAAAACGTCATTCTACACTGCACGATTGGATGTTGTAATTAATATTAGAGGTTTAGGATAAAGTTTTGTTAATACATTCAGACTAAAGCATATAAATATGGGCTAAAACTTTTCGAGATCTGCTCACTGAAAGGGTTCAGGTACAACCTCTCAGTCCATTCAGGAAAATCAGCACCATGCGAAAGGGAGGTTGGAGTTTCTACAAGAGGTGCACAGATCTGATGGGGGGAATTTTTGATCAAGGAAGGACACTGTATGTGGATATTTATTATACTAGCTACGAATTAGCAGCTACTTCTTACATAGAAAAATACATGTAATAGGAACTGTGAAAACAGCAAAAAGGATTTTCACAAGTGAAGTGATGAACAGAAAAATTTTAAGAGCGGAAGTAATTGCGAGAGAGGAAGAACATGAAATTGTTATAAGGAAGTGAAAAGGTTCGAATATTGTCAACAAAGCACAAGCCTATTCTAGTTGAAGAAATAAGCAGTGGAACATCAAGACATGAAGATGATAATGAAGCAGTTCCTTTTACGCCAGACCCATCAACAGCAGGTACTTCAACAACTAGACAGAAAGAAAGACTTCTCAAACCGGAAACAGCTATTACCTACAATTAAGGTAAGGATTGACCTATCAGACCAGATGGCCTTATACTCTACGAACCCTTGGAAGGTAATGAAATGGTAGCGCAAACTTGGCATTGAGGTGCTTTTAGGAATAAGCTAAGTAAATGTTCATGTAGTCTAGCAAAAGCTGAAAGGAAGAAAAATTCGAATAAGAAAATTTAGAAAGATTATTGCAGTTAACTTTTAGGAATTCCTAAGACTCCTTCATATGGTACGGTTGAAGTTAGGCAAAGCCACATTCTTGAAACTCTAATGAACCCAAATAAACGAGGGATATCGCACCTGCCAAACGTGCAATCAGGAAAAAGCAAATCAGAATGTAAGCAGCAGCAAGTAAAGCAAACAATAGGTCAAAATATTACTGTCCTTTCTGCCCTAGCAATTCTGTTCGTGGATGAACTACTTCACAAAAAGTCTCATAAAACAATAATTGTTATGGAATTATTAGGTAATTTTGTCATTGAAATTTATTTTTGGCATTGTAATTCTCACAAAATTTTACATAATAATTGTATGTTTATTAATGAAATTTCATCTTTTTTATTGTATTTTAAAAAAATATATCCTTATTCTTTTTGAGTTAGTAGAAAAAAAGGTGTTTACTTTTGTAATTTCATGAAATAAACATTAGTAAATAACTACTGAAATAATTACTGAATGTTGACAATTATTGTTGACGAGCCTTTCTTTCTATTTAAGCTGTCTACAATAATTGTTGACGTGGAGTTTTCGGAAAACTGGCTCTTAGATAGGAGAAAACCTGGCTGTTAAATAGGATTAAAGAGCGCATCCTTCATTTGCAATTTATACCGTGACCTTAACCTCTTTACCTATTTCTGTTATACCATCATATTTTGGGTTAGGTTCGGTTAATCCATCGGGGACAAAATCTCCCCTTATAATTAATTAAAGGTTGAAAGGAAAATATGGAATTCCAAATATCATGAAAACTTTGGTCAACAAAATTATTTGGAATTCGTTTGCACCATGATATCCGCGTATGTATGATTCGAGCAAAGCACGTCGAGTACCCTCTTGTTTGTTTTGCCTTTTGGAGCTAGCAAATATCTTAAAAGACTGTAGCATCTTTAGCAATGACTTATAACTTTTACATTCATCGCCTAAGGCTATGGTAAGCTTTCCTATCCAATGAAACAAATATCTCGTTTTTTGTGTTAAGGCCACTTTCTATCAACTCCACAAAATGCAGTGTCAAAAAAATATCAAAACTTTCTTTCACTCGAAAAAAGAAAGAGCTATGTTTCGTTGCAGAAGGATGGTAATGTCTCGTGAAGTAGCGTGCTATTCAGGTCCATAACTTCTAATTCTGAAAGTTGTAAATTATCCCAAAATTTCCATGCTGAAAACATTTTTTCCGAACCTTCCGGCCTTGATTCAACCTCTGTTTTGCTCTCTGAATAAAAAGAATCGAGTATATTTAAAATTAAATTTCTCTATAGATGTTACCTATGATGATAAATAACCTTTAATGATACAAATATTAGCTTCCCCATTTATTACAAACATTTTCATAATATATTATATACAAAACATTTACTTATGAGCGTAGGGATTATGTCTTGGAGCCAAATGGTCCGGGTGGCACAAAATCTGCAGAGAAGAGGAGTTGAGGGCAGTGGAGGAATGACGTCTGGGACGCAGGAATGATTGCGTTGAAGTCGGAAAAAAGCAGAATCAGGAGGTAAACCACAATGTGATTTAAATGATCATCTATCTTTTATATAAATATTCTCACTTTTCTACAAACGAATAACAAGGACAAAGTTACATAAAGATAATATTTTTATCGCAAATATATAGCATAAGATTTAAATATTTAATAATATTTCACTAAATCTACTTTTCTATTTAAGATGGGCAAAAAAACTCCCAATGATTTCAATTTTTACATACTGTTAAGTAACAATTCTATGGCAAACAAACTCCAATATCTCTTATGCCAAGGTGTTATATTACAGTATCTTAAAATTTCACCAACTTTCATAAAGAATTTTGTATTAAATTTTTATTTGCAATAATCATAGTGACACAACAAGTAAAATTTTAAAAATTTATTCTGCTCTGAGAAATCATGATCGTTATGTCCGCCGCTTGGTTTGCAAACAAGTTGAATCATTTGTTCTACAACATGATGGACTTTCTCAAAAAAAAATAGGCGATTATTCTTTCATTTACTTCTTTTTGCAATTTTCCTCAAGCTTAATGGTCCATCTCTTTGAAAGTGTTGCAATAGTCCATCAAACTAACATTTAATAATGAATGGGGTAGTCCTTTTTATAAATAAAGTGATGGCAATCATTTAAAGAGAAGTAAAGGTCTGTATAACCGCAAATGTGAAATGTTGCACCGGCTTATTGCAGTATGAAATACGATTAGGGCATTTATTTTAACACACTCTATGGCTCATAGAATTATCCCAATTATACGTCATTAAAGGTTATAGATTTTTACGTTAATAGAAATATAGATTGAGTGAGAAAAGAGGAGGTTTATCTTTTGAAAGTTAATTTAATTTTAAGTTCTTATATTTAAATTCAAGGTCGTTTTTTGCCACACCTAATATATATATATATATATATATATATATATATATATATATATATATATATATATATATATATATATATATATATATATATATATATATATATATATATATTATATATATATATTAATAACATTGAATTATTTACAAACATTTTCCTCTTACAATATACATACAAACACTCAAATATATATATATATATATATATATATATATATATATATATATATATATATATATATATATACACTGAATTTATCTCCTATAATATCATATAAATTAAAATTAAGATTATGTAGGAAAGTTTTTCTGAAACCATAAATTTGTAAATTTCTGAAAATATCTTCAACGATTTTTCGTATGAAACTTTGTAACAACTTTTAAAACTTCAAATCCCATGTCTCAAGAGGAGAGTTTTTCTTACCCGGGGTGGATATCCTTTCTTCGAACAGAAAATGCATTCCACACTGTTCGTTCTGCTCTAGTAGTTTTATAACCTCACGTTTGGTATAAGTGGTCGATATGGGCGAAAAGTTTAGTAGGAAGATTGATGTTGAGCAGCAAATTTGTAATAGAAATTTACTCAATCGACTTATTACAATTTGTATTACACGTTGAATTTCACCTTTCTTTAATAAAAATGAAGTAACCAATAATTAGATATAATATGAAATTTTAATTTAATGAACATTTTCACTCCTAATATTAATATACTTAATAATAATCTTATTTTAACTATTTATTACGAACATTTTGACATTATATAACAAACATGTAGATGATACGAGAGAAGTTTAACCAAATAAGACGTATTGAGAGATATAAAAATATCGATTGATTGAAAAAGCAAATCAATTTATGTACACAACTAAACTATCATGAATTAAGATTCAATGTTATCTGAGTAGTACAAATAATTTTCTCACAACATATTTTCTTATTTTTCGTCGTAGACACATAGATATGAAACTTCGGTCAATTATATTCTTTAAATAAAATCTAACGACTTTGCTCACAAATGAAATTTTCAAATTTTACTATAAATACTATGGAATTAAAGGAGATAATATATTTTTGTATCAAGTGATTTAAATTTCTGTATATTTCCTAAAACATAAAAAACAACAGTACTGCTATATGATAAGGCATTGGCGCCTTTTGTCAAGCATAAGCTACCACAGCATTGAGAGCAAAGTACACATCGACGATAGTAAACCTAAGTAAAAGAAATTAGAAAGATCATGGAGAAGTAAACCGTCCTATTATTCATATTTCATATGAGGAAAAACCAATTTAAAATTTCTAATGAAGAAATTTTTTAAAATGAGTAGGTGGAAAGTCCTTTAACCATCTGAAGTATCTGGAATGTGAGAAAGGGCCTTAATGATTTAGTCTTTAAGAAACACATATCTAAATATTCTAAATTTGTATTAAGAAATAAATATATTTTAAATACTAAAAGCAACCTTCGGTAAAGGGAACGTAAACAAAACTTAATAGCAGCAACGATCTCTATACTCCTAGAAAGGGAAACACATCTATTATGCCTGAGTCAACCTAATACTGCTATCGCAAAAGTGAACCGATATCATATGATTAAATCAAATTGAAACGAAAGACCTTGAAGGAATGCCAAAATCTTGGTAAACTGTGATAAACTCTTATCAAAGCAGCTAAAAGCTAAAGTGTTGGTAGCTTTTCAACTCATTTCTAAATTGGTATTGAAATCAAATCAAATCTAGTAAGATTATAGTTATATATAAATTTAGAATGACTAGTATATTTAATTAATTTCATAGATCTTTAGGGAGATTTATAAAAATACATGATTTTCCATTTTTAAACGGAAACATAGAAACGAGAGTTGAAGTCAAGACTATGGTTTATTCAATTGATTTATTGTATGCGAAAAACACCACCATATTTATACTTCCGAAGAGGAAGAGTCAAACAAGAAATTGAACTTGTTTTTTACCCTATTACGTTAGACATTATTGAGTCAAGGTTTTTCCTCATAATCTATCACTTTCCTTAAATTGTTTGACAAAATTTCTTTACGGAAAAGAACTTTAGGTAAATAGCTATTTTTACCATAAATCTTAGCTTTCATCAAAACTTTATAAGGTCACAGTTTAAAACTCGCATATCTAACATAGAATAAGAAAGAAGAACGAAAAAAACTCATCACACCTTTTATCTTTTTTAACGTTAGGGCATTTATCCATCATTAAGAAATAAAATTCCAAGAAAATCACCATTTAACGAATAGGCTAAAACCAAAAACTAGTTTTGATATGGGAATTTTTTTTTTCTGTTTCATCTGGGAATAAAAAATGAATGATAAGTTTTGTTTTAGAATTTTATCAACTTAATTAGTTATTGGTTTTAGTGTGTTACATTTGTGTTTTTGAATCTAATTGTTTATGATCATTATAATTTTCGCTATTTTGTCAGTTAAAATATGAATTATTTTTCATAATTAATTAAATGGCAATTTGAAAAGTTACTGTTTCTTTTGAATTTCCATAATGCATATGTATTAGATTTAATTATTCTAATAAGGGATAATAATTTTTTGTAATTTAGGTTCTGATGAAGGATGAAAGCCCGGAATGTTGAAAGATTAAATTATTTGATCTGCCGCCTCTGTATATTCGTATTTAATAAATATTATATATATATATATATATATATATATATATATATATATATATATATATATATATATATATATATATAAGAAATGCATTTTTCTTTCTTCATTTAATTTCAACCAAAGTTTTGACGGCCAGCCTCATCTTCTGGGCACCGGAATTATATTTAGTATAAATAAAAAGTAATACAAAGTAACTCTAATTGACATTGGATAGGTAACATAAGGGAAATGGTCTTACATGTCACTTCTTTGTATAAATCATGATACCACAACAATAATTGATGGAATTGCATTGGTAATAGCAAAATTACACAAATTGACATGGAAGTGGCAAAGTAAGCGAAACATTAATTTAACTAACATGGAGGTGGTAAAGTAAGGGAACCATCTAACGTGCAATACGTAATGGGAAAGACGAAGTTTGGTCGTTAAGTGTTAGTTTACTATCTAAAATATATATGGATTCAAGGATTCGTAAATCAGAGAGGGTATTAACTGTAGAGACTATAGAAAAGTCTCCGAGCTTTACCTGAAAATTAGAAGAATTGGCCTGGACTCGGATGATAGAATAGTCAGGTTTGGCTAGGGGCATACCCGTACGGCAGGACCTCCCGGCGTGCTGTTCAACTCTTGAATGGAAAGTTCGGCTGGTAGAGCCAATATAGGTCGCATCATACGATGGAAACAAGTAATTACATTTGGGAGATCAACAACACACATCAGGAAGGCGATCTTTATAACGAAAGAGCGAGCCTATTGTATACTGGTTTGGGGGATTTTTTTAAGTTCCAAAAAGGGCAGAGTTTTTTGGATAATCGAACGTATTTTAACAGTCATCTTTGATGTTTGTTGGCCAAAGAAGGGTACCGACCAGAAGTGCAAGAGTGTATTAACGGTGGCTTTATCTTCAGTCGGATTAAGGAAATGATCAAGAAATTTCCGTATGCGGTTTTCCCTAAAAAAGTTTGAGAATCCGTTGTCTTGAAAAAATACCTTAAGAAAAGAAAACTCTTCATGTATTAATTTGAAATTAGAACATATTTTAAATGTTCTATGTAGCAGGGTGTTAATAGAATTATTTTTAAAAGAACATGGAATAAAGCCAAAGAAGCTTTTTGATAGGCCAGTCCAAGTGGCTCTGCGAAATACACTTGTAGATATTCGGGTGGGGTTGCGGGTTAACTTGATGTCTAAATAAGACAGGCAGCCATCGTTTTCTATGTCCATTGTGAATTTTATTTTAGGGTGATGCTTGTTAAGGATTTCAAGAAATTTAGATGAATGTTGTTCTTTACGAAACATACTATGCAGTCGTCAATAAAACTCCTATAAAATACTGGAGCGAATTCTTTGGGGCAAGCTTGTTGAGCCAAGAGGTTTCATGGAAACAGAGGAAGATATTAATTAGCAAAAGTTGAACCTAATATTTTTCTCTGTTTCTATGGAACCTCATGGCTCCAAGCTTTCCCCAGAATCCGCCCTAGTATTTTATAGGCGTTTCATTGACGACTGCATAATCTTGATTCGTAAAGAACAACATGCATTTAAATTTCTTGAATTCCTTAACAAGCAGCATCCTAAAATATAATTCACAATGGAAATAAAAACCTCTCTATTCTATTATCCGACTCCACGCCAATTCTTGCAATTTACTGGTTAAAATCGAAGACTTTTCTATAGTCTCTCTGAATTACGAATACTTGTATCCATATATATTTTAGATAGTAAACCAACACTTAACGACCAAACTTCATCTTTTCCATTACATATTGAATGTTAGATGGTTCCCCTACTTTACCACCTTAATGGTAGTTTAAATTAATGTTTCCCTTACTTTTCCACTTCCTAGTCAATTTGTGTAATGTTGCTATGCATGAATCCATACTTGAATCCATATATATTTTAGATAGTAAACCAACACTTAACGACCAAACTTCATCTTTTCCATTACATATTGAATGTAAAATGGTTCCCTTACTTTACCACCTTAATGGTAGTTTAAATTAATGTTTCCCTTACTTTTCCACTTCCAAGTCAATTTGTGTAATGTTGCTATTCCCAATGCAATTCCATCAATTATTGTTGTGATATCATGATTTATACAAAGAAGTGACATGTAAGACCATTCCCCTTATGTTACCTATCCAATGTCAATTAGAATTACTTTTTATTACTTTGTATTAGAATTACATTGTATTTATATTAAATATAATTCCAGTACCCAGAAGGTGAGGCTGGCCCTCGAAACGTTGGTTCAAATTAAATGAAGAAAGCAAAATGCATTTCTTTTCTGCTGCCCTGGTCCTCTTATATATATGTGTATATATATATATATATATATGCAGGAAATAAAACTCTTATTACTAACCTTCCAACTGACTTAGAACCGGTTCGAGAACGTTTCTCATTCACTTCAAGAAAGTAACAGATTCGAAAGAGCTATATAACAGCCTTAAAATCCACTGTTTTAATTGGATACATTTACCTTAACTTTTTCCTTCAGAACAGAGAAGTTATCACCTTCTATCTTACTACTCGCATTATTTTAGAGATATTAACGACATTACATATATATATATATATATATATATATATATATATATATATATATATATATATATAGGTATATATATATATATATATATATATATATATATATATATATATAAATATATATATATATATATATATATAGCTACTGTTTTGAAGATTTTTTAGGTCGCAAAATATTTGTTAACCATATGAATTTAAGTAACAAAGAGAAATCAAATGTTAGGGGTCCTCTTTCTTCTCTGTATTTTTGGTTGGGATAGGTTAATTAAATGTGCTTTCCAGCGGAAGTATTTCGGGAGGATGTGTGAAATATGATTTAGTACTTATTCTTTTCTTTTATCGCATTCTTTCCCTCTATTTCTCATGTTTTGTTTTCTCTATTCCTTTCTTTTCTGCAGACCACCTATTATTTTCCAGAGTGATTCATTATTAATCGAAGTCTATTTAATGTGGTGATGGGGTCAGATGATCTTACAATTGATTTCATATTCCACTCATAGATAAAATATGCAGATTTAGAGACAAAATTTCAGGTATCCTTAACAAAATGAAAATATCTACTATAGGAGTATTTGCGTCTCTCATGCTCTCGAAAAATTACGAGTTCAAATTGAGACTCAAATTATTTCCTCAAGGCTTTCTTCAAATGGCCGTCCAAGAGTAAAACTCCTGCCTCATAACACCACTTTATATGTAAAAATCTGTTTTTATTTAAAATATCTCAAGAATTTCCCTTCCAATATGAAATCAACATGTGGACCAACATTCTTTGGGGAATTGAGGAAAGCTTTCTGGACGAAACGCACATTCTCGTTACATAGATTGTCGAGTAATCTACCTGTTCTATTTACCTGCCACTCATACATCACACCACATACTTTCCACTAATTTGAAAGCCAGTTAATAAAAGTCCTGCGGCAAGCTTGTTTGTGGAAAGTGAAAAACAAGTTTGGAAACACGCAGAAAATCCTCCAGATTTAATCATTCCTTCGGCTAGTAATCAATCGGGCCTAATTATTAAGACTTCCGACAAAGAGATTTAAAACGCGTTTTTTGAAGAAACATCTAAATACAAATTAGCTTAGAGAATTACAGTTGATACACACCTCAAAAATTACATACTAACCCCTTTCCCAAATGCGATTTCTTCTCCTCATTCTTTCGAAATAACATAAATAGCCGCATAAATGTTTAATCTTTCCATCATTGCAGTGAAGATTATTTAAATTTTTTTCTTTTAAATAATGACATATTATATATATATATCTAAGTATATATAATATTCTCTATCTACGAATTCCATTAAAGCTATACCTATGGCATATAGTTCCCATCTGTGATACAGTTTGGAACACCTGTAAAATATATACATTTACTGGGGAATTTTTGTATTTCTCTAATCCTTTTTGTATTGCCTGCAAATCACCTGGAAAAGAGTAGATTCCTCTCGTAAGGATGTGAGTAGCTGACGACTGTATGGCGTGTAAAAATGTGTAGTTGGTTCAACTCATTCATTTGTTTCTCAATGTAAATTCTTTCCCGTTTATGCGCATTCAAATGTATTACTTGAGCGAGGAGATTTCGTTCGTTTTCATTTACCATTGCTTCTGAGAATTTGTAGTCATTTTTCCAAACATTCAGGAAATCATGCTTTGGGGAATCTAATACTACTTTTTCAAACTGGAAAGTGACATATTTTGCCAAACACAAGTAAGATTGCTTAATTACGGAATATTCAGTTACTTCCAGGTTGCGCACTTCTTTAAGATTGACTGCTGAATTGTTTTGTTCATAAATCTTTAGCCCAGCTTTTTTCATTATTTCCCCCAAATCAAATAAGGTGTTTTCGTCCAACACTACATCCTTTACTTCAGTTTTAGGAAGAAAAGGTATACCGTATGGTAAAATTGCAAATTCATTCGATTGAAGGAATGGCGACTTCTTACTTTTACTAGAAATATTGTCATAATTTTCAATTTTGTTGGTTTTCTTTTCATTCAAGACATAATGTTTCATGTCACGTGGAGTTTTTTCTTTAACAAATTTAGCAGCTCCTGGTGGAATAGAACTGTCGCTAAAAAGATGGCTCAGTATTGTGCACAAAATAAAGAGCAAAAATAGATATATAGGTTGTTCCATTTTACAGCTGGCATTCCGTCCATCTTTCATAGCTTCAGGATGTTCTTCTGTGCAAGTAGATAATAAAAAGAAAAATTACTTTAATTATAATAACCTCCTAAATAATAGTTTGTTATCGCCTGTCACTAAACATAAATATACAACCATTTTGATGTAATGTGACTATAAATGGCACATCAGTTATCCCAAGTTTCCAGCTTTGTTTTGTTTTTTTATAAAGTAGGTTGTACACAGCTATCTTTCAATTACTTATATTGCTTCGGTTAAGGCTTATCCCTTATGCTGGAAGCTACAAAACTCCATTAAACATACGGGGATCCTAAATAACCAGCCATGCTTCTAAAGTCTTATGGACTTGAGCGTGTGTGGAATTTGAGGTGAATAACCGTAGAACTTTCTCATTCCTGGTGTGAACTGAACTTGGTCTCTGAATGGTTCATTATAATTTAAGGTAATTTTAAATGTATAAAGTTAGAGGGTGGTCAAATGAGAGCCTTGAAAATGCAAAGAGAGCGTTAGTTAGGATAGATGCTACATTCCTGCATCTATCTGAAGGAATGGTATTGAGGGGGTGTTTTTGGATCCAGAGATTCGATGCTATGATGTTTTATATTTGTGGACTGCTCGAGGATTATTGGGAATGGGATTTGATGCTTTGTCATGTCTATCTTTCTTTCTTATTTTACTCGCTCACACCTATCCACAACCACTCCTGAGGTGTATTGAAAATATTGACCTTAACCGACTTCTATTCTCCCTGAAATCTTACAAACATCAAGTTCTAAAGATGATTCCATATGTCATCATTATTTAAAAGCATATAACTTTATCTTACCATTAAGAACATGAAGAAGTACGGAAGATGAATGTAGGTTGGAAGGCATACAGGTATAGTTTCCACTCTCTTCACGACGAACGCGAGAAATTGTGAGGATGGAAACCATTGACTCTTCCCCTGTTTTCTTTACGATTACCTTTTGGGGTGAAAATAAAGAGATTAATTAAAACTTTCAATTATATTTATATTGAGCTTAACCTCTTAAACTTTAAGATAATGATACAAATTTTAAAATAGTACCAATTCTGAAATTTAGATATAAAAAAATTAACTTCTGCCCTACACTCCTTTTTTATAAGTAGGCACAATATAGACTTACTTTTCCAGTACGTCTCTACTTTTGTCAAGACGAAGAGAGTAATGTATAATATATATTAAAACGTAGCCCTTATTAAAGTACCTGGATTTAGGACAGTCATACATTAAGCATTAAATAATGCACCAAAAAATTAAGGATAATGAGCCACCTAGGTACAAAATAAGACGAAGAAAAACGGTAAAACCATAACAACCCCAAAGAAAGATCATTTTGATTCGAATTAAGCCTAACCATAAAATACCAAATATGATAACATTAAACATTCTGAGGAGAGTGAAGACCACTCACCAAAGATATAATCTAGAAGTATATATGTATAAGTTTCTATGATTGAAATTCGATTAGATTGAAGAGTATTTCGAGGGAAAAGAGAAGTAAACCTTATATCAAAGAGTTAAATAAATGCGAAAAGCTGTTTAAAGTGAAGCAGATTGGACTGACAATGTGCGGCCACAGAAAATTCTTCAAGAAAAAAATTCCCTTTTATTTAAAAAAAATAGATACTGGATATAAAAATGAATCTAGTATAAATAAAAGGTATGAAGGTATGAGAGACACAAATACAATGAAATACACAAAAGTCATGTAATAGCAGTGTATAAAAGAAATAGTCGTTAACGCTACTTAACGTGACACCATGGAAATTTCCATAAATGTTACCGTTGTCATCAGAAATCTCGGGAATCAGTGGGATTACGGACTAAGCTGCTCATTGCCTGAGGGCGTTAATTATGGGAGATCAAACGGGGCATGTTAGTGGGTGCCTGATGCTTGGAATATTCACTGGCCGAAACTGTTCAGACATTCAACATCCCTCGATCTACGATGCACCGTGTGTACCAATTGTACTCCATTAGACAAAATGACAACCACCACGGACAAGAAAGTGGCCGACCACTGTTGCTTAATGATCGCGAACAGCAGAATTTATCCATCGTAACAGACAGGAGAATTTTACTTAAATCGAATGCAAACTCAATGATAAAGGTAAAAGATGCATGTTTATTAAGTGAGAGTAGGGTTTTTATTTATCTTGTGGCATATGGGAGAAGAAAACACCAGAGTTTCCGTCCTACAATCACCTTAACAGACATAGCTCCACTCCTTTGCTCGTGAGCTAGCAAATTTGATCAGGGTTCTAGGTATTTTCAGCGGATTGTAGGGTTTGGGTTTTAAGCAGATCCTTCGTGGCCATGGATCACAGTTACCAACAAAGCACCACGCATTGCACTGAGTTTAGATTATTTTTATTTATTTATTTATTTCATGTACCTAAAGAAGCAAAGGATATTCCACTGTACTAAAGTTGGTCAGAATTAATTCTAAGAGTGTTTGAGAAAGTTCGACGAATGCAATATTCACCTCATTTACTAAACATTATCCAAAAGGAACATATATTGGACGGAGTGGGGAGTTCAACTCTCAACTTGGTCCCGCACTTACAAATTTCAGGAAATTGTGGTCAACTATCGAGACTGCATGGCTCAACATCCCTCGAAGCTACGTTAAGTTATTGGACTTAGCTGAGCTAGATAGATAGTTTGAATTTTAAATATTAAGTTAAAACCTTATGTAACCTGAGAAATAGACAGCAGTCTGGTTACCGTAACCCTGTACTCTTTTGGACCCATTCACTTTGGTTAATTTCTCTATTAGAGATTTCCATAATATTTGACCGGAAGCATTAGAACTCATGAAGGCTCTCACATATACGAGTATCTGTTACTTTACTTAGTTTTTTCTTTACTTCTCTATTTCCCACATTTTTCTTTTTCTTCCACCTCTTTCTCCTTCCTTTCTTATTTTCACCAGGATAACCCTAAATCCGCATGAAAGAGGAAGTTTATTCACTTCCAAAATCACATATAGGGTTTACAGTTAACTCCTTGTTTCTAAGTTTAATATTTAACTCCTACGATGGGTTTTTTTGTTCACTAACCAAAGAGTCTTTTTAATTTTAGAAAAAATAGTTTTCCTTTTTACCAAAATAATGCGTTAAGCTTCAACACTTCATATAACAATATAAACTTTGCAGAGCTATGGAAACTAGTACTTGCTACCACATTACAACCCCATCACTCATCTTTGAGCAATCATATTGATTCCAACGAGAAGGCGTCGCGATAGCGGAAATTTGGTGGAATCAAGATTATCATACTCTTTTGGGCAGTCTATTGGTTGGGTTGCTGAGCACTCAAAGTCATGTTCTCATATGTTTCTAGAAAATCCTCACACACACACAAATCTTTAGCAGATAGCTAGTTCAATAGCATAATCCTATTTGGGGCAGGGGAGATGTTCAATAGCAAATCTTAAGGGGGAGGAGGGTTAATTACTTAAACCTTCAGAACTCAGCAACAAAACTAAGCGAAGGAATAATTCAATTTGTTTTAGACAAGATACTAAAGAGTAAATGTGGTTGTAGAAAGAAATCTAAGGAGAAAGCATTTGAGAATAAACCCCTCTCCCTAATTACCACTTTATATGGTAACGAATATAAGGCGGTGTTAATCTGATTCAATGTTAAAGTATTAATTATCCTATCGAGTAAGAGCTTAAATATTTTACTACTCTATTAATCTTATGGGGGTAAGTTGAATATAGAATCTGGGTGGTGATTTTTAAGTGGCTAACTGAGGTAAACGATGTCAGAGTTATAATGATCCGATGTTGGATAGTTAAAAGATTTGATGTAAATACTGAAAAATTCTTCCTCACTTCCCATGCTTTAAGCGGGTCTTAAATGTTGAATATTATCAGTGTAAAAATATATGTGTTTGCGCGTGGGTTGGTTTAACGAAATGTTTGGTGTCAATGAGGAAATAAACTGTTAAGGTATAATATGGATATAACTCAAATTAGTACATTTTTTACCAACCTAAGAACATTTGCACGATCTCCTATTAATGCAAATTTTTTAATTAATAAATTAAGTATTGTAGGTTAATAACTTGATGCAGCCTTCTTTTAAATAAATATTAGCTTATATTGTTGGAATACTTCTATTTTTAAATACGTTTCCCACTACAACAAGGAACGAATGGGGAAATATAAAACCCGGTCAAAATATCATGCTGATGATAACTTATTAAATGGTGAGGGAAAGAGTTCTATTTAACATACACTCACATAAATACATAAGACTGGCAAAAAATATTTTGAACAATTTTATTTAATTTAATTACAAAACTTCACAAAATGAATCGCTGTAATACTTCAAACTCTATTTCTATGCTACGTTAAGTCCAGGAAATCTTGAGTTTTCCTCATGAAATGGTTTCGCGTTACATTTAGACAGAAAAATCTAAATACCCGGAGGCAATTATTTTATGATCTTTTTTATTTGCTTTAGGTAAATGCCTGCGGAGGAAGTAGAGATTCTCTGCTAATGTAGATCTTTAAACAACAACAACGACCTGTGGGTAAGGAATGTAAAGTGGACTAATCGTCCATTTACAAAGAAAAAGGGTTAGAAAAGAAAGAATTCAAGGGAATTATTGACATTAGGAAAGATGAGAAAAGTGGATTAATATTTTACGGTATTGTTAAGAGGTGCAAGCTCTCTTTTGTTGAAAGAAAAATCAAAATAGCTTAGGTTTACTAAACCTGCATCTCACATTGCCCGGATATTAAATTAATATATTTACTTATATTTTCTTTTATTTAATTAACAAAGTGCATTGAAACTTACTGAGTGCAAAACAATGAGTAAGGTCATAGTTGTATGCAAATCACCTGGAGGTCGGTATATCATATTTATATGTTGCAAAGTATTACAGAGGATCCGAAAAAGTGAGATCAAAGACCGACCTCGTTCTCCAAGAGTAAGAGTATGTAGGCAACGTGAAGATCGGTGAGGATTGTATAAAACACTCATTCCAGCTGGAACATTAATGGACAGAAGGTGGCCAAATAAATGGATTCATCAGCACAGTCAGTCTCATACGGTCATATAAAGACCGTAAGATGATTCAGATTAACCTTCAGCAGAAGCGTCGTCGGTTACCCTTGGTATGTAGTCATCGCAACTGGAAAATTCGTCAACGGTGACATTTCTTATGGGTCGAAGATTGCACTGGCTAGAGTTTTTCGAAATAAGGCAACTTTTAGTTAGCAGGAGGAAAAGGAAGCCTTTTAATCGAGAGTGAATTGCGCTAACATTATAGCATGATGCATGCTCAGTAATGGTTTTAGCTTAGTTGTCAAGTTCAAGAGTGGGTCCTGCCATCACTTGTGACGACATCTTAAAGTTAAAAAAACAGTAAGATGTCCTGACAAAATACATGCTGCTCTCAGCCCAAGCCTTCCCAGAAATGTCAGGAATGTTGTTTTCTACCAGAACAATTAACATTGTACTAATCTGCCTCCAGTATACTATGGTTTCGGGGCAACAAACTTTCCTAAAACGATTCTACTGAAAATTCTTTGTAATGATCTGAAAGAAACCTTAACAATACGTAGTCAGCTGTCAATACCGACTGAACGCAGTAATCACAATACTGGACAACCACCACACTCCTAAGGTGTCGCACCATCGTAAATAGAATACATAAAATAATAAATGTTCTCATCGATGGCGACAGACTCTCGAGAGGGTACTGACATCCTGTACGAGTTTGGACTTGCTGTATTTTTAACAAAACTCTATCGACTTATCTGTTTTATTTTCCTGATACATTGAAGTTTTGGCAATTTTGTATTTTGCAAATTCTTAGAATTATCTAATTTGCCTGCCTCTGTATAATGAGGTATTAATGAAATATGCTTAAAAAATCAATGATTGATTTGCCTGCTTTTTATTCTATCGGGTAAGCCTTAAGATGCTCCTTTTCAACACAAAACAAGTGCTTGTAACACATAGACCCTCCAGTCTAATTTCCGTAAAATGGAATATATCGTGTGATGCCTAGTGTGACTTCTCTGTTATTTCCTATGTTTACCAATGAAAGAAAAGGAGATAATTATATTGGTGGTCATCTGCTTACCTCTTCCACCGACCTTGGATCAAACTTGTCGTGGCGCATAGTGACGGCGTCGGAAGCAGCGAATCAGAATTCAAACTTACAAAAATATCTTTGCTTGGCCGTGCTTAAACTACCATTACATCAATCCTCCGAAGATAGAACAAGCTTAAAGTTGTCCTACTGGGCGCGGTAAAAAGCTCCTCAAAATATTTAGGAAGACGCCCGAGTCAGTCAAATCTCTCTTTGGTTTCAGACTATATTTATACTGCCAAAACTTTTGTTTAGTCTAATAAAACAGTCGTGACTGGTGCAACCGGCATCTGATATCGATTTGAGGGCAGGTTGGTAAGTGGGCCTTGTTGATCTACCAACTGATTCAAATGGTAGATAGTTTGATTAATGATTTTATCGTGACCCGAAATTGGGCCTCAATTTCAATCAAATGTTAAATGTATCAGATATACATGATGAAAAAGGTGATATTTAGCAGATAGATTTGTAAGCTTCCTTATTTGTAGATTGGAATTGGATTTAGGAAAACTCGGGCTCGTCTCTAACCCCTTTAATCGTCAACTAGGGCCTCTCCCAGATATTATCCCTGTTTCTTAAGCAAGCTCTTAGAATGTCTTTTATAAACTTTCTTGCTAAAAAATATAATTAAACCAAAAAAATCATAACCATTCTTTGATCGTCAATGTGAATTTTACTTGTCTTATTCCATTTTGTCTTTCGATATTTCTTTTTCTGTTTCTCTTTTCCCCCCTTTCCTTCTCCTTTCATTTCCGTAATTTCACATCCAATTTCACTATCCTAAAATAATTATTCGTAGAGAAAAAATACAAATATTGAGTTTGAGCTTCAGTAATCTGATTTGAACGGGGTTAATGGGATGGGAAATCTCCACTGTTCAGCATAAAAGATTAGATTATAGCGATGAAACGTTAATTTCTGCTCTTAAATGTTGATAATTTGCTGAGAGAATCTCTGGTTTAATGATATTTTTTTACAAATATTTTTTATTCTTTAGATTTCTTCACTTAATTTACAGGGCTCAAGGAAGAATTTAAAACTTCTGGGACTTAAAGACCATTATTTCCCATTTTCTTAACGCGAAAATGCCTATGATTACCTGGATTCCTCGCCCACAGAGAGGTAACCTTCTTTTGCGACCAGATAAGTAAACAGGACAATACAGCTCTGGTACAAATGTAAATTAATTAGGTTAATCAGTAGGTAGGTCAAACCTTGCATACCAAAAAATGGCTGTCCTACAAAGACAATTATTTATTTCAAAAAAAGAAATGCAGGTTGGAGTGACGATCGACTTTAATCAAACAAAAGTCTCATTTAAGCAATCAAAGATTGAAAATTAATCACGTTAAGAAAATACTGTAGGCTTGATCATTATGTTAGATTGAACTTAACGTAAGTTCAATTCTCATTACAAGCTACCGAGTAAAGTTTCTCTAGATTAAGAATTGAAGACCAGCTGATTCGCAGAACCAAGTACGATTGACTCCATGTACAAGGGAACACACATTTACAAGTTGAACGCAATTTCTACGGTTAACTTTTGTTAATTTGCTTTTCAAAATATTCACAGGATCGCAATTTTCATAAAAGAAACCCAAAATAGGCAACGTATCTCTTAAATAAAGGTGAAACCTTACACTATCAATATGAAATAAGAATTAAATTAATTTCAAATATAAATTACCAGTAAATTGATTTAAATTTAGTAAATTCTCTAGTATGCTTTGGTCTTTTAAAGTAAAATTGACAATGACTTCCCCTCAGTATAAAATCTGAAAAAAAAATGGCAAAACTTCAAATGTGTTTACGCTACCACTCATCTAACATATAAAGAGACTCAATAAGAGGCTTTTTTATCGGAGCTTTCGAATAATTTCAAGCACGAGCACCCATTACTCTCCTAAAAAAAGCAAACTAAGGTAAGGACCTACTTTTGCTCAGAAATTAGTAATTAAGATTGAATATCTGAAAAAGAATTTCCTAGATCGTTTCATGATAAAGAAAAGATAAATCAATTAATGCTTTTCTTTGATTTATAATCAAAATAATAATATTATAATGGAAGAAACGTAAAATGACCTCTTGCACTTTTTTCTTCTGTTTTCCCTCCCTGTAGTTCATAGAAAGCCAATTTTTTGTTAGTAATATTAAAAATTTACGACACTTTTGTTTCTTTGTTTGAGAATTACCGGTCTAAATACTTTTGCTCTAATGCTATTCGCATTCCCTTCAATCATCTGGAGGGTGAATATCTTTTCTGAGAGGAGGAGTTATTACTCTATTTTGATATAACATAATTACGTGATATCTTTTTAATACTGTTTTACTTTTGTATTTAAATAAAACTTTCCTGTTTCTCTTTATTTCATTACTCCCATACAGACACCAGCCCGCTTAGCTAAAAATAAAGTTTCTAATGAGGTGGCGGCTTAGGTTTCTAGTTTAAGCCAGTGATCTGCAAACCCTGCAATAATTGAATCCAACACTTACTGACTAATTCTAAATTTTCTCCTGTGTTGTATCTCTACCCAGCTGCAGAATTATGGCTTGCGATGAAAACCTAATTTGATAAAAAATAAGTAGAAATTGAATTCCAAAGATCGATAGAGTAATAATCAATAGAAATAAAGAGGCTGCCCTTATACCGATTGAGAGGATCACCAGTAGAATTTGGTACCCAAATATAATTATCCGCGCGTGACCCTAAAATTGAAACTAGGGGGCCATATACTTAGAAGGAGCCTGTAGACATGCAGATTTTACAAAGTATTTTTAAATAGGACTCTAGAGGTTCAAGGTATATTTATCGGAAGGCTTGATTGTTCGAAATGATATAGCCATATACATGCACATATAACCAATAAAGACTTGCAGCTAAATTAGTACATTAATCATTTGGATACTTTTTACTTCGTTTAATCATTAAGAAACTAGTTTTTACATGTATACAGTGTAAGAAGATTAGCGATTATGAAAAACTTGTTTAATAAAAATTTAGCAAAATGCTGCTTCTTATATAGTTCAAGCAATTCACATGTACTAGTGTTTTTCAATTATTTTCCTTGGTGAGATTTTCACTATTTCATAGATAATTTTTAATTAAATATTTACTTTCCTCTCTATTTTTTCTTAATCCTGCTACTCTGAATGAAAACAACCTATCGGATTTGTGTCCTTGCGTCCATGTATTTTTAACTGAAAGCAATTTGTGTTTGCGAGATAAATTACTACAAATATTTGTAAACTACAACGCCCCATTTTCTCGTCACTATCATCCTCGTTCCCTCTTCAAAACTGACTTCGCCTCAAACAAATCTCTTGCTATTTTCTCAAATTCGTCGCGTTCTCAGTTTGGACAAATCATAAAATAATATCCATTCTTTTCACCATGCTGTGGCCTTACCTTAACTGCCATTGCGACTAAAAGAAGACCTGGTCCTTCAATATACAACTCTCCAAACCCCATTAATAAACCATCGGAATTGCCTTGGCATCCTTGGAAGAAAATCCATAAACTATAGTCCTATTGACTTTCATCTTTATGTAACTGATCCTGTGAAACCGGGATATCATCAGTGCAGATCAGATAGTGCCATTTGAAATATAGGCACTGTGCAAGCTGGTTGTGTTCCAGGACGGGTGTAGTTTTTGGTCAGGGTGTGCCTGTTAGCTTCAACACGTCATTGACCATTGACTGATACGTTGCTCTGTTTGATGACCATATTCAAAATAAGGTATATTCCCAAAAAATATTGCAATATTTCACGCTATTGTCTGGCATGGAGCATAATGGAGATATTCCAAAGCGGTGGAGTGCATAATCTTTCCCAGACATGACTTGAGCCTAATCCAGGATTTAGGGAATGTTGTAGACAGGGTTACATGCACCGAAGATTCCGAACCTAATAAAACATGAAAACTATGGTTGGTATGCGTTAACTTTATTCTAGAGCTCTCCCAGTCAATTTCTGCAATCGATGTTAGTTAGATTTGCTGCATTTGACCTGATAGAAGGTCTCCTATACCATACTATCTATGCCATGATTATTGTCCAGTCATTATTTTTTAATTATAAAGATTTAGAAATTAAGTCAGGAACAACATATCACATACAATAAAATTTTAACCCCAAACTATTCAAATAACCAAATATATAACATACAAAACAACACAAAACATTTGGTTAAATGCAAGAAGCATCGTAAATAATAAAGAGAAGATATAAATTCTAAACATTCAAAGTTTGCTTAGAATGGCCAAAAAATGCTTTTTGTTAATAATACGAACAATTGAAATATTTTGACCGAATCAGTGCTCTGTTCTCAAAATAGAAAATTAGAATAAAAAAATCTAAAATTTATCCTTTCTTTTCTATCAGATCATTAACCCAAAACAACCTTATCAGGAAATTGATAAATAAGATCATTATCTTTTCTCTATTTTGGCACATGTCTATTTATAATCTAAAACTTCAAGCGAAAGGTTTGCGTACCTATGCTACATATCAACCACCAACGTCATTCCTAGATTTCCATATCTATAAGTTAACCAGGTCCTTTCCTCTAAATTCTGAAAAAGCTACTGGTTTATTGCAAAAGGATTGTCGTGATCCAGACATACGAGTAGGTCGGTAAGTTTCTTATCTCATAAAAGACACCTTTAGCATATTAAGAATGCCCTTCGCTGGATAAACTGTGCACATAATTCTGTCATGGGAGTTTAGTTCCTCCCTACAAAATTCTAATCTCCCATGAATACGTGGGATAGAAGTTCGCCAATAATAAATCCCTAACAAAAAGCATTGTAGCTTCCCATATTTCAATCATCTCGACTACTTTTTCTCTCGCGTCGTGAGAGAGAAATACGCAAACAACCCCACATTCTTAAGGACACTTTTAAGACTGCCATTGTGGATTTCATTTCTCTAATAAATGTAATCCATCTAATCATGCTTTTAGTCGTTCACGAGCCCTCATTGAATTTGCCATTAAAGGGTGATAGCGATCGAATTAAATAAAATTTTACTATTGGTAACTAATAACATACTCTAATATACCAATTTTAGTGAAACAAACTTTTTTTAAGAAATTAAGCTCTTGGTAATATATATTCTTCCAGAAATAATTTGTATGAGTCTGAGAGAACATTGTAGTGGAAATTGATACGAATCCAAGCTTGGCTGGCTCTATCCTTATGAGATGGCTCAGAGAGGGTTTTGAATTTGTAGTGTCATCCGTTTTATTCTCTATTTATCTAAGGTCTGAGCAACATTGCAAAATATCTGTGTAGGTAGTAGGAATAACTCTTAAACCGTGTAAAAAAAGTGAGTGAGCATGGCTTCTCCTTCACTGATATCCTTTGCCAGGACCAGTAGAGTTACTCTAAGCTTAGTATGTATTACAGATAAAACCTCACTCGACCTTCTTTATGCACATCTGCCATTGCATGGGATTACTTTTTGGTTTTGGTGATTTTTTTCTCAGCAATTTCTTCTCCATTTGGAGAGCAATTGTTTTGCATTTATCAGACTATATAAGTGTTGTCTACTGCTCCACAGTGGAATTTGTCTGTTTATGAACGATACTCGCCAACGAGTCCACCGAAAACCTCATGAAGCTTCGAATGATGACAGCTTACAGGATTCGGTCCAACCTGCAGGAGGCTCAGTGATGTATTGGGGCTGTGTAAATTATAGTGAGATGGGACCTTTAGTTAAAGTGACTGTAAATTTGTACCAGCATTTATGTATTGAACTCTTGGACAATTAGGTTCTGCCATTTGCTGTATGTACATCTTAGCTAAAAACTGAAAATTTCTCTACCACTCTTCCAGGAAGACAACTGTCTCGTTCGCCGGACCAAAACTGTAGCTGAATGGCATGACGAACATTCAAGATCATTGTTACATCTGGATTGGGTGGCAAAATCCGCAGATTTGAACCCAATCGAAAATCTGTGGGAGCACCTTGAACAACGGGCTAAACGTCTTAGACAGCATCCACGCAATTTGACTGAACTAAGCAATTTGTTGGAGCGTGAATGAATGAATATTGTATTGATGGTCCTTTCATTCATAACCTTGTAGAGTTCATGCTGCGTCGAATCGCTGCCGTTATTCAAGCACTAGGTATAATTACATGCTATTAACTGCACTATGGTCACAAGTGACTAGAGTTTTTGTCTGCTGAGCTTTTATACATATATATATATATATATTTTTTTTTTTCTCTTTATATAATATTTGCCGATGATGAGAGTTTACTTCGAAAATGCAGTTAGCAAAGGGTAATAAGATTTCCTTAATCCGCTATAAATGACTCCAAGAGTTCTCAACACTTTTTAACTTTAACAGAAAACAGAGAATGTGAATTTCCCTGCGAATCTTCGCCCTTTCTGCTTTTTGATGTTTATTTATAAATATATATATATATATATATATATATATATATGCATATATATTCATATAAAGTAATTTGAGATATCTTAGAGTAGGATATTTCACTTTTAACGGAGTATTTGTGTTTTGTTAACAAGGGATTGTCTCGGTATTTTATGTCTGGGTTGTTTGTTGTAATGAACTTTAGTGGCATCTTCCTGGAAGCGCATGGAAGTCTATGTTCTAGGGTTAGTTTGTCATGCCAGCGCAGAAACTTTGGTGAATGAGACTTACAGTCATCATGATGGCATAAAAATTAGGAATCCCTGATTGTTTCACTTGAACTTAGGCTTCCCAGCTGTGATTTTGTCATTATTTAATAACTTTCTAGTTTTTCGGTTGTTATATTCTAAGTGAGATTTTTGGTCTATACTTTGATTTACGTTGCTCTCCACGATTACACAAATTATCTTTTTGTCGTTTCTATTTGCATCTTTCATTTGGTTTTGTAGAAAATGAGTTGGGGTTTCTCACTTTTTATGTATGGGGACAAAATCTCTCTCTAACCAACCGTTTTTTATTCTTTTATTTATTTGCTGGTGGAATGAGTCCCATGTTAAACACTTCTTATTGGGCTTATGTGAGTGCTTAACACCAATTACTTTTAATTTGGTGTTCATTCAGTTTGAGCGTAGATACATCTGCCATGTTTCCTTTCTTATCGGCAGGCAAAGGTGATGTACATATTTTCCATTATTCTTCATTTGGACATCTAAGTCAAGGAAGGGTATGCATTCGCTCACATTTAGTTCGTACGTGAATTAATTAATCAGCGTGATTCCATACATAGTTTAACTTAGAGTTGTTAATTGTGGTTTTGATTTTTAAGAAACCGTCGTCAATACATCACCTATATATCTTTGAGGGGGCACCATACTTTTGTTAAAATACTATTTTCAAGATGTCTCATGCAAAACTTGCAGATATGCTTGCATAAGTTGCTATCTGGGTTTCTTAATGGTACCTCGGTCGCGAAGCTTTACCAAAGGTCTCATAGGATAACAGGTTCTATTTAGAGGCGGATTAGGTCTGTGGGTTCATAAACCTGTCTTACACATATGTCGATAGTTTCGTCGAGAGGAAAGTTAGTGAATAGGGTTTCCTCATCAAATGGGCCGAGTGCCTTTAAGAGGTAACCAGGGAAAATACCTAAGAATTTATGGGGGATTTAATTGAGTAAATTGTTGAGATGTATGAGGTGATGATGCTTTGGGAGTTGTAACTTGGAATATGATTGGTCGAAGAGGGTGCTTTCTTTTATGTTTTTTACACTGTGATAGATATATTTGGGGATGAGTGCTCCTTAATAATTAATTATTCTTGCATATTAGGATTTGTGCTCGTGCTGTAAACTTTTCAGTTGTGCATATTCTCTTTCATATGCATTAAAAACTCCACGTATTAACTATATTTTCGGAATACTTTCTAGTAGCGTATTTCGAAACTTTCCGGAGCAAATCTTATGTTTTTGGTATAAAGTTAAACATATTCACTTTATAATATTGATTAGATAGAGCAGAAACAGTTGAGTATTTTTATCAAAATGATTCAATCTGTAAATTTTGTCCCAAATAACTGATCAAATCTAAAGTTTAGTCATTTCCAAGAGTTCTCTCTAATTTTAATAACACAAAGAATAAATATACATAGTCATATGGCTATTTAGGCAACGTTTTACATCTTTATTTACAGGTTTCATTCCTTGTTTCGATAAAATAAGTTCATGAGGCTAAAAATGACTGCGGTATCACAAAACCAAAAATAAACTGGACAGTGGAAAAAATAGTAAGAAACCTACCATATCGATACAATAATAAGGATATATTCTAAACTCCCAAACTTTATGGCTTGAATAAAGGACATCTTACCGCAAGGTTTTCATCCTGATTTTCCAAGACTCGGACTCCATCGTGATACCAGAATATGTAATCCGGTTGCTGAACCACATCAGTAATCTGACAGTCAATGCGAACTTTGCTACCAGCCTTAACGAAACGGTCTTCTGGAGGGTCCATCCTCACCCGAGGAACTGAAAGAAATTGAGAGTAATGAAGATGCGTTACTGAACAGAGCAGTACACATTCGTCTTATGGCTAAAGTATCAGAACATGTTGAGTTAATTAAAACTTCAGAGTCAACCAATAGTCAATTTCATTCTTATCTCAAATATTTTCAAAGGATTGTTCGTTATGAAGTTGTGCCATGGATTTCTGAAATCCTCTAACATATGATTTGGGTAACACCCCAAAAAGGTAGATGAACTAAATAGGAGGGAACGTTAATCTGCAAAGACAGGTTAAGTTTAGATGCAGAGTAGGAAGGCGGGAATACCTGGAGAAGGTTTTCTATATTCGGCATTTAGGGCCATCAGATATTAGTCCTCGTGGGCACCAGGTAATAGAAATTTATGTTTACTAGATATTAAGTAGCCTGGGTTACTAAATATTAGTCATTTAGGATCACAAGTTAATAAGCATTCAGCATTTCAGAACAAAAGTGTCCCATTTTATTCATCATTTGGGAGTCAACAGAGATTAATCATTCTTGATTACCAGGTTTTCGCATTAAATATTACCAGATATTCGACATCTAGAGCATTAGTTATGAGGAATTTAGTTTAAGTAGATATTGTTATTCATAGTCATAAGATTAGTTACGTCGTAAGCGAATTCTACATGATCTCACTCAATTGAGATCTAGTGGATGAGATGTGAGATTTAAACGCCTGTGTACTGGGACTGATCTTATGCAAAGGCTGACAAAAAACAGATATCGAACAGCGTAAAGAGACAAACAGTTGTCATCGAAGAGTGAGGATCCCCACTCCTTCGTCTAACTCAGAGAAAAGTTGAACTTTTATTTAGAAAACGAGGAAAAAGTTCAGGTGAAATCTAACGGAGCATTCTAGTCAACCTGCTTTGGATGACAAAAAAGCCGTGTCGCAATTGAAAAATTATTTTAGATGAACTGAAACTGTATTTATTCAAAATAACTAAAGGACATCTCCTTTCCAACCTTACTAAAAGAAAAGAGGTAAAAGAATAAAGCTACTCCTTCAACGTCTCTTTGATGAGTTACAACTTCAAGTTCTGTAGATGAATGGAAGTTTATTGGCCTTCCAGGCCACCTACAACACAAAGAATGATCGTGTTTTACCAGATAATATCTTTCACGTGATAGAAGCCAGTTTCTGTAAACGTGTGGATGGGAGTAACCTTAACGGGTCAAAAACCCCTCTTATTTTTATTAAAGTGAATTGAGGGGCTGGGTCGAAGATCAATCAAAATGTTCGCTAAATTTAAACGCTATGGCTTTGGTAAGATATCTGAAGCTTGAAAAAAAGGTCTGTATTAAATCTAATCAAAGTGCAAAGTTCTGAAGTGTAAACTGGAAAATGCTGGAAGAAACTGTTAGCTGAAAGTCTGCGCGCCAATTGACTTTAGGTCATAATAAGACTTCGTTGTGTCATCCAAACAAATCTTAATCACATTGAATATTAGTGCCATCTTCTGTCTTCTTTGTCCAAGCATTGTGAAATATCCCATTGTCTTCAGAAAAATGATAAATTTGCATAAGTCTATACTTCGTAAGGTCAAAATGTATCGCTGCACTCCCATGACACGAACAGACTGGTACCGCTCTTATTGCCCTTGTCGCAAACTGAAACTCACTTTTGGTTAGCTTGGGCTTCTCAACGATTGCCAGTATGATTGTTATGTGAATTTCATAATTTAGTCTAGGAATATTGTTACAAGACTCCTTTTATGCATTTGGAAAACATACCGTAACCATACATCGTCCTACGCATTTTGAATTGCGCGGGATTAGCGCCACTCTACACGATTAGAGGTAAACAACATTGGATTTAATCTGGGGATGTAAACCCGATTTAAAGGTTTGTCAACAATAGAGCTGCTGCCATATTTGGTTCTTACACAATGGAACTTGTATTAGATGATGTTGGTTGACAATGGAGTGATAACATTTAAGGGAGTTTGACAATGGATATATTGCCATATTATGTCACACACTATTGGAGCTATTGCCATTAGGTTTTGCGACAATCAATCTGTCCCATATAAGGATGTTTGGCAATGAATATGTGTCACGTACGGCTATTCAGCAAGAGATCTGCAAAATGACGCTCTTTGTCAATGTTTCATATGTCATGTGTAATTGTTCAGCCATTACTCTCCTTGGTTATAGGTTGTGACTAATATCCCCAATCATATGAGTTTTAACCATGCATCTGCTGCCATGTGTAGTTATTCGTCACCGTATTTCCAACTTTGTGAGGATTTTACTAATATATCTTCCAATATATCTTTCGTCCATTAACAGACTTTCTGCCATGTGATGTAAACCAATTGAGTTATTGACAAATAGGTTATTCGAGAATGGAACTTCTGTTATATGCCAGGGTGCTTATTCTTCTCCTTCACACTCCAGGAAAACATCATTAATTGTTTATTAGAGGTTGAAAAGACAAAAGACGATGACTGCCCTCATAATTCCGAGATAAAACAAATACCCCCCTCCCCCTCTTCTAACACCACTCGGGGTTATGTTCTTACTTTGCGCATTTACTCCCTATAATTTCACGTTTCCTTCATTTTAAATCCCTCACTCCTGAATTTCGCTGTCAAATCTGAATTAATATAATTGCTCTTAGAAAGAACAGATTGGAGAGAAGATACCCGGTTCGTTTTTTCTCGTTTGAGATCAAAGCTTTTTAATTTTTGCCTATCTTTAATCAGCATGGATGGCGATTAAAATATGTTAGTCGCTAAGTATGGGTATAAATTCAATGGAGAAATAAAACATTATGCGTGATATCGAATAAAATCTTCGTAGAACAAAAATAAATATTTGCGGGGATTTGAATCTCGAGCTGTATCGTTTGTTTGGTGTAAAAGTTCCCCTTTTACTTCTACTCTACTTTATGATAGCCAAAGTCTATTCCTGATATTCGAACATTATTTTTGTAACTTTGTCACAATTTTTTTTCTCATTTATAACATAGAAACTAAGTGTTATGAATAAATATTAAATTTATATCAACAGCTCCCCATCTAAATTAATTTGAAATACATCAATGCCCCAGAATATATACAACCCCTTAATGATACAAAATTTACACAAGGATTAGCCTAAGTACAAAGAATCATCCTCACATATTTAAAAAGTCTGTAAAATAAACTTTATCTGATGTCTGACATTTTACCCGGGAATTGTCAGGATTTCAGCTGAAGCTAATAAGACTGTTGATAAATATCAGCTCTTTGTCTTCAAACATTTTCCCATAATCTAATAGAAATAATAAAATAAGTAAAGTTTAAATTTCTTTTCAAATAAAATTCACTTTCATTGACTTTTTTCTATATTTAAGACCAAATTAAATGCACGTATCAGAGCGCACAGTTGAAAGAATTGGAGCCTACGGCTACAGTAGAAGTTCATCCAAAGTATGATTGACTCCTCGTGTGGTGGTAAATTTGGGATAAAGCACAAAACATAGATAGACCAGTTTCGCGAATCTTAATATTTGGGATAAGTTTAATATCACTCATACATAGCCAACTGAGATCGTTCCTAGAAACCTGCCTAAGGCATTCTTTGCATCAGTAAATTAGGTTGTAACTACATATCTCCACCCATTTGACAAAAGTATGTTAAAAGGAACTCAGAGAAAACTTACCTACTACTCTAAGGTTGAATAACTGACTCATTTTTGGTTCAGTAGAAACTTGGCATTCATATTGTCCTGCATCTCTTTCTTGCACGTATTTGATGACCAGATTCCAGGTTTCAAGGGGCATAGAGAAATGGGCTTCGAATCGCTCATCACTGACAAAAGTGTACCGATCAACTGTCAAGATATCAGCGTCCCTCATTCGAACCCAAGATACCTGAAAATAGTAGGATAAAAAGAATTATGGAAAATGTTCCCAAGAACTTGGTAGAATTTTTTTTACTCAAATATCGTAGAATCCAATGAGTTTTTGTGTACAATAAAAACTGGTTAATCATATATGAGGAAAGAAATTTAAATTAAGGCTCAAACCAATTAAGACAGACTTAACTTATTATTTAGGCGCAAAAAATTAACTTTGCTTATTGATTAAAAAATCCCAGAATAAGCATTATACCAAGTTGAGATATCGGTTGCAATATGGCACAAAAGATAGAATTTAGTGCCCGGGCAAGCGAAGAATTAAATTTATTTTGTCTTGCTAATAGCTTTTAGTTTTATTCCTCATTATACTTTTACCTCGACATTTAGTAAGTCTTTCACTCTTGGTCCCTTATTTGATTAAATAGTGAATTGTTAATTGGCGTTCAAATGCCGCAATATCCAACAAAAGAGAAAATATGTTTTGATCACTTTTCTGAAGTTTTTGTTGAAGTGTATATTTCCCACCCAACATTTCATTATTAGTAAAGATTAAGTGTAGCATATTCTTTTGACTGTCGGCTCTTCTAATTTTTTATCTAGAAAGTTATCATAAATATATTATAGTGTTTCACTCTTGCTGCCTTATTTGATTAAATAGTGAATTGATTAGAGTTAATTAGCATTCAAATGTAGCCATATCAATCGAAAAAGAAAATATGTTTGTGTGTATATATGTAAATATATATATTAGCGTTATAAAAGCCGATTAGTGCGAGCTTAAAGGCTAACAACGGTCACGAATGGGGCTAACTTTACCAGGGGAATAACATAGGCTATACAGATTTGGCAAAAGTGGCCGCTTGTTTTATGGTTAAGTTAGATTAATTTAGGTTACGTTAGGTTCGAATTTGTCCCCTTCTTAGTTTTTTGGGGGGAAAGTAATGGTGGCTATGAGTTGTAATTATAACATTAACATTGCCGTAGAAAGGTTTCGGTTTGCTAGGCCAACTATGCAACCTCAATGTTTAAAAATCGCAAAAATACCTATTTTCAGCCTACCCGGGACTCGACTAATTTTGATAAAACTCGCGCACATCTGCTTTAAGCGCGCTTTAAATTTTGTGGCTGCTACCAGCGTTCTCAACTTTTCCTGCCCACCCACCCGCTTGCTTACTCTGCCGCACTACTGTAATGTCAAAATCGTTCTCTTTTATTCTTTCATGATACACTACTCCATTACTCATATTAAAATTAACTTTATATTTTATACCTACCAACTTTTACTTGCGTAATTTAACTCAAACAGAAAATGTAATTTGTTCAAGATAATATTTTATGCTCGGACAACTCCAGGGATCCTTGCTAGTCATTAATAATTAATGTCAATTTCATCCATTGCTTTTCTTTGGATTTAGAAAATTTGCGTCCAGAAAACTGAACTTACAGCCAATAAGCGTTTACTTGTGTCTAATTAAGGCCCTAGTATCTCAAAAAGAATAATATTGCAATATTACCTTTTACTTTGTGTCCGAAATACCTAGAAACATAATGCTTTTAATTTACAAGGTCTGCTGACCGAATCGCATGCTCTCACTTATCCCGATTCCTTACCTTACGACCTTCAGAACTTTCTCTAATTACGAACTAATTTTTCAGACCTTGGTAATTATATAACTCGAAAGCAAATGTAAAACAACATAAGGGTTTCAGATTATGTTAGAATCGGACAAAGGATTATGATTTTATAGCAAAATAATTCCTCAGCTAACATTGAGAGGACCTTGGCAATTATTATATAATTCGGAAGGAAATGTAAAACATTATAAGGATTTAAAATTTCGATAGAATCGGCCGAATACTTACAGGTATTACCAAAACCAAAAGAAATGGGGGACTGACGGACCGAACGACATAGTGAAACATAGAGTTTCACGTGACTATAAATCAATAAAATGATTATTGAAAAAATTGAAATTTACTTATGTTAATTAAAGTGGAAAAGTTTCAAGCAAATACGGGGAATAATTGAACTTAGAAACAAATTTTTGAGCTTGGATAAATCCACCATGGTTATAATCGTAAAGAATGTAAGGGTATTTCTTTTACACGTAATCTATAGAAAAGTTAGATTTTACTTATGTTCTTATATAGATAAAAATTATCATGAAATAGTTCCAGAGAGAGATGCTACGCAAGATTCTCTGGATGATGAATAGAGTATGATGACATACATAATTAAAACGAACTTTAATACATATTATGATGATATGTCCAAAACAAAATAATTCCCGAGCTAATCTTGAGAGGACCTTGAAAATTATAACCTTTAAAAGAAAATGTAAAACAACATAATGCTTTCAAATTTCGTTAGAATCAGCTGAATAGTTATGATGTTATTACCAAAAGTACCAAAGCAAAACGGGTACGGACTGCCCGACCGACCGACCTAGTGAGATATGGAGTCGCATGCAACTAAAAAAATAAGGGAATCTCTTCCAAAACAATTTTCGGAAATGATCTTTCTTAAAAAACAGGGTCGTTTTATTAAGGGTCGTTTACAAAGGAAGTATCTTAATATCAATCCCGGCTACTCTGCTAGTTTGATTTCCCCTAGAAGCCAACATGGTAAACATACATTTACCAATAATATTTCGATTCGTCTCCGAGGTCGATTTTCCTCACAGTACAGTCTTATAGGAGAAACGTTTCAGGCCTATCGATTAATAGTGTTCGTTTCTGGAAATTAACTATTTCTTTTTTTTTATTTAAATTAACATATATTATCACCTAAAATATCGTGTGTATCAAGAATATCCTGTTACCAATGTCTTAATTTCTGTTTTTAAAAGGAAAGATTTTTTTGTAAAGCTGAATTTCACCCTAAATACATTTCTAATCTTGTCCGAGAGCATTCATATTAGCCCAAGGATAATAGGAATCAGAGGCTTTTTATTGAGATAAATACATTGTAAATCAGTACAGAGAAAGACAAACTTTTGCATTATAATCTTGGAAGCTTTGCATATACATATATTATAATTAAATCGAATAATTCCTTTGCGTTATCATAGTTGTTTTTTTGTTATATTCTAAAAAAAAGATGAACCCCGTAATGTGGTTCGATTAATCTAACATATTGAGTAGAAAATTCTATAAAGAGCTGTTTAAAATTAATTGTGCTTCACTCACTTTATAGCAATAGCAACCAAATATTCACCTGGTTGACTACTTCCTCTTTCGCAGAAATAATCATTTAAGACGGATTTGTACAAATATGATTCTGCTCATGACCATTGATAAAATTCAGTCACTTAATTATTGTGTATAAAAAGCAAACGAGTTAGCTTTGTGTGACGCTGTTTCTTCTTAATGTTGTTCAGTTTCAACTTTGGCTTAATTCTGTGCTACTCGTTTGAGATATAAAAAAAAAATAATAAAATAGAATTCTACCACGATTAGAGCACCAAAAGAGCGCCTTTAGCTTAATATACAATCTAATTTAAAGAATCTTTAATGTCTGTCGCCTACGTTTCAAAAATTTGCTCAATTTCATTTTTTGCTGTAAAACAGCTCATATCATGATGAAATATCGTCAATCTTCTGTCGTTTACATACTGTCTTCTTGATCTTATTAATAAGCACTGCAAATGCCATCTGATGTTTACTCTAACATTTTGAGATCCCTCGCAGTAACTTAAATGCAAATCATAACTTTTTTTGCTATTATTTTACCTCTGATTTCATTAAGTTGTGACATTAATATTAAATACATACAGGACAGCCAACCCGCCTCGAATTAATTGTAACGCTCCAAAAGTTGAATTAGGGGAATTTGAATAAATTTTGTTTTTTAGGTCTTTTTTTAATTTGAACAGCTTAAACTGTTATTGTCTGATAGACATTAGACCAGTTAATTAATGTTTGTTGATTTTGTCTTAATTGAGAGCTCATTGATGAGTGCCCAAAGTTAGGTCAAATAATTTGTGTTAGTGGATTTAAGTTTATGGTTAGGACTTGCTTGAGGTGAGAAGAAATTTAGATCTGGTTGTTTTGGCTTAGATTCATTTAAGGATTGAGTTATTAGTCATTTTAAGAAGATTAAGTCATGTTATTTCTAATTTTTGTTGATATTTAATAGTTATGAGTGATTTGCCGGGTTAAGTAAGTTAGACGAAGTTACGGGGAGGTTTTTATGGATATAACTGGTTGGTTTATGTGGAGAAAGTGAGTTCTCAGCTGTTTTATTTTGGAACATATGGTATAAGTTTTTGGTTTTATTAAAATTCTGTATGTTTTAAAGGAATAATACCCATAACGTCACTCAGTCATTGACGTTAAAGGTGAATTAATTTGGCTATTGGCTGCTGAATTGAGTGCTCTCTTTGAGTATGGAAATATGTAGATATTTAGTGGTAAGACTGTTATAGATTTAATCTAATAGGGGTAGTGTCAGTCGTTTTATAGTGGAAACCCGCTTGAGGAAAAGTGGAAAAGGTTAGTACAAGACGTAAAAAATTGGTGATTGGTGTAGCTTATGTGTAGTGGAAAATTATAATTTCCAGCATAATAAAGATAACAGAAAAATGGATGAGGAATCGACAAAGGATTTCGAATAGGTTGGATTGTGTGTGGATCAAATATTTGCTACGAGACAAGGCACAAGAGAAACAAAGAATAGGAAAGGTCAAGAAAGAGAGAATAGGTAAGAGGGGGGGAGGATATTCTCAGCCCGCCTACAGCCTCGCGCGAAGTCTCTTAACGCCGTAGGGCTGGCGCCGACATGGCAATGTGACGGCGACGAAAGGGAACCCAAACGGATCATGCGGTCGCACGAAATTCTCGCTGCACCCTTGATGATGTCTGGCGTGCATGTGTATCTTCCTCAGGTGCTACGGATAGATTTTGGGTCCTGTGCGGGGGGGGGATATTAATCTTCCCTCTCTGACATCTCTTTCCCTTTCAAGATGGAGCTTCCGAAGGAAGTGTCATCAGAATTATATAGGGTAATTACACAACTAAATTTACAATAGGTACATCTTTCTTTCTCAATCACCACGAATAGAAGTTGGTCTCTAGGGGGGGGGGGATAAAGTTCTCTCTCTGAAATACATATATATGGTTAAATATATAGAGATAATAATATATAGGTATAGTACGGCAGTAGATTCTCTTCGTAACATATTTTATTGAAGGCGACTCTGAATTTAGCGAAAATTATTTTCTTTTCGAGTTTCTCGATTTATCTAATATTTCGCTTTTGATCAAGAGTTAACCAGAGGATAACTTCATTGAAATTCAATAGAATTTTTGGAAATTTATCCACTTGTTAACTTATGACCAAAGGTGGTAAATAAGACAAATCGAGTTACGAGAAACGGAAATAATTAATGTTCTTAAATTCACAGGTGCCTTCAATAAAATACTAATATATATATATATATATATATATATATATATATATATATATACAGTGGCGGCAACAAAAAAAGTGACATGTGACAATTCGGGGAAAATGAAACAGAAAAATGTAACTTACATATTTTATTATCAATATTTCATGAAAGTTAATACTTGGTCATGTTGCCCTTGCACTTGATGACCATTCTGAGTCGATTGGGCATTGATTCAGCGAGGTTTGCGAAGTAGGTGGGGTCGATCGTAACCCAGATCTTCTTCAGTGATTCTATCAGGTCCTTGATGCTGCCGGATGCTGTCTCTTGAACTTTGGATTTCATCAGATTCCAAGCATTCTCAATAGGATTTAGGTCCGGGGAATTACCAGGCCACTCCAAAACACTAATATTATTATCATTGAAGAACCTTTTTACTAACTGGGACCTGTGAGCAGGGGCACCATCATGCATGAAAAATTCACACCGATGAATTTCCCAAAATGGCAGCATGTGCTGCTTCAAAACTTCGAGATAGTTAGTCCCCCTCATGGTTACATTCTTGGGAAGGAAGTACAGACCTCCTCTGCCCTTGTTTCCACTAAAGGCACCCCACACCATCACACTATCAGGGTGATTCACAGTTTTCACGGTATATTTTGGGTCCTACCGAGACACATTGCTGGGACGACGCACGATCTTTGACTCTCCTCTGACCAGCCTAAAGGTGCTCTCATCACTGAACATCACCTTCTTCCAATGGGCAGCTGTCCAATGTTTATAGGTCTTGCAAAAATTGAGCCTTTTCATCTTCATAGCCTTGGTAAGAAGTGGCTTCTTGGCAGCGCGGCGAGCCGGTAGGCCTAAGTCCTTCTGTAAGCGATGACGGATGGTCCTGAGGGCGACGTTCTGGAGAAGGTCTGGGTGTTTTTTCTTGATTGAAGCGGAGGTTACAGAAGGGTCTGACATCACTTCACGCCTTAGGATATTATCAGTCCTTGGAGATGTCTTCCTAGCTGCACCAGTGCCCTCCTTCCTCTTTGGTATGGTACCTGGTGGCAATAACTCAGCTGCCCGTTTTAGGCGATAAATCGTATTTCTTGAGGTTCCTAAATCTGCTGCTACATCAATAAAAGACTTTCCCTGCTCTAATAGGGTCAAGGCACGGCTTTTCTCTGTCATAGAAAGCTTTTTCCGCCCCATTGTATCCACTTGCACAGAAGTTATAGCACGTCAAATGTAGGCACGAATGCAGGAAATCAGCACGCTGGAGCGTTGTACACGAAAACCTCACTGTACGAGCTCAAACGAGACAGTGAGTTCCAATAAAGCGCAGTTCTGTTGTCTTAGCTCAGGAGAGTCATCCACTCGTGGCATAAGCCCCGCCCCTTTTCATTGGCTTGTTGGCAAGTAAAATCGTGAAAGCGATTTTATGTATCGATTTCTATTGCCAATATTCAATGTCACTTTTTTTGTTGCCGCCACTGTATATATATATGTACTAATATGTTAAGGGGCGTTGCACGTGTGGAAATATAGATTTTAAATATAGATACCATAATATACTGAACGACATTACACATACACGTCATGATCAGTTTTGTAATAATAGTCTAATGATTGAAACAATATTTATATATTTGTTTATACTTATTTCATTTGATTAGTGATTGGCGAATAATTTACCAACCTTTTTACATAAAAGAAACATGTATATTAATATCAGTGGTCAAAGGTGTACTATGCCATTGATTTTAGCAGTAAGACTTCTCGGCAGCTACTATATACCTTTGTAAAGCTCTAAGTTTTATACCTTTAAATCAAATGAATACTTCTATACTTTTTCTTATTAAACCAATCAACAACCTCAGGAATAAGATGGGCCCTTGAGAAGGCGTAAAATAGTTTCATTTTATCTAAGGAAATAGCTTCACCCTAGAACCCTCCAAGAATAACCTGTTAATTTTAAGTGTGTTGTCTATTACTGCCTCTAAATCATTAATAGGTTCAAACTTTCTCTTTACCCAAGACCCCCGACTGTCCGATTATATAGATACGTACATTTACATTTTGCTATGGAGAATCACATACTGGCCCTGATAATATTTCTGTATCTCTGACCATTTAAACAAAATCTGTTCAAATAATAATAACTTGTGTTTTCCTTTCACAGAAGTAAAAAATTAGCCTAATATTATTCTCCTGTCATAAGAAAGTCATTTGACCTTTAGCTAAATATTCTAGTTTCATATTTTTGTATGATACTTCCCCTTATTTACAATAACATTCTGCGTAGTTGGCACATTTGTTTTAACTTGAAATTTTTGAAAATAATACCATTTAATCTACATTAAACTTGAATAGGATGTCGAGTGATGTAAATAATATTAAGCTTAGAATGTGTTATATATCAAACTAGAAGCATCTTTTTAAGTTTAGAACGGGTTCAACGTCGAGAAATAAAATTTGTTAAGTTTCGAACGCATTCAAAGTCGGGTAAAGAACAAAATATGGTATCTTCAAAGTTCTTGGTACAAAATGAAAGAAATGTTTATTAAAAAAAAAAATGACACAAATGTATCTAATATTTTTCAGATATTTTCCATTTAATTAAATTCACTTCTGAAGAACTTTCTGGTTTCAGAATTACACCATGACTAAACTTCAAGTTTAGCTTCTTGCATCGATTGAAATATTGTTGATTTTAAATCTTCCATAAACTTAAAATCAAGAATTATTCCGAAGCGGCAAGATCAGGTATATCCAGTGGATGGGGTATGATTTGCCATCAAAATTCTCTCAAAGTCATTCTTGTTAGCCGTGGAGAATGGGCTGGAGCATTGTGATGATAAAACCTGACTCCTTTGTGCGAGTTGATCAGCCCGCATCGGTTTCGGCGCACAACGGGCAGAAAGCTTGTGAGACCAAGATTCTCTATTAAAATTGCATTTGCTGATCCTTGCAAAATAAAAACTTCTTACGCAATAATTTCCAAGCTAATCCTGCAATCTTCATCCCTAATTTTTGGAACGGCGGCCAACTTTTCTGCATTGCTTGATGTGGATGGTATCTTTTGTCCTAATGTTAATTCCCGTCTATTTATACCAACGCCAAATAAGGGGGTGTGGCTTCAATTCTTTTAATCTCAAAGCAGGGTGGAGATTATCGGGTCGTGTTTTCTCTACTAATACTGCTGGGGGGAGTTAAAGGGTGTGTGCATGTTCGGTGTAGGCACGTGTGTACTAAAGAAGTATTTAAACTTCGACACCTGATGGAGCTTATCAAGCCGACATTCATAGCAATATTGATTTCGTCGTTTCACAGGTTCATGTATAGTCTGCCTGATCAGAGCCGATTCCGTTATATGTTCGTCCAGCTGTTTTCCACTGTCTCCTTTATCTCTCTCTCTCTAGACCCTCAGCTGACATCTGTTTCCTCATTTGTATGTTTGTACATTTGCGTGGGAATCGAGCAATTTCCCTTGCATCCTTACAACATATACTTTTTTGCATTGCTACATATAAAATTGCGATTAAAATTATTTACAAGTATTTCCTTTGTTCTACATTAAACATTATTGCAACATTGCATATTATTTTAGTGTTCGATTTATCTGCCCAATTTCAAGATTTCATCAGGCCAACGAGATATTGATTTTTGAGGTTCCTTGTTGGGTCTACTCCAACTTGCAATTGACTGACACATGCCAACACAGTAATTAAGTTCCGATCAAAGACGAGTAAAATCATTGGTAATTTTTTATATTTTTTAAGTTTTATTAATACCTGTTAAGTAAAGTTGGTTCAGCTGTGATTCGTCTGAGGCAGTTCATTAGAAAAACTTAAGATTAATGTCTCTTTCGTCAAGATGATTTGTTTTCCAGCGGGTTCTGAGGACCCAATTTTCCATTGCATTATGATATTTGCGAAAAGGATGATACATGCGTCCATATGTAGTTGAGAGAGCGTTTGAATGCTAGTGTATAGTATATTAGAATGCTGTGATTTAAATTGTTGTCTGGTCACAAAGGCACAGGGGTTGTATATGTAAGTATGTAAGTTTGCGCAGAAAAGAGGGCTAACTCTTGCTTGTAATTTTATAAAATCCCCAGATATTTTATTTGTCGTGTCAGTGCTGCTATGAGTGAGTTTTTATTACCTCCACCTCAATTTAAGACATTGGAAAAGGTGGATAGCCCAGTTTGCTCATCAGCTTTGACATTTCCGCTCTGAGGGCAGGATATTTAGGTTTGACAACTTTGAGATCAGATTTAAGATGTATTCTTTTTACCGTTGAATGGAGGCACTTAAGCTGCAAGGTTTTTAATTAAAATTGGAAATCTTACAAAATTTTACACGATGCATAATTACAAACAAACTAATTGTGATAGAACGGGTTGAAGCTGTGTTAATTTCAACTCCTATCACATATTATTTAAAACCACGATGCCCCCACGTGCATCTTCGCTTCAAAGCTTGGCGCCTTATCGCAGCCACCGGATGTCAATGTTTAAACAAGGAGGTTATCGTCCCCCCGTTCGCCCCCATACGCCGACCTCGCCAGATTGAGTTAGGCTTATGGGCAGATAAGGCATTGTTCCCAGGCTCGGCTGTTCATTCCTTTGAAGCTCCCACTCCATTGTCCCCCATGCCAAGGGAGTGTCTCGACTATTTAGATGGAAACGTTACCACTAAGATCAGATTGGAGATCCAGATTTTCGTCGCGAAACATCACCACGACCCTCTCTCACTTTGTGCGCCAAGGGACCTCGACCTCGAGATTCACCATCACTTGTCCAGAAGGAGGACAATACCCCTTGAGTGCCAAAGGTTCGAGCCTTTCGTGACACCAAGTCCTTAGGGCTTCCCCCTCGTTGTTCAGGAAGAGAACAACGTAGAACAGCCATTGTTCTTTTGAGCTCTTCGCCAAGAAACGGTTCTCACCCTTCCCCCTTGTTGTTCAGAGGAGAACAACATTTGAACAGCCATTGTTCTTGAGCCCGTAAACAAGAGACGGTTCTCACCCCTTCCCTCGTTGTTCAGGAAGAGAACAACGTTAGAACAGCCATTGTTATTTTGAGCCCTTTGCCAAGAAACGGTTCTCACCCTTCCCCCGTTGTTCAGAGGAGAACAACATTAGAACAGCCATTGTTCTTGAGCCCGTAGACAAGAGACGGTTCTCACCCCCCCCCCCTATTGTTCAGAAGAGAACAACGTAGAAAAGCTATTGTTCTTCAAGCCGTTCATCGAGAAACGGTTCTCATTCCCTAGACGCCACGTCAGGATCATCTTATTCCCCTCCTTCGGCTGGAACTCGCAAGCGGACCGAAAATTCCTTCACGTCGCCTTCTACTGCACCACTCGTATAAAGTTACGTAAGCCAAACGTCACCTTTGAGTACTTAACCCTTTTGTCAATTCTATCCTGTTCTTTAAATGGTTTAGCGAACCATCCTATCTCTTTAACTCTATATTTGTTTTACCTTTTTAAATCCTTTAATCCTCGGATTAGCCCGAGCCCCCACGACCCTTTCCATTCTCTGTTTATGTCAATATTTTCCGTCGTGTGTTTGTTGATAGTTATTATTAATAAAACTCTATTTTATTAATGATAGCAATATTATTATCCTTGAGCTCAGTTCCACTTCTTAAGCATATCGAAGATACATAATATCGGCCGCCAGACATTAACGCACTCTTATGATAATTAAAGAAGTTCCCTCAACGAACAGTGATATATGGTTTATCGTCGGGAGTCCATTCTACGACACTAATGAAAAGGGGAAATAAGACTAACGTAGCCGTAAATCTGTTATGCCTTTGGAAAGCCTGATAGAGTGATTAAAGTTAATTGAGTAAAATAAATTTCAAAATTATTTCAATGAAAGATGCCTATTATCTTAATCTCCAATAGGAAATATGAAAGCAATGTAGAGATGAAAAAATAATAAAATATTAACTACTCTTGCAAAATTAATAAGAATTATATACTACTTCATTAGAAATGTTATACTTACCATTCCAACCTACCTTTGGAAAGAGATTGAGGATTTAAAGCAAATTTGGGCAGAAATAGCTAAAGGGATTATTTTGACATAATTTAGGTACTTAATATATATGGAATAGGATCACATTGTCAATTGGCATTTTATAGGGAATTTTTTAATTTTAGAAAATTTGATTGATTTAATTTTCACTCTGGGGGCAGAACTTATTTCAATGTCTGAAGTAAAAACACATGGCATAGAACAATGATCTTTAGAACACTACCGACGTCAGTCAATCGCCTTTGATTTTGAACCTGATGCTTGGCTTTTGAGTTATGTATACTACTAGTTGATTACAAATAAATGGGGGTTGGTGGCAATTCCCACCAATAAATGGGTGTATTAGGGGCAACGCCCCCTATTTTATAAATTATCAGCTGATAGCTCTAATTCAAATATGGTTGCAAGACGTCGTTATGCCTCCAATATACAGAGCAAAAATAAGGATACATAACGACAATTTCTAGCTTCCCTCCTTCGGTAGAGGAATTAGAACGGGACTCATTAACTCTGGAACACTAACCATCAGTTTACTACACACCACTACTAAGTATAGTTATATCATACCCGATTTTAAAAAATATATATGTTAAATGTAAAGCTTTAATGGAATAGATTTACATGAAAGCACTTCAAACTTTTAACTTTGACTTAACATTAAGAAAAACTGAAAAATATTGCTAAAAATAGGTAAAATTTTTAAAATTAAAAAAAAAATATATACATGTATAATCAGATGGCTTCAATACTCTTGATACGCCCTCTCAGGTCCTGTGAGTAACTGCTGCGGCTTCTGTAGGGATGAGAGATGAAAAAAGGCCCTATTTTGAGTTACCAAAAAAATGCATATTTTGCCAAAATAATTATTTTGAACTGAAATAACTACAGCAATTGACTATATATTTGTTATATACAAGTAAATAAAGTCTTCAGGTGCATTTCTACCTTCCTTAACGCTCATACACAGTTGCCATAGGTGGTGTAGTGACACACAGCTCGTTGGCAGGACACACACCGGAAGCGAGTTTTTTGTCTACCTTCGAGGGACACACAACACAGCGCGCCATGGCCTCCCTCATCTGTTCTGCAAGTGGTCTAGCATCTTGTCAATGTCTATCGGGAGTTGGCAGCTTAAAGACAGTGCATATGTGATTCTTAAGCAGCCTCGGCCGAGTTTCACTTGCGAGCCGATGCACTACCCAAGGTTTGACCAATTCCATGGCCAACACCTGCATAAATTGCCTTGTCTGAATGTGTGTGCCACCTGTACTCTACATGTTTTCACCAAGAATGATCCAGGAGTTGATGACCACATCATTCAGCATGCCAAAGAACACGCAGAGTAACCACCTCTTGATCTTCCTGCCACACGAATATTCACTACACATTTGGTCAAAAATATCCCCTGACTGTCCCATTCAGCCTCATCCCACAATTGTGCAGCAGATCCTGGATCCTGTTGGTGTTGTGGTAGCGCTGTTCCAGGTCCTTGGTGAAGGTTGCACCCCTCAGACATAACTGCGCTATAGAAATTGGCACCAACTGTAGGGCTCCAGACATCCTTAGTGGAGAGGTAGTTGTCTCTCTTTCAACCACTAAAGATGAGTACCCTGAACATGACAGGTGTTTCTTCACTTGTTGTGCGATGTACGGTGGCCTTCTGCTTCTTGTTTTTTGCTGCATCAATGTTTATTTTCTGGTTGGTCCACTGCAAAATTTCGTTGATGAATCCATCCACAAAGAACAAAAAGAAACACTTCTCTGCGGTGTCGGCTTGGGAAGCTTGTTGGTTGGGGCCAGGCCGTAAACCATGCAATAAATTTCTTGCCGGAGTACGTTCGGTTGCTACTCTATATGGTTTACTGCTCCACATAAAGTCCTTTTTAGTTTTAATGGTAGCTGTGTTAGAGTTTACAACCAGCTCATCAGGATTGGTTGCAGGTACACGGCGCGTCGTCGTCCACGGGGAGCAACAGGGACAACATCAGGTGGAGCAGCAGGGCCAGCAACAGGGGCAGTAGCAGGTGTAGCAGCAGGGCAAGTAACAGGGGCAGTAGCAGGTGGAGCAGCAGGACCTGACACAGGCAAGGCAGGGCTACCACGTAGTAAGTTCCTTCGTTTCTTTCTTGCTGGTCCATCATCCAAGTCACTATTGTCCCTGCTATCACTCTCACATGGTTGTAGCACATATTCAGCATCAATGTCACTGTCATAAAAATTTCCACACTCCACATTGTCACTTGTTCATCAGAACAAGCCTGTAATCTGAAAGGGTAAAAAATATTTGGAACACACAAACACTGTTTCGCCGATCACTAAAATAGTACGTAAACACTAACCCCGGGTAGGTACCACCCAACGTGCACAACACCCTGTATCACTAACCAGCGGGTATGCCGTATCAAAACGTAGGCGTACAGCACGGGTGAGTAGAGAGAGCGAGACGACGTGCTCTTCCCCTCCACTGTCTAGCGGGCAACTGCAGGTACTGAGCACGTGGGCACCCTTGCAGTGCGGGAACCATACGCATTGACAATAACGTCGTTGTTCGCGGACCCTCCTACCCATGGTTAGCGTTCTAGGGTTAAACATCCTGGAATTGGGCGACTTGGTATTCCAAATTTACCTTGGGTGAATTATAATTCCAGAAGATGTTGTGTGGGTAGAAATTAGGTCTGCAACCTATAAACGAAACGTTGATAAATCACATAAGTTATTTGAAATATAAATCCTAAAAATATTATTATTAAAGTTTAAATATTATATATTCTGTGTAGTAAGTAGACGAGTCAAAAATGTTATTAATGTCCTCAAAGCGTTTATATTCTGACTACGATAGTGATTAATTATCAATTCTAATTCCTAATATAGAGTGATCGCTTATAGCTAGTTATCCATAGTGCTCCATCCCTGGTGTTGAATAAATTATTTAAATTAGTGACGCTATTATCTAATTAATGAAGACAGATTTGAAAGAGACATAATTATGCTACGGATTTAAATAATACATATAACTGATCGGCTTGGCGTACTTTTTCTTGCGGCGAAAAGTTGATGTTGACTGCCGGTTAAAGATTTTGAAGAATGTATGTGAAAGGATTTCCAACAAAGATTAGAGAATCAGAAAAGAATAGACGTCTTATGCCCGAGATATTTTTCCATAATCTCTTGCTTATTTTCTACTTAGAAGTATGTCTCTTTAGAACTACTATTTCCGTAAACCATTTTAGACACAACAGAAGAGTAGTGGTCGTCCAAATCTAGGAATTTCTCTAATAATTGCGGGATAATATGATGGAATAACCGAGAAACTGGCCCTCAATGATGATTTTTGTTAGAGCTCGTTCAAAGGCGCAAGTGACATAATCTGAAAGCTAAGGCAAAGAGAACCGCTTGATAAAGCAAATAAGTTCCTGCTAAAGATAAGCATCTTTTTGAGCCAGAAACGATCTGGTTATTCCCACAAAATAAAAATTCTGACATGACCAGTTGCAGAACATATAGAACAGCACGTTTCTTACTTATAATCAAGGTGCCAAGGTACTGGAGTCGTCTTAAGGCCATGATGGGAGTGGAGGACGACTTATTTGAGTAAACTATTATCTCCCAGCCCTAATCTATTTGAGTTATTTTTAATTTTCAAAATAGATTTTGGGAGGGTCTAAGATATTGCGTTTTACATTTTCTTTTATAAAAACCTTTAAATTTACTCAGAACACCCACTATATCTAGAAGTGGGCGCAATTAGTATTCTTCCTAATATCCTTGGAAGAAATGATTTCTTTATAACATTTTTTATCATTGAGTACTTTTCTTTAAATTTCTTTAATTAATTTTATCTTGAATTAGAAAGTCAAACAAGTAAAAGATCATCAGCCCCCAAAAATTGTGAAGTGAAGCGGAGCAATGTGTTATGAGCAATCACTCAGCGTGAATGGAGACAAATCAATGTGAGAAAAATCGAATTTACATCAAAGCTGTTGGTGATTAAGAATTTAACATATAATAATTAAAAACGTGTTCACTTTAATTGGTCAAGAGTTATGTCAAATGGATCAATTAAAACAGGGTCTACCTTTCAATATTTTTTTTAAAAATAGTAAATGACCACACAAATTCTAGATATGGCAATTTTACTTAGAAATAACACTTAATGGAACATATGCTAGGTGAAAATATTTAATAAAGTAATTTTTTGTCTTAAAATGTTTTCTCTGCCAAACTTTACTTTCTAAATCAAGCCACTTTATTGAATATCAAGCCTTTGATTTTATAGGATTCCCATCATGTGTTATTCAAAAAAAATATACCGAGTGTAATTACATAAAGTCAGTGTGAAGATAGCTAGAATCTTGCAATTAAACATGATGGGGATATAAAACTGGCGTCATAATCAATATCAATTTATTAATATCAATTACTCTATTTAAATTTGTTTAACGTAGTTTAATATGAAATCTTATTGTAGCCCTGTAAAATCTAAGCAGAAATGCAATCGCTGCTTAACACGATCAAGAACAGAAAGACCTCAAGATGTGATATCTTCAGTGATGTAATCGCGCAAGGATTAAATATCCGTAATGGGTCTTGTGACTATACACTTTACTTGAGAAACCATTCCAATTAACACTTAGAGTTTATTTCAAGTTTATTGCTCATTCGCATCTAATTTCTCTTTCTGGTACTATATTGTTATATAGTCTGCAATGCAAGGTTTCTGCACCTTTATTTCTGTCTTAAAAATTGTTTTGAAAGGCAGAAAATAAATATGGCGAAAGCCCTGTGGTGGTTGTTATCACCCGTAGAACTTGCATTTGCTCCTTCTTCTTTGAATGTGACATGGGGGATGAGCCTTTAAATTGTGAGTGGGTAAGAAGATGTGGTATAAAAATTCCTTTGAGGTTCCTATCTTAGAGAGATACTGGGTTTGATGGGGTAACGCTTTGGACGAAGTAGAGTCACTGTGTCTGGTAGCTCAGCGGTAGAAAATCTGACTGGCAATCAGCAGACCCGGCCAGGAATTTAAAAAACTTTTTTCCCCTGTCGTTATCTCTGTCTTCTCGGTAAAGGATTGCCTTCATTCTGCCGCCCTCTACTCTCTTTGATTCTAGTCTTCTTCTAATGTCCCTTCCTCTTACCTTTAAAAACTCCTGTTTCTTGTCTCATTGCTCTTTCCATCCAATTTCTCTTTCTTGTACTATATATATATATATATATATATATAAAGGAATCGTCGTATTCGTGGTATATAAATATACCACCTGCGATTAAAATCTAATATAAAACTCTTTGTGGCCCATATATTTAAGCAATACAACTTTACAGCCTCATTTAATCATCTACTTCCTGACTTTATCCCCTGAGTAATGGAATCGTATATCCTTGGTTCTAATTCTAAATGTTGCCTGCTTCTGCCGTTAAATTCACTTCTATATTTTTCTGCATTAATATGTAGTGCCTAACCAAATATTCCATATAAAATTAGTAATAATGAATATTAGAGAATATTATCCTGAATATTATTTTCCATATTTTTCAAGTATCAACCACTAAGTTAAGAGTGCTGCTATAGCGACGATGAATACTAGTAAGATCAATGATAACAATGTTACTACGAAGAGAACTCTTGAAAACTAAAAAAATAATCAAATATCAGAAAGCTGCAGCAGAAGAAAGGTTTTATATTATTAATTTGCTATGTCAAAGGCAAGAATATAGCTCGTTAGATTCAATATATTCCAATGCAGAAATTGCGTACTATTTAAATTATTCAGTCAACAAATAATTCTTCCTTAATGGTCAAAAATTATATATACTCAAAACTCCCAATTAAAATTGTCAAAATCATCAAAAGATTCATATGCAAGAACTTTAATTGATAAGGTAGCATGATACTAAGTGTAGTGATGTTTAACATATATTTTGCAGGAATGAAGTGAACATGTCTGGAATTATAGTTTTCTTTCGCATACAATTGCTATGAAAAGAATCCTTGAGGAATTTAATTATATATTTTTTAATAAAATGGATAAAACTAACTTGTAAAATCATGTAAGAATGTTTGTAAATGAGTTTTAAAAATTAAAGTGAATATATTTAGAGTTAAACAACTTAGAGTTCGCAACTTTCCTGAACCTACTTATTCACTATGGACAAAAGTTCTGGGTCCATTCCTTTTTTTCAAAGAGAGAAAGAAGATGGATTTAGGCATATAATTTTCTTTTCCTCATTTTGTATAATTATTTACTTTGCCATTTACTTCATCTTTTCAGAAATTTTGCCTAGTCTCTATTAACACGAGTTTCTGATGAGCAAAGTTTAAATTATTTATCAAAGAGAGCATCAATTATTTAATTTCTCCTTATCCTGGCATTTTATTTCTTTATCTACAATCTTCATCAACTTTTATCTAATTATATTTTTCTGTATTGATCTGTCGTAGAGTCGAACGTCGATGCTAGCCAAGGATTGCCTCTGATTGAGGCGCGAAAGGAGCATGCCAAAAATTGTGATATAGATCCCAGTGCGAGGGTTAAATAATCAAAGTTGAGTGTGGTTAGCCGAAATAATCAATTCTTAGAGGTTCTGGGCTTAGACAAACTGAATTATAGAAAAATAACTTCACCTTTTACAAATAAATTATTATTAGCAAAAGTAAATAAATGACAATAAATAAGATAAGATTCGGGGTACCAAACGGGGGTGGGGATACATGTGACTCGAGGTGGACGAGAGTGCGAGAGAGGATGTAGGGTTATTGCTTTCAGGGAAAGGAGGAGAGTACATCTGATGGGGAGACTCACGTAAAGCCTAATTGACTACAGGATTTGGATACGACGAGTAAGCGGGGTGCTGAAAAGTTCCACATGAAAAATTCCTTCTTTTTTAACATCGTTGAGAAATGAACGAGGAAGTAACCTAGACAAGAACGAAGTCGATACACGAGTGATAGATGCCTGTCCATGTATATTGTCGGTTAGGCGGGAAATCGGGCCTTAGGTACGAGCGATGCCTGGTAGAGGTAACGATTCGCGTTCGTAGCTGGAAACCGTTTGGAGGCAAGGCAGGGCGTACGAGACTGTACGTAGCTGATAACCAAGACGGGGCTGTATGGTACTAATTTCTTAAAGCTTTTCCCAAGTATTTATACTGCCTCGGCAGAAGCGGGTAGCCAGAGGCCTCTAAAAGGAGGACGGGGTCTCATTAGACTTGGCTCTCCAAGGGATGAAGAGGATATTCTTAGCATGCATCACAGCCTCGCGTGAAGGTTCTTGACACCATAGGTCTGGTGCCAATCAGGCGATGAAACGGGGACCAAAGGTAACCTAAACGGATCATGCATTCGCGCGAAATGCTCGATGCTCCCTTGTTGCTGGCTGGCCGTGCAGGTGCATCTTTCTCAGGAGCAAGGGGAGACTTTGGGTTCTAGGGAGGGCAGTGTATGTTCTCTCTCTGACATGATCACCCCAGTGAATTCACCTAACTTTGCTCATAATCAAATACGTTTTGATGAAAATCTTTATATTCTCCCCTTACTATCATCCTTTCCGGTGTATTTTCCATTAACGATGAGTTTTTTTCATTTATATTACTTACCTTTCAATATATTGGTAAATTTTCCTAAATTTTAACGTAAGAAAATCAAAGGTAATTTGACCACTAACTACGTTTTAAATTTATTAATAGGTTTGCATCTGCTAGCAGCCACCTAGTAAACTAGTTACAAAAAAAATGGGAAAAGATAAGTAACTTTTAGATGATACCTTTTACTAATGTGTGATATTTGGAAAAAATAGCATATGCTCAGGGAAGAATGAACAAGCGTTATCTTTGCTTAGCAGAATTTACTATCAATTGTAATTTACATCACAAAGAAACGAAGGTTATGTAATCTATGAGCAAACCAATAATAAAAATTACATAGATTTTTTAATAAATAAAAAGACCAGTAGGAATACAAGGAAATACCTTTAATCTCCTAATATTATGTCCTTTTGAGATAGAGACTCCTCCTTGAACATTAAAACAAGCCCCCATTTTTCCAACTTGATCAACTGTGCGGAAGAAGAAAATGGAAATCCAGTAGAGTCTGCAACGTTATCAAATTAACTACTTGCATTTTTGTGTACAGCAATAGTTGATATCGGCCACTTGAAGCGTTTAATCTCATTAATTTTGTGCTAATTGACCCGGCAATATCTTTTTCTCGTCGTACTATCTCGTCTTTAACTTCTTCCTGTCTCTTCCCCATTTCAAGATTCCTCTAGTGTGCTAGTTTTTTTTATTTCCTTTATTCCGCTTCACCTATTGTGCTCTCATATCTGGTAAGAATTGAGATCGCTCTTCACTACTTCGTTAATTTCAGGATTTATTTTCCTTACAATCTCATTAAGGCTTAAGTTTTCAAAAGAACCACCTCTTACTCTAACTTTAGGCATAGTTAAATCTCTTGACTCAATCGTGCCATCAGTTTAATTTTTCTCCTCTTGTTTTAGGATAATTTGATGCAGCGTTGAGGTATGAAAATCTTTTCCATTCCAGAATACTTTTCATAATTTTAAAATCTCAACTAGACAAATGTGTTGGGTTTAGCTAGCGTAATTTAATTACTTCAGTATATAATCCTTGTACTTCTACTTTATTCAATTAAAAAAATGTGTAGTTGGGTTACTATGGATTATACTTTCTTCCTACTATTTTAAATTACCTTCATTAATATGGTAACCATAATTGAAGGAAATTTAGATTGGGATTTATCTCCACATGCAGTTATCTCCTAAAGAAATTAGAGCCCATTCATTTGAGAAGCAAAGAAGTGGGTCTTCATTCAATTTTGAAGGACCCCAGAGAAGGGGATTTCTGTACAACAGACAAATTATTAGATATTCTAGGACAAGTATACAGAAACCATGATCATTCCTGCAGCTGAGACAAACATAAGAAAAAAACAATGAGGTGATCACGATGAAGTGTACTCAGGATTTGGGTTGTATTAGGTAGGTAGAATAGTGGTAAGAGAAAACTTCAGTGTTAAAGAACTTACATATATCGACATAGAAAGAAGGAATTTGAATTCAATCCTTGCTCAAATAGGTACACATTTCACATCAAAATCAAAAGAATTGAACTAAATAAACAATTCACGGCATTCAAAACAAGGGCTGCAAGAGTTGTAGCATGTTATTCAAGTAAAAGAGATTTATAGCTCTTAAAGGAAAAGGTAAATAAGGCGTGATTAAAATTTTTAGAACTATTGTGAGCAAAGTGTGAGTAGATGCGTCTAATAGTAATTAAATATAAAGCGAAGAGATAAATTTTCAGACATTAACAGCCTTTCATTTAAGATTATTGACTACGAAGGAAGCCAAATTTCTAATATTTTTGGATATAGAAACGGAAGAAATTTCACGGTTATAGAAAAGGAGCATTGGCTGTAGAGGAAGCCAAAATCAGAGGCAATTGCTATCAGTGATAGGTCAATTTTGTCATGATTGAGATTCGGAAACTTAATCAAGAGCCTTGTTGTGATAATATCGTATATAAATACCAGTACAAAATTTCTAAATGCGTCAAAATACGATCTAGTGTACAAGCATAAATAGAATCCTATGTCATTAATATGGAAGAAAATATTAGACAATGCGGTGCTAAAGTAGACATGGATTCTAGTTGAGGTACATATAGATTTGATCCATAAATATTGCTCCAACTTCCTGATAATACAACCAAATCCTTTATCATTCGTTTGTGTAGGGTCATATTAATTAATCAATCAATTAATCAATCAATCAATTAATTAATCAATTTGTTTTCACTTTGCATTGATTATTATTATTTATAAGATCTAGAAGCAAAAAATTACCATAACTATTTTGTCTGGCAAACAAAGTTAATTATGAAGCAGTAATTTTAAACAAGTATTTTGCGGCATGAAACCTAAAGAGATCCAGAAAACCACATTACTATTTATTTTGTGAGTTCTTGTGCCAATAATAAGGTTACTTTTCTGATCATTGCTTGTGATGGGCAAAAATGAGGTGTGAATGCAACTAATTGATTGGTTATTTGTGCATTTTAGGATAAGAAAACTTAGCCAAAGGAACATTAAATAACCAGGATTTACCAAGAAATGCGTTAAGGAAAATCTGAATTGAGAAAAAGCAGGTATTTTTTGAGTAAACTGTTCCATTTTTTTTTCCTATTTGCTGTTCAAAGGTGTGTGAGGAAAATAAAGGAGTGTTAAAAAAGATTGCAAGTTTGCTCTAAGTCTGAAGAAGCCTGAAACCGTCCAAATATGCCTTTTTCTGATAAAGAGTATCTCAATATTTTACAAATATTACAAATATTGCCGAGATCTCTTGGTGGAGAGTTATACGTAGTGGCAATTATTTTTACATGAATAAACTGCGTTTGTGAATTCTGTTTTTACCTACAACATAAATTCTAGGAATTTATTTTCGAAGTAGAAAATAAAGATATATACTCTAAGATAAATCTTGTAAAGAAATATACCTGCTGGAATTGATGGAATGGATATTCATATCTGAGTTGGATGGACTAATATGGTATTGGGCAATTCGAAGATTTTATTAGTAAGACAGGCCCACAATTCAAATTGATTTTATGTTATTATTTCTATGGAAATGCTCTTTCAAAATATAAATGTTATGAGCACAGGATATTTCCTAAAAGTTCGGTGTATGAAACATAGTTGTAATGCAAACAATACGAAATGTTATATTTATCGCTACAAGTCTTGTAAACTCAGAAAGTAATGTAATATGCGGCAAGATTTTCACTCATGTTGGTCTCGCCTTGGACCTACTTGATATAAGTAGGACCTGCAGCTTTTCTAGGCCCTTAGGAGCCTCAATTATCTTAGAATTAGTTTGGTTTCAGGAAAGAGCATTATCATATGATGCACATTCTTCTCTCAAATATAAAAAAGATTCCTAACTTGTAGATCAGCAATAGTAATGACAACAAAATAAAAAAAGCTGAGCATCCCAAATTTCATATAATTGATGATTCACTATAATACCACTAAGGTGATGTAGATAGGTTAGACGCAATGATAAAAATTCACATTTAAGCGCCTGGAAGCAGTCTCAAAGAGTTGATAAATCATTTCATGCATATCTGATAAAAATTGGAAAATCAATTAGAATACCAGAGCTATGTTAGCTCAATTTTGAGAGTGCTTAAAGGATGTTAGGAGAGGACTCAATTTGTATTACCTGACCGGTGAATGTGTTGCACTGGCTGTACAAAATAGGCAAGCACCTTCCTATTTAATTACTAAATGCATCGAAGTGGATTCGCGAGAGTACGGAGGGTGTTATAGGAGTAATTAATGGGTTTCAAAGAATAGTTTAATGATGTTACGGCATGAAAGAAGGTATGGCTTTCCAATGGGCAAGCTAAAGACTCTTACTAAAATATGTATTGAGTTTTTCCGAGATCACTGATTTGATGTAATAGTCCAGATGAATCTTGCTAGAGTTGTGCTAAGTCTCTTTCGGGAGGGATTTAAGCTGCTACTGGATGGTCAATTTTTTTTTAGGGATGGATCAAATAAAGTTCAGGGATGAGTAAATAGCGCAAAAATAGTGGAGTAAAGCGTAGAAACAGGAAAGTTGAAGCTGGAACAAAATAAATTAAGGAGAATTGAGAGAAAATGGATTCTATGGCGCAGGAAATTCAGCTAAACCCATACACCTAGAGAAGATGAGAGCTTAACAGTTCAGTTATTATTTGCTTAACGAGGAGGAAACAGGGGCTCAGAATTTGCTAAAATATTACTGGTTGTGAGCCATCGATCCAATACTATAGATATAGGGAATTTACCCGGCAAGGGTGAGTCATCCTATTTATTAAAACTATTGGTTGTTCCTGCTGAACACACATTGTATGAAAAAGATGCAAATACATTCGCATATAATAAACACATAATACGACACGATACTGATTAATCATAGTAAAGTAGTAATTTACTATTTTTAACTTAGAACGATTATATATGTTTATCGTTACATTTTTCAGCCATAATGGCGTATAACAATGTTTGAAAGAGTTCTGGCCATTCAAGATACACTTATTACTTTATTTTATTCTTAGCTATTAAAATTTAAATGATCTATTAACGTTTGAGTTTACAAGAATGCCATGTCTTAAGTTGATATTATTATTTTATATCATTATTTTACATTAGTACTAATATCTTTATTTTATTTTTGTTATAACATTGTTTTCAGTGGCAGTTATTTTTTATTATTAGTGTTATTCAATCTTATTCGCTTTATTCACTTCTTTATTATTTTCATCATTAGTATTTCGAATTTAAAAAATGATTACTTTCTTCTATTTCATCATTATTATATCTAATTTATCATTCATAGAAATCAGCACAATATAGTGATTTTATTATTTGTTCGTTTTATTATAACATTTTGCTATTATTTAGTTATTATTTTTGGTTATTAATGTTAGGTAAATGAAACATATACAATTGTAACATGATCGGAACAGATATGAATTTCCTTGAATTCTTCCTTATGAATTGGCGCGGGTGTCATTCGGAAGTGGATTTCACGACATTTTGGTAGAGGACAAATTTACTCTATTGGAATAAGAATGACTTGGAAATTTTAAAACGGGCTTCAGCTTGGCAAAATGGGATTCCTTTCTATTTCTTCCCTATTTCTTTGTGAGAGTAACATTTAAATATCGTGTCTCATTACCGATAGATTATCGAATGGTGGCTTATCATTTCTAAAGGCACGATGGGTCCCAGGAATATTTCTTATATTAGATGTAAGTAAGAATTTATCATCGAGATATGAATAAATCCTACTTTACTCATATCTAAAAATTATTTGAGCAAAGTGGAATGTGAAAGCACCTTTACCACTCTTTATTATATTTTCTTACTTATTTCTTTTCTATCTGGTGAGCTTCTGTGCACCGCCATCCTCACTAAACTTCACGCAATTTTACCTAAATATTTCATTTGGAAATTAATTTAGAATTAGAAACCTTATCAAAATTTCTTCTCGCTTTCATTTGGAAGTATGTGATTGCATAACTTCGTAAATTTTTGCTTCATTGCTTTTTGGGGGATCTTCAAATTTTTTTAAAAATTTAAAGAGGTAAGAAAATTCAGCATCTCCTATAAAAAATGTCTTAATAGAAAGGATGATAAATAAGGAGACATGTTGAGAGAATTGTAAATGTGAAATATGTAAATAACCTGAATTAAAGTGCAAATCAATTTCTTAAGTTACATTTATCCTAGCGATTCTCGCGCACAATTACATAATTTGGGTTACCTAGATTCCTTTCTTATTAATCCTACAATAGAAAAATTTGCCAAGAAAATAATACATATTGGTTTAGCCGTAGAATTATGCTAGACTTTCTTATTATGAACACTGAAATAAAAATAAAGGTAAAAATGCTGGCAAACTATCCTAATACAGATCCAGATAAAAATCAGCAAAAATCGAACTTCAGTTTTTATTATTAATATACACACAAAGACTTAGGAATTAAAGAAAATGTATAAATACAACATTACCCATTGCATCGAAAAAAAACAATTAATTTATCATAAACAGACTTATATTTAGCTATAAAAATTTTAACTTGAAGAGGCGTTACGTCAATAATGATGTAAGCAACGGTACGCCGTTTTAAGAAGATTAACATATATTTTAAAAAAACAAAATAAAAACAAACGCATTCCACTCTTTTCTCACAAAACCACCTGCTTCCATGGAATTAAAATTCATAGTACTGCTGGTGAAAAACTAGTTTGTGTTTATTTTCAATGTGTTCAACACTCTTATCCACTTAACGCCCATAGTCCTTTGTTAGCAAAGCTTATCATTACATGTAGTTTTTAGATATATAAATAATTTTTCCCACAAATTAATTTTTATTTCAGAGTTTACACAAGTTTCCTGGTGAATGTTGGCATTGCGGTAAGTCAGCATTCACTTTTGTGTAAAAAACTTGAAAGCAAGTACATTTTTAGTTTTACCTATTACATGAGTAACAATTTTCAAAAAACCTTTGTTTCTTATTTTTTTAGTCTTTTTAATCCTAAATTTGGCGCTGATTCGAAATATGTCCTTAAAATTTCTCTACCATGACCGTTTGAAAGATACAACAAATTATGTTAATATAAAGAAATCTCTGGGTTACGGGTAAAGCACACTTACATTTGTCGCTAATTCATTTATTTTCTTTTTCAGGTTTATATGAAAAATATTCACTTTTTTCATTATGGTTACATGAAGATGCATAAATTCACCAAAATCTTTATGTTTTCTGTGTGGTTTTTATGTTGAACCTAAGCATGTATCACATAAAATTGTGAAAGGTGCAAAGTACTGGATTGATTAGAGACTGTACTTTGGAATGAGTATGGGTGACCAAGAAAAACCATGGGCCCCTCTTGTGATATGTGAAAGTTGTTGATCAAATATTGATGGATGGATGAGAGGTGCAAGAAAAGCAATAACATTTGCTGTGCCGGGAGTTTGGCGAGAGCCAAAATTTATCACTATGATTGCTATTTTTGCATGATTAACATATCAAAGTACAGAAAATTTAAGGGGAGAAAACCCCTTTCAATATCCCAACATTTCATCCTCTTTTTCACCTGTGCCACATGATGATACCTTATTGCTTCCAGGGCAGCCAGAAAATGTAAGTAAATCCTATCAAATTGTAAGCTATATTCTTCGTAGCAGAATCAATTTCTAAATATTTAAAATATCTAGCTAAGGTTTTTTGTAAGGTGATTACACATGCAATCCATATTTAAGCTACAACTATTAAATTAATCTCTTTTATGTATATTTTTTTATTCATGTAGAGGGTATGATGTAGGTCTCATCAAGCAAGCCGGAAGGTTGTGACAATAAAGAAATGGATGAAACGTTTGGGCAAAGAATTAGTACCGGCCAACACTTTTCAAATCAACGTGAACTGGATGATCTCATCAAGGACTTGGGTTTAACTCAGACAGGAGCTGAGCTTTTGCTTTCCAGAGTTAATAAATGGAATCTGCTGTGAGAGGAGTTCAGATCGATAGTATACAGGAAGCGCCATCAGGAATTCGAAGTAAACTTTGATTAATTGAGGATCTATGCTTCTGCAAAGATATTAATGGCTTGTTTACAGTTATTAAAATTTATCACGACCCTGAAGAATGGTGACTTTTCATGGATAGTTCTACAAAAAGCCTCAAAACTGTTTTAGTACATAATGGGAATCAATATCCAATCGTGCTTATAGCATAATCGGTACAGATAAAGGAAGAATATGACAACGTACAAAAGCTTCTTGAGAAGGTAAACTATACTAAGTTTAAATGGGATGTTATTGGTGACTTTAAAATACTTTCCTTCCTACTCGGATTGTAGATTTAGTACAGCAGGTATTCATGTTTTATTTGCCTATGGGGCATTAAGGCTGATCATAAACATTACCAGAAGGTTGCGTGGCCCCCTTGAGAAGACTTGCAGCTTGCAAAACTAAAATATTATTACACAGCCTCTTGTAGAGCCTGCCAAAGATTGGCTACCTCCATATAAAGCTTGGTTTGGTCAAATAGTTTGTAAAAGAATTAAAAGAATTAGATCAAGGGGAAGAAGCATTTTAAGAGATTCTTCTACTCTTTCCAAAGCTATCAGAGGCCAAAGTTAAAGTGGTATATTTACTGGACCGAAAATAAGGAAAATATTGAAGTCAGTACAACTTGAGAATACACTGAGTGATGTCGAAAGTGAGGCTTGGTGTGTATTTCGAAATATAGTTAATGGATTCCTTGGTAAAAATAAAGACTCAAACTACAAGCATAGGGTAGCCAAACTTTTAGAAAGTTTAAGAAATTAGGATGTAGAATGTCATTAAAAAAGCACTTTTTGCATTCACATTTGGAGTTGTTTGTGAAAATTTGGGAGGAGTGAGTGAGGAGCGTGTTGAGCCGTCCCATCCGGATATTGCTGTAATACAGAATAGATTCTAAGGAAGATGGGATTCTGCTAAGAGGGGGGACTATATATGGTCACTGGTGCGTAAAGTTTAAGGAGCTCACAGTAATAAAGCACGTTCTTCAGTGCACTTTTAGTAGGTTATCTCATATAATCACATTTTCTCATTAGTTTAAATAGTAATAAAAGGACAAAATATTATCAGCTATTATTCATGGACAATGTGAATATGCTAAATAAATTCAACTGTCGCAGCTATTTATAGTTAGTATTATATACAAAATTTCAATTATCTCCAAAAATATCAAAGCTATGCATTTTTCAATGGTATATTTGGAGCCGGAGGTAAAACCAACTTAGAAACACAAAAAACATTTTTAAAAAATAACTAGTGTTACCCTGTGTTATTCAAACGAAGATTTTCCGGTAATACATATATTTGACTGATATTTTTATATTAGGTATACCAGGCAATGGTTTCGCCACTTCCCCATACGGCGGGAGATTGTGCTTCGCTACTAAAATTATAATTTAAAATCTAAAAAATTCTAGCCATGGTTAAATTTTTATAAATTTCCTCAACTTCGCGAGTTATAATAATTTTAAAAAGGAACTCTAAACTAAATTTTGCCTGTTTCAAAATATCACGTGGCTAAAATATAGTTATAGAAGAAAATATATAAAAATAAGTTTTCTGAACTTCAGAATTTGTAATTCTTTGGATTTTAAAAACGTCACAAACTTTCGATATTTATATTTATTTCTGAACTTCAACATTTTGTTTTTTGATATTAAAAAGAATTATTAGAAATAACTTTGATAAAAAAGTCATAACCAAACTAAGATGAAATTATTATTCAAATACTAAAAAAATATCCTCCTCTCAAATTATAGAGTTAGTGATGATGATGATAATGATGATAAAAGTTCCAACTTTCCTAGAAAATTAACAAAATACGAGGGGTGGTCAATACGTATTGCGAATTGGTACGGAAAAACAGAGGAAGGGGATAACTGTTTGTAGGGGTGTTAGGACAGGTTATGACAAGTTAGGACCTGCAGCCGCACGCTCCTGCCTCGTCTATTCAAGAAGCAGTAGCTGATCGCAGATCGTCAATCACAAATATTATAACAATGGAGAAGGTTAAGCACCGCACAGTGATCAAATTTTTGACCAAGGAAGGCAAGAATGCAAAAGAGATCCATGAACGCATGGTTGCAGTGTACACCGACACCACCCCTTCATATGCAACCATTGCTCACTGTAATAGGGAGTCCCACCATGGTCGTAAGTCCCTCAAAGATGAACCCCGTCCAGGACGCCCGTCAGACGTGACCAACAAGAACAATGTGGCCCGTGTAGAGAGGGTGATCCTCGAAAATCGAGGGCTGAAGGTCGATGAAATCGAGTGAGAACTTGGAATATCACATGGAAGTGTTATCAACATCATCCATGACAATTTGGCCATGACCAAGTTCTCTGCCCGTTGGGTCCCTAAATCGCAAAATACATTTTCATTACAACCAGCAGTTATCTACAATACCTTTATATTGCAGCAAATTTATTTATTCCGTTCGTTACAGATAGATTCAAGTGAAATTTAACTCAATCTCTTGTTCTGACCTAGTGAGATGGAAAAATCAAAATTCCAATATCATATCAGGCAATTAATTATAAAATATTTTACCAATAGCTATAAAGTCTGGTGAATTTCTCATAATTATGTATATATACTTTACTACCTCACTTTAATGTTATTTACTAGATCAAATTTGCTGAGAATCTGTAATTTTTTCCAAAAACCACAAAAATGTGCTGGATTTTCAATTTTCAACAAACTGTTAAAATAACTGTTTCGATAAATTATGACCGTTTGAATTTCATCTCCCATGAGCTTTTGTAGCTACAGAATCAAAAACAAATTTCTCCCACCTAGCCCCCTCACTTAAGTTTGGTATTTGTTGTTTTCCCGATATATGGGGACCAGCTAACATTAAGGAAGAGGAAGATGGGGCGGAAAAGAAGATGTTGTGTGCTCTGAAATATCTTACATTCCTACAACAATACTTTCACAAATTAAACCAAATGAAAGGTAGCGATTTCATAATTCGTAGATAATCAAAATCGTGTACGAGATTGAGAAATAATTTAAAGTGGTATTTTACAAATGCATGTTGGAAGTTGTGGAAGATATTAACCTAACATTAATTGCGTTTGCTCAAGATACACACCTTTCAAAATTGCAAAAACCTTATATTTATAATATTATATTAAAAAGCGTAGCTAAAAAAATCTAAGTAACTCTTCACAAAGCACTAAGTATTCGAATAAAAATAAGAAAAAAAAAAATAATATTTACATTGGATAAATCATTAAAGCTGAACTAAGCCATACACATACTAAAGATGTCTGTAATATCATAGTTTGCATCTCACGTATTAGAGTGGTTAAACTAGTGAAATTCAGATGAGGGAGGGCACATAGTCAGAGTAAGTTGATCTGGAGTCTACTTGATTTCCCACCAAATACTCGTAATTATGCATGCCTGAACTTTCCTTAAAAATTTCGTCTTTAGTAGTCAAAATAATATATTCTGTAGCGTAGTTTTTTTATTAGATCGACTGCTAAGACTAGGGTTTTGGCACCTTACTTAGAATAGAGGGTACTAGAAGCTTTAATAAATTTGAGAGAAGCCAACAGCTGCATTTTCAGCACTTTCAGAATCTATTTTACAATATAAGGTTTAGTAATATGGATATTAGTTTCGATTTATTTGAATAAAAATATTTAGGATAAAGAATTTATATTATCCGAATTTCCTTTGGTTTGTTGATGCCAAGGGTACATAGTAAAATTCAAACTATATTATAACAATATTCAGCGAAGTGACATTATTTTGCTTGTAGAAATTTAGGGAAACTATTTTAAAAATTAGTAAGCTATGTTCCTGGAAAGAAAAAGTTTCAAGAAAATTTCTGAACCTCGCCAAAAATACTCAAAATTCGAATTAGTATTACTCAATAACTATTAGATATTTTAAGTCATATATGTCGTGGAATGTCCGGTTTCTTTCTTTCTCTCGCTCTCTCTCTCTCTCTCTCTCTCTCTCTCTCTCTCTATATATATATATATATATATATATATATATATATATATATATATATATATATGCCTTGGGGGGGTTAGGGTCGAAGGTGATTTAAGATTCGCCCTAGCCGGTTCGTAAACAGGAAAAAGTTCAGAATTCAGCAGGGATAGTTAATTGCGGGATCCTTTCAAAACAAAATAATTAAGAGTGCAAGTTGGCCAAAGATTAACAGGTAACTGGTACTGGTGTAGAGTTTCAAGAAAAAGATGATAACAAAAATATACATTTACTAATAAAAAAATAGAACTGAAATATATACAGATATAGGGTTTAAAAGGAATGATCGTACATGCCAAAATTAATGTCATCACGGGACACAGGATGGATAAATATGGGATTAGTGGTCGGGTTCAGGTCCATAATTAATAAGGGGATTTTAATCCCGGGTTCACACACAGAGGATGGGACGATTTTGGGAGACCAATTATAGAATAATCTGTAGGTGTTAACGATTGTAACTGCTTAAGTGTTCGTTAAAGGGAAGGGACAGTCGGGATACGTTGACTGCGATAGTTAAGCTGGGTTACCTCACGGGCCAGATGAGGGAGCACGCGTAGTTTAGCCTTCGGAGATGGAATTCCTCATCAGATACTCGCTGAATGACTATGGCAGAGTTCAGGGATGTCGATTTAGCCTTCGTCCTCGAATCGAAATCACCGGTGTCTCCGATCGCGACGGGTAAGCGTGTCCTTTGCTCGGACGAAGTGTTAGGCGGGATGGTCCAGAAGTGTTGCACGCTAAATCAAGTCGGGGAATTATATAGACGCTCCGCTGGTGGCTGGTATTGCCTGACGAGAGCTTCCACAAGTCCCGTGATCTTGGTGGAAGGGAGCAATTCCTTTGGCGGAAATGAGATAAAGTTGGTGTACACTGATTGAAGAGCTTCGATCTATGCCGGACAGAGGAAGGCTGGCTGATATGCCAATCGAGACGAGGAAAATGTGTCCCTAATTAAATGCGGCTGGGGTGCAATGAAACGGTATGGACCGCATCCTTGCCATAGACTAGCCTCGCTTCCAACGCTTCATCCGGTGATCTCGAGGCCCCGTAGGTACAGAAGGGCACGAGGCCACCGCCCTTCGACCTTATTCTTCTGCATCCCCTTCCAACCTGGAAGATGGCACTTTCGGAGTTGGGGGAGAAAAGTCACATCCCCTAAGACCGATGTCTTGGGGAAAGTGGAGTCCTCTACACGAGCAGTCAACGGAGGAGGGGTAGGGGGATAATAAAATGAAATTACTGACCTAACTTCGCGTAAGTGTACAAGCTAATTCAAACCGACTACGAGTGCATATCAACACGAAAGGAAATTGATTATTACAGGTTTACTTCGACCATAAGTGAATTAAGAGGAAACGTAATTAAATAATTAAAAGTGTATTTATACACCATGCTATAGAAAGCAAAGAAAAGAATTGAATTGGATTTTCAAAGATACATCATACACAAATACATATAATGGTGCTAGACCAGAATTATAGATAATAATTTAATACATACAAGGGCGCTGTACGTCCCAGACGTACGCATCTATCCTAAAAAACTACATACAGAGATAAATTATTGTCCTTCAAATTATATCTATCTGGCGGTTATATTATATACAAAATAGACTAATGGCCATGGAGCAATTACAATTACAATTTGGCAGGGGTCGTCGCCCAAAGGATTACGGCTAGGGGTATCGGCGATACAATTTTCCGACCCTTGAATATACAATATCCGATCCTGAAATTCCTGCAATAATAGGCTCCATCTCATTACTCGGCCATTATGATGTTTAATGTTAGGGAGGTATGCCAGCGAGCGGTTCTCGGTCTCTATAACAAATTTTCGCCTACCAGGTACAGTTTAAACCTTTGAACGCTCCAAATGATATCTAAAGCTTCCGATTCGTCATTGCATAATTCCTCTCTCTTGGGAGTAATTTGCAAATCGCGTAGGCTTTAGGGTGTCTCATACCATTGTCTTCGTACTGAAAAAAGGAAACAACCGATACTCTCGGTGCTCGCATACGTCCGAATCCCGAAGGATTGATGCCAATTTACCCTTTAGCTTATGGAAATAACCAGTACACCTCGAATTCCAGACGATGTGATCTGAGGACTAATTCTTGAGCAGATCACACATTGGGGCGGCCAAACACGAAAGATTGGGGACGAACCTCCTCCTATAAAATGAGGCAGAACCCATGAAAAACGTAACTAATTCTTCCTATCCAGGAGGGACATATCAACTATCGCCCAGACCTTGTCTTCTTGGAGCTTAATCTGTTCGTTTTTAATGTGGAAATTCAGATATTGGGTCGAATTGTAGGCGAGGGGGGACTTACCGCGGCCTATTTTAAGACTGAATTTCCTTATCTAACTTAGCGTTCGAGAATAGGTCCTTTAAAATGCTAATAGGACCTCGCACGATATGTCCGTAGATTAGTTCGAAGTGGGCAAATCCGAGAGTACGATGGGGGATTTTCCTGTATGCAAATAGTGCTACGGGCAAGAAGCGATGCCACTCACGGGGCAGCTTGGCACACACCTTCTTAAAAAACGATTTCACGTTCGCATTAATTTTTTGTAAACTCCGTTTTCCCAAGGGTTTGAAAGGGAATGGTAATGAGTGGTTTTATCATCACTATGCTTTGCCGATGTATTCCATTAGGTAAGAAGTAAATTTACTACTTATGTCAGACAATACGTCGTTTGGTATGCCTACCCTAGAGAAGATGGAAATTAAGTCTTTGGCATACGTAACACTGTCGATTCTCTTTAATGGTACGGCTTTGGGAAAACGCGTAGCAAACTACACAAGGCTGAGAACATAACTATGACCTTCGCTGGAAAGGAGACAAATGGATCCGACAAGATATATGGCCACTCGGAAAACGAGTTATGATATGATCGTTACCTTCTGAAGGGAAGCAGGTTTAACATACCCTTTTGCTGTGGTTTTCGGGCAGATTTCACAGGATTTGCAATATTCAGAAATGTAAACTGCAGCACCCGGCCAGTAGAAATACCAAAAAATCCGCTGAGCGGTTTTATGGTAGCTGAAGTGGCCAGAAAACACAATATCATGTGCAATTTTTAGGACCAGGGGGAAATGTGAACGGGAAATACAGAGGGTCTGATTCTCGGGATTAATGCCCTCGAGCAAGCGCGATATAACAAGCCTTCTTTTATGATTTAAAATACTGTCTTGTTCCCACGGACAGAATCCTGCTGGGGCTCCGAGATTTTTCCCACAAGAGAAGGAGATTTAGAAACCCATTCTGTCTTTGAGCGAATTCTGAGCTCATAACCCCGCTGAAATCTGGCGATACATGGTTTAGAGGGAATGATCGTACATGCGAAATTAAATGTCGGCACGAGGCACAAGAGGAATCAATATGGGAATAATGGTTGGGATCAAGTCGGTGATTAAAAAGGGGATTCTAATCTTTGGCTCACACACAAAGGATGGGACAATTTGGGGAGACTAGTTTATAGAATTATCTGTAGTCGTCAACGATTGCAACTACTTACGTGTTCGTTGGAGAAAAGGGCCAGTCGGGAAGCGAGGACTGTGATAGGGAAGCTGGATTACCTCACGCGGCGGATGAGGGAGCACACGTAGTTTAGCCTTCGGAGATGGAATTCCTCGTGAGATACTCGCTGAATGACTATAGCAGAGTTCAGGGATGTCGATTTAGCCTTCTTCCTTGCATCAAAATCGCCGGTGTCTCCGATCGTGACGAATGAGCGTGTCCTTCGCTCATATGCGATGTTAGGCGGGATTTTGCAGAAGTGCTGCACGCTAAACCGAGTCGGTAGATTATCTAGACGTTCCGATGGTTGCTGGAGACTCGCGCGATCTTGGTGGAAGGGAGCAACTCCTTCAGGAACACCATGATAAACTTGGCGAATACTCATCGAAGAGCTTCGATCTATGCCGGATGGCGTGAGACTGGCTTATAGGCCATTCGAGACGAGGAAAATGTGTCCCTAGTAAATGCAGCTGAGGTGCAATAAAACGGCGTGGACTGCATACTAGCCTTAGATAAGCCTCGCTTCCAACGCTCTATGCGGTGATCTCGAGGTCACCTGAGTATAGAAGGGCAAGAAAGAATTCGCCCTTCGATCTTATTCTTCTACAATGTCAAATCATTTTGTCTAACAACTATTTAAATTTTGACTGTATAAATTTCACATAATTTACTTTTGCGATATTGATACACAAATCTTTTTAGTGGAAGCCAAAAAAATGTGTTTCCGCAAGAAAGTAAAATGATGGAAATCTGAATTTGAACATTAACAAATGGATCTCGCAAATAATAAAGATTGACCTCTATATATGGGCAATACAAATGTATTATTTTAATTTTCTCAGCACCATTCCTTTTCCCTTATTCTCAATTTTTTTTCATTTCAAATACAATTGTGACTCTAAATAACTTGATTTTCCTTTTGTAAATTGACTTAATGTGAGCTTTTAACTGTTTATGTTTTGGAGGGAGTAAAATACATTTTTCTCTTTAGATTTACGCTCAAATGAAAATCTCACTGTCTTGTCAGGGAAAATCATGTTAGGTATGAAACTCCATTTAAATAATCTTCTTAAAATAATTAATAGGTCGAGGAAGTAGCTTATCTCGCATATCCCGAACAAATTTGAAATTGGGGATATTGTTAAACGGCGTATATTGTGGAATATTGGGCCATTTATCTTTAAATTCATGAAAAATTCTTCCGCTTTATCAATACAATGTCGTCGAAGAAACTAGTGGGTTATAGAAAAGCTATTCTATAAAATGGTTTACGATAAGGAAAATCAATTTAATAAGTTAGCGCCTTGCATGGATCCTTTTGGAATGCTTTTTTTGATGTATTTTGAATGCAGGTATATGTTCAACTTGCTAAGTGCAAACCCTTCTTCCTGCGTCCTATGTATTGATATTATTTTGGAGAGGGATAATAGTAGGAAAACATTCATCGTTGGCACAGGTTCAACTCCACACCTCTATCCCATTCGGGAGACGAGGGTGAAGAATGAATGGCCTCCAGTTGACCCTCAAACAACTCCCTCTCTCTGTTCCAAGGGTCCAAGTGGATGTTGATGATAAAGATTAAGCAAGAGCTGGTGAGAGTAAATTGGAGTAGGAGGAGGACTTAAAATATGAAGTGAGAAAGGGACTAATAGAGTGTAAATTGTTCTTTTTTAGTACTTCTCCTTATAACGGAAAGATATTATAGAATGGAACATCTCCATTCTATCCACTTATGTGGATTCAAACCCACTCATCTTTTTAAAATATTTTATAACACTTTTGCAAATTTATAAAGGTAAAGGGCGAACTACATAATCTTTGTTACCTTTTGTTTTATATTTCATTCGCAGTTTTCTCTGTTCGTAATTTGTTTAATTTCTTATCTTATTCTAACCTTCTATATTACACTCATTTACAGTTTTGTTCATTTGTTATTTACTTTACTTCACTTTGGATTGTTTGGATATTGTTTTCACTTTAGGACTCTTTCGTTATTGTTTAAGGAATCATTTGTTCATTTGTGGTAGTTTTATGCTATTTGAGTTTTTTTTTCGGGTATCTTTCCGGTGTCCTCTTTGCTTGATTTAATTGATTATGTTTTTATGGTAGGAGTAAACGTCATTGTGGGTTTTGTTTTGCTCAATTTTTATTTATTGATTGGTTAAAATATCAACTCAACTATATATTTGTTCCACCTCAAATCACAGCTGATATCTTCTTCTGGGTAATTGAGTATTAAAGGAGTTTTTGCACTGATGTTCCTGTACTTTACAACTGTTGGGATTACGTAGTTTATTTTATTCCATATTTTCTTTACTTTTTCTTGTGGTTGATATTGAGCACCTTTTTTCCTGTCTCTTGGTGCAGCCTCAGCTGATTTTTCCTCTCTCTCTCCTTCGAGTATTAGTAATTAGGAAGCGAGTTTTATTTTGATTCCTTGGAAGTTCAAGCCTCTTAGTTTTTGATCTAATATTGATTAGGATGGGAAGGTACAGGACATCCTTTCTTCATATATTCCTATAAAATTTTTGTTTTATTCTTCATGATTGAACTTATTAAACCCTGTACTAATTTTAGCATCAGCGTTGCCTTTTTCTTCTTGTACGCTTTATGTTGTTTTTAGCTTTTTTGTGTTATCTGTAATCCCAAAAACATTACCCTCATTTTGTTTTCTATCAATGTATTCATCGACTTCGCTATCTTCTGTTTTTCATCTGGAGATTGGGACATTGTATATTTTTTCCTATTAGTACATGTTCAGTTCCCTTTTGTGAGGCGCCTTCAGTAGTTCTCTGTCCAGGCTTCAGTGAATCATCTGGACATAATCGATGTCTGGAGCCACTTTTCATCTAAAGAATTTGGATCTCAAACAGCTTTACCCCCAAACTGCTATGAACTAAAATGGCTACCAAATGCGCTAACTATAGGTTCCGCATAATTGCTTAGCTTTTCACGGAGAAAACTTAGTCGAAAATTTCTAGGCTGAAAATATGATCTACCTTTCTGAACTTCGCTCAGAAATTTGTCCCATTTGAAACCAACAGAGAATTTATTGTTTATTTACTTTTCACAACTTTACCTATAAACTTATATCTACTCTACTCTTGCTTTATACTTTTTCTAACTCTATCAATACGTAAGGCGTAAGATCAGTAAAGATGGCTCAGTTCATCTGACTGCTCACAGCGATCTACGCACTGGTAAGTTACGACAACCATTTGTCTTGCATGACTTTGCGATAGAAGAAGCATTTTTCTACATACACTTTCGTATATATAAGAGAGAGAAGAAATATATGCACAAATTGAACTGATTGGAGAGATCTCTTCTTTATGATTCGCGGGGTATCACCCCAAAGTGGTGATTATCTCAATTTTCTGCCTCTATCACTGTTTTCAGCCGTTTTTTAAAGTATATTTCTGCCTATCACAGTATAACCCGACTACCAGTAAGGTCTCAGCAACAGTCGGTAGTAGGTCATAGTGAATTCGTGAAGGAGACCCCGTTAAGGGGCCAGAGTAGGAGCCCAGTTAGCAGGGACAATTTTGGGGGGGCTGTGTATGGGTTTGTTTTGAATTTCATTTCAAATAGTTGCGAAAATTTTTATTTCAGTACCAATTTGAAGGTAAAGGTCTATGGAAAAATTCTGATTCAAGTGTCAAGCAGTCAGAAAAAAAGAACACAGAATATCCACTAAAATCCCAGATGGCTGCCAATTTTCAGCTTTTTTTTCATACTACACCTCATAACTTTTGAAATATTGAACCTAGAATAGTTATTTTGGTGTTTATCTATCTTTTTATTTAGGATTCATAACTTACTAACTGATCACTAATTGTGTTCTTCATTTACCATTTTATTGGTCTCTTTTCACAGGTGGAAAATGCCTTCATTTGCATACCCACTTATATTTCCAGGTAATACATTTCTAATAATATTTCAGGTTACACCAAATTTTATTTGCGACGTCATTTGTACAGACAGCAGTTATTTAATATTGTTTTTTTTTGTTTTTTTCCAGGTTGTTTCTGAGATAGCTGAGGCAATGTTATGGCAGTTGTATATTTTGTACCAAAAGTAAACTGAGGAAGTGCTTGTATGTCCTCTTGCGAATCTAGTTAACAGTCGTAGAGAGGGAGCCTGCCCAGTAATCATCAGCGTCGCAAGTCAGTTCATATCAATTGGTGTTGCTTCGCACTCTGACGTCGAACTTCCAGATGAAGAATTCATGCAGAAGAATCGTGTATTCCAACGTAAATCAAGTCGTCAGCTTTACAAGGCATCAGCAATTGACCATGCAATAAACGTCATAATGAAAGATTGCCTCCTGAAAGAAAAAGATCCCAGCAGAGACATGCAGCTGCTAATCGTAATCTGTGTATCTTCGGTGGTGATAAAACAAATGTAGCAGAGCATTCTTTCCATAAGGTTACACTCACCCAACAGATGCATGACACGGCTATCACGCTGGGAGAGCGTATTGTGGCACTCCTGGCCGAAGGCGATGTGGTCGCCATTAAGGCCAAGTACCATAGGAATTGCTTCACACGGTTCAGTCGCTGAAACGATGCGATTTGTAAACACGACAGTCCTAGCAAAAATATCGAGCCCACAACAGAAAATTAACTACTCCAATTTATAAAGGCCAAAGCAATGTGGTCTTCCTACAATACTGCTCGATTAGATACTGTTCGACAACCGAAAAAATGCATTAGAGCTCTCAAGCCACTCTTCCATGAAAAAGCTACCACTCCAGAAATGATTCAACATGGAATGGAACTGATGAAAAAGACACCTCAGCACCTCAACCCACACCAAGTCCCTGTGATGGTAGTTGACCCACCACTCTATGACCTCGCCAAAAAACGCAGTGAACCTTCCCTGACCTAAATGCTAGGTGGAGTCCACATTGAGCTGACTTTGTGGAGCACCATGTGAGATCTTTTGCGTGGGTCTGGATGGACTAAAACCCTGAAAAAAGCTGGTCTAATAAAGACAGAAGCAGCAGCCACAGCTTTTCTGAATGCATCCAAAATGAATGAGAATGATATATCCCCATCCAGTTAGTGTTATGTTCCTTGACACCCTTCTGAGACGAGCATACGAAGACAGCGGAACCAAGATGGTAATTCTGGCTACTCATACACAAGTACCAACAGGTCATATTCATGTCCATCCGGGCATATCGAGAGCAAAAGTTAGAATTCAGGGTTACTTCCCTGCAGAATCTTTTGCCTCTATTTTTTGCTCTCGATCACTACAATTACCCCAGGTGGATTCCAATCTTTATCCAAAAAGTATAAGTTCTACCAGAAGGCATCCATGAAGAGTTTCATAAGGAACACTGGACAATACTTCGAAGAAATCGCCGTCTCTCATCATCACTCATCGATCAAGCGCACGAGCAAGCCAACAAAAGGGCGAAAGGAGATGGTGGCATTATTGATCTCAATGAGAACCGTGACATGCTGGGCAGCTGGATCCTGACTGGCCCAAAAATCAGCCAGGTCTTTGATGAGTTTACTGGTACAAATAATAATAAAGATGATGAAGAACTCCCTCCCCATGAAGAAGGATATGTTTCTCAGCACCGATTTCTACGCTATTCCAAAGATCTAATGGAGGAGCTGCTGAGCAATGGAAATTATTTTAAGGAGCACAGTGAAGACCTGGTTTCATTAGACAACAAGGTGTGTGAGTCTGCGGCTGCTGCCTTATTTGTCCATAAAGTCGAGTCTATGGGATAAAAGCAGTACAACAACTTCAAACAGAGTATGCTTGACTTAACTGACACAGCTCTGACAGCACCGATCAAGTGAAACAACTTACTGTTGTTCCATGACAAGAAAACACAAACGAAATCAGCAATTAAGCTGAAAGTGCAGCACTTCAAATTTTATGCAGAGCTTTTGGTCAAGCTTTTCTTTCACTAGCCAGCTACGGAGGGGATTTCGGGAAGTTTTTTCAGCACGAATCTTCCCATGCCCAACTGAATTGTCATCCGAAGGGTCCGTGAACTCTTGTATGAAGTCAAATTTGTTGCTATATAACATGGAAACCAATACAAGTTGACATTTTCTTTCGACGAGGCGCTTGTTGCGCCAGATGTTTACGACCTCATTATTATTGACTTATACACTCAGTTTCTGGTACCACTGTCCAAGTCAAGACATTTGATTCATATTTTGACAAGGTATTCACCCCAAGAGTTCGCCACGACTTGAAGTGGGATACAAAAGTAGACACTGTCTAGGACCAATATCGTGCACAGACGATCAAAGGAGGCACAGGGGAGAACTAGGAACAGGCATCCAACATATCTGGTACTACCCCAATTACCGAAATTTGGCAGAATTTTCTGGCAAATGTTAATAACAAGAAAGAACTGTTCTTATTTTTCTCAAAAATGATAACAGAAGAACATTTCCTAGATGACAAGAATGTCTACATCACTTAAGGTGATCAAGTCCACCAGGTTGGGAACAGTCCAACAATGAATCAAAGTAACCATAAGGAATCTGAAACGCGTGTCTTAGTACATCTCCTCCAAGCCCTCCAATTTTCATCACTTGAGATGGTGTATTAGGGTGGGTCATACTTTGCGGTAACCATATATTTTCATTAAATCCTTTAACACTAGAATGACGGAGCGCTCATTTTGACCGCTTTTCAAGTTTATTTATTAAATATCAGCCGCATTTTTTATCGCAATCCTCTCAAATTTCTTGACTTTTATTTCTAATATTCAAAATGGCATTGTAAAGTATAAAATTATTACAAGAGTCAGGAAAGGAGCGATAGAGTATAATACTACCTAGAAAGACTAAGCGGTCAGATTGACCACTGCATGATATAATCCTGTTTTAACGTGTTTATTTCATTACAGGGAGTGTGTTACAGTTCACAACTCACCGAACTCTTGTTACAAAATGTTCTGACAAGGTTTCTGAGTTTTCTATATAAACTCGCAGCAATTAGACGATTGTGCAGTATACAATGGACTCTCGTTGGGTAAAGATATCGTCCGATAGAAGGGATAATCGTCTGCCAGAGGAACAACTTCGACAATTTCTTGTTGCCACATCTTACGATGAATCGGAAAGAGAATCTTTTGATAGTGATGAAGAAGAACACATTTCTAAACACAATTTTTAATCAAGTTCAGACGAAGAAAAGGAAAACATATCATCAACTATAGAGCAACGTAAGTGTGATGTGATTATTTTAATGATAAAGTTGTAATGTCATTCGATATACCGTTCAAAATAATATGTAACCATTTTCATTATTATTTATATTATTATTATTGTTATTACTACTATCATTATTATTTTATTATATTATGATATTAATATTATAATTATCGTATGTTGGGATGAGTATATTTTATTTTGCTATAAATATTGTGGGAAGATTTTTTTATGTACTTTTGTTACATATATATTACTATAAATGACTAATGAATCCTTATTTCTTTATCTAGAGATGATGAGGGAATTCTTGTGAGTAGTACAACTGCTGATGAAGAAGTAATGGAAGGAAATACATCAATTGAATCTCATACATCTGCACATGACAAAAATCTAAAGGCTGCAGATGGGACCCAGTGGATTGAAATACAACTGAAGGCTCCGAGAGTAGTGGAAGAGAGAGTACACAGAATATGCTTACTGAACTTTCAGGTTATTCTGCATATGCAAGACACATATTGTCTTTGGGAGCATGATGAGCGCATTTTCCTCATTCATTGATGATTTCATAATTTGAGAAATAATAAGATGTAGAGAAGCAAAAGCTCGCAGCAAATTGAATGATGAATCATGAGCCGTAACTAACGAAGAAATATATCATATGCTGGCAATAGTTTACGCCAGAGGACTTATTGCTAAAGGATAACCACTTGTTTTTCTATGGTTAAAGATTTGGCGGCCTCCTTTCTTCTCCATGACTATGTCAAGAGATAGATTCAAGCAACTTCTTCGATTTTTATGTTTTGATTTGAGATCCTCCGGAAGTCAACGAATTCAATCAGATAAATTTGCTCTTTTTTCGACCATATGGAACAGATTTATTAACACTTGCCATATCCTGTTACAGACCTGGAGCAGATATAACTGTTGATGAACAGCTTTTCCCTACTAAGTCCAGAAGCTCCTTCACCTAATATATGGCAAACAAGCCCGATAAATTGGGAATCAAATTCTAGCTTTCTGTAGACTTAACGCCCCATTACTTGGTGAATGGATTTCCTTATCTGGGAAAAAAATGTTCATCGTTCCCAAAATCAAAGCTTATCGGAATATGTAGTGATGAAATTGATAAGACCTTTCTAAGTAACGGTCAAAATATCATATGTGATAACTTTTTTGCTTCGGGAAGCTTCCTAAGTGATTGCAGACCAGAAAAACGAAAATCGTTGGAATGATGAATCGAATTCGGTGCGAAATCCCAACAAGCATAAAAAATAAGAAACAAGCACTACACTTATCCATTATTTTGAAGAATTGGGACATAACACTCGCCGTATAGCAAAGAAAACCTTCTGAAGTGTGCTGATTCTAAATATTGTGCACAAAGAAGTTGCCAGAGTCTTTTAAGTATTATAATAAAACAAAATCTGGCGTTAAAAATGTTGACGAGATGGCCATATTGTACACCACTAAAGTGGCTTCTCGGTGTTGGCCACTACAGGTCTTCTATAACTTACTTGATTACGGAGATGGCCCTTAGCTTGATTAGAGAATAAATAAGTAAAGTGAAAGGAGATAAATGCAGTAGGTATTTTATGCAGGAAAGTAGGCATCGATTAAGTCTGACCAGAGGCATGCAACATAAGATTTTAAATCTACGAATGAATAACTACATGACGAGAATTTTATGCGACTACGTCATGGAAATATATGCATATATAGAACTACTAAGGTGAAATATTCAAGGTTAAAGTGTGCCTAGCTCAGGTAAAGTGTCTAAGTTCTTTGCTCTACTCTGTCTATACGTTAGACATTCCCCCACCCAGGAGGATTTCAGAGAGTTGATCCCTAGTGTTTATCAGAACCCAGAAAACAGCCACATAAATTGAAAACCTTAACGAATATGAACTAAAATAGAAAATTAAAACCAATATAGATTAATTTAAAATTAGACCCATGTAACCCCAAAACTATCCGACGCTTACGTAGATGGAGAGCGGTGCAGGTATAACGGTGAAGGCAATATTTTATGCCTAACGATTACCAAAAACGGTTACAAAAAACACGCAACTGAAAGAATAAACAAAGCACGAGGAATATGCTAACTCTACTTAATAAATTAAAAAATCTAAATATGAAAAATAAGAAAAAGATTTAACAGGCAATGATCCAGCCAACTTTGATATATCCAACAATTTCTATGTATACGGTTTTAAGAAGCAATCTAATAAGTATGCAACGTATACAGAATAAGGCAGTATACATCACTAAAAACACAAGACAATTAGAGAGGAATAAAAAAACAGAATTACACAACGAAAATAAAATCACTAAATAAAATAATTGAAAAAACCCCAAGAAAATCATAGAAAAAACACAAGAACAATTAGGAGAGGAATTAAATAATCAAATAGCACGAGGAGCAGGATCGAGACGAGATATGCTTTTTCCTAATGCTAAAACAAAGCGAACCAAAGGGAAGAGGAAGACATTTAAGTGTAAACCAAATACGGACACCCGATTGTCCAAAAAATTTATGAAAAATGACAAACCTCACCGGTTTGAACTTAATACCAACAAGGAAAGACAAAACTAATCAGAAAGTGCAAATGAACGAAGAAATGGAAATACAACCTTAAATAAAGAAGAGGAAAACAAACAACTATATAACTAAGGAACAGAATTCACCCAAGAGATAAGAGAATTATGCTACAAAGCTACAGAACCTCGAGTTAATAACATAGCAGGTAAGAAGAGCAATGCTAAGAACGGTTTGAACACCTATTTCATACGCATATAAAAAACACAGAGATAAACAAACAGACATACTTTCGGAATTACTTCTTTTGAACTTAACTGTATAAATTGTTTATAGTACAGAGATTAGCGTGACTTGCACGCAAACTTGCACTTCTCTGCAAATCTCCAACTTCCTTCCGCTTCAATCATCTTCCTCCATTCACGCTATCTAAAGTTGGGCCAAACTTTAACACCAGGAACAAGTATAGGAAATAGTAATAATTACAAAGATAGGGAAAGAGAAAACACCGTGGTTCGGGTCCCGCGTTAAGCAGGTACACAGACCAAGTAGTTCAACCTTTAAGCCTTGTCCTATCCTTACTCTTCTTCTTCCCCTCTCCGGGGTGAAGGCACCGAGGGAGAAGGGCAGCGTGGAAACTCGGTGGAACCTGGCCTCGACCCGCCTGTCCGATCGGGTCCCTCCTCCGAGAGCGACCCCTCGAGGGTTGGAGGCGGGAACGGGGATCTATAACTTTCTCTCCCACTTTCTATTTATATTTCATTTCAGTTTATGATCAGCAAAGAAGGCAAGTAAATCGGAGAGCCGGTTATAATGTAATGGGGCTGGTATTATGACCTCGCAAAAATAAGCAAACTGGTTTTCGGTTAGAGCTCGATCTTCATTTGTGGTTTTCGCTTCCATATAGTTACGGCCTTAGCCATTCGCAGTCATTATCTCTTACTCTCTCGGAAAAAGATGGTTGTATTTATATTAGACATTTCTAAGGTGATGGTTGCCCGATGCTTTGTAGTGTGGCATTTGATTGCTCCTTCTTAAGATGTGCTGTTTGTCACCGAGACTGGCTTCTAGACGTCATCCTAATGTACGAGGAATTACTATGCTCATAGTGACCGATGTTGCATATATATTCGTCCAAGAGATTAAACTCCTGCAAGTGGCCCGTGACGGGAAGGGAGCTCTATTCTTTATGACGAGGGCGTGAGTTTCCTTAGATCTTTAATAAATTACTAATTTAATGTGGCTTATTTAATCGGGCACCATAACATTACGGTGCATGATTGCTTTGAGCTTTTTGCGTCCTCCTTATATACTGTTCAGGAATACTCAATTATATGACATTTTTACATTGTTTTTTATTTTTCTGCCCTGGATTGTGGTTTGAGTCCATATTCTGCTTTATGACATTAGCGATTTTGGGTAGCCGTTGTAGAAGAGCAGCTTACTCTTTTAAATTCTTTATCAACCGCTGTCGGCTTTGTTGGTTCGACAGTGCAAGCTTAACCAAGCAGCCATCGCTCTTGATTTTAACAAATCTTATATATATATATATATTTATATATATATATATATATATATATATATATATATATATATATATATATATATATATATATATAAATATATATATATATATAAAAATATATATATATATATATATATATATATATATATATATATATATATATATATATATATATATATATATATATATTGTCGTAGAATTCTTTCTGATAAAAACCCTACTTACCTGACACCACTTTTATTTAGTGTCGTAGAATGCCCCCTCTTTTTTTTTTTGTTCTATTCTAAGAGTGCTAAGAGTGTCTAATATATATTGATATTATAGGAATATCTTAAAGAACAGAGCCGTTACCAAACACGTAAGGATATAAAAGAAACGCCCACTAATTCACAAAATAAACTTATATTTTATCTTTAACCATTGAATACACAACCTTTATACATTAACTACAGCAATACTCTGAATATTATTATAAACAAGAATTAATTAAATTAGTTTACCCTCCAAAATTTGGTTAACGTTTTCTCTACACAAAACAATAATATAAGAATTAGGCTTACGGACTCATGTGGAGTTTAAAGGGCCTCAGAATTGTTATTGACTCACGACGCGAGCCGTGTGTCCAGTTGTAGATGGGCGAAATTCCACGGTCGTTTTGGCGAGGGTAGCAGCTGGGGGGTACACACGTTCTTCCGGGGGGAAAGCGTTCTTTAAGGACGAGAACCAAGACGGTGCTTTATGCAACACCTAGGCAGTCGTGGTCTCTCTGGCGAGAGTGAGTCGAACTTGTTTCTTAAATCAAGTTAACTTGGAGTGCGGTGTGATCACCGAGTAACGAACTCGAGGAGGAGCTTTTCTCCTTCGTTACTTATTTCCTTATGGAAGAGGACTGAACTCGGGGAGGGTCTTCTTTACGGGTGAGGATAACAGAGAGGGATTTCTCTGGCGAGAATAATTTGAACTTGGTTCCTTACAAGTTAACTAAAGAGTTCGGTGTGGCCACCGAATAACGGGCTCGAGGGGAAGCCTTTTCCTTCTTCTTCTTAATTCCTCAAGGACGAGGAATACCCCTTTTGTTTAAGGTGCACCAGGATATGAGGAGTCTCTCTGGCGAGAATAAGTTAAACTTACCAAAGTTAATTATCGTTTGGTTTGATAACCAGGGACTTAGCTCAAGGATGAGCTTCTTCTTAGCCCCTTAAGGTAGGTAGCCCTGCCTCTCTTGCAGGGTACTTCTTGGTCTAGCGAGCCAAGTACTCTACCTCTCCAGTCTCGGTAGCTCAGTTGTGGATCCGAGGACGTCGTCACCTAGAGACTGACGTATACTATCTCCTTCTTCTTTTCTTAATTCCTCAAGGACGAGGAATACCCCTGGTGTTTAAGGTGCACCAGTATATGAGGAGTCTCTCTGGCAAGAGGAAGTTGAACTTACCAAAGTTGACTTATCGTTTGGTTTGATAACCAGGGACTTAGCTAAAGGATGAGCTTCTTCTTAGCCCCTTAAGGTAGGTAGCCCTGCCTCTCTTACAGGGACTTCTTGGTCTGGCGAGCCAAGTAAACTACCTCTCTAGTCTCGGTAGCTCGGTTTTGGATCCGAGGACTTCGTCACCTAGAGACTGACGTATACTACCACGATTTTCCTCAGAGTTCCTCATTTATACCTCGCACCCCCACTGGGGGAGTGGTAAGGGGGAGAGGGGCTTGAGGACGGCCCCAGGAGAGTTCTTTTTCCCAACGGTCTTTCCCACGAAGTCAAACATCGGCTCCTCATTAGCCTTCGAGATTGGGAGAAACACGTCTCCAATTTCTTGTTCAACGTGAAACTGGATCTCACTCTCCTGGGGGAGATCTTACCTTTTTGACCTTTAGGGTCTTTCATGGCACCAAGTTGTGCCACGTTGTGGTTACGCTTTTGAGTCGCCGATGCCTGGGGCGGATGTCCTTGCGGTAACCGCCTTGGGACTGCATCACGAGTGAACGCGTGGGGGGGGGACCATTCCCCTACACACTTCCTACCGAAGAACTTAATGGAGAGCGGGGGATGCTCCCGGGAATTCAAAACACCTTACTCAACCAAGTCGAGCTTAGCAAAGTTGTATTTCTTTGAGCCCTTTCTTACATTAAGTTTCCTTACACATGAGCGCCCACGCGCGCGTTTACACAGGCAATGTGTTGAGCTAGACCTACTCGCAATACAATTTTACATAGAAAATTAAAAAACCTTAATTCATCGATTACCCACAGAAAAAACAAAAAACCAAGCTACTTCCTTACATTTCTAAGTTTTTGAGAACTTAAATCCTACCGATAAATATTAACACGAACAACAAATGAAAACATGGTTTCACGCTCATTAGGTACTGAAATAACCCTCAATGGTTTTTCGTCTCCACCTATAGAGCAGCTGTACATTATCGGCTCCTTTGATGTAGCTGATCCTAAAATGGTGCTCTGTGACCATTGTTCTACCGCGCCTGAGTCGGCCGTTCTGGTTATTGAGTCTACCCAAGTATGGTACTAAATGGTAGCGGTATTTCAACCTTCTCGAATTACCCTTCTTATGGTACTTGACTACCCTTAAATTGAACATTATGGCTAGAGCGGCCTGTTGCAGCGGGGCATAATTGATGGGAGCGTAGGTCCCATAGCTCTCCTTTAACCAGGTACACGGGAAGATCGTGTCTGGGTTCGATCTTTGTGGATCGAGAAAACTTTTCCCTGCGAGGTCGTTAATGGCCTTGGCGCTCACTACGACTTGGCGATTTAGCGGTAACTCCGTGGACGTTCCGTTCGGGGAGGAGACTACTAGGAGTAGGGGATACTCATCCGCGTCTACCATTTGACTAGTCTTACCTGGGTGCATAGCCATAGCACCTCTTTCCTCCTTCCTTGTCAACTCATTTGACTCGCTTCTCTTAGTAGGTAGTTCCTCAGGTACACCTGCTCGTACCTCTACTCTACCTTCTTCTTCTTCCCTGATAACCCTATTTGGCTGGGTTCTCCTCGTAGGTTCTTCCTTAGGTACTCCTGCTGGTACCTCATTCCTACTTCCTATTTCTTCCATCGTTACCCCATTTGGCTGGGTTTCCCTCAATGGTCCTTTCTTAGGTCCAGGCCGGGCTAAAACTTCCTCGACCTCTATGAGATTCTCGATAGGTGCTCCTTCTAGTGCGAGCAATCTTTCCTTTTCTTCTCTCTCTTCTCTTTCAGCTTGAGCACGTTCTTTTTCCCTCTTCATTCTCCTTTCCTCAGCCTCTTGCTCTGCTTTCGCTATTTCATTTTTCCGTCGGGTTCTTCTTTCTTCATCTTCCAGGTTTATCTTTAGTCTTCTTTCTTCATCTTTCATTTCTATCCTTATTCTGAATTGCTGTGCTTCTCTTTTCAACAGTATTATTTTTTCGCTTGTTTTACTTCCTCTCAGCATTCTTCTTTCCTCTGTTTCTATTTTCCACTGTATTCGGGATTCTTCACTTTTCCGGTTCATCCGTATTTCTATATTTTCCCTTTTTCTATCAAACTCTATTATTTCTTCTTCTTCTTCTCTTTGTATTCTCAATTCTTCAAGGATGTAGGCATCCATATCCTCGCCTTCAAATCCCAGAATTTTGGCTTGTTGGTAAAATCTTTCAACCGGATCCATTTTGTGTTGGTCCGTCGATTTTTCCTTTCTTTATTCTAAGGTAATTATGCCACCACTCTTCAGGTAGCGCTCAGCATAACTTACCCTTAATTCCACTACTATGCTGATTGAAATCTTACTCCCGACAACAAATTTACCACTTGACCTACCAATTACCTTTAGATTGTTACCACCCCTAACTTAACCAATTTTCCTCTCGTCAATTATTCTCTTGTTCCTGATATTCCTTTACGTGTTGGCTCTTTCTTAATTAGACACTGCTGAGTTCTTTCTAATAACAACCTACAAAACCTGACACCACTTTAATTAATGTCGTAGGATTCTTTCTGATAAAAACCCTACTTACCTGACACCACTTTTATTTAGTGTCGCAGAATGCCCCCTCTTTTTTTTTGTTCTATTCTAAGAGTGCTAAGAGTGTCTAATATATATTGATATTATAGGAATATCTTAAAGAACAGAGCCGTTACCAAACACGTAAGGATATAAAAGAAACGCCCACTAATTCACAAAATAAACTTATATTTTATCTTTAACCATTGAATACACAACCTTTATACATTAACTACAGCAATACTCTAAATATTATTATAAACAAGAATTAATTAAATTAGTTTACCCTCCAAAATTTGGTTAACGTTTACTCTACACAAAACAATAATATAAGAATTAGGCTTACGGACTCATGTGGAGTTTAAAGGGCCTCAGAAATGTTATTGACTCACGACGCGAGCCGTGTGTCCAGTTGTAGATGGGCGAAATTCTACGGTCGTTTTGGCGAGGGTAGCAGCTGGGGGGTCCACACGTTCTTCCAGGGGGTAAGCGTTCTTTAAGGACGAGAACCAAGACGGTGCTTTATGCAACACCTAGGCAGTCGTGGTCTCTCTGGCGAGAGTGAGTCGAACTTGTTTCTTAAATCAAGTTAACTTGGAGTGCGGTGTGATCACCGAGTAACGAGCTCGAGGAGGAGCTTTTCTCCTTCATTACTTATTTCCTTATGGACGAGGACTGAACTCGGGGAGGGTCTTCTTCACGGGCGAGGATAATAGAGGGGGATTTCTCTGGTGAGAATAATTTGAACTTGGTTCCTTACCAAATTAGCTTAAGAGTTCGGTGTGGCCACCGAATAACGGGTTCGAGGGGAAGCCTTTTCCTTCTTCTTAATTCCTCAAGGACGAGGAATTCCCCCTGGTGTTTAGGGTGCACCAGGATATGATGAGTCTCTCTGGCGAGAGTATGTCGAACTTACCAAAGTTCACTTATCGTTTGGTTTGATAACCAGGGACTTAGCTCAAGGATGAGCTTTTTCTTAGCCCCTTAAGGTAGGTAGCCCTGCCTCTCTTGCAGGGTACTTCTTGGTCTGGCGACCCAAGTAAACTACCTCTCTAGTCTCGGTAGCTCGGTTTTGGATCCGAGGACTTCGTCACCTAGAGACTGACGTATACTACCACGATTTTCCTCAGAGTTCCTCATTTATACCTCGCACCCCCACTAGGGCAGTGGTAAGGGGGAGAGGGGCTTGAGGACGGCCCCAGGAGAGTTTTATTTCCCAACGGTCTTTCCTACTAAGTCAAACATCGGCTCCTCGCTAGCCATCGAGATTGGGAGAAACCCGTCTCCAATTTCTTGTTCAACGTGAAACTGGATCTCACTCTCCTGGGGAAGATCTTACCTTTTTTGACCTTTAGGGTCTTTCATGGCACCAAGTTGTGCCACGTTGTGGTTACGCTTTTGAGTCGCCGATGCCTGGGGCGGATGTCCTTGCGGTAACCGCCTTGGGACTGCATCACGAGTGAACGGGGGGGGGGGGGTTGACCATTCCCCTACATATATATATATATATATATATATATATATACGTATATATACTTATGTGGCAGTGGGTCGCATGCCATTATGTTAAATATATATTTATAAGAATATAAAGAGGAATGCAAAACATATGTTTCAGAAATATTAATTGGTATATTACATTAATAGTTCTTCAATACATGTTTTGCATTCCTCTCCATATTCTTATAAATAAATATTCAAAATGTCGTCATCCTACCTATTAATTTCGAGAAATAAGCGCAAATACTGTATATTATTTGGTGTACGAATAATTTCGTCACTAAGTGTATGTATATATTTACATATGTGCGTGTTTATGTGTATGGGACACTATAACTCTTTTTAAGTACGAACGAGTGCGAATGCAAAGGTTAAAATACAGGAAATTCAATAATATAAGCGAGAACCCTAGAGCTTTTTTTATTGCAACATCTATAATGGAAGAACAACAGAGGAATATATAATATTAAAATAAAAATGGAGGACTCATAATAAACAAAAGATAGTTGCTAAACAGCAAATTTAAACAAATAATGACTATTGCTCTCGTGTTATAAAATAAATGAGAGTTAGAAAAATAAACTAAACATATGCACATAATAACAATATTTGATAAAAGAATGGAACCTAAACAAACTATATAACAAATATACGCACATATTTTTAAAAAATCAGTCTTTCCTAAGGACAATTTGTGCTATGAGAATTATTATTCCTAAATAATTTTAAAATGAAATAGAGAATTAGAATTACTAGAAAATACCTTAAATATCTGTAATGAATCATAGGAGCAAGTTTGTAATTAGCCCCTAAAATATTTTAGTCTAATATTACACGGTTTCCTTGCTACCAATAAAAATCCTCTCCTTTCTCTCAGAGAATAACTTAAATCCTTCACATAATGATTAATACTTTTGGACATATATCTAACTTTTTAACTATCACATCAAAATTAAAAATATTTTGAGAAGATTTCTCCACACCCAATATAAGTTTGTATTCCTAAAATGCTATGTAAAATGAACTCAAAATTTTATATCGGCAAAACTCTTAAACAAAAGATTCAACATAATTATGAGTATAGTCTGAAAATTCGTAAAATGAACTCAAAATTTTATATCGGCAAAGCCCTTAAACAAAAGATTCAGCATGATTATGGTATAGTCTGAAAATCCATTAGAATTTATTGGGAAATCGCGCTTGTCATTTTACAAATAAGTGTTATGTATAAAGAAACATTGTAGAATTGCAGCCATAAAATCTATCTTGTCTTCTAAAATTAACTGCAGCGACGATATTTATAATTTAGAAATTTCATTAATACAAATGCTAAATAGAAATTAAAAATAAAAGATAGTTAATAAATATAACACAAAATATATGAACATATGTAGTTAACACCCCAAAGAAAGGGAAATTGGTATCACAACCCGGAAAAACGCATAGGAAGGTACTAAGTGAACCAGTAAAAGCTTAAGAAAGAAATTAGGAGATTTAGAAACAGCGAAAACAGGGAACACTGTTTTAACCGCCATATGAAGGTAAATGAAGGAGTTAGATTCGAACCTCTGTCTTCAAGCACTCCAAGCCATCAGAACCACGACGCTTATCGAATGAGCTAACCATTCTCAACGCTTGGGTTTATAAGAGTCCATGATGGTCATTTGTGTCATTTTAACCTTTAACCATTTTATTTTGTTTTTCTAAATTTTCAGGAACAATATATGATGCATTTACAATAAAAATTGCACGCCAAATGTTAAGTTTTTGAAATAAATAACAATGCTAAAACATACATAGTATGTAGGGTGTGAGATGCGGTGAATTTGAAGAAACTGCGAATTTTAGAAGAATTCATTCCTCAAGAAACTATCAAGCTTGATATGGAGATAGAGAGATGCAAGTTAAGAAAAATGATTGAATGTTGCTGTTTGGAGCAATGGTTTAAATGCTTTTTGCTGCAATAGGATTTTTAATTACTTACTTGTTTACAGATTGTTTGACTAATTTTAGCGATATATGTATTTAGATTACTCATTCCTTCCATTCTTAATATAAAAATCAAATGTGAATTTTTCCAAGCCATGATGGAATTCTTCTAGGCAATATTGCAAAATTGAGCCATTTCCACTAAAACATTAATTCCAGTTGGAAAGATGAAGTGTTTGAGAAGTGTGAAAGGAAATGTAACGTATATATTCTCTAGTCTCAATCCCTCTTTACTAACTATTTGTTGAAGCACATAGCAACGGCTACTTGTTTTTAAAACTAATTTTTTTTATTTGGCTAACGAGGAATGTTAACTTCAGAAAAAGGGAAATATCAGGTTATATCATTTGACCTTTACTTATGAGGGTTATAATGGTTGAATGAACAATAAGTTAAAAAAAAACAGGCAGTTAAAAAGAAAATAAATAGTGTTTCATGCTTTTCCGAATTTTTAAAATTCGGATTTTATTGGGTTTAAATTATTTCGTTCAAATAAGAAGCAAAATAAGACATATGCACGAATATTTTGTAAATATAATTAGTTTTATACATATACAGTTTAATATTATCAAATTTAATCGCTTAATTAGAACATGTCTTGCCATGTGTTCCAGAAAACGTAAAAATTTAGATTGAGGATACTTTCTGCAATTACTCAGTTTGCGTAAATAATAAAATTCTAACTTTTACCGAAGAAAAGAAAGGCAATAAAATGGGAAAGAACTGTAAATTTCATGTTGTCTTTTTAGATGACTCAACATACTCGTACTTCATTTATATTTAATCATAAACATGATTTTACCCAATCTGAAATAGTATGAAAAGTTGTAGCCGTATCATGAATAGTTGTTATTGATATCAAGAAATTTTATAATTGCAAAAGTGAGTTAAACGAGTTGGAAGACTATTATAAAAAATACAAGTTGAGAAACACATTTTTATCATTCGCAAACAAGAGGCAACCTTTATAAGAGAATATGTTCATCGTCTTAGAGCTAAAAATGATCCATAATCAGAGAATTACATTTGCACTGACAAAGAGAGATTGACTCCAAATTAGTCATCTTTAGCATAAAGCATTTAAGTTGAAATTGAGAAATCAAATTTAAATATTTTAAATATAAGGGAAGTTTTCACATCATCTAGAGTTGTTTTAGGCAAAAATTAGTAAAATACGAGGAATTGATGAATCTTAATGAAAGCCGACAAATCCCATGTCACATTGCAGTGTCAACTGTCAGCTTTTCTTATTCTTAACAACTTTCGAAAATATGCTAAAGGTTCTAACCACATTAATAAGGAAGTAAAATCCTATTCAGTATGTAACTTGTTTTTGGTAAGGTCTAATGAATGAGCTGCCCTACCAGCTCAAGTAATATCGGGAAATTAATATTATAAAAACTTTGTGGAACAATTAGAATAAATGAAAAACGAGAACAAGCCAAATAAGAAAAATCTGCTGCCTTAAACGATATTTTAGACGATTATATATTAAAATTTTAACTCAAAATCAAAGAGTAATTTATTGCCTTATAAATACAGAGGTGGCGAAATTTATTATATATTAGTTATTAAATTATGTAAAATCAGAAGTCTGGTGTGTTGCCCTACCTTTTTGCCCCTAAATTTTACTAAATATTCTTTACAGCTTGTAAAATTTTCAGTAGCCTTATTCTAATCTCGTTTAAACCCATTATTTACCTCATTCAATTTTCAGGCATGTTCCCTTGACAAATATATTGTAGCCTTTTCAGGATTCACTAAATATTTTATTTATTTACTTTTTACTTTGATTACCCTCAGATATAAGGGGCGGTCAATAAGTTTTGCAATTCAGATAAAGGGAAACGAGATATGAGGAAAAGTGTTTCATTATTTTTTAATATAACTACCCTCGACTTCAATGCACTTGCGCCACTTGTCCCTGAGGCTTCGAATTCACGACAACCAGGAATCTCCCGACCTCTGTTTAATCCACTGCTGGACGGCAAGCTAGACATCTTTATCGTTCCCAAACCGGCGTCCATGCAGTGCAGCCTTGAGCTGACGGAATAAAAAGTAGTCGCTAAGTGCCAGTTCTTGACTGTTGGGGAAATGGTTGAGCTCCTCGAATCTGCACTCGCGCAGGGCAGCTTGTGCAAGTCTGGCTTTGTGGATTTTAACGACGTTAAGGTCAATCATAGGGCTTTAGGTTTCTAGGGACCCAACAGGCAGAGACCTTGCTCATGGTCAAATTGTCGTGGATGATGTTGATAACACTTCCATGTGATATTCCAAGTTCTCGCTCGATTTCTTCGACCTTCACCCTTCGATTTTTAAGGATCATCTTCTCCATAAGGTCCACATTGTACCTTGTTGGTCACGTCTGACGGGCGTCCTGGACGGAGTTCATCTTCGAGGGACTCACAACCATGGCGGAACTTCCTATTCCATTGACCAATGGTAGCATAGGAAGGGGAGGTGTCGGTGTACACTGCAACCATGCGTTCATGGATCTCTTTTGCATTCTTGCCTTCCTTGGTAAAATATTTGATCAGTACGAGGTGCTTAACCTTCTCCATTGTTGAGAATTTTGTCACTGACGATCTGCGATCAGCTACTGCTTCTTAAATAGACGAGGCAGGAGCATGCGGCTGCAGGTCCTGACTTGTTATAACTTGCCCTAACACATCCCCCTTCAGCCATCCTCCTTCCTCTGTTTTGCCCTACCGATTCGTAAAACTTATTGACCACCCCTCGTATTAATGAGAGCCTTGACTGCTTTGAGTAAATTTAGAGGAGTTTGAAGAAATCCTTTTTACTCTGAGAGGTCGCAAGTAAGGCGATTATTTGTTTTATTACAGAAAAATATATTTTATTTAACAATAATAATTAAATATATGAAGTTATAATGTAAGAGAAAAACTCTGAAATCATTTACACTTGTAGGGTTCTTTCTATTAAATTGGTAAGCATCTGGCACCATAATTACAGGATTTAATAGGCCCATTGAGGAACTCCACAAATGGATGCTGGGTGGATTTATTAACACTAAAAGTTGCTATGTGTGTAAATTAAGGAAATATTTTCCATCCAATTGAATAGGGAACCGAAGAGAATTAGGAAATGAAATTATATATGTGTTAAACTGTACAAATATATCGGAGGCAAGAGGTTATTAACAGTAGCGCGGAAAAACAAAGATATCTATTGTGATCACTTGGTCAAATACGAGGGTCACACACACACATACAAACATTCGCGTAATGCGAACATATATTAGCAGCTAAACAAATATTGGCTCTGACCAGAGAATTTCAGGGAGACCTGCAACCAGCGATTCAGCTAAATCTATGGGAAATATATAGGCACTACAGATACACAGACTCAACGGAAACTCCGCCCAAGGGATGGAAATAACAAACACACTACACCATACGTCCGCCCCACGGACGAGTTAAGGTTACGCCTCTTGGAAATAAAACATATATATAGAGTCAGACATTTGTGGGGCGAGGATTATTAGTTAGAAAGTAAAAAATCAGAATTCAACAGTCAGTTAGTATTTAAAATCCATTTTAATCCTGGAATAAACTTACGATCCTTAAGTCAAAATGTAAAGAATCAATCACTCCCTCCCTTCGTCCTTTCGAGAATAGAAGAGGCACATTTCGTATAGTTTTTATAAGTTAATGTAATAAAATAGCGGAAGTCCCTAGATCCAACTGATAATTTGGAAGATAAATACAGACGCGCCTTAAATATAGTGATGAAAGAGCGTATAATGTCTGCCAGCATCGTCTCTTCAAAGACATTTCAACCTCAGCAAATTTGTTTTGATGCAGCATTTGCCAGTTGAAATGGGCCAGACGAACTTATACCCCATTATGGTAAGTGACCTGGTTTCTTCAGACCCTCTTTCATTTAAATTGAAATGGCTAGACTTGGAAAAGCAACGAAAATCTGTGACTATTGTGCATCAACCAAAATAGAAATTACGAAATGTTGATGCTATTACTTATATAAGTAATAAATGATTTCCATTAAAGAAAAACATGTTTGCTCATCGCCATTTCTATGAAGAGTTAGATCAAGTAGTAAAAATGGGTTCAAAGATTGTCTTCCATGTTTTCATAATGATCTTTTGGTACAAGGAAATAAATGTGAAAAAAGCGTTGTCATCTTAATTTAAGTGTTTAAACCTTTTCACAGTAAGTTAAAACAGGGGCACTATCTGGCACATGTAATTTGAGAGAGAGAGAGCTTGCCTAATTTTTTCATGCTAACTGCGTCGCCAGACGCTATTGAAGCTGTAACTTAACACCGGTTGAAGCAGTTTTTTAGATGTTATTTCCCATGCGCGAGAAAAAGTCAGGGGAGAAGTTTAGTTTTACTGAAGGAATTATGGAAAAATGCAATTGCAAACATCCTCTGTAAATCAATATTGGTACCAAGAGTGTTCTGTAAGCTCCTTTTCAAATTTTTCGGAAAGGCAGTTTATTTCACATTTAAACGCATCAATTGCGCCATTAGGTATGAAAGATTTACCAAACATACCACTTGCGAAGATACTTCGATGAAGTATTAGGCGTTTTAGTAACTTACTTGGAAGGAGTACTGAGAAATGGGGTGGTCAACACTTGCTGCCACTTGGCTAGGATGCGCTTTAATTATAGGTGACAGATGAGATCAATGCTGATAAAGGCATACTTTCATTGATATTGGAACCAGGTTTTTTTCTTCATTCACAGTTAATACATATAATTAAATTCTATTGACACCCTTCTCACAGAGCTATTGAGGTGTGTTATAATAACCAAGCCTTTGTGAGAAAAACACATTTTTCAAAGAAACATTAATAATTATATTGGATTTATTACTCCAATAATTTTCAAACAATTAAATTCATGACCCTTAAACTAAAACGATTTCGGTCTGTCATTTTCTTTAGACCACACCGTAAAAATAATTGCTGAAACAATTACCTTAAAATAATCTAAATAAATCACTGCAAATAAATAAGAATTGTTTCATTTTTCGTTATAAAAACACATTTTGACCAGCTTGATGTTTGGCTATTCATGCAAGAAACAAAAATAGAGTCCCGTCAGACAACACAATTTTGTCTGCGAATTGGCCATTTTTACTCGAAAGCATTGAGAGAACTGAATTCAACGTTCCATTTTTTTTTGTCACTCTACGGATGTAGGATATCATTATAGCTTTTATATCAATTATATCAATTTAAGCTACTATTCCATGGTTCAGGAGAACATTGACTCTCCTCATCAAAGTTATGGGCCCAAACCTGTACATATAGAGCAGTTGCTCGAAGCGAGCACAGCGCCTTTTCGGCTGAAAGTGAACTGTACTCTAACTCAAACCAGGAAAAGCATCAAACCCGATAAAGAACTTGGTTCTTTGCTGTTTAGAACCACCTAACAACTACCATACCGATAAATGAGGCAACGTAAATAGAAAACATTACATCAATTACGCCTCATCAATAACGAAGACTTCCGTCTGCAAATGCCTGAAGTAAGGCCAAAGCTTTCGGCCAAAATTGGAATTAGTTTTCAATACGACCAAATAAAATAAATCTTCATTTTTATACAGATGTAACTAATTTTTGTGCTGAGAAAAGAATGTTTTAAATCAATCAAACTTGCAGTAAAAATATACCATACAAATAAGAAAATGTGAAGTAAACATAAGTTGGAAAGGTTTGGAAGATTTTTTAACCTTTTTTCTGCTGACTAATGATATATATATATATATATATATATATATATATATATATATATATATATATATATATATATATATATAAATATATGTATATACTTATTGTTTCTCAACAAAAAAATTAATTACAGCTGTATAAAAATAAAAGGAAAAATCAGAACTTGAATTAAAAATAGAAATTAGTTGAACAATCAGTCAATGTGTCTTCACTTCTTTTTTCCCCAAAAAAGATTTTATGATGTAATTTAGGTTAATCTATTCCTCATTTATTAGTAATTAATCAAAGGGGCAATTTTAGCTAAAAATAATTAAAATCATAATTCTGAATTGTTGAAAATTTATCATATTTTAAAACCATTATAATGGGAAAAACATTTCTAATATTATGATAATTATATAATTGATTAAATTTAATTGAAAATTTGCTATTTCCTTTTCCAATGCGGCAAGAATTTTCCGCATGAGCGGCAGAATAAAGATGGGTATAATTACTATAATCTTAATGTAACCATTTTAATCTGATAAGTAAAATTGAAATAAATAAACAAAAGAAATATGGGAATAACAATCATCACCATCAAAGGCGAGCATTTTTAGTCCCTGAATAGTAGCGAAAAGGTAAACTAGCTGAGTCGATACGGCGTTGACCTCCCAACGTCGCGAAACCGGGTTCGAATTCGAATCCCGGCATGAGTGGAGACAAACGTCCGTGCACGTAGAGATCTGGCTATCGATCGGTGGGCGTGCTGTGCTCACCCATGTATTGTGGTGGGTAGATCTTACACCTCTTACCTCACACATAGCTAATCACAACACAGCTTTCTTTTCTCCCCAATCTTCACTGCAGAACACACACACCCTCTCTGTAACAAGGAATCCTGCCGATGGTTATCTATATCCACGTACCTCTGACGCGATAAGGTTCGTCTCCCCCGAGGTGACGAAGGCCTTTCCTTGAGCGCTGTTTGATTTCAAAACATAATACTTCCTAGCACCTCCCCACAAAGAAGGACCTGCCCCTAGGGCCCTCGAGCCGACCAGCGATTGTCTTATTGACCTTATATAAAATCACATTATCCGGTCGGGGATCCTTCCAGTATCATGGAAGGATTTGCGATGACTAACTAACTAACTAATGTTAACTACATTCCCACAGATAGAGAGGTTTTTAAAGAGATAAATCTCTCTCTCTTTATGAATCATTTTGCAACGAATTCTGTCATTTAAGTATATTAATCTGACATTTCTTTAGTGAATGCAGATGCAAAATGATCAATCAATATATTAACTAAGGATATTTTAGTTGAATAGCAGCATATCAGTCGCACCTTTCTTGTATAAGGAATAATTAACGTTAAATCCAAAAGAATTTGGCATTTTCTTTGTCACCTCACTTTCCAAAATTACGACCTAAAAATCAACATTCTTTTGCAATTATTTCATATGGGTCTCCTTTTTATTTTGTTAAATTCAGTTTACTTTTCTTTAAATCTGATTTTACTCTTTTCCGTTCATTTTTATTTCAACTGCGGAGGCATTTATATACGAAAGTTAATGTTATATTTATTTAATTTTTCAAATTTAATAGCAATCTTACAAATCTACAATTAGTTTTTGATGAAGTATTGGCATAAATTATCAGTAGTAGGAGTTTTATGTTATCCTGGCTACCATGAAGAGCTAAGTGTTGTTTGGAAGAATTAATATTCATAGATTGTTTGATAAGTTACAAGAACCAGTTTTAATTTATTTTGCAAAGAATGATTATAATCTATTATCTACAATTCCAATATTTCTTTAAAGTCCTAATAAATTATTAAGCTCCTCATTCTTTTCATTGCTTTTTGCATAAATGGAATTTACGCGCTTAAAAATCAATCAGAAATTGATTTGGGCTGCCTTAATTTATTACCTTTTTATTTTAAGTTGAGCCAAAAGGTTAAATAACCAACGGGAGAAGAAAAATGAATGCTCATTATCTTATATCACAAAAAATATTGGTCTTACCGATTTATCTCCCAACTGTCTGACAGTGCAGGGCAAAACCGCTCTGTCTCCGAGATGTGCTGTTAAATTCTTTGGAGCCAAGGGATCAAAGTATGGACCTGTATAAAGGCCGGTTATACTTGCTTCGGGATCATAGCCAAGGCAACCTGAAATTAAAATCAATAATTTATTATATAACCAGGTAATGGCTTCACCATTACCTTAGCTACTAAGATTAAAATTTAAACTCTAAAAAACAAAGCAGCCATGGTTAAATTTTTATAAACTTTCTTAACTTTGCCAATTATAATAATTTTAAAAATGAACTCTAAACTAAATTTACCCCCCATCAAAATATCTTGTTGGTAAAATATAGTTATAGAAGAAGATATATGAAAATAAATTTTGTGAACTTCACCATTTGTAATTCTTCGGGTTTAAAAAGTTCACAAAATTTCGATGCTTATATTTATTTCTGAACTTCACCATTTTGTTTTTTGGTATTATAAAAGAATTATTAGAAATAACTTTGATAAAAAAAACATGTCATAACCAAACTAAGATGAAATTATTATTCAAATTCTCAAAAAAATCCCCTTGTTAAATTATCGAGTTATTGAAAAAAATTCTAAAAGCGCTCATTCTAGCTATTATTTTATATTATTAAGTTAGGAGGGAAAATTTAGATTTCCCTCTTACTCAGGAATTATGAAAATCGCGGTCTACATCTGCATTTATATTAACTTAAGAAAAATTTTAACATAATCGTTGCCCCTAAGTTTTGTCTAAATCCGCTTGATGGGTTCAACCTGAGGTTCAATCTGATGATTGAAACACTTCTTTTATAAAGCTATTAAATTTAGTTGTGGATACTGCCATTGATTGGGTGTGGATTACGCCTGTGCCGAAGGTGTGTCTAACTCAGATTCAAAGAGGTTACCATTAATAAAGTAACGTATGGCAGATGGGCGAATAATATTTTCATTTTAATTACAAATATATATAGTTATAAAAAAATATATATACATAGAGAGAAAAAAAACAAAACAAATACTTGATCTGTGGGTGGTAACAACCACCACAGGCTATGTGCCCAATTTACTTTCAGCCTTTCAAAACCATTTTGAGGAAAGAAAGAGGGATGCAGAATCACTTTATTACAGACTATATAACAATATAGTACAAGGGAATGAGCTATAAGACAAGAAACAAGAGTAAATTAAAGGAAAGAGAAAAGGAGATTGGATTAATATAAGGATTAAATAGAGTAAAGGACGGCACAATGAAGGCAATCCATACTGAGAAGACAATGTTTTAAATTCCGGGGCTGTTGATTGTCTCTCATATGCCTAGCCGTTAAGCTATCAGGCCCAATGACTCGACCTCGCCAAAAGCGTTACCCCATCAAGACCAGTATTTCCCTTAATTGTGAGCAGCTAAGAAGATATATATAAATCCCATGGAGGTTCCTAGCTTAGTTTTAGGAGATTGTATCTCATTGCTCTTTGCTAGAACGCAAACACATTGATAAAATGTTAAGTTTTATATATAAAAACTGTTATTGCGGAAACGTTCTGCCTGGTAATATTTTTCTAGGATATCTTTCCTGTTCTACATCGTTAGAATAAATAGAGTCTATTGTAAAGAGCGAATAGTCAGGGAATCAATGTTTATTGGCAGACAAAGCAATCATGAATGATGTTGCTACGACCTTTTATCATTCTTATAAATGGAAAAAATGGGGAAAATTTGGAATTGAGATAAATAACAAAGATATCAGGTATGATGAAGAATTGTGATGAATGAAATTGTGCTCTGAAATACAGATTTACACGATATGCGGGGGGCTTGGCTAAAAGAATATGCCTCAAACATATTTATCGTATTTAGTAATTATTATGTACTAAAATGAAATATTATGGTTGATATTGCATAATCCTTGATGCTACACATTAAGCAAAATACAGCGAGAAGTATAGCTTTAGTAGTAAATTGGGGGTTATCAGACTCTTAGATGTTGCATAAAATTTTCAAAAATCTCTGATCAAATAATTTGCATAAAAATAGCCACTAAAATTTAATTGTATCGACCTCGTTTTGCAGCACTTAATGATGGTCAGGTATTAGAATATTTTGCAGCTCCCATTGTTGCTATAATGCAGTGAAACTTTGTTGTAGAAGAGAAGAATATATTGCAAGTAGATGCAATGCCAGTAAAAAAAATGATAGAGATATTGATTGACATAGGGAGCTAGATGTAAAACGATTGGATTGATTTAATATGAATTAAAGAAAGAGGTAAATATGATTGTAATCGAAAAGACCTTGAGTTGATGGGTGGGTATGTAATGGAAAATGCCCTTCAAAGTTGGGTAAGTAAGTGGGAGTAGCGAATGAGAATAGAGCATTTAGATGATTTAATGATGGGCCGCAAAAAATTGGAGAATTACGAAATAGTTTAATTTATTAAAGTAATGAATGCTCAAGTGAAAAGGAATGCCAAAGAGTATAGTGGTTAATATTAAGTAGGATTCGTGTATATAGTATTTGTCTTATTGTAGCTTTGCTTGAATGCTTTGTCAGTTAATAAATCTTGATTGGAGTAAATGCTCTAGCGTATGTGAGTCATGTTTATGAATGGCCCAATGGAACATAAAACCATTGTTAGTTTTGTACTTATATGCCATAAGAGGAGGAGTAAGCTACTTCCTGTATTATTGATCCGCACCTGACTTAGGGTAAGAGGGTTGATAATAATAATTACGATGATAATGATAAGATGGTTCTTAAAGTTTGCATTATGTTTGAACCTCCTATAAAGTATGAAAGTGACAAATAGGGGATAAATACACCAGTTAAAGGAGGTTTATTTATTAAAGCTCAAGGTTTGTCGTAAAATTAGATGTGAAAGAGTTTGGAAAAATAGAAAAGAAGAAATTTCACAAAGGTTTTCGAGAGCTACTTCAATCATTGTTCTCCCAACACTAAAATGGGACGGAAAATGCCTTAGAATGCATTGATTAATAAATAATCTACCTATGCAAAGGCGTGAACTTTAAAGCTTCTAATGAGTTAAGAGATCTATTTAGTTTTTTGTTACGCGGAGAATTCCCTTCACCTATGTAATGTAACTTCCTTGGATAAAGTCACTATAGCAATCAAGAGTTATTGGAGGCAAATATTCGAAACTTCGAAGTTTAAGTGGTCGATCTGCCGAAAATTGCCCTAAAACCTAGAGTCAGTGATCGAGCAAGATTTACTGATAAAGAATAAATGGTATATGTATTAATAATCAGAGGGGAAAGTGAGTACTAGGTATTAGATGATTTCACCTATGTAGAGCATGAATCTGCCGCCCTTTAAGACCAAGTAATTTTTTCTCATATACCGAAGAATAGCTTATACATCTTGAAAAGGTTAGAGAGTTGTCTTGTGCAGGATTTTCTGAGGAATTAAAACTGTTTTTTCTTTATGAAAAAGGCAATAATAGAACATTTAGAGGATTTACAGGATACCTGTTTTTAATTATTATGATTTTCTTTATCTTCCTAATGGCAAATTGCAACTCTCTTTTCCTTCTTGACAAAGACGAAACCAAGTACGTAGTACAAACAAAGAAATTTGACTGTGGTTGACTTGGTAGCAATCAATAAAGGAAATTTTTATTTTTTTTATCTCAATGTAGAAAAACGTAAGACTGATTACACTGGTCTGCGTTGTTTTCAAGGTCAAATATATAATACCTGATTTTAGTTCAGTATTTTACACTGAATTTGAACATCATGCTCATTTTACCCAATCAGGTAAGGTTTTGAAATATGAGCACATACCAAAAACTCTGATATTTCCGAATATTTGTTGCGAATGAAACACATAATAGCAAATGTGGACCGATTTACTCACAGAAGTTTTACAGAATATTTTTAATAGATAGCATGAATAGTACAATGCAGAAAATAAGCTACTCATGAATTAATGGTCTCTTCAGTGGCCTCCGATTGTGCCGAGCAGATACCACATCCCTCTTAAGGCACTAACAGTAGTCAGCCAGAAAGTTCACATCCCATTGGCCTTGATAGCGCTCTTCCATGACACGGATGTCTTGGTGAAAGCGCTCACCTTGTTCTTCACTGAAGTCTCCGCAATTTTCTGGAGAATAGTCCAGATGGGACCGAAGAAAGTGCATTTTCACTGGCATACGCACACCAAGCTTGCTGAAATTCTCCATTAAGTCATCAACCATCTGCTGGTACTGAGGATTTCTGTGGTTACAAAGGAAGTTTGCAATGACTAACTTAAGGGACAGCAAGGCAGAGACTTCAGTAGCATTTAATGAATCGTCTTTTATGAGTTCTCTTATCTAAGGACCATCAAATATACCTGTCCTAAGCTCCTCTATGCTGATTTGTTTGAACTTGTGGTGGAGGAAGGCAAATCCTCCAACTTCCCTGTCCAGCGCTTTTACAAAGTTTTTCATTAGGCCGAGTTTGAGGTGTAGGAGTCAACCAGAGGGTGGGACAGAACATTGTGTGACCCGGGTTCTAATCATTGTCTTGATGGCTACTCTTGTCTGACATAATGCTGATCGTCAGCCCGCCTATCTCACAAGAGCAAAAAGCATGGATACTTTGTGTACCCACCTTAAAGTCCTAGGATGAATCCAACCACTTTAGGATTTCCACAAATCAACCATTTATGTTCCTGGTAATTGTGGGAATTTTTCATTTCAGCCGAATGTCCAACAAGGATTGATGAAAACTTATTTCCGTTATCCTGAAGAACTGCCCTGAGACTTATGTTAGACGAGTCAATAAAAAGTCTCCATTCCCTAGCAACATACGTCTTACCCATTAATTTCATCAGTTCAGCAATATCATTACAGTACATCAGTGAAGACGCTTCAACGAGCATAAAGAATTTTCTGAATTCGCTCTCGCTTACCCGATAGCAATAGAACGTTGTTCCTGGGGCAAGTAGATGTTTCTCTCGAAGACGCAAAACCAGCAGCTGGGAAGACTCCTTAGATAGGTTCAGGGCTCGTGTCAAGTCATTGAGTTGGGCTTGGGTCAATGGCACCGATCAGTCGTCCTCTTCTGGCTCTTATGCACCACAATCACCTGTATCAGTCATGTTACTAGATTCAGAAGTAGATTCCATGATGACATCCGGCTCAAGAACAGGAACATCTGCTCCATGGTGGATTGGCTTTATGGCAGAAGGAACAACAGGGTATTAAACATGGTGCTTGTTGTTTGCGATTGATGCTTTTTAAATTTATCATGCAGAAGTAGCAGTTGGTAAAGTGATCTTTCCCTTCCCTCCACACCATTGGGACATCAAATGGCATACTCTTTCTTTTCCTATTCCTCCAATCCCGTAAGTTCTCAACACTTGTTTTGCAGCAGATATGGGAGCAAATGCCTTATCCTGGTCCCCTAGTTTGACTCCAAAATAAGTGTAATAAGCCTTCTTCGCAAAATTCGTGATTTTCACTTGACGGTCTGGAAGAACCACGTTTTCGCAGATGAAGCAAAATTTGTTAGTATGGTTCTTGCACTTTCGATTTATCATACTACACAACTAGACCTGAAAAGAGAAAGAATAACTAGTTATTTAAGGTAACCCATGACCAGCCGTGGCAAAAAAGGAGCCAATATACGCTTGGATGAGACCGTCATTTTGGAAAAATATGCTTTAATAAAAATCGAGTGTATCTTAGAAAACAGACCTGAACAAAGAAAATGAATGATATTTTTCAATTCAGCACGAAAAAAGGATCCTAAATCAGTTGGAAAACCCTTGACACTTAAAAAATGTTTTGAAACGCAGGCTAGTGTTATAGATAGAGTAAAAAAGAGAGATAAGTTTGCAGATTTTCATTTAAAACATTGTAAGAATTCGAAAAATTAAAGACAGGATAGTCAAGGAAAATGGCTCTAATACTATTTCCTTCCAATTTTACCAAATTATTTCATGTAGAAAATGCAACTTTTGGGATTATGGGTAACCAATTTTTCCTGCATTGTAAACACTATCAAAACACTGCACATTTGATTTTATTTTCATAAAACATTTTCTTATCTGAAATTAAATGCTCAGTCATAGTTAAATGATTTTAGCAGAGAAAAATTAGTGTGTAATAAGTCTTATGGCTTCAGATTACTCACCAAAGCTAACTGCTTGATAATATTGGAAAATAAAAGACAACTAAAATGATTAACTCACCGGATAAAAGATTAGTCACCTAGGGAGAAAAACATAATTTAACATCTAAAGCATGTAGAAACCTTACGCATCCGAGAGGCGTAAGGTTAGTTTGGCTTCATTTGTGTTACGAACAGCATGAAGATCTGTATGTAGATAACAAATCAGCTCTACTTAAATTGGGCCGAAAAAGCGAGGTCATGGAATGTCAAAAAGGGGTGATTGCATTTTGCCGCGCTAAAGGTAATCGTGTGAAGGAGGTGGTGGAAGTTGGCAGTATTTCAACGAGTACAGTCATCCGGATTTATAAGCAATGGCAGAACTCCACAAATGTGAAAAGCTCTCGCCAGAATTGCGGACGGAAGAAGCTGTTGACAGACAGGGACTGTAATAGAATATCCAGGCTTGTAATTGCAAATCGATTTGCTTACAGGCAGGAATTGCTACAAAACGTCAATTCTGGTCCTACACTACCCATTTCAGAAAGAACAATACACAAGAAATTTCATAGCATGAAAATATGGAGCAAAGAGGCGTGCAATAGGCCCTTAAAATGGTTAAAAGGGACTAATATTTTGTCTGGTGAGCTTATATATATAAAGTTTAATGAACCCCCAAATTTATGTACTGCATAGTTTTATTTTTTATGGTGCTGGCTCCGCCTCTTCAGGAATTAAACAGCTTCCTCTGGCATGCAGATTATAAACTAGTAGAGAATATTCTGATCATTTGTTCATTATTATATACTTAGCAATGCTCAGGGTGTTATACAATTTGAGGGCATAAAATTGGCCAGTCTATTTATAAGAATCGCGTATAGGTTCTCAGTGGAATCAAAATCATCGGGCTTTCCAGTTTAAGGACACATTATTTCAATGCAGTGTTGTTCAAGCCAGTTTCTCATGACTCCAGCTCTGTGAGACGTTGCTCTCCATGATGAAGTGCACACATATCTTTATCAAATTGATTTTGTTTCGTTAGAAGGAGATTTTGTTAGAGTATGGACATTTCGACACAATTTATGTATGTTCATTATCGTATGAGGATTCTAGTTCAATGACCGAAACCTAATTGTACAACATGGATTTTCTTATCATTCTACTCTATCAAAATAGATATCTCTGCCAAAACCATGAACTTTAACAACTGAAAAGGTTGAAAAATCTAGATTAAATATATAGTCCAGAAAACGATAGAAAGGATATTATTCTGTCATATATTCATATATACGAGTATTCTAGGATTTTTTACTAAGCGTTTATTCAAGTCAGCGTTTCTTTGGAGAAAATACAGAATTCCTATGTAAAAATATTCGTGAACTGCACAAATTAACACAATTCATTTCCCCATTCAGACAGGAAGAAGAGATTCATTTAATTTTTATACAAAATATAGGACTAAACTTAAGAGTGATATCACAGATCTGCGATATTTTTAATAGAAAGGTTTAAAAGGTTGTCGAAAAATAATTAAGTATTAAAAAATGACATAAACATTACTTACACATAGATATCTAATGCTTTGTATCATTTAATGAAATCACCGACTCACTAAGTATGAGTGTTGTAAATGATTAAGACAATGAATATTGACCAACACTCAAATTTAATTATTTTCTTTAGTTCAACTTGATATAACAAAAAAGGATCGTCTATTATTTACTATAAATAATGCTGGTCCACAAAATGTGACTTTTCCCATTTTTAGTCACAAGATTAACTAAGATTTCAATGAAGTATGGATATTATATTCTGATCCTCAATTGAATTCAAATGAAAATACGATAATTTTCAGTCACTTATAAACATAAAAAAGATTTTAAGTAACTGGTAGTGAGGGCAGAGAAATATAGAATGGGGAGAACATAATAAATTCTACTGTAATATGTGAAAATAGTATTGGAAATAAAAAAAATTTTCAAGATGAGGAAATCAACCAAGCAAAATACAGTTTCTCCTGCTCTTTGTTTGTATTTTTCTTCACGTTACACCTGCATTTTTCATAAGGTGAAAGTAATTAACTGTAGAGATATACTACATAGTTATCCATGGAAGTTAAGTAATCGCGAGTGTACATATATATCGGTCTCCCCAATGACGAAGAGCAATAATGGAGGAAAAACAAAGCCCACCTAAGTTTCTCTGAGCCCCTCAACTCCGTCTCCGGTAACATTCAACAAGGGAAAATTTGGTAACTTTAGGAGACAGATTCCTGACCTCTACTCAAAAATGCCGACCCTCTGAATTTATAAATAAGCAAGTCAAAAATTCAAACTGTCGATCTCGTATTACGCTCTCTCCAGAGCGCCACGATGTCAAAGTACGGTGGAATGGATACCCACTTCTGTCGAATCAATATGGATCCGGTTTCCCTAATTTCAAAATGTCGAGGAAGAGAAATAACAAACGCCCAAAAGGGACACCGCCCTTGGGTCTCACCTTGCGAGTCCCCTCCACCTCCCATAACCCCGCAGGAGTAATTCAATTATAAAACAGTTTGGCAGGAAAAAAAGGAACTTTATCGTTTTCGTAACGAGTCGATAAGGACTAGTCGGGATAAAGTTGCCTAGCAAGTTAAGAAGGACTTTCATTTTCTTGGGCAAGACCAAATTACACCAAGTATAATCGGCACAGTTCGATTAATCAAATATCGTCAAGTGATCTTACCCTATCTGAGTTTGACAACCCAAAACTAGATAGATTTCTCACCCAAAAGAGAAGCTCTATAGACTAAACCAAATCGAAGAAAATCAGACAACTATCGTCTGAGAAAACCTTTTCAAGGTAATAACCTCACGACCCATCGCCCTCTTCAATTCTCGTTTGTTTTGATTCCTGATTCTCTTACGCCGACTCGAAATTCCGTGTGACGTTACACGTACACTCCTTATTCAAAGGAACGAGTGAAGGTATTTTGTTGGGATTCTCTGGTAAAACTTGATTACATTATGTAAGTAATCAGTACTAGTTTCATGTCCCCGTGCGTTAACATAGATTATTTTAATATCATAAAAACGAATTTTGGTTAAAATAAATTGGTCTCCCTTAAAGCCACCAGAAACCGAGTATTAAGAACCAATTTTAAGTTGTATTTTTGTACATGTATATATTAATTTTTGTTTGAGTTGATTAATGTACAGTAAAAGTCTATTTTATTTGAAGTGTTTAAATTAGCCTTGAATGAGTTGCGTTAAAAGTATTTGATATATTAAAGAGAGAAATCCTATTTTATTAATTCAAAAAGAATAAAGATTAACCAAAGCGCTCTTAGAGATCGATCCTATAGCCATCACTGGAAGTATGAACGTACGACTCAATTTTATTACTCATAATAACAAAATAAATAAAAGCATAATCTCGGCTAACCCACGACATTAACCATTCATAAAAACTTTCAAAGATTTTAACGCTATGTAATGTTGAGGAAATATCTTATAATCGAAATATAAAAGGAAAATTTGACAGTAATAGTCTGAAAAAGTAGTCAGAATTAATAATAATGATGGTGAAATAAACAGCATTGCACACACGTTATTTAAAGCTATTAGGAGTAAGGATTTTTGTGAAAAAAACGTAGAACCTCAAAGTAGTTTTTAACTCCAAAGAATATCGTTTTTATTATAATTAATAATTTTCCTAAAATAAATTCTAAGAAATAATATATATTAATATTTAAAAAATGCTCATATTAATGTGGAAGCATTATGAGGCACCATATGATATTTTTAAAAAATAATTTCTCATCTAAATAAATAAAGGTATATTATATATTTATAGCATATTCCTACTATGTTTCTATTTAATTTGTTTAGAGCTCCATAAATGCATCTTCTTTCTTTTCATTTCATTGGTTGTGAGCTGATCCTCTCTTTTGCACTTAAGTTTGTAGCATGTGGTCTATGATGCTTTTAAAGTTGAATTAACGGCCCCTTTACTCTCCCTTACCAACATACTTTTTCTAAGCTGAGCTCTCTACAACTTTCGATCAAAATTGAGGCATTGATAGTTTTTGAGATATGAGATCTTGTAATTTGAAGAGCAAATTCCAATATTAGCACATAAGTCAGCTAAAAAAAGGTTGGAGCAATATGTTATAAGTTGTAAGATCTTGTAAATCATTATTCTTTTCAAGAAATGATGTAATAACGATTATCTATAAGGGGAAAGTATCGAAGGTTTATAGGGAAGTATTGGAGTTTGTAGGAAACAGACCAACTTTTAGTCTTCAAGTTGAGTTTGCTCTGACTCCCAAAGTTTTTCACGAAGAATCCGCTTCTAGAAGGTACCTTCCAGGACATACCTTGGTTATCATCGGGTTAAAGCGTGGGACTCGAAAGGCAAACGGCAATAAGTTTCCTTTAATCTTAGTTTATGTCTACTTTAATTGGAGCAAGAGAAATAGTTTGAGTCCTACGCGGCTGTATGTAAGATTTTACACTAATATTAGTTAGCTTGGGCTAAGGCGGCAGGATTTAAGGACGAGGAACAGACTCTTGACGCTAATAATGTTACATGGCAAATAAGTCATAGCGACAAATGACTTAACTGATTATCTCTGTATTTCTGTTTCTATAAGGTTTAAGTTGGTTGATTTATGGGCCGTGACTTCTCTTTAGTAATGTGCGATTCTAGTCGCGGGCGAATCTATATCTCGCTATGTCTGTTGGTCTTTCAGTCCCCGTTTCATTTCTTTTAGTTTTTTAATAACTTTGTTAGTATTATGCTGAATCTAACAAAGTTTGAAACCTTTATGTTGTTTTACATTTGCTTTCGAATGATATAATTACCAAAGTCCTTCCAAGGTTATCCAAGGAATTATTTGGCAATAACTTTAAAACTCTTTGGCCGATTCTCAGGAAATTTGAAACCATTATTTTGTTTTACATTCCCATTCAAATAATATTAGAGCCAAGCTCCTGCCTGAGTTAGTGTTGCAATTATTTAAAGATTTGTAGGTCGTAATGTCATAAATTAGATTAAGAGAGAGCACGCGACGTTTGGTTAGCAGACCTTGTTTTCCTAATCTTAGTCGGCTCGGGGTGGAGCTAATGATCAGAAGTATGTTCCTTTGTTGACTGTTGTACGGATTCAAAAGAGGTTTGTTCGTTTTAATTTTGCTATAGACATTTTTCCCAAACAAAGCTGCCACACCCTATCAGTAGGAGCGTTTATATTGGTCGTTTTACAGATTCACGACAACATAACCGGTCAAATCACATACAACCCTATATTTAATTGACATCCCTTTGTTATCTAGCATTGAGATCTTTTCGTCTTTCAGCTGTTTCATTGCATGAGTATGTTTGTCTGATCACGTGGGAAACTACAGCTATTCGCTTGCGTATCTTATATTTCTCTTAATTAATGCGTAGGTGTGATATGTCTTTCTCTCTATTTTACATTGGTTCATTACTTATTACAGGCATATTATTTCAGTAATTAATGCGTTTGACAAAGTTCAGGATTTTATAGGTTCAACAGGGTGCACATTTGTGAGGTTCCTCATGCGTCTACTCCACCTTGCATATTTGGTGCCACAGAAACTTCCCCTCGAGTTCCGGAGTAATATACATGAAAGACCTAATATATATCTACTCGTGGTAAACAATTTTTGCATTAATAACGCTACACTTTCATGGAGCTTTTATATATGTATATATATATATATATATATATATATATATATATATATATATATATATATATATATATATATATATGTATATTTACATAACAATTCGGGATCTTTTAGTATGTACAAATTATCAAGGCGTGCGGACAATTTGCACCTTTCTTTTCTACTATAAGAGACCGAGGCAATGAAATTACCATAACCAGATTAAAAATTAGAAGAATAATGGGTCTCTGGCGAACGTAATTCGTCTTCCAGAGCATGTGAAGAGGTCAGGTTATCGTTGTTTTCTCCGGAGCCTGGAGAGGTTTATATTCGACTACCTTCGACCTTATTGTTCTTTATTCCATTTTCTGCATGAGGTGAAGTGCAAAAGGTCGTTCTCCTATCGCTTGAATGAGTCTTTGGGTGTCACTGACTACTCAGCATATTACCACTATACGAGGGAGGAAGCTTTGCCGGTTTTACCTTTCCACTGTACACTGTTCCGTTTGCCATCAGGGCACTCCAATTTGTCGTCATTGTCGTCGCGCTCCACTACAGAACCATATGGCGCTTCTAGTGGTTAGCGAATATGATCTATTCGGACCTATACATAAGTTTCCTAACTAAGATCTTTTTGTACAAAAGACTTTAGCACCGAGTGTAGGGGTCTTTCAGAAGGCTGTGTAATGTCGACTTGTGCTATGGTAGTGGCTAATATCTTAATGATTTTCGAATTGCTTTTCGACGATGAAGATGAAACTAAGGGTTTCGGAAACAGTAGTGTAGTGCCTGTGACTGCTGTGTAAGCCTAAAACTTCGAGTTCATTAAGCAAGGAGCGAATGCCTAATAAGATTTTTAGAAGGACCATCAGCCAAACTTGCCGACGCGCTATTATGGACCACTTCAAAGTTCCGTGTGCCCTTTCCTCCATCTCGTTCGTGGATGGGCGGTACACAGTGGTGCGGAGACGATTAAATCCAACGAGAGCTGATAATTTATTGAAGAATTCAGAATTGAATTGGGCTCCTCTGTCCGTTATCACCTATAACGGGACTACAAATTTGGAAATCCATTTGTCTAGGAAAGGCAACGGAAGCGTTGCAGCACTTATGTCCGGAATCAGTATCGCTCCGATCCATCATGTAGCCCGATCAATGCACGATAGAACATACTTATTTTGCGACCATTAGAATTGTCCAGGCAACGTTCATGGTGGAATTGGTTCAGCGAAATCAATGAGCACAGTTTCGAATCTTGACCATGGAATATTAATGGGCAGGATTTGAAACCCATTTTAGTTGAAAATTTGTATAAAAGTAATACCGCTACTTTCTCCCGAAATAACAAGTGGTAAATTATTATGAATAGAAACTTCACTAGACCCATTGCAAACCTTTTGAAATAATTAAATATTTCAGCACGACATTTTTGTTGTAAAAAGGGCACTTTGTTTAGATTTATTGCACTAAAGTACCCTGATGCCTTTTTGCATTGAATTATGAAAAAATAAGATACATTTCTGACTCAAATTATTGCCAAACGCTTACACCACATTGCACTTAGCTAGTAATCATAGTTTTATTTTTTTTATCTGAAGAGCAGAGTGATTAATTTGCAGGTTCTGGAAATTCAAATCAAAATTCAAATCGACACTCAGTAATAAAGAGAAGTTTTAAAGCCTAATTTTAACTGCTCGGGATACAAATATTCAGCAAAGATAGTACATAATTAACATATATTATGCTGCACCCTTCTTTATCTCATATGTAGAATAAATGTGTAAATTAACCTAAGGAGCTTACATTATATTTTTGACGTAATATTCTCCAATTCTCTCCATATAAAATACATCTTCCCATCAAAATTGTGTTTATTTCCTTTCTCATAAATTATGTATATTTAATGACTGGCAATAGCGAAGGTATACCAACGAAATTGTGCCTCCTAAAAAGCATCTATTTTTTATTTTGATAAACGAGGCTTCCAATTGGAAAATTTCTAGGTAGAGAAGGAAATACATTGTAAAATATCGAAAGTTCTTTTCCGTTAATTTTCAAACAATGTAAATGGGGAAAGGAATTCGTTCGAAAAGTTTCCACTTTAATGCAACTCCTTCCTTACTTTGATGTGAAACGTGAGGGTATTAAGTATATATAGGCTACGGGAAACGAGTGGGTGGGGTCAGTTTCTGAAAATAAACAATCCGCTCATTATACCGATGATGAAGTTTAAATGGAATCTAATGTAATCTAAATGATTTGGAGTTTGGTTTGATTACAAAAATATGAGAGAGAAAAAATGGGTGAAATGATGTGATTTAGAAGCAATTATGCTAATCTTTTCCCCATTTATGAGGTCATCACCGCAACAGAATCGAGAGTAGGATTAATATGACTTTTCCTAGGAAAGATATACTCAAAGTCACTCAAAGAATATTGCGAAATAATGTAAAGAGAAGCATATTTAGGAATCCAAATATTACTATGCACAGAAAATATATGTATAGTAGTTTTGCCAGGATCACAATGAGCAGAGACTTTAACTGCCACCCGAGCACCCAAGCTACCAATCCCCAAATCACATGCAAACAGATCAACAGTCACAGGTATTAAAAGTGTTCGGATAGATCTTCAGGGCCACTGGGGGCGGGGGAAGAAAATGCCTATTGAAGTACAGGAGAGCATTTCTTCCGACAGCATATGTATATTTACACCTCCCTGCCCTAAAACGGTAACGGGACAGTTTTCCCTCGTGTGGATGTAGCTATACCTGACGGTATTTGATTCTTTTCATTCTTGTGTGCTTATGATAAAATAACAGTCTCTGACAATTTTGATCCGGGTGACACCGTATATTTCGAGTGGATATTAACTTTTCGGATACCTTGTATATTGTTCTATAATTCATATATGAGGACTTTGCTGTGTGAAAATGTATTAAATAATAAATTGTAATTCGCATTAATATATATAAAAATAATGTAAAATTTATTTTACTGTAACTATTTGCAGAGGCAAAGACTTTTACAGCTATAAATAACATTACTTGGCAACTCATCATTATACAAAGATTTACTGTCTAATGTAACTTTAATTATTCTGAATTGTCTTATATATAAATTATATTCCAATCTGGGTTAACCGATTATGGAATTTACAGGAAATAATAAAAGCTGGAAAACTCTGCCTATAAATTAGCTTACACTATTGAATATGGCTAATTGTTGGTATAGAAGGGATATTTATTGTTTTTTTTGTATATATACAAACAAGACTGATATTTCAAAATACCGAACACAGTTAAGCCCCTTGGCTGTGTGCCATACCTCTGTAGGGATCTAAGTGTTATATTTGAAAGAGCAGGCGATCACTGGCTTCTTTTTAGTGAGGCCTCTACAAAAAGTTGAAAAGAGTGCTGGTTCACACGGCAACCACCAGAATGTATCTCTACCTGCTAGTCACTCTTACGAATTGAAAGAACATCACATAAATATAAAAATATTGGTGGAAGAAAAAAATAAGACTAAAGTGGAATATATTTGGCAATTTCAAGATCGTTTTCTTGCTCAGATTACAGATTTGAGATAAGGTGCACCTTTGTTGTTTTTCGTGAATTGGAGATATTAGAGATAGTAAATCCATGGGCGGAAAATTTACTTTATATAAACACTAATTTCGTCTAAGTTTACCAGAGAATTTATGGGTTTTTTTATTGCAGGATGTAAAGAAAACTTGACTTTTCACAGCTGATAATTAAACTTCTAACACAAATGTAAACAACAATTAAATGCCCGAAGAAAGGAGACCTACTTTACTGCTTCTTCCAAAATGTCTGGACTTAGGTAAGTTTTTGTTTATACATTGCTACACATGAAAGTTCCAATAGTGAGTGATGGTAAAAATGACATACATAGGTTTGCTTTAATGTGTGAAATTATTGATTTGACGGGAAACCACATTTTGTCACTTTTATTATCAGGTAAAATATGATGCCCATTTAAATGGGCTCTATGGAGGTCAGTCAGGGCAGTGCAGCCTAAAGGAAATACTTGAATGAAAATACTTGTTCTCTCTTAATGCCTATGTTTCTTTATCTTGATTATAGCTGATATATTCTTATCCCCACGGGTCAGTATGCATATGAATATATATTTAGGATGCTAAAAAAATGTTTGTTGAGAGGCAATCTGTTGCTCATGCATTAGCCAAAGAAAGAGTGCCTAAGGGTATCATGGATATATTGATAACTTTTTTAAAACACTGCCTCTTCTCCAGTCTTTCCAGGAAGTTAATATTAGTCTGATAGGTAAAATTCGTAAGAACAGTGTCAAGGATGTCCCAGTGTCAGACATCATAAAAAGGGAGAGAGAGGGGAGGTAGAGCTGCTTCAGGAAAAATAAAAGAAGATTGCTATTTGCACATGAAATGACAATAGCGATGTTAGGCTGGCAACAAACAAAAATGATAGAGCATCTCTTCAAATGGGCAAATGCAAACGGTGGTCAAAAAATAAGAAGGAAAGGTAATAATCCCTCAGCCAAACATTGTGAAACTTTACAACAAAGGAATGGGAGGAGTAGATGTGTTTGATCAGTTTAGGGGAAAGTATAGACTTTTCTTTAGTAAGCGAGTGTGGTACTTTCCTCTTTTCCACTTTTTCCTGAATGGTTCAATTGTAAATGGGTGGATTCTCTACAGAAAGAACCACAAGGTGTCAAGCTAGATTTTGGAGGGAATTTGTCAATGTCCTTCTAAAATCAACAGAAAAACCTCTTAAACTTGTGAAACTAACTTCACCTGATCATGGTACGACAGAACAGATCATATGTTGGGATGGGAGATACTCAACGGCGGTGTGGTGTCTGCAAGAAGAATTTGAACCCTAACTGCTTCAAACGTGATGTGGCACTGCACAGTGCACAATCAGTGCTTCGTTGAATATCATATAAAGGAATAAGAATGTATAGTTTCAGTCAACTAAGGTAAAAGCCTATGAAAAAACCTCTTATTGGTCCCTGCATATAATAGTCATAATTTATTAGTTTCATAAATTTATGCTTGAAAATATAGACGAGTAAACTTTCCTGAAATTTTGTTTTAACTGGTAAAAAATCTTATTTTAGACTGCTACTTTATATTTATGCGGCTGATTTTTGTAATAAATTATTATCTATACATTTTTAGTTACAAACGAGTCTAGGTGGAGGCGATTATTATACTTAAAGTATGTCGGTCGTTAGGTCCCTGTTTTTCTTTTGTTTTTGTTTTTGTAATAACGTAGTAAATATTCGGGTGATTCTATGGAAATTTAATACACTTACCTTGTATTATATTCTCCTTCGAATAAAATAATTTCAAAAGTCCTCACAAGGTAGACTAGGAATTATTTTGTTTTAACAATAACATCATAACTATTTCTCCGATTCTAAGGAAATTTGAAACCATATGTTGTTTTACATTCTTTTTTGAATGATCTAATTGTCAAAGTCCTCTCAAGTTAAGACAGGGGATTATTGTGTTTGGTGAATAACATCATAATACATAGCTGGCCGATTCTAACGAAATTTTAAACCCTTACTTTGTTTTGCATTCCTTTTCGAATGAAATAATTGCCAAAGTCCTCCTATGGTTAGCCAGGAAATTAGTTTTTTTTGTCAATAAAATCATAACTATTCGGACCATTTTAACGATATTTGAAACCATCATGTTGATTTACATTCTCTTACGAATTATATAATTGGCAAGGTCCCTCCAAGGTTATCCCGGAAATTATTTTGATTTGGCAATAAGATCATAATTATTTGGTTGATTCTAAAAAAATTTAAATCTCTTATGTTTTATACATTCGATTTCGAATAATATAATTGCAAATGTCCTTCCAAGATTAGCCCGTGAATTATTTTGTTTTGGTTATAACATCATAACTATTCAAAAGACTCTAAATAGATTTTAACCACTTATGCTGTTTCACATTCTATTCCAAACGATAGAATGGCCAAGGTCCTCCGGAGGTTATTCTGGCAATTAATGGAAGTTTTATAGTTCGTAAGATTAGAAATTAGAATAGATGTGAGGACGCGACGCTTTGTTAGCAGACCTTTTATCTAGAATCGAGCCGCTCACCATGATCAGGCACAAGCACTCATTCGAAAGAATTCTAAACGGAAGTGTGCAGAGTGCAACTTTTGTAACGTCGCATTTCTTATTACTGTGAATTTCAAGCAGTTATTTCTAATAAGAGGTTCGTTATTCTTTGCTTAATTTTTGCCTAAAATCTCATAATGACTATGCTTGAACGCATTACAAAGCTCTTTTTCGGTTCGCTGTCATTTTCCTAGTGGTCAAGCATTTCTTACATTTGTATTCCGATGAACAATTCAGAAAATATGCTCATATTTTTTCTATTACGGACTACTCTTCTCTACCCTACAAATTTGTTTGTTCTTATAGAACTTCACAATTTTAGTCTGAAACTGGAATTATGTACGTTGCTTTCAATTTTGCTCATCCAATAAGAAAATATGGCACGCTCATTTAAATGGGCTATATGGAGCACTCCCTCTAGGTGTAATGCAACCTCAACAACTAACTATTCAATGAATCTAACGAGTTGTCGGAGAAACCATTGAACAAATCTGAGACGGCAAAGTCAATTATGTGAAAGAAGTTGATGTTAAATAATGGGTTCAACTAGTTAGAATTACAAGTCTTTAGACCATTTCGCAAGTACCATTTCCTCTGTAAGATAATTTATGGTTTTCAACTAATCCTGAATGTGTTTATTTAAAATAAGAATAGTTCCCTTTCTTTTAAACTATTCAACAGTTTTCCGTATACTTCCTTTAGGTTAGATATTCTCTGGCAAAATTCCTGTTCGAAATTGTTGTTCACATGCATTAATCGTTTGGTTTCTTGATACGTATTTGACGATGTACATAGATGCGTCGATCATTCGTCGCATCAAGAGTCTCAAACAACTCCTAATTCTAAAAATTTAAAAATCTTCCACACGTGATGCATTATGCGGTAATGTCATAGAAGCAATTTTTTAAATGACAAATAATTTAATTTTGTTATTAAATAGCTTTACATTTTTAATAAATTGGACGCTACATTACACAAAATGCCCTCCGTTCTGCCATATACTACTCCATATTATCCAGAACCACAATAGTAGACTCGATAGTATCTTAGTTACTTTTTACTTTTGCTCAGTTTGATGCCTCTGCGCCATCATCTAATGCAATGTTACTGGAATCGGACATGCCTGCTTGAAGTTAATTATTTTTCCGAGGTAGAGCAAAAATGAGTGTACTGGCCTTAGTGATCTTCGGAAAAACTCGGAAGATCCCTGCTGCTCGCTTTGTGAGCTCTCACGTTTGGTATGGTGTTTTTTCGGTGGCCGATGAAAAAGTAAAGATGGGAAGAGAGCCCCTGCACCAGACAGCGGTATGGTGTGGTCATCAACTCAACCCACAGAAAAAAAGGGGTAGTAGGTATATTTTTTAGAGATCTGCTCCCACTAAACTTTTCTCAAATTGGTGGATCTTGCATGTACTTCAACTCTAATTGCATTGAAGAGTCAATTTTGCGTATGTTTGAGAACGCACACTAACGGAATGTTGCCCTCACTGAGAGACTCCTCCTTGGCCATGTCTCCTGAGCAAGTAGAACAAAGTAGAATCCCATACTAAGTAGTAGTAGTGTTCGACAAAAAGTCCTGTCTAAGAATATCTTTAATTTGACTAACCAAGAAATTGGATCCGAGACATTTACCTAGCCAGAAAGCTAAAAAATGTGTAATATTCGTCCTTATAATATGTAGTTACAGCCTTATTTTCCGATTTAAAATCCAGATTTCTTGCAAAATGTTGCTGTTAACGGATATTATTGCTAGAATTTCCAAATGGTTAATTCGGACCGAAGTCTCGTCCTTATTCTTATATTTCCAAAAATAAGGAATTATAAACGCTGGAATAAAAATAAAATTATAGGCGCTTTGGGGCACCAAGCGAATGCACTTGCTTACAAGTTCAGGTCAAAATGTTGAATTTCAGTCCTTCCTTAGTATTAACATCCCAGGATAAGGTACCTCTCTCTGGATACAGGTTGTAGCAGTCTACGCCACGTAATCGTTATCAGGGGGCGATGTTCGAATATCGATCATTCTTTCAATTTTGCTTCAAAATAAGAACATGGTATGTTAAATAATAATGCAGATTGATAAATAATTTATGGATTTCATCAAGCAACATTTGAGTCAGAGATTATTGGAAAGGGGTAGAGGTAATACTGCTGTATGGTGTAAATGAGGAACGTGAAGGTGATAAATAATGCATCAAAACAAAAGATAGCGTTGCCTGTGTTTATATTTTATCTATAAACCCATCTAAGAGTGATCCACATAACTTTTATCAGAAAATGTGGATGCTTTTGATCACCCCGTTTATCATTACGTCATTTTAATCGCAAATTTATCATCGATGGGTATTAACTGAAACGTCAAATTGCTTTTATAAATTTATCATTACAAATCTCATTTCAATTACAAAACAGATAGAGTAAACTTATCTATGACTGATATGAAAATACCATCCCCCAATCTGCTAACAAAAAATCTTCCTCCTTGGATAGTGTAAAGTAATAAAGCAATACTAACCTTTTGCTCATATTTCTAAGCCCAAGCTTGGTTTTGACATAAATTCAAGAAGAATTTTTGGTCATTCCAAACTTAGATGACACCAGTGGCGATATTCTTTAAGAACTAAATTTTATTTAATAGATCCTCGGGAGTTCTAATTAAAGTCAAATAACAATGATTATTATTATTATAATCATAAAGCTACCAAAGCCTTACCCCAGGGTGCAGATACAAAAGAATTGAATTCGCACAAAATACCAAGGGTACTGGAGAAAAGCAGAGGCAACAAAAGGAAACAGGCCCCTAATAAGCCCAAATAATGAATGAGGAGTTACTGTAATAAATAAATATTAATCGATACTTAAATTTTTGGTCATTCCAAACTTAGATGACACCAGTGGCGATATTCTTTAAGAACTAAATTTTATTTAATAGATCCTCGGGAGTTCTAATTAAAGTCAAATAACAATGATTATTATTATTATAATCATAAAGCTACCAAAGCCTTACCCCAGGGTGCAGATACAAAAGAATTGAATTCGCACAAAATACCAAGGGTACTGGAGAAAAGCAGAGGCAACAAAAGGAAACAGGCCCCTAATAAGCCCAAATAATGAATGAGGAGTTACTGTAATAAATAAATATTAATCGATACTTAAATGAACGGATCCTAGGAGAGGAGACAATATCATTGGGTAATTGATTCCAAAGTTTAACCAATGAAGGAACAAAACACCAAGAAAATTGCACAGTGCATTGAACATTCATAGGATTCATAGCAAAACCATTAAGACTAAGAGTATACCTTGTCACACTGACAGGTATTAAACGTTAAAGCAAGACACTATGTGACCGCTGCCGATTGTTATTAAAAACACTAAGGGTGCCAACTTGCCGCCGATTGTACAAATCAAGGGAAAGCTCAGGAGAGATGAACTTAATAGAATTCAAAACTCTATTCAGCAATGTCAAATGAGAGTTGGCCGCAGAAATCCAAACAAAAGCACAATACTAAAAATTAGGCAAGATGAAAGAATAAAAAGATTTTGCTGCTGTGGAGTCACTGGCAAAATGTTTTCAAGCATTTTCGAAGTAAACCCGTCTCTCCTGGGTAATTGATGGAGAGAAGAAACGGATGTGCTTCCTAAAAGACAGCTTAGAGTAGAGAAATGCTCCTAACAAACGCAAACTATAAACTTCATTAACATGTATACCATAAATATGCAAACATGGATGAGGTGGATCCACTATACGAGATCTGCTGATAGTAATATAATAAATTTGATAGAATTAAGTTTCATGCCTCAAAGTTTACAAAAATAAGTGATCCTAGCCAAATCTCGGTTTAAGGACGCAGCAACTTAACCTCTGTTACTAGGAGAGTTAACAGAGAAGTAAAGTGTAGTATTATCGGCCTAAGATATAAGAATATTTTCAAAATGATTGCCCATATCAGAAGTAAAAAGAATAAAAAACAAAGGACCAAAGACACTGCCCTGTGAAACACCAGAAACAACAGGCAGTAAAACATAAGATATACCATCAACAATTACACACTGAGATCTATTATTTAAGAATTTCTTAAAGATTTTAAGATTTCCACCAATACTAAGAAGTTTCAACTTATAGATCACGGTCCAGAAAGCCTACAGATCATATGACAGTGTTAACAGTGCATCACAAGTTCCCAACCCCTAACAGAATCCAAATTGAGAATCAGGTAATAAATTAAACTTTTCACAGTATTTGGATAGATGCCTAGCCAAAACACGCTTAAAGATCTTAGATATAATAGGGTAATAGATATGTGGTGGTACTCAGAAAGAGAAGATGAAGCTGAAACTCCCTTAGGAATGTGACTGATGTTGGCCTTATGCCAATACGATGAATAACTAGTAGACTTCAGGAGTAATGTAAATATTACAGCCAATTTAGGGGCTATACCTGTTGTACACTTTTTAAAGAATAGGAGGAAAAACATCTGGGTCAGTCCCACCATATGTATAAAGATCCCCAGAGAATTTCTTCAATTTATTGGATCTAAAAGCAACAGAGACAAAAATTGGCAATGAAAAATAAGTCAAAGGTAGGGATAATTCTGGTTAGAATGTTTGTGAATAAAAAGATCGGAGAGCACATAGCTTTTCTTAGTGGATCAAAAGACAGTAGACCATTACCCTCACGAAGAGGACGCATACTAGCATCTACAGCAAATAAGAAAGCCTTGAGAGAGAACACTATTTATCTGGTTAAGTGGCACCAGCAAGAAACTCCTGCAAGTGAGAAATATAAACAGTTCCAGATGCATTAAAAATTCTTTGAGTCTCAGCTTTGAGAGTAACATACATAGTTGTCCCATAGAAAATGACACCTCTTTTTATCCTTAAACACTAGAATGACGGAGCGGTCATTTTGACCGCTTTTCAAGTTTAATTATTACATATCAGCTGCATTTTTCATCGCAATCCGCTCAAACTTTTTGAATTTTAATTTAATATTTAAAATGGCATTTGAAAAAATAAAATTATGACAAGAGTCAGGTAACGAGCGATAGAGTATACTACCTAGAAATACTGAGCGGTCAGATTGACCACTGCATAATATAATCCTGTTTTAACGTGTTTTTCATTATAGAGAGTGTGCTACATTTCAAAACTCAGTGCAAACTTGTTCCAACATGTTCTAAAAAGGTTTCTGTGTTTTTTATATAAACTCGCTGCAATTACATGATTGTGCAGTACACATTAGACTCTCGTTGGGTGAAGGTGTCGTCTGATAGAAAGAAGACTCGCCTGACAGAGGAATGACTTGTACAATTTCTTGTTGCCACACCTTACGATGAATCGGAAGGAGAATATTTTGATAGTGATGAAGAAGAATACATTCCTGAACTTAATTTTTCATCAAGTTCAGACGAAGAAAATTAAAACATAACATCAACTACAGAGCAACGTTAGTGCGATGTGATTATTTTATGATACTGTTGGAATGTCATTCAATATACCGTTCAAAATAATATGTAGCTATTTACATTATTATTTATATTATTATTTCTGTTGTTATTATTATCATTATTATATCATTATATTTATATTATCATAGTATGTTGCGATAAGTATATTTTATTTTGCCAAAAATATATCTGTACATAAATATGTGGGGAGATATTTTATGTACTTTTGTTACATATGTATTACTATAAATGACTAATAAATCCTCACCTGTTTATCTACAGAGGATGAGTGAATTCTTTAGAGTAACACCACTGCCGATCAAGAAGTAATGGAAGTAAATACATCAGATAAAGTTCCTACATCTGCACATGACAAAGATCTTAATGCTCCAGATGGGACCCAGTGGATTGAAATCCCTACTGAAAGCTCCGAGAGTAGTGGAAGATACGGTACACAAAATATGCTTACTGAACTTCCAGGTTATTCTACATATGCAAGAGACATATTGTGTTGGGGAGCATTATAAGCGCATTTTCCTTATTCTTTGATGATTTTATAATTTAAAAAATAATAAGATGTAGAGAAGCAGAAGCTCGCAGCAAATTGAATGATGAATCATTGGCCGTAACTAACAAAGAAAAATATCTTATGCTGGCAATATTCTACGCCAGAGGACTTATTGCTAAAGGATAACACTTGTTTTTCTATGGTCAACGGTTTGGCGGCCTCCTTTCTTCTTAATGACTATGTCAAGAGATATATTCAAGCAACTTCTTCGATTTTTACGTTTTGATTTGAGATCCTCCAGAAGTCAACGAATTCAATCAGATAATTTGCTCTTTTTTCGACCATATGGAACAAATTCATTGAAAATTGCCAATCATGTTACAGACCTGGAGCAGATATAACTGTAGATGAACAGCTTTTCCCCAGTTAGTCCAGAAGCTCCTTCACCCAATATATGGCAAACAAACCTGATAAATTTGAAATCACATTTTGGCTTGCTGTAGACTCAAAGTCCCATTACTTGCTGAATAGATTTCCTTATCAGGGAAAAAATGTTCATCGTTCCCAAAATCAAAGCTTATCGGAATATGTATTGATGAAATTGGTAAGTCCTTTTCTAAGTAACGGTTCAAATATCACATGTGATAACCTTTGTACTTCGGTAAAGCTTGCTAAGACATTGCTATCCAGGAAAACGAGTATCGTTGGAACGATGAATCGAATTCGGCGCGAAATACCAACAAGCATAAAAAACAACCACTACACTCATCCATTATTTTGAAGAATTGGGACATGAAACTTAACGCGTAGAAAGGAAAACCTTCCAAGAGTGTACTTATTCCAAGTACTGTGCAAAAGACAGTGCATATTGAGAGTGGTACAAAGAAGTTGCCAGACTCTGCCAAGTATTATAATAAAACAAATTCAGGCGTTGACAATTTTGATCAGATGGCCAGACTGTACACAACTAAAGTGTCTTCTCCGCGTTGGCCATTACAGGTCTTCTTTAACTTACTTGATCTTGCCATGATTAATATAGTTAAAATAAACCGTGAAGTGGTTGGAACTAAAATAAGTCGACGAGATTACATTCTTAAACTCGTACGAGAGCTATGAGCTTTTAACAGAAGTATGGATGAAAACCTCGAAGACGAATGGAGAGATAAAAAACTTTTGGAAGAACCAATAGAAGAACCAAGAACCAATAAGCGTAAAACTTTTCAAATTAGCAGATGTAAGAAGAATAAAAATAATGAAGTATGCTACAAGTCCAAGAAATATGTGTGTGGTAAATATACTGGAATAATACGCAAGCAAATAATTTTTAGAAATTGTTCATGATATTGATACTAATTGATATATCTAACGACCTAGTATTATATAAATACCTAAATACTTTTTGATAAAAGTATTTATATTATATAGTTGCATTATTTATTATATATGATAAACATAAATCGGAGTGTTATTAAGTTATTTTTCTCTGTCTCATACATATATGTAAGTGAATGGAAATATATTGATAATGTATTTTCATTTATAATTTATTGATAAGTATTCCATACCATAATATAATGAAATATTTGCAGCAGAAGGAAGTTAAACTGAAACTAATAATAAAACATAATTCTTTCGATATGAATTCACCAAAAAATGTGTGAAAAAACGAAGAAAATAAGGAACACTAATACCAGAGGTCAAAATGACCGCTCAGTCTTTCTAGGGTTTGTGCACTTAACCGTCTATCTAGTGTTAAACGTGATTTAATTATCTTGCATGGCACTCTTCTAGGTATAATGTCTAATAAACATGAATTAACAGCTGAAACAGAGTCACTGGATCGGAATTCCACTAAATTCGCTCAATTTCATGAAAAATATTGTCCCAATTAACATGAGAATTAAGATAAATCCGACGGGAGATGGTGATATCAGGCAGAATGATGTTTACACAATGAAGCCAAGTCCAAAAGATTTAACGACTCCTGGAAAATTATTTAAAATAAGATCCAGGCAGTTACCAAAATTGTTTGTAGGTTCAAGAATTAATTGTCCACCCAGACAAGTTCGAGAAATCCAAAGCAGCAAGACCATTTCTATTTGTTGGAGATACAGAATCCAACAATTTTTGGTGATGTGCATCCAGATCTCCAGCAAAGATAAAGGATGGTTTAACATTTATTGATTGTATTGAAGACATGGCAGTTCAAATACATTCATATAAATCATTATTCGCTTTAGGATTCCTAAAAAGACTAAATATATAATAATTATTATATTTACTGGAGACTTTACCAAGCTGCATCTAATGACACTGGCAAACAAACTTGGTGAAGTTTTGTGCACAATAGCTTGATCTGATATATGTACAGTAAAATTCCACGGGAACTGAGAAAGCAATGTCGTCTAATAAGTATAGGTTTGTCTCAGATATATGTCTAAAATTAGACAAGAGTCTCTGAGCAGCAAACAACATCGAGGTTAGCAGCAGCCAACAAAAGGTCTTTTACATTTTTGTATTGTCCACGGATGTTTGAATAAAGAACATGGCAACTATTAGGGAATTTTCGTCGTCGCCGTGGAAAACACCACATCACCACAGAACAAGGTCCTTAGAAATATATATAGTAAATATATATTTGGTCAACAACACGTCAAAAACAATGCGCTCCTATCAATTTATTTTGCATTATCGCTATTTACAGTGGGAATGCTCCATTTTCTGTGTTTCTTGCCTCCCGCTGCATAATAAAGCCTTATGTTCAATCAGAGCGGTCCCAAGATAGAATCTCTTTCATCTACATAATTAAGATATATATATATATATATATATATATATATATATATTTAGCCCCCATACATTATAACTTCCATTGCCATAAACACTTTTTTTAACTATAAATACTTTGATATAAATGACATGTGTACTTTAGCAACAGTAGAATTTCAGATGGATCACTAAAATGATAGAAGAGAGAATAAAGTAAAAGTAATTAAAAATCATTAAAGCAAAAATATCTGCCCGAAGTCATAATACTTACGTCTGTATAGCTTATGGAAAGATGTTTACGCTGAACTCATCAAACAGAACCAACTTGCTTAAATATGGTATAGATTTTGGCGCGGCAAATGTGAAATAGAAAAGTTTAAATAAAAAAAATGAATTAAAAGAAAACATGAAAAGAAAAGTCAATAATTCTGCCAAAGTAGAACCAGTAATAAACATGGAATTTGTGAGACGCATAACTTTCTTTCATGTTTTTATTATCTTATTACACTATATCCGGGTTAGAATAGGACAAAGATTGACTATCACCCAGAAAATGACAAAAATATTCCTAATATCTGGAGCATAATTTTAATACATAGTCTCCTAGGACAGGATAGTTCCTTTGAATTCATTTTTAACCAATCAAAGTGATTCATTAAGCGGTAATATATTCCATTCTCGAAACTCAAATTTATAGGCTATTCCCCCAAAAATTTTACATACCTAATGAAATAAATATATTAGGTGCAATATCTTGCCAATCCCCACATGCTTTGAACTATATAATTTTTTCCCAAAGAAATAAATTTCATTATTGGTCACCGCCAGTTATGCTTTGCAATCCATGAATTATCTGTTTTCACATTGGGCTTTTTGACATCGACGAAAAACCCTTTTTATTCAGTCAGTCTTCCAAGGGTTTCATTTTTATTCTGACGCTGCCCATATACAGACTAAAATTGAATTGTTTTGTCCAGATGATTTGTATATACCGATTTGTAAGAAGTATAATTTGGTCCCGTTGACTTATCAATGAATTTATTTAAATAAATCAATTCACTTTATTATATCTATCAAAGTTAAAGTCGTTTATTCAAGGGCAGATATTCAAAGAATAATCACTTTTACCTCCTTTCACGAGTTTTTTTGTATTTGTTCCTATTTTAAGTTCGTTTTGAATATAGAAACATGAATAATAGCTATTAATTCTAAAAGATGGTTTTCTATACTCATATTCTATGGTTTGAAGAATCAATGATTTTTGTTATTTTTATTTATCTGAGTTCGATTATTGTTTTCTTTTCAATTTTGCACCTCCTCTCCCGAGTTTTTTTGTATTTGTTCCTATTTTAAGTTCGTTTTGAATATAGAAACATGAATAATAGCTATTATTTCTAAAAGATGGTTTATCTATACTCAAATTCTATGGTTTGAAGAATCCATGTCTTTTTTTATTCATATTTATCTGAGTTTGGTTATTGTGTTTTTTTCAATTTAGTACACGAAAATATTTACACCATATTACGAAATAGGTAATTTATGGAAGCGTTCAGCAAAGAAAAATTTGTTTTTGTTTTTAACACAGTCAATTTAAGAATCTGCTTGGATTAGGTAGTTCGGTTAGTTTTATGTATTAAAGTAATAGATTATAAATATGCGCCAAATTGAATGATTGAATCATTAACATCCTATAGTTTTACAGTATATCAAATTGGATAATATAATATTTTGGTACTGGTGTTAAATAGTTTAACCTATACTTAAATCAGTATATCAAGCGATTTAAGAAATACCATTGTAAAGAGTTAATAAAATTCGGACATAATTATTTTTCTTTGATAACTTATATCCCAATAACAACAAATTTAGTTTCATTTTATCAAATATATTCTTGAAAAGGGTTATGGTACTTACTTGAGTTTTTGTATCCATTAGTAATCTTTTTTTAAAGGTTTATAATATATATAGAACAAAATCTTTATTGGACAAGATGAATTTTAATGTTAAAATTGCTCAAAAAAAATAAACTGAAGTTCAAATTATCGATGATGATGAAGGTATAAAATGAAACTATTGCTCTTAGTATCAAGAGTAATTTAATGAAAAAGATTTCAGCTAAGTTAAGAACGAAAAGATTGACTGTATTTAACAATGCCAAAGGCGTGCTATTATTGTATATTGGAAATGGATTTAAAGGCCTTTAGAAAATTAAATAGATGATAATACACATTTTTCCTTAACAAATAGTTATCAGAAAGGCACAAAAGTTTATACTGTGAAATATAAACTTATAAACACACGGTAAATAATTTAGAGAATTTTTTGTAACTATCAAAGATAATAATGGCATCTCTATTTTCTATTCCTTTTTTAATAGAGTAACTAATTAAGCTTCAATTTTCTACATAAAAGAGACGAGTAGAGACTAGATTACGAGCATTATAGAAATGTAAAGAGATTTGGTATTTTAAGATGGAAAACTTATTTTCCATTTCCATATAGCCTAAGAATAAGAAATGGTGGATGTTAACTAGAAACAGGTAGAAATATGAAACTGGCGTTGAGAAGATTCAAGGGTCCATATACATGTACATTATTAGAAGGTCCATCCAAAAGAGAGAGGTTGGGTTCTCCCTGCAAGGAGCTGTCCCATTCGGAGTCATACACTAGGCACATTGAGGCGTAACACTTATCGCTACCACAGTTTTGAAAGCTATATTGAACTAGATTAGGACTACCTGAGTAGCACATCCACTACTTTCGAAAGCTAGTCGCTAACCTACTTTAATCTATCCGGGAAAAGAAATTCAGAAGCTGGCTTACCACTCCTCCTTTGCTGCAGTAAGTTGCTGTAATCTTCCATCCCTTTTCTTTTACTACGCATTTGTATCGTTATTTAGCTTCACTATCCTTTGTGCACATGCAAAGGGGCTGTGTTTTGCAGGATGGGCATACTTCCGTCGGATATCTTCTAGCTAGTTATCTGCTCTTCAAGCATCAATGAATGTAGGAGGATATTCGGCTATGTTTGTTCCAAAACATTGTGTTCTTTCCATCTTCACTACTTTCTTCTAAGAACTGTCAATACAAACTTTCGGCGTTAGACGTCTTTGTTAGAATAATGACTTTCCTCATAGGAAAAAGAGCTCCTATATTTCAAGAATTGTTTAAACAAATATATGAAATAGCACACTAGAAGATAACTAGACCGAACTTACTAGTTTACACTCTTAGTAGTTTGCACTGCGTCATGCGTTTGCGTCTATTTATATCTTCTCTCCAAAAATTAAATTGCAAACAGAAAGGTATTTGTACCTCCAACGAAGGCTGGCATCTACGTAGTGGCTACATTGGCAACCTCATACCATCCGCGGTTATTAATTTCCGGGCCCATGAGACACCTGCCACAATAGTCACTCAACTGATATCCATCACTACTCTGCCAGCATCACTCTCTTATGGTAAACAAGAAAGATTCGTATTGTAATCTTTGCAAATAGAAGAAAAATTAACGCTCTTTAATTAACCAACCACTCCTATTTCTTTAATCAATTTTTAAGGTTTAAAAGTGATATCCTTCCTATTATTCATCTTAATAGGAATATATATATATATATATATATATATATATATATATATATATATATGACGAAATTATGGATTTAATTAGGGGCCATTAAAAAGTTTAATTGAATGATTAACAAGAAAAAGTTTGAATGTGTGGGGAGATGGGTCGATCTATTTGAGTAAAAATATTTTGGACTATCAACTTTCTAGGCAGAAAAAAAGATGTTATTCGGTAATTTTAATATTAATAATGAAGAATACCGAAATATTTTTAGATCAGTTATCTTTAAATTTTCCTAAATCTGCAGGAAAAGTCGTATGGAGTAATAGTTTATGCTTTTATTCTTTTATTACATGTTATTTGCTGACATTGTTTAAAATTGCTTCGTCTATTTTAGATAATCATTCAATTGAACTCTTTAATTGCCCTTAATTCAATCCATATTTTCGTCTTATATTTATTCCTATTATAATAAATGATAGGAAGGATATGCATTTTAAACCTAACATATTTATTAAAGAAATAGGATACCTTCTGGCAGAGGTCTATTATATAACTTAATCACTATGAACAGGATTCATGATAAGCTAATCAAATAAAAATCGCTGCCCAAATTGTACAAGAAATCAGGAAAGAACAGACTATAAAGCAAATCAGAATGAATTATAGTTTAATCACCCTCTCTAGTTGATCTTTGGATTGTCGGGACACAAAAGGAACGGTTGTCCTGAACAATAGATTGGAGTTTTCGGGCCATATATTGTTTCTTTTTCTGGAAATTATAAATATTTCCCCATTTTGTTTGAATGGTTAGAATCTATGCACTTTTCAGGCAAGTGATCTTCTAGGCATAGATGCTCAACAGAATCAAAATGTATTACGTCAACGAGAAAACATTTTAGCTCCGTTGTTCATTGCATAACTTTGAATCAACAAGAAGTTGTAATATAACCTGATGTAGGATTGCCTAATTTCTTTTTACGAAAAAATTATTTAGACACCTCTTTTTAATTTAAAGCATTTTTTCCTCAACAATCATGTCATTGTTTCGTTCTATTCATTGTCGTTGCCTCTGGAAACTCTAAATTCCATTCTTTTGTTTTGTATGGCATCGGTTCTCATTTCTTTTTTTAATACTAGAACGTGTTCTGCATCGTCTGAGGAGAAAGTAATACTAGGCAAAACAAAAGCAGTGCTGATTGCGATTAATGCCTAGAGTTTCAAGACCAAAATCTGCGAGTGCTTGGAGGTCATTTTAAGGACAATGTATGGGATTAGGAAAGAGCTGTGGATAAGTCAGACTGTGAATAAGTGTGCACGAAAGCTCTCAACCTCACTTTTAGCGTTTTGATAAAAAAGAACCTCCGAATTCGTCATGAAGATTCGGTCTATCATTGAAAAAGATTCTAGCAAAACAATAAGCTTCATAGCCATAGACAAATGAGTGTTAGAGTTAATCGTCAGGAAGTTATTGCATTAGATCATCCAGTACTACTATGATAAGATTATAAAGGGCCAGCTTCTGTCACACAGAATGAAGGAAAACCGAAAGGAACGTGATGTGAATCTTTTAACAAACTGAAGCATACCCTCAAGCCTGGCCTGATTTGGTTCTTTCAGACAGGAAGAATATCTGCCAAGACCAAGTGGGGAAGTCGCAAAACAAAACAAAGTTTTATCAACAGTGTAGAAGATCAAATTCCTAGTATACATTATACTGCCTAGTATAGTCACAATTGTATTACCCTGTTATCTTTCTGGAAACCTACATTAAGAGCCCGCAAATTTGGGGTTACTCTAGATCCATGAAGTGGAAGTTGATAGGGTGTTATGTTATGCACGAATCTGCACCATGCCAGAGAAGCTGGGCACCGATCCTTGGATAACAGATAAATTCGTCGGCCACATCACACCAAAAATCACCTTTCCTGACTCCACTGACAGCAACCTCCTGGATTATTATGTGTGAGGTGTGCTTAAGAAAGAGAGAAAAACAAACTTTCTCATAGCACTGAGGTGTAGCTTTGGTCAAGGATCACTAAAGTTTTATCCCATTGGAAACAGGCTGATTACGCCTGGAGTTCGTAGATGAGGCTAACGGTACTTTCATTGAATAAAGTGAATATATATATATATATATATATATATATATATATATATATATATATATATATATAAATCCAAAACACTGCAAGAAAGAAAAAACGAAATAATTTTTCTTCGAAAATAGTTTTTTTCCTACGTCGAAAAAATCCGAGCTGAGGTGGGATTTGAACCGTGTGCCCTGAGGCAGCGAGCAACCGCTTTGATCTCAATTAAACCATCCCTTAGAGTGGTCATCCTATAATATTAAAATCCCAAGGGGTGTTACTGCCCACTATATTTATTTAATGATTTACATTGCGATATATCAATCCACGATCTAAGTTACAGTGAAAAATCATTAAGACTTCTTTTCATATCTAAGTTATTGATTGAAGGATTTTCTTTTAGTTAAAAATTTATAATGAATCGTTTTCGATCCTTATCACCTATACATAGCAATTAAAAGCAAATTATGTACTTTTTTGAATGCTTATTTTTATGCCAATCGAATTTAGATTTTCAGCGGGATTTTCACAACTTTAGCACTCTCAGACATTACTGACAACAATCCCGCTTATATAGTGACTTATAATTTCTTTTGTAATTATAATCAATTTCGTATTATTTTGAGGTAAAAGTTAATATTTGGATCTTTTTCTATTCAGAAAATCGTTCTTTCAAAAGAAAAGTGTGAGCCATAAGTGCTATGCAGCAAAGTGACCTGTCCTGCAAGTAATAGATGCGAATTTTGCGGTATTTATTTTCTATTCTATCATTTTATTTGTCCTATATTCCACTCTTAGTCTTGAGTTAACCCGTGGATAAATTTGCCGAAATTTAATAGAAAAGTAGTAGGGAACGAAGCAAAACAATATATTAATTTTCCTGAATCATTTCGATACTCACCTGTATCTTTATCAAAGGTTGATATTCATAACATAAGGAATTGGAAACACAGCTTTATATACCTGATTATTTAGATGGTAACAATTTAGATTGAACAGAATTATAGGGAATGGAAATTCTTCAACAGGTACTTTGAAATAAGGGTTGTGACTGCTTAAAATGGTTAATCTATAATGGACATAGGATTAAGTTTGGCATGGATTATTATTCAGTGAGAAGGGACGTGAGAAAGGCAGAGTAAATTCTATGGGTTTATTGTTGGGGTTGTTTTTTTATAAAAAGTGCTTCCGATATAAGTTGCTGCTAGGCGGTTTGGAGCATGTTCTAGGAATTTGGTATTAACTTCGAGTGATTTCAAGTGCAATTGTCTCCCATGTTTTGGAAACCTGTGAGTTTTAGGGGCACCATTATTCAAATTGTAAGTCATTATTCGTGTTAACATTGTTTCTTTTATTATGATATATGAATATGGTTGAAGCTCACAGTCTGGTTATTTGAAAGTATTGATATATTAAATGACTTCTCTGCTCAGGTGTTAGATGTGGTCCTGGGTTGTTTTTCATGATAAGGTTAGATGTACGTTTACTATTGTAGTAGAATATAAGTGATATATTGTTTTCATTTTGCGTTGATTTTACTCCTCTGTTTATCATTTCTTTTCTTACACTATCTTCAGTTTTGTACGGTGTGGTCAAAATCCTCTAGTCTTATTCTCTTCTCAAAATGCCGTGCTCCTGTAGACGAAGGCGACCATGGAATGCGACACCTCTCTGTCTCTTGTCGTTTGTACCATCAGTTCAACAGTGTTTCCGTCTTCCCAATATCCTTACTATTCCATCCATATACTTCTCTCTGTGCATGCCTCTTATTCTTCTTCATGGCATTGATCTGGTGCCATCTGTCCATCATGGTCATCCATACCAAACGAGACAGCTGCCTCCATTTATTTTCTGCGGCTCCCTTTCACGTTGTTAATGTGTACTGTTCTTGTGCGACTTTCCATGGTTATTATTGGGTAGCACACGGTAAGTGCTCCAATCCTTTTCTGGAATTTGATCCACGGCTCTTTAGAGTGTAATAGTGTTTCTTTCGTCTTACCGATTGGTACTACCTGTAGGTGACGGATATCATCTTTTCATCTTCTTACGTATAACGGTATGTATGTGGCCGTTCGTAAAACTGTTATCCACGAGTACTTGTGTATCATGCTCGAGTTCTTCGTTTGTTCGTTACCATATTTACCAATGAGTAAAGGCACTTATGATGTAGGAATTTATTTAGACCTTTTTTAAAGGTCTAAATACCTGTATTTGTATCTTTGACGTAAACTTTGGTAGTCTGTTAATTCATATGTTTAGTGGTAAGAGTATCTAAAAACGGAAGTTGGTTATTTTGGCTATTTTATATGGTATAAGTGAGTTACAGCTCCCTAATGACGAGAGTAGTTCTCGCATTTCTTCATTTTTTATATGTTTATGTATAATGTTTTCTACATATTAGCACTAAATATGTGGTGTTGGCAAACATTAAAAAGACTCTTTCTTTAACGCTTCCCATGTAAAAGTTTGCGAAATAGAAAATGCAAGACAAACAACCATGAATTTACTACCGTCCTATTTCTCTTCACAAAGAAAAATGACGTCATTTGGACTGAAAATAAAAAACAAAATCAAAGAATAACAAGGAGGCTCCTATGCCTAAATATGATATCAACTGGCTCATCCTAACACGCTAGAGCGAAAGTGGATTATACTAAATCTCTGAGATTGCTTTACCTGTTCTAAATATTTAAGCAACCTGAATAATATTTCCTCGGGAAAGTTCAGTCCGTTCTTTTATACCACAGTTACCACTCATTATACGTCTTCCAAGAGTAATATAGCGAATTTTCAAACGGTACAATCATAGCACTCTACATCAAAACGGAAGCAACACATCCGCCAGCATAAGTAACATTAGCCCTCTGAACATAACGCTGAGACAAAGAGCATATAAATGACCAAAAAAAGCAAAAACAAGCTTGATAAGCTAATAAGGTGTTACTTCAAACCAATATAAAGGAAGAACCCACCACATCTTCTCCAGAATTTACCACTTTTGCAAGTGAGAAAAGAGGAAGAAGCAATATTTTAATGACAAAATTTATAATCGAAGAGCCGTTTAGGCCAACAAAACTAACATGGCCAACAGACCCCTGATTTTTAACTTAACCAGCACTGACTGTGATAATCAAACAAATGCAACTGAAGGTATACTCCACTAAAAGAAATAAATTATATAAAACTACTCAGTAATAAAACTTAGCAATAAAACAAACAAAATTCAACAGTTAAACAAACTAAAACGAAAAAAAATTTAACAATATTAACAACAACGTAACTAAAGCACCAATCTTTCAATGAAAAAACCCCGTACGAATAACATAATTCAAGTAATTATTAATTTATGATATCCAAACACCTTGCATATGTATGTACAGTTATTCTTTTCTTCTGTTTCCCGTATTTTAAAATTATGGCTTTTATTCCATCTCCTTAACAGTTTATAGAGAATATCTCTCTCTATCTACTCTCAATTAACAATCTACGATTATGTGCCAAAGACAGAAATGACTATGAGAAATGTACAATTTTGTGAGAAAGAGAAAAATAATCACGAGATTTATGTAGTTGCATTTCCAAACACAAACCAAAATAATAGATATATTTAGTTGTGTGCTAAGGGCAAATGAAATTATAATATATGTATTTGTAATTATTAGCTTAACGAAACTAAAATTAAAAGATGCATGCAGTTGTAAGTCTAAGGCAAATAATATTAATGTATATATATATAGGGTTCCCTTACCAAAAACGGGCCTCCCTTTTCTATAGTCCTCATTTGTAATTTTTTGTAAGGATTAAATGAAACTTTGGTAATAACTAGTTTATTGTGTTTAAAAACATCATATCAAAATATGAGTCTTTGAACTTTTCTTCTTTATTCGAGAGCACGTGTTCTAGATGACCTCTATATACCTTTGTAGATTTCTTGAGGCAGAGCAAAAAATTGTCATCACGTCATTACAAACCGACCGACAAAGGGCTTTGATCTCCTCGGTACACTCTCTCTTCAAAGGTGCCCCTGGGAAAAAAATCTGGGGAGGGTGCTAAGGTATGGGCTGTAAGGTGGCCACTCAAAATCAGTGTTGAGACTGATCACACGGCCACCAAAGTTCTCTTTTGAACAATCTCATGAGAGGTTTGAGATTTGAAGGCGTTATCCATCTTGCTGGAACCAGAACCTATCATAAGGGACCGGAACAGGGTCTGCAGCTCCCTCTTAAAGGTTTTGAGAAACTCAAGATACCGCTCCTTGGTGACTGTCACTGTCGCGCCAGATTCCTCGATGAAGAATGGTCCTATGATGCTTCTGGCTGAGATTGCAGTCCATGTCGTGTGCTTAGGGGAGTGTAAGGGCTTGTTGGTTACCTCATTTGGTCTGGAGGTGCCCCAGAAGGCATTTGTCTTTAATATTACCTGTCCTTTAAGATTGAAGTGAGATTCATCTGAGATCCAAAGGAGGTTAAGGAAAATTAAGCTTTCCTGAATCTTCTCCAGTATCTTAAGCGCCATAACCTTTCTCTGCTCCTTGTCTGAGGCTGTAAGGTTCTGCTCCCTCTGTATTATGTATGGGTAGGCCTTGACATCATTTACTAGCACTCTCCTGCAAGTCTCACGGATATACCGAAGGACTGACTTCGCTTCCGCACAGAGCGTTTTGGACTTTGCTGAACTTACTCTTTCACTTTCTCGAACAGCTCAGCTGTACGCTTCCTGGGGCATCCTGAATGCCTTGGATGGTTTTAACTGGCTGCAGTGAAGTTGTCTACTGTCCGATAGTTCTCAAAGTGGTCCATCCAGTCCTGAATGTTGCTCTTGGAGGGATTTTTTCACATTCGAATTGATGCAAGAAAGTGTCCTGCACTTTCTTGAACGAGCCTGTCTTGTAGTAATGTTTCACGCAGTATATTCTTTGCTGTAGCTGCCATTGAGATCTAGTAGTGTTTACAATCATTTCTTCTGTCATGTACTGTAAAGAAAGGGTGATTAGTGAATGAATGATTAAAGGATATATCACAAAATGTGTGTGCAGGCCCATTTGTGGGGGTCACCCTGTATATATATATATAATGTATAAAGTGAGACTTTAACCAAATATCTACGCGGAAGACAAAATGGTCTTTCAAATAGACAAGCTTTTTTAAGGCAGGATTTGCGAGGTCAATCGCAACTGTGAAAGTGAGAGAAATTAATCGGGAATTCAAAGGACAATGGAGTAATTGAGTTAAACACGCGGCGAAAACACAACGTACATATATCTCTCATGAGCGCTAGAGAACGATGAAGTAAATCAAACACACCCTAAGAAAGAGAAACCAGACTCATTTTTTTTTCTGAATTAGATATTTCTTACTTCTAAAATTCCGTGCAGGGGTGAGATTTGAACGAAGTACACTGAGGGGCGAGCACCCTCAATTCTTTCAAATTTGAAAGAATTTAGGCAATTGGATTTCCTTAAAGAAACGTATATTAGCAAAATCTCTCGACTAGAGTATTTATGTAAATAAAGCTTCAAATTAAGAAATTTTGTATTAATTACTATTGGCAACATACATTTGTAGTACATTATGGTATTTCCGCACTGGACATTTTCGTTTTGTCAAACCAGTTATATCAATCCATTTTCACGATTTTGGAAAGATGGGTAAACTGAGGTTTGCATTGTTAGAATGGCAATAAGATATATGTGGTCCTAGGGATTTGATCCAATCGTAACTCTGGTGGAATAATGCCAAGAGCTATGAAAAATTCAATACGGCTGTAAATTAAAATGTGAGTCAGAAAGTTTTAATTTCTTTATTCTATGTGCTTTGAATCTTTAAGTCATTTTGCCTTAAACCTTTTTAATACGTCATCGAGATCGAATATTAAGTAAAGAGAAATTTATTGCTAATCTTTTTCTGTTGTTCTTTTCATTCTTTTCTTTTCCTTAGTCACTGTTTTGTTATCCGCGACTTTCTCACCATCATCTGCCCATGGAAAATGAATATGTCCCTTTTTTTCCTATTTCTCGTGAAAATGCCATGCAACTCAAAGATCTTGGCAAAATTGATATTTATAACTTTAATAAATACACTTAGGTTTAAAATGTTCAATTGAGCCAAATTTTGAGACTAACATGCAACGTGGTCATATTGTTGAGTAAAATTACACCTTGTCATTTTATAAGCTTAGATCTGTACTTTCATTAATCTGTGAATCATGAAATAGAATAGTCTCTTGATTTATTTTATTTTTATCATGTGTGAAAGTGGTAAGCATAAACTGATAGAGAAATTATAGATAAATATAAAATTAAGATATCAAGATAACTGAAATCAAGTTGTTACTCCAAGCTAATAGCCCACAATTACTGTAGATATAATTTCTTGTTAAACACTGTAGCAAAGAAATTGTTAGGAAAGTTTGCCTCACAATTTTCCACAAGAAATACAAAGATTTCAATCCGACAACGCGTGAATTTTTAATTTTTTCTTTAGCATTAGGATATTACATAACGTAATAATAATGAGGAGGTACAAGGGTGGAGCTTTTTATTGCACATGAACGTTGATATATGGAGGAGAATAATGATTTTTTTAGTGCTGGCTTTTAAAGGTTGAAAAAGCAAATTGCATGGTATCTTGGCAAAGTTTGCATAATTTATGTTTATTAACACTTTCCAATCCAAAGACATGCACATTAAGGCAGGGAGTTTCCGATTTCATAGCCATATTTTGGAAAAATACTTACTGGTTAGGTGATAAATTTTGTTATCTTTCGAAAGCAATGATTATGCAGAATCAAGAGATCATATAGGAGGAGATTATTTGGTTTAATTTGAGTAAGCCTTTTTTTATGATATTATGATAATTTTCCTCTAAATCAGTGGTTCTCTACCAGTGTGTGCTAGATCTACTTAAGTGTGCCGTGAAATTTTGAACGGGACACTAAGAAAATGCAAAACCCAGGTGATCCCAAATATAACATGTTGCAACACTTAATCTTGTTCATTTATGGATGAGCGAAATGTTTACAAATGTCGCAATGCTAACATTTCTTTATTTTTTGCTGTTTCGTTCGTCATTAATATTGATCCTGTTCCCGGATATTGGTCAATACTTGTGGTAAGTTAAAATTGAACGTAACTAATCTTGTTTTGTATATAATTTAACTGTTAAATTATATAAAACAAGGTCTGCTTACCAAAAGGTCGTGTGCTCTCACTTATTCTGATTTTAGGACCTTACGACCTTCAAAACTTTCAATAAATCAATAATTCAATAATATTATTTGAAAGGTATTGTAAAACAACATATGGACTTCGAATTTCGTTAACATCCGCCAAATAGTTATGATGTTATTGCCAAAACAAAATAATTCCTGGGCTAACTTTGGGAGGACTTTAGCAATTGTATCATTCAAAAGGGTTTCAAAGTTCTTTAGATTCAGCAGAATACTTGCAATGTTATTACAAAAACAATAAAAGCAAACCAGGGAACGACCGACCGACGGATTTAGTGAGATGTAGAGTCACCCGCGACTAGACTCGCACGCGACTAAAAGCAAGATTAATTTAACATAATATAGTTATTTCCTTTATAAATCAAATTCTGATTACCTTTATTATCAACAAGGTTGAAAAAAGTATTTGCCTACACAATTCAATATTTCAGAACGTCTTTAATTTGAGTCAGTGTATCCTTAGACAACCTTAACTGTAGTTGATAATTTGGATTTTATTGACCTGGTGAAGTTAATAAACAAAGTACATCATGTGTAATGTGTGGTGAAAGAATGTCAAATAAATCCATCGTACCAAATAAGTTATAAAGACATTAAATTTTTAAACATTCAACTCAGAAAGATAAAAAGCTTGATTGCGATTTTCAAAGATTGTTAAAGCAGAAATCAAATCAGCGAAGTTACTTTGAAAGTATAATTACCGTGTCAAACGAGCCCAACTAGCGTCATTACAGGTGGATGAAATAATAGCATTGAAATCTAAATCTCACACACTATCTGTGTAAGTAATCATCCCAGCTTGCAAAAAGATGGTAAAATCCATGTTTATTGAAATGGCTGGGAAGGAATTGAACAATATCCCGCTATCAAATGATAAAATATGTATGATAATCCTAGATATATCTAAAAATATTGAAGATAATGATCAGGAAAAAGTTGAGAATTCTAATTTTGCCTTAACCGTAGATGAATCCACTGACATCAATAATAAAATTCAATTGTGGCATTTGTAACTTTTATTGACGGCAATGAAATAATCATTCAAGTTTTGGATTGTAAAGAAATGTCCACAACTTCATGAAGTAAAGATATTTTTGACATGGTAACAAGCTACCTCAGAGAAATGTATTCGTCTTGGAACTCTGGTGTTGGCATTTGCACGGATGAAGCCCGATGCCGTACAAGCTATATTAAAGGATTTGTATCTTTCGCAGAAAAAGAAAATACAAATCTCATTTCTTTCTACATAGAGTAGTTCCCGTTTTAAAAATATTGCAGGAATATTTAAAAGTTGTGTTACATCAAGTTGTTGAAATGTTCAATTATATAAAAGGTAGGATATTGAATTCAATATTACTTGAAAAACTGTGCAAATTAATGGATTTGCAGAATGTTAAATTATTAATGCATACTGAGGTTCGATGGTTGTCAAAAGGCAAATAATTAAATCGTCTAAAAGAATTGCATAAGGAATTACTATAATTTTTTCTCCAGTGAAAACAGGAGAAATTATGTGAAAGTCTTAGTTGAAAAATTTGGATGACTAAAATAACATAGTCAAAAGAAATATTTAGTGAACTAAATAAAAAACACTAGAATGTAAGGTAAAAGCGGTAATATTTTCATTTCAAAAGATAAGTTAGGAGTATTTGCCTTCATAAATAAAATTGTGATTTGGAAAAATAGAGCAATCACTGGCAATCTTGATATTCTTCCTTTATTGCGGTCTACCTGCATTAAAGAAAAGATTCCTTGTGTGGATACTCATCTGACAGCACTGGACGAAAGCATCAACAATTATTTTATCTCATTAATGACAGAAAAGTATGATTAGATTAAAGATTCTTACCTAAATCTTTCCTCAAATAGTGAACAAGAGTTACATGAAGATGAAGAATCATCCAGGTTTACTTAGTAGTTTTGAAGAATCAGAAAATTAATTCTATAGTAAACAAAATTCATTAAGAAAATAAATGCAAAAAAATGGTCAAAGAGGTTGCGATAACAACTAAGTATAAATAAAGATTGTACTACAACATAAAATATATCTGAAGCTAGAACTTGATCTATTCTTATTGATTTATTTTTACCTCTAATGATATTATGAACTTGAGTTTTGAACAAACTAATTTATATGCTCCTCAAAATAATAAATGCCTGGATATGAGCAATTTGAAATATTGGTATTTTTTTATGGACTATTGTCATCTTACAGCCCTCTTCTAAATAAGAGAAAGTATTGGTCATCAGAAAACAACTACCAAAGATATCAAATAGCATTAGGAGAGACAGGATTTAAAATATTCTGAGGAATATTCATTTAGTGGACAACAAAAAGATATTCTAGGCAATTTGCCTTATGGCAAAACATTCCACTGCTTTCGCTGCCCACTCTAATACAAACACAAAAGAGATATTAGAGTAGGCAGCAAAAGCAGTGGAATATTTTGCCATGTTAGAGACAAGAATCATACGATCGATTTCAATGGAAGTAAAATGGTATTTAAATCGGCTAACCATGTTAAGAAAAGAATCGTAGAATCGAGCTTGATATCATCAGTTCCTAATTTAAATCTATCTGAGGGTCAATTTTCTTTTAATCCTGTAATAAGAAAACATATAAACAAAATAGTTAAATGTCAACCATTCAATGTCTTTAGGCCTACCCCCCCCCCCTTCTCCAGATTAGCCACAAGTAGGGGATTGGGGGAAAAAGAGGGGATCTTGTGTTATGCCTATATGCACTTTTCTTATATTTTCTACCCAGTGTCAGTTAAAAAAGGGGGTGAGATACACCGAAACTGTTCTGAATTAAATTGTCTTCGGAGAATGTGGTTTAATTCCTCATATATATATATATATATATATATATATATATATATATATATATATATATATATATATATATATACATATATGAAAAAACTCACAAATTGCACGTGAGTGAAAGTTATGCAGATTATAGCAGAATGCCCCTTTTTATCACCCCACACTTGACACCACTTTTGTCGTGGTATACCTTGTGGAACGTGAAGTACTTTTTTGATGAAGGAGGCTTTGATCTAAGAGTGCTAATTTTGTTGTTGTTGGGAACAAATATAATTTGGTAAGAAGACAAAAAAGATAGATGGATAATGATTGAAGAATATTGACTATGTAGTTAAAATGTGACAGGACACATTGCGCAAGGAAAAAAAACCCAAGATGAAAAACACCAAAATCAAAGCAAACTCTTAGTCTTCATACTCCCAGAAATTTAAATAAGAATATTTTACTTTTGTACACCCCGACTGTTAAGCCATAATTTCAAAGCTTTCTTTAGTATCATGCCTAACGATCAGACTATTATTATAATACTAAATACGGCACCTAATTTTCCAAATATATTTTTCACAGATTTCATTTATATATTTGCTTTAGTTCACTTTAAAATTTAACACTCAGTTTAATATGTGGACTTCTCGGGCAATTCAAATTCTTCTACACAGATGAATTTTTATCTTAAGATAATCAACAGTTTTAGAGGATGGCAACTGACGAAATATTGCTTTAAACTTTCATAAGAATAATGAAAATGCTTTTATAGGTAGTGATCATCAACTCTGCAAAGACACTAACTATATTGAATCAATTTCATCGCAGCCTCAATTTAATCTTCAGGTCCGAGACCAGAATACCTAACGTATTACGGAAACATCCTCTTACCCGAGTGTTTGACACAATGGTCAATGTGGAATTAGGGGAACCTTTTTCGTATGAACATAAAAACTTGATGAGTATGCTCGCCCTAGATGTATAAATGGTTTTCATCACGGAATAATAATTTCTCCTATCATCCTTAGTTCAATTTTTGCCCATCTTTTTTCACTTGTATAAATTTTCGTTATTTTTCTTTGTGAAGAGTTATTTAATTAAGGCACTTCAAGAAACCGTATAACTTAGTTTATCGTTATACTAAATATCAGAGTCTAATTCAAAATAATTCATATCTAAATTTCAACAATGCCTTGTGATGGTCAGTTCGGACAAATTGAACAAAATAAATAAAAAACAGTATAATGATATTATTTATACAAAGAAAGATTATGTAAAAGCAATAACTACGTATGTTTCTCAGCGCTTTAAAGTTGTAGAACTTCAACAAAGTAATTTTTTCGATTTTGACGTTTTACAAGAGCGCATTGTCAAAAGGAAAACAAACGCAATTAAATTTATTGATGCAAGAAAATTTGTTTTGGATTTTCAATACAAAGGATGTTACGTGATTTCCTCTAAACTTCAAACAAGACCAAACAGTAATAGTCATCTTGTCAGACTGCAAAGAGGAAGAAATTCTTACAGCTGCAATTTGTTCAATTTAGCTCGTAAGCCACTGCCTCTAAAGTGTTCTAAGATGCTTCCAATAACAAAGGAAAAGAAAATTGATATCCAAGAACTTACAAAACTAATGCCAACAGACGCAGCGAAATATTATACAAATTTGTTAAAACAAATGGAAACTAAAAAGGAAAAACAAGAAAATGTTGAAATAGACGTAACCGATAAAACTTGGGATTATACCAGTTAACTGCAAGATGTATAATATACAAACCTTGGAAGTCTCTCCTGAAAAATTTGAAAATGTTGCTTCAACCCTTCTTCCACCTAACGCGTCATATATTATATGCTCTTTCAAGTCTATGGTGCGCACGTCTTGCATGATGTTGAAGGGTACTAACCTTGCTCTGTTTGCCTAGGAGTCAAATTCTTAATATAACCTCTGGCTTGTAACTTATCTAAATAATCAAAATTATTTTCAAAAGCGCAATGAATTCGACAAACAGGAATGACAATTAAAAAGGCCCTATTAAAAGACAGTGTTTGCCTGTCATAGTGTTATCTTGTCGTGTATGTGAGAAAAGCTGCCTCCTTGGGCTTTGATGAAGAGATATTTAGCCAAGAATTTCCCTCTTAACCGCATAGTTATGGTTACGCTATTGCCACTAACTCTCAATTTTACAAGGCTGAACTAAAATGGATAAAACAAATTCTCTATTCTCTTCGATGAGAAGAGATGAAAATGAAAACAGACCAATCAAAAGACATTTTTTGGCTTTCTTAGACAAGCTTATTTTATGCGTTATCTTCTCGTGTATGTGAGAAGAACTCCTTCCGAGGCCTTCGATGAAGAGATAGTTAGCCAAACGTGCCTTCTTAACCGCATAATTATGATTATGCTATTGCAAATAATTCTCGATGTTGCAAGGCGTGGAAATCTTCCTTTCTTTTGACAAGCAGGGATATCAATTAAGATAGTTTTGTTAAATAATATTATTTAAACAAACGAATTTGCAAAGATAATTTTTTTTAAAACTAAGCTGACAAATAATATATTTTGAAAAGTTAATGTGATTTGGTATAGGAAATACATTTATCAACCAGTAACTTTAATATTGTATAAAATATCTCCATCAAAATCTTGAAGCAAATATGGATATAAAAACATCCTAAATTAGAATTTATTTGTTGAGGAAATATTGGATAATAAAAGGATGGTTGTGGAGAGATGACGATGAATGAAGAATTCAGTGGAGATCCACTTATCAATGATTCGGATGATATAAGAGATGATAGCAAAGAAAGCCCAACGTAAAAGATCAAGAAAATTATTTTTCATTCATGGGATGAAACTGAACGTGGATTAAGCAGTGAAGAACAAGAATATAGTGGTTGCGATGAAGTGGCCTCACATGATTGGTTGCTCACAGAGGAAAAGTTTGGAACTATTTTAATGAAAGAAGAGATTAAAGAAGAAGTTCAGGAAGATCAAAGTCCTCTCCGTGATGAAAATGAAGAGAGACTGGAGTTGCAAGAGGAAAAGATAGAAAACACCACTACTCAAACAGTGTTACAAAACTGCCTTTAAGAAAATATTGAGTGTTTACCTTCAAATATTATGGAAAGTGGTATGGCACAATCTAATTCTGAAGCACTTGCATGTCTCTAAAGAGAAAAGCTTGAGGAGCCACAAACTATTGACAAGAATTTCAAATGCAGCTCTTGTCCAAATAAAACAACACGAAGAGAGTATCTTCAGCAACATGAAAGAACCCTCAAGAGTGAAAAACCTATCAAATGCAGTTCCTGTCCTTATCAATCAACGCAAATGGACCATCTTTGCACACATCATAGAGCCCACCAGACAGGTGAGAAGACTTTTAAATGCAGTTCCTGATCATTTCAAATAGCACATCAGTGTGATCTTCAGAATTATCTGAGAATTCATACTGGCAATAATATATTCAAATGTAGTTTCTGCTCCTATCAAGCAACCGAGAGAGCGAGTCTTCAGAAACAAAAAAGAATTCACACAGGTGAAAAGCCTTTCAAATTTAGTTCTTTTCCATCATTCAGCATCCACAATTAAGTAGTATTAGACGTCATTAATCACGAACTCATATATAAAACCTTTCCAATACGATTCGTATCACAATCAATGCAAGTCCATATACAACCTTAAAAGACATTTAATAAGAAAACACGCATCAAGGAGTCTTTACATCCTACATTGTAATCGTCTACAACTGATGTCTTACACCATTATGGGAGGAGGCCTGAGAACCCATTCTTATGCAAGATTCTCTCAGGGATCGGGTACACAATAGGCTTCTATCCCGTTATTTACTCCTCTCCGAACCAAATCCCCCTCCTCGCAAGTTTAAATCTTTCATAGATCTTATCAGGCCATTTTTGTCACCGGTCATTTGAGCGGAACAGCAACTTGGTAGGGTTTTGAGACCTGGATGTGGAGGAAATGCCTCACTTGACCACACTTGAATACCACCGGTAACTGTCTGTTCTTAGTGGGCACATAAGTGTTCATGTTTAAGGACTCTAAGTAGCCCTGATTTACCTAAAGCGAATGAGTAGTTCTACTACCAACGGCATCCTTGAAGTGGATTTACTGAATTATAGACATGGTTGTGTGTCCAACATTGCTGAATTCAGTCACTTGCCTTATGCTATGTGACAGAGCTCTGCATCTCTGTTTTTTCGTTACTTTTCTAAACTTTATTTTATCTTAATTTATTGTATCAAAATATGACAATACTACATTTAGCCATAGCCTTGACTCCCCAGCAGGCGTTCAGTGGTCGGGGTGGGGCTGAACATCTCTGGGTTGGTAGTTAGTAGTTGTTTTGGTTATTTGGCTTGTTGTTGTTACTTTCGAAAGATTTTTTGTCTATCAGTTTTTGTCAGTAATTATTATTATTTTGTATGGCGACATTGGATCTAACCATGGCCCTATCCCTCTTTAATTCTGCAATTTCTTCTACTGCAGATTCCGTGCTCTCTATGGCAACTTAAGAGAGCTTTCTGTTGCTTCAACTAAATATGCTGTTATTTGCTGCTCTGAGACTCTTGTATCCAATCGGAGACATACCCGAAACACCTTTTGGCAAATTTTAATAACCCTATGCAATTTCTGAGATGCTCCTTACCACGAGCGTAAGTCTTGTGTGTATATACTCGAGCGGGATATAATGCTTCACGTTTTAGTAAGTATGAATCTGGATGTCATGAGATCATGATTATTAGAGTATGCAGCAGTTTTAATAACTTTAATATTTTTAACCTTTTATAGAAACCCCGACTTAGATGAAAGTATTTAGGATTGCCTTCTAAACTAATATATTAATATTCAGGAGGGTGACAACAAAATAATCTTAGTTCATTTTGATTTGTGATCGGGATGCTCATCACATAGACTGGCTGAATTCAGTTTCCCCAACCAATCAACAGGGTATTGCTGCTCTTGATTTTCCGTTTATTACTGGTGTATCTCACACATCCGGCGATCATCTTGATCTTTTGTTCACTGATGTGGGAGGGGATGTTGAGGTTCAAACCAGTGTACAAATTGGCTTTTGAGATCATCGAGGTTTGCCTTGTAAAATTCAGTTAGATTTTCCTATTCCAGACTTTACCATTTCCAGGGAGGTTTTTATCAAATCTAGGTTTTAACTGAGATGGGATTAACGGTGCTTTTAATAGTATTGTCTTAGAAGATATCTATGATGCTACTTACCTCGTTACCGCCTTGAATTTAATGTTTTTAGACTTGAAAAGAGGGTGGGACTAATGAAAAATCGTAAAGCTCGATCACACAATAAAGCCTGGCCTATCGTGATAAGCATGCTACCTATAACCTTTGGTCTGATAACCGCTCCCGGGTGTGTTATAAGAACTATGTTGCGATAAGGAATACGGCAAATAATGTTTATAAAGAGGCTTGAGCTTAACATAATTCTCATTAGAAGAATGTCAAGTGCATCTCAGTGCATATTTGGTGGTCAGCATTTAAATCTGCTTTGTTTGGTGTTTTAGCCATCTATTCCTCCCTTAATGAAGCCAGATAGTAGCGTTGCTATCATCTTCTTGATCACGCCAGCATTCTTGCTGACAGTTTTAATTCAAAGCAAAGTAGGGAAGAGATTCAGCAGCCCTTAGGCTGTTACCCGCTGCCTAGTTTTAATACATTTGCTTTCAGATCCACTGAATTAAAATTTCTTTTATTTAACTTTGACGAGTATTGGGAAATGATCCTATTGGTCTGTTTCTATTGATTTTAAAAGATTTATCAGTCAGCTATCTCTAAAACCGGCTGTTATTGTTCGTATTTTGGTTCGTCGAGGGTCATTTCCTGAATACTTGCGTTCAGGCAACATTACCTTAACTTCCAAATGATGATCATCATCATCTCCATCTACCATTGAATATAGACCCATTTACATCACACCAATTTTATCTATTACTTTTGAACGGCTTCTATCCATACGTCTTACTATAAATTAGAGAGTTTCTTCCAGTAACTCGTTACGCTTTATAAAGGAGATAGGCACTACTGATCCACATTTATTAGTGGTACATGAAATGCAGTCTGATTTAGACAATAATTGTGAGTCTAGGCTTGTATGTCCTGACTTGAGTGCCACCTTTGACACTGTCAACCATTATGGTTTGATTTTTAAATTAAATCCTGTTGGCATTAGTGTAAAGTTTTAGGTGTTTTAACAAAGTTTTTAACTAATAGACAACAACATTTTGTTGCCAATAGCTCTTAAGTCCTCATTCTAGAATTTATTCCTGGTATTCCTCAGGGTAGCGTTCTAGGTCTTTGCTTTCCATTTTATATACTAGTGACATGGGGTTTAATATCAGCTAGAAAATTCTAGCATATGCTAATGACACCTCTCTCTATGCTCATGTTCCATCTCCTTCAATGAGATTAAGTTTTACAGACAGCCTCACTAAGGATTTGAATTGAATTCATTCCTGGTGTCTTTAGCGGGGTATGAAAGTAACCCTATTAAGTCTAAGGAAATGATTGTGATTCGGTCTAGATCTATCTTACCTAAACATTCCAATCTGTTAATAAATGGAGATTTGATTAACAGAGCTATCTAGCTTAAGCCCTTGGGAGTAACTCTAGATTCAAAACTCACTTTGAAACGTATCTAAGATACATGTTTCCATAATATCTGGCAAAATTGGGCATTGTTCGAAAATATAAGAAGATTTATGAGGATGATAATGTTTTCCGGAAGAGTTTCTTTTCTTTTATTCTACCTCATTTTGATTATTGCTCTGCTGTATTGAGTTCTGCTGCAGAATATCCTTTGAGATTGCTTGAGCGTGCATTTAATTCTGTAAAATCTTTACTATCAGATTTGGATTTAGACATTGGGGATCATAGAGATGTTAGAGATCTTTGTATAATTTTCAAAGTAGTGAATGATGTGAATCATCCTCTACATAAATGTTTGCCGAGATTTTATCAACCAGCAAGACTTACTAGGTATTCTGAACCTATCAATTTCATGGCATTCGATATTAGCCGTCATTCTACATCTCATTTTTCTAAGTGCTTTGCTACCGACCCTATGCAGAATGTGGAATACCTTGCCCACAAATATTGTGACTGCTCCTAAGCTTGATAAGTTTAAAAGATTGGCTGATGTCTTCATGTTGCGTAACTGTGCTGTTTAATTCGTTTTTCCTTTCTTTCTTGCTGTGCTTTATCCTGCACTGACACTTCTTGGTGGTATAATTTCCATAGTTTTTAGTGTGCCTATTAGCATAGTCTATATAATAATAATAATAATTAAAAAACTCAATTAAAGGATAGTTTTTTCGCTGTATTATTAAAGCTTATTTTATGCGTTATCTTCTCGTGTATGTGATAAGAGCTCCTTCTGAATGTTTCGATGAAGAGCTAGTTAGCAAATATTTCCTTCTTAACCGTCTATATATATATATATATATATATATATATATATATATATATATATATATATATATATATGAAAAACTCAAAGTAACACGTGAAGGAAGCAAATGAATTCAATGTCCCACACAAAAAAATGAAATGGTGTTTCCGAGTACTTTTGAACTTTATTTAATTTCTTATCAAGGATAACTACAAGAAATAATATTACATTAGAGGTATATATACAAAATAAAAGTATAAAAGACCGCCTTGAAAAGGGAAATCACCAAGGAGGAAGACGGAAGGGTAACAGATTAAAAGAAATGGAGATAGCCTAACGAGGGAGATTATAAGAAACGAGGAGCGAAAGAGTGGGGAAAATACAATATATCTACAATATAACAAAATATATATATATATATATATATATATATATATATATATATGGTAAAGAAGAGAGAAAATTACAAAGTCCTTTATGTTAATAATAAAAGTTATAAGCTTGATTCTTTAAAAGTAAGATGAAAGGTGGTCGGAAGAAGAATTAAGAGTAGAAAGGATTTTTATAAGCATAGATGCATTGGTATATAGGTAGATATGGCGTTAGGTTTTTTATGAATTTTCATTTATTAATTTATGGACCACATTCCATTTTAGGTAATGTAGTCTTATGGAAAAACCTCTTTTAAAAAGAACCTAAGCTGTCTTCAGGCTAATTTCCATGTCAAAACAGAATCTGGATTTGTATCGTTCGCACAATTGTGCCGATGTAATTCGCCTAAATCCATCCGGCGCAATTGAATACTTATATGATGATTATTTATAACTTCCTTACAGTAAAAGAAATTTCCTAATCACTATATATTTTTAAATAAAATTTAATCTCAACATAGTAGAATTAGTTTTTTAAACATTGGATAAACCCATCATAAATTCAAACAACAAAAAAATCATTTCTCGAACAGCCAGTTGATGTATACCCTCAGAGACATTTAGAAATTTTAGCTGTAGGTATTTATTATCATTTAATGAGTATTTTATCATGTATTGTTACAGTAAATGAAGATTTAGTGAGATTACCACTGTTGGTACTCCTGTTTACGAAAAACCATTGTGTTGAACCTTACGCAGATCTCACCAGCTTGAGGAAGTCGCTCCTGTTTATGGGGAAAATGGAGGCCGGGCACATAATGGAATTAATTGCTAATGCCACACATCAAATTCCTCAGGTTCTTAGAAGACACGATCGTGTTCGTTCTACGACGCCTCAACCACTTGAATTTACTCCGCAGAATCAATTAGCTTCACGAAACCATCACATTTATCATGAAGGAAGTTGGACACGACGCCACGCATCATTAGTAAATCTTAAACTACACAGAACCGACGAAGGCTTGAATTCTAGGTATAGATGAAACCAACCAATAAATATGACTTTGAATACTACCTCTCGGTCTATGATACAAAGGAGCAGTAAGAGAATAGAATTCGGTTCTAATAACTGAAATAGGATCGAATATTGTGCCCATATTTTAATATAAATTTTGGGTCGAGATAGGGATAGAATTTATTTAGACTATTCTTAATTTCATTGCCGCACCTCTTTAACTTTTAAATATAGTTGTGAATCTTGCAATTCATCTTATATTGGTTCGACCATTGGGTCAAACCATTTAGAAATCGACCAGCATCGGGGAAGGTCGACCCTCACGGGGCTAATTCTAAAGAAACCTGACCCTTAGCCCATACCAGATCACATCAAAGTATGCAAGTCTGAAATTAATATTGATAATTTTAAAATACTTAGTCATAGCCTCTATCTCAACAAACTACGAATATTATGATCACTTTACATCCTAAACCTCAAACATAATTTAAAGATAAATCATACTGCATCTAATCTTTATATTGTATCATGAATTATTTAAATTTATATTTTCGTATTAGGCAGCTTACCCTCAATTGCATTATTCAATTTTAGTATTTTATGAAAACTAGAAATTTAACCCTTTACTATCTTAGTTTATTAGTGCCCATGATGATGCTAGGGCCTCGAAACGTTCAACTCCAGACAAATATAGATGCTTTTATCAATAGCGTGCTAGGTTTTCACATTCATATTGAAACTCCAAATTCGAAGATGCTCTACAGTTCATATATATATATATATATATATATATATATATATATATATATATATATATATATATATATATATATGTATATATATATATATATATATATATATATATATATATATATATATATATATATATATATATATTAGTGTAAATGGGGAGCTGGCGCCTTGTATGCGAATATTGTTAAGGACCATAGTATATTTCGACTTTATTCATTTTCTTTAGAAACTTTCCATTTTTCTTATATTTTTTAGTTCATCTTGTAGTTGGTAAACAACTTCTCCTACGTTAATCTCTTTTTCAATTCAAATGTGTTTATTACAAACTAAACTCGACTTTAATTCCTGAGCTTTCGATATATGCGATCATCTTTTATGTGTCTTTCCTCCTTTATTGATGAAGAAAGTTGGATTCAGAATGAAAGGAAAACGGATTTTAAGGGATATTTATTCCTCCTCGCTTAAACGTTATGTCAAGGGAACAGGCAACTCCTGTGTAAGCGGAATTTTAAAACGACTTTAATGCTCGATTCCAGCCCGTAGTCTGGATGTTGATAGCTGGATTTCTTCGTTAATTAAGATAGCTTCAAAAGTGTTCAGTCTAGCTATATTTCCCTCTTAATGACCAGGGACATATTGGTTAATAAGAAAAAAAGGAGATAAACGCATAGAAGTTTTTTAGCATCTACATGATTAACTAAAAATATAATAAGAAAAATAGAAAGTTTTCAAAGAAAAGTAATAAAGGCGAAATATACTATGGTCTTTAATAAAATCTCCATATAAGTATTTATATATATATATATATATATATATATATATATATATATATATATATATATATATATATATATATATATATACATAAGCCCTAGGAATAAGCTTAGGAATAGGGTCTATCCAGGATGGTTGAACAAATTACGGACTGGACCTTAATTTTGTCATGTTATAGGCTAACTTTAGTTAATTTTTACATATTTGGTTGACCTTTTCACAGTTTTTCTCTGCGTTTTTTATTCAGTGTTCATGTTCAATCAGTCTGTTAGAATGACCTGATTTAGTGGTTACATATTAAAATTTTAAAAACAAAAGCACCTATCAGGATTTTAAACACAAACGCTTCTAACAGGATTCATAGTGTGTCCTAGCTAAACAATTAATATTTTTCTCTGCCTGCTCTAAAATTTGATATTTTCTTTTAGAAATAGCCTGTATTTTTAAAACTATTATAAGTCACTGCGACTCTACATTTCACCATGTCGGTCGCTTGGTCTGTATTTCTCCGTTTTGTTTTTGTTTTGTTGTTATAACATTGTAACTATTCAGCCAATTTTAAGGAAATTGGTGATTCTCATGTTGTTTTTACATTGCGTTTCGGAATTTTGTTGTTTTGAAAATAAAATCATAACTATTCGGCCAATTCTATTTTATTTGTGTTGTTGTTTTACAATCTCTTTCGAATGATATAATTGCTAAAGTCTTCACAAGGTTAATATGGGAATTAGCGAAATGTTTAAAGGGCGTAAGGTCATAAATCAGAATAAGCGAGACCACGGGACGGTCAGCAGATCTTGTTTTCATAATATACATCTATAGAAGATTAGATTTATTTTTAAATTCACTAATAGAAAGGCTTTTGGTGAGTCTAGTGTCGTAGAACAGAGCCGTTCCGAAACATGTAAGGATATAGAGACGCACAAAAATTCCCCAAATAAACTTATATTTTAGCTTTAACAATTGAATACACAACATATAAACATTAACTACAGCAATACTCTAAATATTATCATAAACAAGAATTAATTAAATGAGTTTGACCCTCAAAAATTGGTTAATTTCTCTACACACAACAATAATATAAGATTTAGGCTTACGGACTCTATTGGAATTTAAATGCCTCAGAAATGTTATTGACTCGTGACGTGTGCCGCCTGGCCAGATGTAGGTAGGCAAGATCACAAGGTGCTTTTGGCGAGGGTAGCAGCTGGGGGGTCCACACGGTATTCCGAGGGGAGGGTCTTCAAGGACAAGAACAATTACGGTGCTTTATGCAGCACCGAGGTAGTCGTGGTCTCTCTGGCGAGAGGGAGTCGAACTTGGTTCTTAAACCAAGTTAACTTGAAGTGCGGTGTGACCGCCGAGTAATGAGCTCTGAGCCGGACCTTTTCTCCTTCGTTACTTAATTCCTCATCGACGAGGACTGAACTCGTAGGGGGTCTTCTTTAAATGGTGAGGATCGCTGTGGTAGGGATGGGGGGGGAATTCTGACGAGAATAAGTTACTTAAAGTTCGGTTCGGTTACCAGGAACTAGCTCGAGGATGAGCTTCTTCTTAGTTCCAGTCTTCTTCAAGGGCGAGGGTGGTTTCTCTGACGAGAACAATTGAACTTGGTTCCTCAACCAAGTTAATTTATGAGTTCGGTGTGGCCATCAAGTAACTGGCTCAAGGGGGAGCCTTTTCCTTTTCTTAATTCATCAAGGATGAGGAAAACCCCTGGTGTTTAAGGTGCACCAAGATATAAGGAGTCTCTCTGGTGAGAGTAAGTTGAACTTAACAAAGTTAACTTAACGTTTGGTTTGATAACCAGGGACTAGCTCGAGGGTGAGCTACTTCTTAGCCCCTTAAGGTAGGTAGCCCTGGCTCTCTTGCCGGGTACTTCTTGGTCTGGCCAGCCAAGTACACTACCAATCCAGTCTAGGTAGCTCGGTTTTAATCGAGGACTTCGTCACCTGGAGTCTGACGTATACTACAATCCAGTCTTGGTAGCTCGGTTTTAATCGAGGACTTCGTCACCTGGAGTCTGACGTATATTACCCCGATTTTCCTCAATGTTCCTAATTTATACCTTGTCACCCCACTGGGGGAGTGGCAAGGAGGGGAGGACCTTGAGGACGGCCCCAGGAGAGTCTTTTTCTAAACGGTTTTTCCCACCGAGTCTTACATCGGATCCTCGTTAGCCTTCGAGCTTGGGAGAAACACTCTCCAATTTCTTATTTGACGTGAAATTGAATCTCACTCTCCTGGGGGAGATCTTGCATTTTGACCTTTACCTCTTTCATGGCGCCGAGTTGTGCGACGCTGCGGTTACGCTCTTGACCTACCGATGCCTGGGCCGGATGTCTTTGCGGTAACCGCCTTGTGACTCCTCCACGAGAGAACAGGGGTGGGGGAGTGACGATTCCCCTACACACCTCCCATCGAAAAACCTAATGTGGGAGGTAGACTCCTGGAAACTCAAAACAACTTACTCAACCTAGTCAAGATTAGCAAAGTTGAATTTCTTTGAACCCTCTCTTAAATAAAGTTTCCTTACACATGAGCGCCCTCGCGCGCATTTACACAGGCAATGTGTTGAGCTAGACCTACTCGCAATACAATTTTACATGAAAATAACAAAACCTTAATTCGTCGATTACCCACAAAAAAAACAACAAAAAAAGCTACTTCCTTACATTTCTAAGTTTTTGAGAACTTAAATCCTACCGATAAATATTAACACGAACAACAAATGAAAATATGGTTTTACGCTCATTAGGTACTGAAATAACCCTAAATGGTATTTCGTCTCCACCTATAGAGCAGCTGTACTTTATCGGCTCCTTTGATGTAGCTAATACTAAAATGGTGCTCTAATACAAATACTTTACCGTGCCTGAGTCAGCCGTTCGGGTTATTGAGTCTACCCCAGTATGTTACTAAATGGTAGCGTTATTCCAACCTACTCGAATTACCCTTCTTATGGTACTTGACTACCTTTAAACAGAACATTATGGCTTGAGCAGCCTGTTGCAGCGGGGCATAATTGATGAGAGCTTGGGTCCCATAGCTCTCCTTTAACCAGGTACACGGCAAGATCGTGTCTGGGTTCGATCTTTGGGTATCGAAAAAACTATTTCCTGCGAGGTCGTTAATGGACGTGGTGCTCACTACGACTTGGCGTTTTAGCGGTAACTCCGTGGACGTTCCGTTCGGGAAGGAGACTACTAGGGGTAGGGGATACTCATCCGTGTCTACCATTTGACTAGTCTTACCTGGGTGTATCGCAATAGCAGCTCTTTCCTCCTTCCTTGTCAACTCATTTGACTCACTTCTCTTAGTAGGTAGTTCCTCAGGTACACCTGCTTGTACCTCTACCCTTCCTTCTACTTCTTCCCTGATAACCCCAATTGGCTGGGTTCTCCTCTTAGGTTTTCCTTTAGGTACTCCTTCTGGTACCTCATCCCTACTTTTTACTTCTTCCATCCTTACCCCATTTCGCTGGGTTTCCCTCGATGGTCCTTTCTTAGGTCCAGGCTGGGCTACAACTTCCTCGGCCTCTATGAGATTCTCGATAGGTGCTCTTTCGAGTGCGAGCAATCTTTCCTTTTCTTCTCTCTCTACTCTTTCAGCTTGAGCAAGTTCTTTTTTCCTCTGTATTCTTCTTTCATCTATTTCTTTTTTAATCTTTATTCTCCTCTCTTTCGACTCTTTTTCCCTATTCATTCTCCTTTCCTCTGCTTCTTTTTCTGCTTTCGCTATTTCCTTTTCCCGCCGAGTTCTTCTTGCTTCATCTTCCAGCTTTATATTTATTTTCCTTTCTTCATCTTCCATTTCTATCCTTATTCTGAATTCTTTTACTTCTCTTTCCAACTGTCTTATTTTTTCGTTTGTTGTACTTCCGCTTGAGAATCTTCTTTCCCTTATTTCCATTTTCCGCTGTTTTCGGGATTTTTCACTTTTCCGGCTCATCCATATTCTCATTAATTCACATTCTCTTTTTTCCTTTCTTAATATATCCTCTGTTTCTCTATCCAACTTTATTAATTGTTGCTCTTTTTCTTTATCCCAAACTCTTTTTTCTTCTTCACAATCTGTTCTTAGTTTTGCCATGACGTAGTCATGCATCTCTGTGCCTTCAAGTCCCAGACTTTGGGCTTGTTGGTAAAATCTTTCGACCGGATCCATTTTGTGTTGTTCCGTCGATTCTTCCTTTCTGTACTCTCAGGTAATTACGCCACCACTCACCAGGTAGCGCTCAGCATAACTTACCCTTAATCCCACTACTCTGTTGATTGAAATACCACTCCGACAACAAATTTACCACTTGGCCTACAAATTACCTTTAGATTGTTACCACCCCTAACTCTACCAATTTTCCTCTCGTCAATTATTCTCTTATTCCTGATATGATATTCCTTTACGTGTTGGCTCTTTCCTAATTAGACACTGCTGGGTTCTTTCTAATATAAAACCTACAAACCTGACACCACTTTTATATTATGTCGTAGAATGCTCCCCCTTTTTGTTCTAAGAGTGCTAAGAGTGCTAATATATTGATATTTGAATATCTTGAAGAACAGAGTCGTTTCGAAACACCTAAGGATATAGAGAGGCACAATAATTCTCCAAATAAACTTATATTTTACCTTTATCAATTGAATACACAACATCTAAACATTAACTACAGCAATACCCTGAATATTATCATAAACAAGAATTATGTAAATTAGTTTGACCCTCAAAAATTGGTTAATTTCTCTACACGCAACAATAATATAAGATTTAGGCTTACGGAATCTATTGAAATTTAAATGCCTCAGAAATGTTATTGACTAACGACGCCTGCCGCCTGGCCAGATGTAGGTAGGCGAGATCACAAGGTCCTTTTGGCAAGGGTAGCAGCTTGAGAGGGCCACACGGTATACCGGGGGGGGGGCGGTTCTTTAAGGACCAGAACAATTACGGTGCTTTATGCGGCACACAGGTAGTCGTGGTCCCTCTGGCGAGAGGGAGTTGAACTTGGTTCTTAAACCAAGTTAACTTGGAGTGCGGTGTGACCACTAAGTAACGAGCTCGAGGAGGAGCTTTTGTCCTTCGTTACTTAATTCCTCATGGACGAGGACTGAACTCGGGTAGGGTCTTCTTCAAATGGCGAGGATCGCTGCGGTGGGAGGAGGGTTCTCTGACGAGAAAAAGTTACTTAAATTTCGGTTCAGGAACCAGGAACTAGATCGAGGGTGAGCTTCTTCTTACTTCCAGTCTTCTTCAATGGCGAGGATAACGGAGGGGGTTTCTCTGACGAGAACAAGTTGAACTTGGTTCCTCAACCAAGTTATTTTATGAGTTCGGTGTGGACACCGAGCAAAAAGCTCGAGAGTGAGCCTTTTCCTTCTTCTTTTCTTAATTCTTCAAGGACGAGAATACCACTGGTGTTTAAGATGCACCAGGATATAAGGAGTCTCTCTGACGAGAATCAGTTGAGCTTGGTTCCTAAACCAAGTTAACTTATGAGTTCGGTTTGGCCACCGAGTAACTTGCTCGAGGGGGAGCCTTTTCCTTTTCTTGAATCCTCAAGGACGAGGAATACCCCTGGTGTTTAAGGTGCACTAGGATATGAGGAGTCTCTCTCGCGAGAGTAAGTTGAACTTAACAAAGTTAACTTAACGTTTGGTTTGATAACCAGGGACTAGCTCGAGGGTGAGCTGCTTCTTAGCCCCTTAAGGTAGGTAGCCCTGCCTCTATAACAGGGTACTTCTTGGTCTGGCGAGGCAAGTGAACTACCAATCCAGTCTAGGCAGCTCGGTTTTAATCGCGGACTTCGTCACCTGGAGTCTGACATATACTACCAATCCAGTCTCGGTAGCTCAGTTTCAATCGAGGACTTCGCACCTGGAGTCTGACGTATACTACCCTGATTTTCCTCAGTGTTCCCTATTTATACCTTGTTACCTTACTGGGTGAGTGGCAAGGGGGAGAGGGGCTTAAGGACGGCCCCAGGAGAGTTCTTTTTCCAATCGGTTTTTCCCACCGAGTCTTACATCGGATCCTCGTTAGCCTTCGAGCTTTGGAGAAACACGTCTCCAATTTCTTATTTAACGTGAAATTGAATCTCACTCTCCACGGGGGAGATCTTGCATTTTGACTTTTAGGTCTTTCATAGCGCCGAGTTGTGCGACGCTGCGGTTACGCTCTTGACCCACCGATGCCTGGGCCGGATGTCTTCGCGGTAACCGCCTTGTGACTACACCACGAGAGAACAGGGGGAGGGGAGTGACCATTCCGCTACATCTAGTAACAGGAAATCCTCTATATATTTAACTATATTTCGATAAAATCTACCTCTTATATTTGTCGTAACATAAAATTTTAAATTTTATGTTTAAATTTGGCGTATTTAGTATAAGAGGGGCTGGGAAGAATAACAATGAAATATGGAATAACTTTTTCGTTTTTATAATAAATAGCAAAAACTTGTTCAATTTTCGTTAGGAAACCTTAACCATCCATCCTTTGCTGATGTATAATGCTATGCTTCCAGTTCATCACAAATATCACTGTGATAAATTTGCCTAAGGCGGCTGCGCCTCGCTTCTATCACATATTAAAACTCATGCTTCCCACGTGCATCCTGCGAGAAAGAGTAGAACGGCTTTATAATCACCCACCATTCCCGAGTATCATCTTCCCCCTCTTCAAGTTTAATCAAGGAGGTTCAATCACCCGTTTGCCTCCAGGCGTCGATCTGGCGAGATTGAATTAGGCTTATGGGAAGATAGGATTTTTCCAAGAGCTATCGGGACATTCCATGAAAGTCTCCCATTGTTCCCTACCCCCAATTCGGATACATTCTCAACAGGAATTTTAAATTCTGGTTTGAATCCTCAAAAGTTGCTGCTGACTACGAGTCCTTAACAGACTTCGTGTTGCAGGATTAATTTTTGGCGTCTCTCCCGACGGAGATCCGCGCGTTCGTCAAGGGTCGTCGGTGCCAGTCCTTTAAAGAATGTACCGAAGAAGCGGATGTCTATGCTGCCAGCCATAATTTTTATCCCAAGGAGAATAGAAATCATCATCAATCCCCCTACCAGGAAAGAAGGAAGGATTCGCGACCCTTCACAGGAAAGCCAACGAAGTTTTTAGGCCCCGTAAAAGCCCAAAACTTTCCCTCAAACCAACAACGGGACATCAAACCTCCCATTAAGATTTCTCCACAATCACTCTTCCCGAAGGGGCCGACCATATGCTTCACCTGCAGTGTAGAAAACCACATGAGCTGGAATTCCCCCCAAATTCTAGGCTTCAAAACGGAGCAGCCCATCAAGTACACTAGATTAAGGCGACACCGGCTTTCCCGGTGGTGCAGACCCAAGGATCAACTTCTCCCCCTCCGTCAGGGCACCAGGTAAATTTTATTTTCTGATAAAAGTTCCCCGGCAACTTTATAATTTGAGGAGGGCAGCGTGAACGGCTGCTGAGTATCTACCCTCTTCAGGGGCACAGGGTGCACTTGTTTCATCGTGTCCGACTAGCTTCTCCTCCCCCCCAGTGGACGCTAAATACGAAAAATTGGCGGTAGTACATGACAACCTTGGCTGGGCGAACCGATTCTGCGTCGTTAAATGTTACCTGCAGTGTCAGATTTTGATGGCTAGGCTGAAGTCATTTCGGCACCTTTAAAGTTTTGTTCAGTACTTATAAGCCAGAGCCCTCAAGTAAGCTCCGGCCCTGTGTCCAAGGCCGCCCTTACTCGAGCCCGGGCGAAGAAGGAAGCAGAGGAGCCCATCCCCCTCAGAACCCCGATACCGTCCGAATTCTCGGAGATCCTTAACCAGGATTTTAGGTCCGCACAAAAGGAGTGTGAGACACTAACACCCTTATGGGATAAGGCGCAAAACAATGATAAGGAGACTGTCCGTGGACTCAAAATAATAAGGTATCTAGAGCAAGGTGGTCTACTCTACCGATCCGCAGAGGACAGTAATAACGCCGTAACAACCGTATTATGCCTTCCACGATCACATGTACTTATAGTGCCAAAAAAAGCTCATGACTGCATCTTTTCCGGTCACTTTAGTCATACCAAAACCGCCCAGTGTATCTTTAAATATTTTTACTAGCTGGGTGCTGCAGCTAGCATCTCAAAGCATTGTCAATCAGTGATGTGTGTCAAAAGACGTCCGCTAAGGGGCAGGTCAAACCTGCTACCTTACAAAGGGAACCAGTCATCACTTAACCCTTCTCCAGAGTGGCCATCGACCTGGTTGGCCCTATCCACCCCCTTTCGAGCGAAGGGCATAGCTACATTTTTACTTGGGTTGATTTTGCTACCCGTTTCCCCGAAGTAGTCCCCCTTCTCCGAATCAATAGTATTTCTTGCACCGAGGCCTTTATTTCTATCTTTACAAGGGTAGGCGTCCTCAAGGAAATAATCTCAGAAAGAGGACGGCAATTTTTCTCCAAGTTGATGGAGTACGTGGGGAAGCTGCTCATGGTAAAGCCCCTTTTTACCATCCCCTTCCGGCCACATAGAAACGTAATGTGTGAAAAATTAAACGGAAATCTAAAATCAATTATTAAGAAGAATGGTGCCGAGCAGCCCCGCGAATAGAACCCATATATCCCGGTCGCCCTATTCGCCTATCGAGAAATTCTTCATCGCACATTAAGCTTCGCACCGTTCAACCTCCTTTTGTGACGTAATGTACGCGGACCACTCAGCATTTTATAGGAGTTGATTACCAAGTCGTAACTGGACCAAGAACTACAGTCTTCATACGCCTATGTCTTAGATCTACGCCAGAGGCTTGAGAAATGCGCGAAAATCGCCTATGAAAATGCCGACGTCAAATTGGACAAATATAAACCTATTTTGATGTCAGGTCAGAAGATAGGAAATTTAAACACGGTGATGAGGTACTCCTGCTCCTTTCCACCGCGAGTAATAAATTAATGAGCCAATGGAAAGGTTCGTATTAGGTCTTCGAGGTACGAGGACCGGTAGATTACCTCATTGGTACCCCAGCAGACGATAAACTTTACCACGGTAACTTATTAAAGAAATACCACCGACGCGCCCATGAAGATACGTTCGTAGCACTGGACCAAATATCGGCGCTTGAAGAGGATTACCCCACGAAGTCCCTTAATGTCATTCAAACAGTGTGCATTCAACCTGATGCCGATTATCCTCTTCCTTCCCTCCCAGGGAATTCTTTTGAACCGTCTGACCTTGATATATACGCACGGCTGACACCACATCAAAAGAGTCAGCTGCAACAATTACTATGTCAGTTTGACGACGTTATTTCGGAGAAGCCTGGATGTGCTATTAGATTTGAGCTTGACATTAAATTGACGACATTGTAAACTGTCCGGTCCAAACACTATCTCATGCCAATTCATTTAGGCCAAGCTTGTAACGCCGAAGTAGATAATTTGATTAGTTTAGACATAATATAACCTTACACCTCTAGTTATTGCTCCCCAATCATCATGGTCAAGAAACCTGATGACTCTTATCGGATGTGCATCGACTTCAGGAAGAAAAATTGTGTAACTGTGTTCGACGCTGAGCCCATCCCGTTGCGAGATCAAAACCTCCACATTTTTGAAGACGCTAATTTCATCTCAGAACTTTATTTGTGTAAGGTATATTACCAAATTCCCCTCCGGCCCGATGTGAAAGCATATACCGCCTTTGCTACTGAGAAAGGCTTAATGCAATTTAATTTCCTTCCTTTTGGCCTCGTTACCGCTTGCAGTAACTATAAAATCGCCTCACCATTGGCCCCAGCAAATGCCATTTTGCCCACGAAACCACCAAATACTTTGGTTTTAAAATAGGACAAAGCCAGCTAGGTCCACAGGAGGACAAAATTAAGGCAATCACCGACATGCCCCTCCCGAATACTAAGAAAATATAAGATCATTTCTAGGATAAGCTTCATACTATCGGGAATTTGTCCAAAATTTCGCTGCAATCTCGGCGCCCCTCAGCACCCTCTTAAAAAAGAATTACCCCCATCGACTACGATTGAATATTTCGCATTTTAACCAGCTTAAGAGTAAGCTCATTTCTTTTCCCATTTTCAAGTTGCCCAACCCGGAAAAATCCTTTGGGATTAGGACTTACGCGAGCAAAGAGACCATTAGGGGTGTACTCCTCCAATATGAGGATGACACAACGAGTCATCCAGTTTCATACGCTATTCACCAGCAATTACCCCGCAAAAAGAGATATGCCACTAGAGAGAAGGAAGCTCTAGCTATTATTTGGGTTATTGAAAAATTTAAAATGTATTTAATAGGAAAATAATTTCAGATAGAAACTGACCATCGCACGCTGGCCTATATTCGGAATGTACGACACTCCAAGGCCAAAGAGTATCAATTTAAAATAAATTATATAAAAGTTACGATAATCAGGTCGCTTATGCACTCAGTAGGAATGCTTAACCGAATAGTGCAGATTAATTTATAATTCGTAGGATTAGGATTTCCATGTATATATGTATATACCGTCCTGTACAACTTAATTGGATTCTCACGTAATATAATTAGTTTAATTGAATGTAAATGTCAGAATTTGGTGGCTCAATGTCTATTTTTTTTCTTTTTGATGTTCGTACATTTGTACCCATTAATCTACGCTTGAATTATTTTGTCCTATATGTATTTTTGGGGATGTATTAACCTTTTTGTAAATGCTCGAAATTCGGAATTTTTGCAATTTTTTATTTCATGTCATTATTACGCCATGTAAGAATTTTATATTATTCTATTGTTACCCCATGTTTCTTTTATGGCTAAAATTGTATTAAGGGTTAGTTTACCTTATAGTGAAATGAGAGTCATAATCAGAGTTATTGTCGTGAATGTTAACTGGGTGCATGGAAGGTCGGTCGATGCAAGAATGTGAGTTCCCCAAAACGGAGCTCTATGGTTGTCCCTGCTCTTTCGTTCAAAGTGACAACTTTCCCCAGAATGGGGCCGTGTGATAAAATTGCCTAAGGCGGCCGCGCCTTGATTTTATCACATATTGAAACTCATGCTTTCCACGTGTATCCTGCGAGAAAGAGTAGAACGGCGTTCTTATCACCCACCATTCCCGAGTATCATCTTCCCCCGCTTCAAGTTTAATCAAGGAGGTTTAATCCCACGTTTGCCTCCAGGCGTCGATCTGGCCAGATTTGAATTAGGCTTATGAGAAGATAAAATTTTTACAAGAGCTACAGGGACATTCCATGGAAGTGCCCCACTGTCTCCTACCCCGAAGGGCTGGCTCCGGCTATTTACGCGATAGAATTTCGCGTTTAAAACAGAGCCCGATTATCGTCGCGAGGTATGAAGCCAATCCAGTCTCCCTTGTGCACCTTGGAACTTTACCCCGAGAACCACCTTATTTTCCAGAAGAAGACAATATCATTGAGTGCAAGGTTCGTGCCTCTCGAGAAGCCAAGTCAACAGGGTTCCCCCTCCTGTTGTTCAGAAAGAGAACAAATTTAGAACATTCATTGTTCTTCGAGACCGTTCGACCAGAAACGGTTCTCGCTTCCCTGATACCACGTCAGTTATAATTTTCCAAGTGTTTAGAAGAGAACAACTTTAGAACAGTCATTGTTCTTCAATTCCGTTCAACAAGAAACGGTTCTCGTTCCTCTGATATCACGTCAGTGGTAATTAATTCCCCCTTTTAACGTTCTTCAAGAGAACGCTTGGTTACACCAATAACATCAATTGTTAATCCAGAACATCTCCGATATCCTGTCTCAAGGATTGCTCGTACTTCCGAGCCATACTTTGCTCTCACTCCTTCAAGTCAGTCCTTTCACACTCCTTAAGGACAACCCCCCTAAAAACCCCTCCTCCTGGGAAAGAAATCGCCAGTCGGACCGAAGCCATTCCTTCAAATTGCCTTCCTCTGTACGACGACCTTATAAATACGTAAGCTACGAACTGAATTTAACTATTTAACTTTGTGCCCACGTAACTCCGTGCTTTAACACGGATTTAGCTAACCCTTTCCCTTCTTGTTTGTTTTCTGATTTTAAATTTCTCCAAATCTTAATCCTCCGCTTAACTAAATTTATCCCATGACCTTTTAATTTCATGTGGTTCTCCAATTTTAATCCCCGGTCATGTAAATATTTTCCATGTGTTGTATTGTTAGATTACTTAATAAAATTCTATTTTATTTATGCTTGCAATTTATTTATCCTGGCGCTCGGTTCCACTTCTTAAGTATCTTGAAGATAAATAAGCCCTCTCCAGGCCTATTTATTAACGTAGATTCTTTCTCGACCATCTGATCTACCCCGCACTCGAATATAGAATAATCCTCACAAAGAATAGAAATATAGTATATCGTCGGGAGCCTATTCTACGACAAGCACAATTCACTTTTTCTAGGTAGTTTTCGGGATTGAAATAATTATTATCATGTAATCAAGCATGAGCTGATTTCACACTGGGCAGATAAGCTGATACACTATCCTTTAGGGTAGGTAGTACTGTATGGATCCTTATACACATAATCAATCAGAACACTGGTATCATTAGCTTTTCTGCCTTCACAGCACAACATCCTTACTCATTCATCTATTTCTGATCACTACCAATGGATTATTAGTGCCTCTTATGGGGGGCATGGACCTTGTTGACTTTCTTACCAGAGTTAATATCTGCTTACCTTTATGGTTGGAATACAGCTTTATATAAATAAATGATATATAAATTAATTTTCTTCAAATTATTCATTAATTTAGCTGTATCGGAGTGTCCAGATAATTTTAATTTGTCCAGTGAGAAGACGAATCATATTTTTCGTCATTTATAATGGAGTTCAATGAAATTAAAGCAATTTGTATTTATATTTTGAGTAAAAATCTAGCTAATACTGTAAAAGGAACCCATTAAAATGATTCATAAATATTGGCCATTTAAAATGTATGTGTCCAGAGTAAACGAATGTATGAAAGTTAGATGAATCAAAGATAATAGTTTGTATGATAGTAATAGAATGAGCATAATGCAAGATGTAGAAACAGGCCCGTCTTCAGAGACGTGTAAATCAGGATTAACCTTTCGTTTTCAATACTCAATTTACTGTAGAATGGAAAAATGGCTTAGTAAGTTTCTTCGATTTGTCATGACTTTGTCTCCATTTAGCTATTCTATTTACCAATTTACTTAATATTATACATTTCTATTTAATTTCTTTTTCTCGTATATTATGTTAAGATAATTGCATATGAGTTCTATTTTTTTAAAGTCCCCTTCCTTTCCTTAAAGCTATTCCCACGTTGTTTGTTCCCAAGGCAAAATCTCTCTCCTATAATTAACAGAGTTCGTGCTGAAATTGCATACAAATGATCCTGTTTATTAGCGTGTGGCAAAATGAAAAATGCATCATAGTTATTTACTGGTTTTTGTAGTTCCTCTGTGATATGCTGAAGGAGTTATCATTCAGAAGGATCATGACAAGATTTACTTTCGTACCAAGTTAGCTTCCTAAAGCAGACTAAATTTGTAGCTTATTTAATAGTGCGTGAAATTTTTAGTGTTAAATTTCTTCCCCAAATTCAGATATAGGGGAAGAAAATGCATCGTTACTTTTCATTTGGCTCAAAAACCTTCGTCGCTTCACTTAATTCGTGAATTCTTTGATAGAAATTTTCTGGAATTTTATTGTTTATCCCCAATATTGATGTAATAAACTCTTTCATTCTGAAAGATAATATTACATTGAAATAGACGAGAAAACTCCAATAATGAAATAGCGATTTTGAGTGGACGTATTTTTTACATAAGAATCCGAATTGATGTATTACGGAAATGAATTTTATGAGCGAGCAAGAAAATCTTGCCATTAACATAAGAATGGAAATTTCCAGTTGTTTTCTTGTAATTGAATAATAAAATGGAATTTGGCGTCTTAAAAACAGACATCCTTAATGGAATTTATGATATGACTTCAGTGAGTTCCAGAAATAAGTGTAGAGAGCCATTTGACCATAAAATTTGTAATTCAGGGCAATATTACAATTGAGAAAGACAGGATAAATGATTCAAAGGGCTTATAAAAGTCAGAAGTTTGAAATTTTATGCTAACTTGCCATTAGAGATAAAATAATTGGTGTAAAGAAAAAAATATATTTCTTTCTAAAAAATACATTATAATTCTTGCTACATTTATTTGTCGATTCATTAAAACAACAACAAATTTCTATAATATGAGCAATTGAACCTCAACAGATTGTTTTTTGTTTAAAATTTTCTATTCTACTGTTAAATTTTTTTACCGAGGTATATTCTGCACTCCATAATAATTTATACTTCTCAACTTAACATCACAACTTAAGAACCCTTTCTTCAGTTGTAGAGCCTTACCCCTGAATCATCTCACTTCTAACTGACAATAATTTTCTCCTGATAAACAATCTGTTAACCATCTTTTTATTTATTAAGTTATCAAATCAAAACTAAAGGAAATCAATGTAAAAATTATAATTTGATGGAAAAATAATAATAAAACCTTTTCAAATTTGATTCCTTTTTAAAAATTTAATACAGGTTCTATTCTCGTATCCTTAGTTTTATTACTCTATTACATATTCTTTGTTGAATTAACTTAAGTTTGATTTTACTGTAGAAATACCCTTAACTATGGTTCTTCATATGTCATTTTTTTAACATTTATATTCATTTGGAATGATTGGCCGGAATTTTATGTATATTTGTGACTATTGTGACGAGACACGCCCTCAGAATGCTGTAGAGAGGAGGGGAAATATCAGCCACTTCCACTAGGAAGAGGGGTAGCTTTTTAGGGGTTCTAGAGGGAGCAGCTACTCAAATTCGGTGAGCTGAGAACGGAGTTCTGGGGGAAGGCGTTCCAAAGCCAGGTAGTGTTAAAGATACCATGATATGGAGAATATGAGTTACTGTATTTAACAAAATATTCCATATTCTGCAGAAGATTGTATATGTTTAGAAGTAATTTAAAACTAAGAAATGGGACACGTAATTGATTGTAAAAATCTTGAGATGATTAAATTTAATGCAGTATGTGATCTTAGCGTTCTGCTAACATCTATATACAGAAATGGAATTTCGGAATATGAATACTATAATTTAATATTAATTTTCCATTGAAGATTTTATCATGGGCCTAGTTTTGCATTACTTATTTGTTAAGATGTAGGTTGGGTACAGTAGATCATTGATACCAATGAGAAAAAAATAATTTGTGAAAAAAAATTTATATAATGAACAAAAATGGAGAAGAATCTAAATGATAGATACATGGTTAAAGAGAAAGAAGTCATTTGATTTTATTCTCAAAATGAATGGAGCTATTTTTTAATAAAACTTTAGAAAAAGAATTGTAATTTGGAAAATGAAAGAAGTAGGAACAATACTTTGTTCAGTCTCAAGCATTAGCGAAATTAGATAGTAGAATAGTGTTCAAATGGGTTGGCGTGTAACTCTCCAGAACCTGATTCTACATACAATGGGTAAAGAGAAAAATAGTGATAAGAGGAAACTTTCATTTATCCCTCCATTTATACAACTTTACCAAGAAGATCCTTCCTCGAACTCCTCATCATAATTACCTTTTTGTCTCTATCATGATTGTGATTTGGCCTTTCATGTAGAAGGTGAAAACAAGTTTATAACAAAGCATTGTCCTTTTCAAGTATTTGCAACTTCTTTGAATGTATGTGTGTTTAATAATTAACTTCGTTCCTTAAAGTTTTATTAACATGGTTCTCATGATTCATCTGATCACTTGTACCATCTTCTATCATTTTTATTCTTATCTCAGGAACTAAATTAAATAATAAGATGCGTAACTCCAAACGCTCTTTTTCGCTGTTATGACTTATAACTCAGGGTTTAAAATAACCCCCCATACTATCATAATCTCAGTGTGGTCTGCAATTCTTATAAAACAAGACGAAATATTTGCATATATACATCAAGCAAAGGATCGCAATATATTAGGTGAAAGATGACTACCGGGTGATATCTTGCAACAATTATTTAGCCCTGACTTTCTTATTCATTTCCGCAATGGGTTTTTTTTTTTTTTTTTTTTTTTTTTTTTTTTTTTTTTTTATATAAGAGCTCATCTGGCGACTGCCTACTTGGGCATTAGTCGCCGTATTAAAACTGGCCTAGTTCTAGGCTACTTTAAAATGAAATTAAAGAGAAAAAAAAAACAACACCCCAAAAGGGGGAAAGAAAGCAAGCTGGTGCGTCGGGGAGAGGTCCCCCCGGCGCAGGAGCGTGCAACTAAAGAAAAAAAAAAACAAAAAACAAAACAAATGCAAAAAAACAACAAAAAAAACAAACAAACCTTGCTTAAATAATAGGGAGAAGGCCGGCCTCCCCCAAGAAGTCAACAAGTCCACAAGTTAGTGTGCACGAATCTGTCCCAAGCACAAGGGACAGGCGGTAGCGACCCCGCCCATCCCGGTACTGGGACAGGTATCGTGCGCGAAGATCACCCAGACTGGGACATTCGACAAGAATGTGCCGAACAGTCTGGGGGACGACGCAGTCGTTGCAATAGGGCGCAGGCGAGCGCTCCATCAGATAGCGATGCGTCACACGAGTGTGTCCGATTCGGAGACGACAGAAAGCAACCTGAAGCCGCCGCGGCATTGGGGGATAGGTCCATGGGAACAGTCGCGGCGCAATGGCACGCAACTTTAAGTTCCCTTCGACCGTCTCTCATCTTCTTTGCCAAGCAGTCCGAAGAGCTGCCCGTATTCCTGCCATGTAGTCGGTGTGAGGAAGAGCGAAACGCTGGTCCGGTCGCAGAGTCCTCGCGGACTCTTTGGCGCCCTCATCGGCGCGCTCATTCCCCGCAATTCCTACATGTCCAGGAACCCAGCAGAAGATAATCTCGACATCTGCCCGGCTCGCCAAAACCGTGGCGTCACGGATATCGCGAACCAGGGGATGCGGAGATTCCAATGCCACGAGAGCACTCAGGGCGCTTTGTGAGTCGCTATAGATCACAATCCGGTCTCCGAACCGGGCACGTCGCGTAATCTCCGTTACCGAGTGGTGTATTGCCACCAGCTCGGCCGTGAAGACAGACGCAGCGCCTGGTAGAGCCCCGCTGACTTCAAACAGAGGGGATACGGCGTGAAAGCCGACCCCCTCTTGGGACTTGGAGCCATCCGTATACACTGGCACGGTACCAGCGTGACACGATGTGTGCTCCAAAAAGGTCGAACGCAATACTCCCGGCGCAGTACAAGCTTTGGGAGCAGAGGCGTGGCGACAAATAGCCAAATGTGGTACCCTCCAGGGTGGCGTCCTGGGCAGAACCAGGGGCGCCACCGGCCCGAGAGCTATATCTACCTCTCGAAGGAGTTTCCTGGCCCTAAACCCAAAGGGCTTAGGGTATGACTGGCGTCTCTCGGCGGCATAGGCACCATCGAGATCAGCTGCGGATGCAGTGAGAGCTGTTGGCGACTGAGGGAGGCGCCGGGCTCGCGCGTACAGGCGAGTGATGCACTGCACGCGGCGCAGAGCGAGGGGCATCTCCCCAGCATCGACCAACAGGCTCTCAATGGGGGAAGTGCGGAAGGCACCGGTCGCAAGGCGAAGGCCGGTGTGGTGGATCGAATCCACCTTCCGCAATAAACGCTCGGCTGCGGATGCATAAAACTCGCATCCGTAGTCGAGCTTCGAGCGAACAAAGGATCGATAAAAAAGTAAGGCGGTAGCCCTATCAGCGCCCCAAGCGCTGAACGTGAGGGAACGGAGAATGTCCATGGCGCGGGTACAAGAGACCCTAAGGCTGCGAATATGAGCCTCCCAGGTGAGGCGTCGGTCGAATACAAGACCAAGGAAACGGTGCGACTCAACCACATCCAGGCGCACCCCATTAAGAAACAAATCTGGGTCGGGGTGAAGCCGTGGATGGCGGCAGAAGTGCACCACCTTAGTCTTGGCCAAAGAAAACCGAAACCTGTGCGCTTCGGCATAGCGAGAGACGCGGTTCAATGCCTGTTGGAGTCGACGCTCCAGAGTTGGCATCTGGGCCGCGCCAAAAGAGATCGAAAGGTCGTCCACGTAGAGCGTAGCGAGAACATCTTCCGGCAGCACCGAGGTGATGCCGTTGATGCTCAGGGCAAAGAGTGTGACACTGAGGACACTTCCATGCGGGACACCCTCTTTCTGCTCCTTTGGGTCGGAGAGGGCTCCCCCTACCCGTACGCGGAATCGACGATCTCGCAAAAATTCAGATATAAAAATTGGGAGGCGTCCTCTCGCCCCCATCGTGTGAAGAGTCTCCATGATACCGTATCGCCATGCGGTATCATAGGCCTTCTCCAGATCAAAAAACACCGTGGCGTAGTGCTGTCTACGAAGGAAAGCCTCGCAGACGGCATTTTCCAGTCGGAGCAGAGCATCCGACGTGGAGTGGAACTTACGGAAGCCGCACTGTGCAGAAGACAGATGGCCTCCGCTGTCCAGGAAATAGGCTAATCTAACATTTACCAATTTCTCCATCAACTTGCACACGCAAGAGGTTAGAGAGATTGGGCGGAAACCGGTCGGAGTAGAGTGATCTCTCCCCGGCTTGCGAAAGGCGAGCACAGTAGCGATTCGCCAGGAGTCTGGGAGAAGACCTTCCACCCAGATCCTGTTGAACAAATCTAACAGAAAGGCCATGCCTCGCTCACCCAGGTGTCGAAGCATGGCGTACGGGACATCGTCCGGACCATGGGCGGTGTCCGCGCACGAAGCGAGAGCGGAACGCAACTCACTCACAGTAAACTTGTCGTTGAAGGTTTCTCCGCCTCTGGAGGTAATGTCCAGCCGGCGGCCTTCCGCGACATCACGACGTGCATTGAATGCTGGCGGAGCAGCATCACGGCTAGAGAATGCGGAAAAAGTGGTCGCTAAGGATTCCGCCACGGACGCGGGGTCTGAGATTGCGGTCCCATTCTCCTGGAGAACAGGAGGGGGGTCCTGCGAGAACTTGCCCCGAATCCTTTTGACTCGCTTCCACACCTCAGCTGAAGATGTCTTCCCGTTAAGTGAAGACACGTATGCCCGCCAAGAAGAGCGGCGGGCGTGCTTCGAAATATACCGGAATCTAGCCCTAGCCCGACGAAATTCAGCGACAGTGAAATGGTTCGGGCGGCGCTTATAGCGCATGTAGGCATAACGCTTCTGTTTGAGGGCCGTCTCACACTCAGCCGACCACCATGGGAGTGGTCGGCGTGCAAAACGGCCAGACGTCCTAGGAATAGTAGTCAGGCCCACGGCGATGAGGTTGCCGGAGAAGAACTCTCTGGCCTCATCTACCGACCTAAACTCCTCGACTGAGATAGAGAATTCAGTCATTTCCTGAAATGCAGGCCACCGCGCCCACGCTTAGCACCACCGAGGTGGTCTCTCAGGCGGCAGTTGCCCTGAAAATGATATTTGAATGGGAAAGTTTTTACTACCATGGAGGTCATCGACCACCCCCCAATCAAAATCAGGCTGTGCATCCGAAGAGCACAAAGATAGGTCAAGGCAAGAAAATGAAGCGGTTCTCGGACAGTGATGCGTAAACTCATCCACGTTTAGGACACCCATCTCAAGCTCTTCGATCAGATTGGCAAGGACTTGTCCCCTGGGATTTATGGAGTAATCTCCCCAGAGAGGATGCCTGCCGTTCAGATCTCCAAGCAAGAGATAGGGCCTCGGCAACCGTGCCACGACGCGGCGGAAGTCCCCTGCGTCGAAGTCAGCTGACGGTGGAATGTACGCAGAAATGATAGTATACCTCCTATCCAGGTGCAGCTGCACAGCCACTGCCTGAAAGGAGGTATCTAAAGAGAAAGGAAGAACGGAGACATCATGCCGGGTGTAAACCGCGCATCCCCCAACCCGGCCATCCCGCAATGGTGGGCTCGCAAGACCCTTATACCCCGGGAGGGCAGGCAGGGGGCACGCGCCTAGCATGGTCTCCTGCAAAAAAATAGCTAACGGGGAACGGGACGAGACGAGCCTCCGCAGCTCCTCCCAGTTGGCCCGGAGTCCACGGCAATTCCATTGAAGGAATATGCCCTCCAGGCCTAGCTCGGAGGAGACGCGGGGGCCCTCCTCGAATTGAAGACCCTCACGGGAATGGCCGTACGCTTCCCGGGGGCAGAACCCCGGGCGCTGTTGGCCGGACAAAGCGCTGAAGGCGCTGTCGCCTTCGAGGACTTATTGGGGGAGGTTGGGCTCGTCATGCGAGTCTTTTCCTCCCTCCGCCTCGAAACCTTATGCGGGCGTTGCGGCTTGGGATGCGGGGGGCCCTCTTTTCGAGGAACCACCGTCTCCGAGCCACTCGCTCAACCTCGGGGCGTGGGCGAAGGGGCCGAAGCTCCTTTGTTGCTGTCCTCCTTTCGGGGAACAGCTTTAGGAACCCCGGAAGATGGCCTAGCGACCATCTTCAGGGGTGTTGCCTCCTGTGAGTCTAACGACTCTGTGGAGGCGCGTGGCCGTTTCGCCTTACGGGAAACGGTCACGCTGGGGGAAGAGGGGGGAGCCCTGGTATTAGCCGGGGCTGGGTGTGAACCCTTTTTGCCGCCAGCTCTACCAGGGAAGCGCCCGGGTGTAGTAGAGCCCGCAGAAGGGCTCCGAATGGGCGCGGAAACAACCGTGCTCGTTGGCCTGGATGGGCCAGGAGCAGAGGGTGCTTTTCTAACTATTGAGGCATATGACGTCCCAGGCAGAGCCGGGCGCGCCAGGACCAAGTCCTTAGCCTCGCGGAATGAGAGTCGATCCTGGGCCTGAACGGCCAGGATTTCTTTCTCAAGGAGATATGCACCACATTGCTTCGAAGAAGCAGGGTGCGGCTCTCCGCAATTGACACACTTGGCCACACACGATTTGGACTTATCGTGTGCGACCTTGGAGCAATTTACACAGACTTCGGGTGACCCCGATTTTGCACGTCTACATGATCGATTCGTGTGGCCGAAGCGGTGACAGTAATAGCACCGCCGCGGCAGTGGCACGAATGCCTTCACGCGGTAGCGGTACCAACCGGCACGCACCGACTCAGGGAGCTTGTCACAGTCGAACGTGACGAAGAGTGTAGGGGTGGGTCTCGAGGCCCCTCCCTGTTTTCTCATCACACGTTCGACCTTGACCGCCCCATGGTCGGCCAGCTCTAGGGTGATGTCTTCTATGGAGTAGTCAACGAGTTCCCTCGCATAAACTACTCCTTTTACAAAGTTCATGGTAGAGTGCGGCGTCACACTCACCGGGGTGCCATGAAGTGTGCGAAGAGCACTTATCTTGGCCACCTCGGCGGGATTCGCCGCATTCGCCAGAAGGCTCCCGTCCGAGAAACGGGTTACCTTCGGCTCTCTACCAATTGCACTAGCTAATCCTCTCCTCTGATGGATCATGTTGCCCTTGGACAACATGGTGCCATCAGTGGAGCGAATAACGAGGAAGCGTTTGAAGCCAGCGGGCTCGAAAACGCCAGGTAACCTCTGAATGAGGGGCCCCGATGTCATCGAGGCTCCGCCCTGTGCACTCTTGGTCTTAGTCAGGGGCTCCGCACACGAGGGGGTAGAGGGGCCGGATGTGCCGATCTTGGCTTGGTCGCCTACCAAAGTGGCAGCAGACCCATCCGTCCCCGCAGCCCCCGCGGATGGAGAGGAGCCCCGAGTCTTTTTCGTCTTTCTTGTCTTTTTCTTCTTTTTAGGAGAGGAGGGCGGGGAATGAACCCGCTTCTCACCCCCGCCGGTAGAAGCCCCCAGGCCAGATGGACCGGCCTCAGCCAGGTCCTTCTCTGAAATGGAGAAGGTCCCGGTGGGCGCAGGGGATTCATCCGGAGGAGATCCCTCCCCTCCTTGTCCTGCCTGAGAATCCACAGCCGTTTGATGAGGACCTTGCATAGGGGCGGATTCGGGTTCGGTGCTTGGCGCCAAGCCCGGATTCCCCCCCCATGGAAGGCCCTACCGTCTGAGGCTGGTTTTCCTCAAGGACCATGTCTATCACAGGAGGGGCCTCCAGTTGGCCATCCCCTCCCAGGACATCGCAGGTCCCTTTGGCAGCGTCATAAGTCTTTAGTGGGGAGGCACAGGCCTTGACCCCGGCAAGGTTTAATATTTTTGCCAGCAGGTCTTTTGAGGGAAGCGACCGAAGGGGCCTGGCTTCCCTCTCCCCCCTAAGGGGGTTTGCCCTACCGAGCCGCTTGTACGAGGGGCGGTCGGCAATGGGCTGCCTGCTGGCTTTCTTGGCAGTCCCCTTAGAAAGCATAGGAGGGACTGCCGCTGGAGATAGGGAGGTGCCCGAAAGCACCTCCAGAGAAGGGGGTGAGGGGGAGTCCCCTACACCCGTAGGCATAGGAGAGGAGTAAGCCTCCTCTCCGGTTAAAGAGGTATGGAGGGTCCCCTGCGCAAGCACAGGGGGGGGGGCCTCCATCTTTTCTGTGGAGCTGCACGAGGGCGGCTCCGTTGTTGTTATAGGGGGAATTAAGGGGAGATGTTTTTTTGTTTCATCATTGGGCATGGTGACCCTCTTTGTTTTACGGGACGCAATCGCTCACCACCTCTTGCAGTAGCCCGCACTGCAAGAGGTGCTTACAGGCTCGGCAGAGCCAGGCGCCGCCATTTGGGACCACCCCTCCCGCCTGGTGGCCTGGCAGTCCTTCGGCATGGCGGCTCCACCTTGAACACGGCGTAAAACGGATAGATTTTGAAGACGAGAGGAAAAGGGATGTGAGGAAGGTATGGGTGGGGATGAAGCAGGTTGTTAAAAGCCAACCACCCCAGATCGGAGCTTAGGGGTTAGGGGACATTGTCCCCTCCCCCCTCAGCCCCGATCCGGGACGATTGGCTGAGAAGAAGGTCAGCTTCTACCCTGTGAAATTAGAGGCTTACCAGAGAAAGTTGTGGGAGAGGTTGTATGAAAAGCGACGAGGTAGGATAGGAATACAGGCTATCTGAAGGAAGGAAGAGAGGCTAAGCTGGGGCCGGACGGGGCGCTGGATCCCGTCAGCACGGCGGCCAGGATGGCAAATCGCCGCGCCCCTTACGGGGTTCCGCAATGGGAATAGTAGATCTCTAATGATGGGTACATTATAGATTGGGTGTAACAAGGCTTCTAAATAGCTTTTTTTCCTCAAGGTGCGCTCCAGGTCACCCAGTTTTCGTAATCTTATTACTTCTGTGTGAACAATCGCCCTAATGCCAAAGGCTTATCCTCCCTCGGTTTGTGAAGCACCATAGTCTTATCACCTTTTCAACCTAACCTTGATGGATTTTGGAAAGAATAATAGTCTCTTCATACTTGCGCTCTTGCATTCTTATCCCTAGCCATATTACTTCATGGGTGGAAGCCGATTCTACTCTCGTGACAGGAGAAAAATTTGACAATACTTATCGTTAGCTTGGTCAAAATATTTATAAAATTTACCTTCTTTACAAAAATATACCTTCTTAGATTTCTAGGTCATTTTAATTAAACTGTATTGAAGCTAAAGTTTAGTGATAATTTGTTTATTATTAAATACTTCTGTTTACAATTAATATTTTGAGTAAACTTTTAATTTCTTATAAGAAATAAATAAAAACCATCACCATTTAATGATCAGAATCAGAATGTTCCTTAACTACAATTATGTAGCTCAAGTAGCACATTTTTTACGTTTGTAAAAGAAATTTGACAAAATGCTTTATTTCCTACTTGTCGATTATTCGTACATATCTTACTTCTATCAGTAATTTTCAAATACATACAAACTCAGTTTTTTCTTTTTAGGCAAGAAATTTCCATTAATTATTTATAAATAAGAATCTATAAAAATCATTTTCTCTCAAATATCACATATTTTGTGTCAGTTAATTAGCATATTGATATTTTTCAGTTAATTAAATAGGTGAAAATTAAGTAGTACCAATTACATATTTACAATTTCACGAAATTTAGATAATGAAAAATACAATTAGGGACAAAAATGTCAGAGAGAGAAGGTTACCCCCCCCTCCTTCAACCTCCATAGAACCCAACGTCTACCCGTAGCGCCTGAGAAAGATGCTCCTGCACGCGCAGATTGACCCAGGGACAGCGATCATTTCACTCGGTCGGATGACCCCCGTCGTCTTATCAAGAATAGTCGGGTCAGTCGAAGCCGAAGAGCCTCCTCAAGAATTTCGCAAGGCCGCGTGATCCGTTTGGGTTCTCTTTCTTTCTCGTCACATCGCTTGATCCACGCCAGACTTACGGCGTCGAGGACTTACGCTCGAGCCTGTGATGCTTGGCGAGAATATTTTTTCCACTCCTGGCGCGCCAAGTCAAATGAAACCCCCGTCCCCCTCTGTGGGGCCTCTGGCGACCCGCTTCCGCCGATGCAGTATAAATACTTCAGAAAAAGCTTTGAGAAATAAGTACCACACAGCCCCGTCTTGGTTAGAGGCCAGGTGAAGTCTCGTACGCCCTGCCCCGCCTCCCAACGGCTTCTAGCTATGATCGCGACGCGTCACCTCTCTACCCAGCCTCGCTCGTACCTAAAGCCAGAGTTCCGGCCCGACAGACGATATACACGGACAGGCATCAATCACTGGGGTAACAACTTTTCTTTATATGTAGTAAAGTTATTTTTCTACAACTAGTTTCTCTAAACCCAGAACCTCTAAGAATTGATTATTTAAGCCAATCGCACTCGCTTTTGATTATCAAGCCCTCTCACTGTGATTTCTATCACAATTTCTGGCGTGCTCCTTTCCCGCGTTACCGCCTAGTCAATTGTCGGCTATCATCGACGTCCAACTCCATTAATTATTTTTAGGTAAGACCCTGTAAAATCATTTTCCTGTCAAATACCACATATTTAGTGTCAGTTAATTAGCATATGCATACTTTTCAATTAATGAAAATTGGTGAAAATTTAGTAAGACCAATTACATATTTAGGATTACACGAAATTAAGATAGAGAAAAATATAATTAGAGCACGAAATATGACCAGATATATGCAATAGATGCCAATATCAATAATGTGAGAATTGTAAAACCAATATATAATTAAACAAAGAAAGACATGAACTAGGACGAAATGCATTATCATACCGAACGTGTAAACCATATATTTTGTAAGAACTCTAAAAACTGTGAGGTTTATTTTATAAAATTTTGTTTGAATTGGTTGGGATTTCTTTGTTTAGCTGGATAATTAAGGGTCCAGGCGTAATTACCGCTTAGAAGATTTCTATCAGGAAACGCATTGAATTTATTTTGCTACCCGTTTTTAATGAAATGCATTACCATACCAAACGCTTAACCCTATATTTTTTTTAAGAAATCTGAAAACTTGTGAGGTTTAGCTTGTAAAATTTGGTTTCAATTGGTTTGGAATTTACGCTTAGAAGATTTCTATCGTGGAAAGCAATGAATTTATGTGTCTCCTCGTTTTTAATAAATGTCCACTGAGAAAAATTGTTAAAGACGGGGAGAGATCGTCAGAGGAAATCTAATGGCAGTACTAGAAATGAAAGATTCGAGAAAACAAGGGTTTGGATTTGCTACTCTACTAATATATTCAAGATGATAACACAGAAAACGTGAGAGTTATGAGGAAATGCAAGGTGGAGAGTAAGTACATGGTTACTGATCGGACACTAGGAATTTGTCGGTGAGTTTATAAGTAACCAGTGAGGTGCTTTGGGAAGGTTGTTTTTGTTAGACTTGATTGAGTTTCGTATTTTGAAAATATGCAAAGAAGTTATGGATGATGCTCTTTAAAACATCATTTTGTCCACTGTATAACCAGAACTGATTAACTCATGATAGTAGAAGTAGCTGGTAGAGGATTTCCTGCATGTGTGGTTATTTGACTGCGTGAATCAATTTATCTTCTTTATGGTAGTAGATTTTAAGGTCCCACTAGGTTTCTCAAATTCTAAAAAGTAGTTAATTACGCGTTTCTTATAGACAAAATAGTTAGGAACTCAAAGCAATGCTTGAAAGCCCGAGTGATATTTGAGCTAATGGATCTTTCCAAAGAATTAAGGTCTCTAAGAAAATCTACAGCAAGATTACCTGAGATGCCTTGTTAGCACTCTAATACAAAATAATGCTCTGATAAAAATCTCTTATAAGCTTCAAAACGAGAGGAAAATATAATCAAAATAAATGCTCTAAATGGAAGTGTTGTGATTATTTAAATCGGTTGACAAAATAAGATTAACAGTTATTTAATGACAAATATTACCTTATATTTACTATTAATTTCTACGTTTATCCATGTATAATTGTTTTCAACCACAGATTTATGAATGGTCTATTAAAATTCGTAGAATATTTTTTACTCATATATTAATATTTAAAGATTTTTAAAAATACCATTTCAATAATATTACTAAAATTTCTGTGCAATACATCAATTATAAGGACAGAAGCCTTCACAAAGCGACTTCTCTTATGTATATGGGCAAAGGGGAAGCTAGAAGGACACCATTGAAATATAGAACACTCGGTGCCTCGGTTGTTAATATCACTAGCGAGGATTTGCCGAACGCGGTGAGTGGAGGCCACGTGAATGAGAACCCTGTCTATATTATTATTAAAAGTAGGATTCTATCTTAACAAATTAGGTCTGTATTTTAAAAAAATCTCTTATTTCAAGTATGAATTGGTCTGTTATTGTAATCCATAACACGATGTTTTAGAAAGGGATTTTTTTGAGCATTTTAATATTATTATATTCTTTATTCTCTCAGTTTGGTTATGACATACAAGGGGTGGTCAATAAGTTTTGCAATTTAGATATAAGGAAAAGAGATATAAGGAAAAGTGTTAAATTATTTTTCAATATAAATACCTTCGACTTCAATGCACTTAAGTCATTTGTCCCTGAGGCTTTGAATTCCAGACAACCAGAAATCTCCCGACTTCTGTTCAATCCACTCCTGGACGGCAAGCTGCACATCTTTATCGTCCCCAAACCGGCGTCCACGCAATAAAACCTTGAGCTGGCAGCAGTATTTAAAGTAGTCGCTAGGGGCCAGATCTGGACTGTAGGGGGGATGGTTGAGCTCCTGGGATCCGCAATCGCGCAGGGCAGCTTGTGCAACTCTGGCCTTGTGGACAGGGGCATTGTCTTGGAGAAGCAAGACACCGCGTGTCAACTTGCCACGCCGCTTCTGACGGATGCACTTCTTCAACCCAGCAGGTTCCTTGGTGTAATATAGGCCTGTGATAGGTTTTCGACGAGGTGCATATTATACCATCAACACTCCCTCAGAATCACAGAAGATGGTGGCCATGATCTTCCTGGCAGAGGGTTGGGTCCGGAACTTGATGGGGGTCGGAAGGCCCCTGTGCTTCCAGGCCATGCTTTTGAGCTTGGTCTCGGGATCCCAGTGGTGGACCCACGTTTCATTAGCTGTCCCTTTGCGTGATTCGAATCCCACCGGGTCTTGGTTGTAAGGAGCAGCAGCTCCTCCGAACTTTGACGAGGTTGAAGTCGATCATGGGGCGTGAGGTACGTGAGGTTTGCAGGGACCCAACGGGCAGAGAGCTTGGTCATGGCTAAATTGGCGGGGATGATGTTGATAACACTTTCATGTGATATTCCAAGTTCTTGCTCGATTTCTTCGATCTTCACCTGTCGATTTTCGAGGATCTTCCTCTCCACACTAGCCACATTTTCCTGGTTGGTCACGTCTGACTGGCGTCCTGGACGGAAGTCATCTTGAAGAGACTCACGACCATGGCGGAACTCCCTATTCCAGCCAGCAATAGTTGCATAGGAAGGGGCAGGGTCGGTGTACACTGCACCTATGCGTACATGGATCTCTTTTGCATTCTTGCCTTCCTTGGTAAAAAATGTGATCACTGCGCGGTGCTCAACCGTCTCCATTGTTAAAAGAATTGTGACTGACGATCTGCGATTAGCTACTGCTTCTTAAATAGACGAAGCAGGAGCGTGCTGCTACAGGTCCAACTTGTCATAACTTTTCCTAACACCCCCACAAACAGCCATCCCCCTTTATCTGTTTTGCCTTACCGATTCACAAAACTTATTGACCGTCCCGGGTATATTTTACTTTTTTTATGAATACTTATTTTTAGATTTTGAAAAAGTTGAGAAATCCATAAATAAATAAATATATCTAATATTTTGCAATTTTAGAAAATAAAAATAAATGTAATTTTTCATAAGTTGGTGAAAATGATAGCCAAAAAATTTCTCAGCATATCGAGATTTTAACTTATTTCTTAAATTAGCCAAATATTGAAAACATCTGCAGCTGAATTCTCATTTTTCTTATGTCCTTCATGATTCAACAGAAATTCCTCCAGCTATTGAAATTTATGTTATTCTCGCAACAATCAATAGAGATATCTAAACTATCTCTTAAAGAACTTGAGAAAAATGAAACTTCTGCAGTAGATGTTTTCAATACTTTTGCTAACTTAAGAAATAAGTTACAATCTCAATATGCTGAGGAATATTTTGTCTATCATGTTCACCAACTTATCAAAAATATAGATATTGCTGAGGCTCGAAATATTATTTTGAGACTTAAGTTATTTCTTATTTCAGTAATTATATATTTGGAAAAATACATCGAGTTTGATGAAAATTCAACAATTGGCGTATTATCAAATCTAACTTTTTTAGACAATTCATTCCACAAAATACCATAAATTTGTAGAAACGGTTGAAGTGTTGTAGTTAACAGAAAGGCTAAATTCGAACAAGGATGACCTTTTTTAAGAAGGTAGAGTGACTAAAAAAAACCTTACACTATTAAAAGCTCTAAACTCTTTACAAGATGCAAAAGAACAAGCAGGAAATGGAACTTGATTTTAAAAAGTAGTCATTTTAATTGTATCAAAGTTTTTTTATTAATTTCACTTCATCACCAAGCTGATCCGAGGATATTGGATCTCTCGAACATTCATTGTTATTTACTTCATCTTCTTATTCAGTTCAGGAGATAATTATTTATAAGGGAGACGATCATTGTTTTAGTCTCCTACGATTGTCATGGCCCAAAATCAGTTAAGTCATTCTTCGAAAATATAAAATTATTCTGGTATTAAACAATTAAAGGTATTAAGAAACTTCGTTTCCGGTCTTTGATTTCCATTTAAATGAATTTTCCACATTAAATCTATTCACCTAATCTATTTCGAAAGTTTTCTTCTTTTTCATATATCTATTGATCTTTATTTCTACCATTCTGTGTGCAAAGACATATTTATGTTAGTCACGCTCTAAGCTGCTTAATATTATTCCTAATAATATTAATAAAAGTCTTAAGGGAGCATAGGGTCTTAAAAATCAAAAAATATTTAAATATATATATGAATTTAGAAAGAAACGCATTTTTATAACTTCCAATATTTTTACAATTAAATATTCTGAAAAGTTCATCTTTCAAAAATAAGGGAATAATATGAATTTTCTTTAAAAAATGATGCGAAAAGTTTGATTACGGTCAATAGAAGTTGGTAAAAAAAATTATTTTTTTATTCATCGTTGAATTAATGATTTCAGAATTTTTTGATGCAGTGAGTCTGAAAAAGGAAAGATAGTGAAAATTGTAAAAGCGAAGGTTAGAGATGGGAAAATGATAATAATAAACAGAACCTATATTTGTTCGCTCTCATGACACATGCCTAAGTCCTTTTTTTTTTCATTTAACATAAAATATGGGATTATTACTATAGCGCACGTTACATCTTTGGACCGCCTGTATGAGAGCTCCACATTAGCTGATGCGTAAAAATAATGACAATATTAAATAAATTATCATTAACAGTTTTACAGGAATTGTTGGCAGCGCACATCAACGACCCTTATAATGGCCTCTCTTGAAGAGAACAGATGTGGTTTAGCTAATGCAACTGCAAAAGAGAATGCAAGAAATTATGAGAGTTTTGAAGACTCCTGCCACCTTTCAAATGGGTGGCTCATTTCCTTTGGGGAATGGTTAAAAGCTTGAAACTATCAACTCAATTTTTATTTTATTTACTGAGACACTCACCTGGCAAATGCTTCCAGCAGCATAATCGCTGAAATCCCCTTCAACTTATTAATTATGTTACATTAAACACAAAAACAAAATAAAAACTAAAATAAACAAAAAACAAATGTAATAGGTAAAGGCATACTCTGCAGCGTCAAGTAAAGTATCGTCAACTAAAAACAAAGGAGAATCTGCATAGAAACCGATCCTCTCTTCAAATTAGGAGCAACCATTGTAGACTGGCAGAGCTCTATTTTGACAAAAGTTTACTCCAAAATGTCGTACCTGATACTCCTGACGATGTTGAAGCTTATGATCAGAGGCCTTGCCACAGATAGTCAATGGTGATACTTTTCATGATGGCATCATAGGCAGGAATAGATGTATATGGCTTTAAGAGGTACGGTTAGCATCTTAATGGGTAGATTTTGTCCTTTTGTGGAACAGGCCTCGGATGCAATAGGGACTGAAGGATACGCCGGAAAAATTGATTATGCTCGGCGCTGAGCAAGCCGCATCTCCCAAAGATAGAGAAGCACGATCTAAATCGTGGAAATTTGCAAGGTCATCGGTCGCTTACCGAACTTCTGCACTTCCTGCTCAGCTGCGGGTGTTTAACACTTATATTCATCGTTAAACTTTGACGAAAAAATAACGATTGAAGAAGAAAGTAATAGCCTTATCCGCTAACACTTTTTCTATACTTTAAAATCCTGGGATTAAGAATATTTTTTACGTTAGAAGAGGTACCTTTTGGCTACGTATATGGGCGGCCTAGCAGTTGATACAGTAAAAAACAAGAGAAATGAAATTGTAAGATCTGACACATCCAAGATTACTTTGTTTAATAAGAATTCCGGAAAGAGTTAAGCTGTGAATGGGAGCAGAAATTCACTACTTTATTCTCTACCAATATATTCGTAACCACCGCGCTTTAGACTCATGGCCTACTGAAATCGACGCTCCAGAGTTGACATCAGCACCGAACTATAAAAGCTGGAAAGGTTACCTCTTTAGCTCGTAACGACATCTTCCGATAGCAGAGGTGATAACATTGATTGCCTAGGCAAAGAGTATAACATTGAGTACACTTTCCCGCCTTTTGTGTTAGAAATAATTTTCTAATGAAACTGATTAAAACGCAAAAATTTAAAAACACAACAAAAAAATCATTAACATGAGAGATTATCTCACAGAAAAGGCATAACTAATTTCTCCTATCATTTTCCATTCGCCAATAAATACATACATAATTCCTCAAAATGGCATCACAGGCAATATTACCTTAAAAGCTCTAGATCACAATTCCTTAATCACTATATCGACCGTAAACGTAATAAAAATGTCAAGAAATCAACAGAAATAATTATCTGCCCCTCTTTCTGTAATTTTCCCGCCTTTCAAACATAGGCAACCTCTGATGCCTACCAACAGGTATACTGCCCATTGCAATAAACAAGGACTTGTAATCAGTATGTAATTTCATCTCGATATATAAAAAGATTTCATCTACACAAAATTAACCCGCAGGAAAATAATTGCAACAAAAGACACTATCAAATCCTTTGTGACAGTACCTAGATCCAATATTATCCACAACATAAGAAACATCACACTTGAAGCAAACTAGAGGAAATGGATTAGCAGCTTGTGCACAACTAAATAAACACCACTAGGACGGTTTTCGAAGGCACTTGGAGCTGGTCTTCATTGCAAGAACAGTTGCCCGGAGGGACATCAGTTCTGCGTCACTGGTATGTAAATATGAGTGCGCTAAGTAAGGAAACTACTACTTTATCGCTAAATATCAAAAAAAGAGTAGAGAGTGAGTATACAGTGTAGTGAAAAGGAGAAAGGGATGATAGCGAGGTTTTAAATTAGGCTGTGCACATGATGATGAATGTGGTTTAACTTACTCTTACTGGAGTAATTTCAGCGTGTCCGCAAAATGGACCTTAAACTCATTAAGTCACTTAAAGCTATACCTTCACCTAGGCGTCATATATCAAACTCAATATTCACAGGCTAGGAAGAGATCCAAAAGAACAAGTACTCTACAATGCTAAATTATTATACACAAATCGCATACACAATAGAGTTCATAATTGATTCCAAATCTCTTATCTCCTATACCATTTGCAAAAGTTTCCTCCACAAGATCCCTGACTAAACCCCTCCTGATATTTTACTCCTCGAAGATATTTGGTTTAAAGTAATATAATCCTGATATTTTACTCCTCAAAGATATTCGGTTTAAACTAATATAATCATGATATTGTACTCCTCGAAGATATTTGGTTTAAACTATTATAATCCTGATATTGTACTCCTCGAAGATATTCGGGTTAAACTAATATAACAAGCAATCCTGCTAGTATATCCATTCCTTTTCGGGTTATCTATTAAAACAAAAAAAAATACTATTTTACTCCTCAACACAGTTTGGTTTAAATTATTACAGCAAGTAATCTTGATGATATATTACACATCACAAATCGGCTTTACCATTGAAACAAGTAATCGTTTTATTGTCCCCCTTAACAAAATTCAACTTATACTATTAAAGCGAGCGCTGGGCATAGACGGAAAAGTAGCCGGCTGGATCGAGAACTGACTAAGTGGCAGACGGCAACGGGTGGTGGTGAATGGACAGGCTTCTGAGTGGGTGCCCGTTACTAGCAGGGTGCCTCAAGGTTCTGTCCTGGAACCACTACTATTTATCATCTACGTCAACGACATGGACGGTGACATGGTTGCCAAGATTTCCAAATTTACCGACGATACCAAGCTGGGTATGAACTTTGCAAAGGATGGAAATACTGCCCGCCTGCAGGAAGATCTTGGGAAGATTATGGAGTGGTCTTAGACGTGGCAAATGCCTTTTAACGTTTCCCAATGCAAAGTGATGCATATCGGCCACAGAACTCTGCAATCTCAGTATATCCTTAAGGGCACTGCTATCGAATCCACCGACACTGAGAAGGACTTTAGTGTAACAATCACTAATGCCCTCCAGTTCTCGAAACAGTGCAATGAGGTGGAGAAAAAGGCCCCAAGGATGCTAGGCTATATTAAGCGACAGTTTGGTTTTCGGAACCAGGAGATTGTACTGTGCTTGTAAAACTTACTTGTCTGACAGCACATGGAGTATGCCGTACAATTTTGGATTCTTTCATTGCGAAAGGACATCGCGAGATTGGAACGTGTACAAGCCAGGGCAACCAAGCTGATTCCCTCTATTCGACATAAAAGTTATGAGGATAGACTAAGGGAATTAGATCTGTTCTCGCTGGAAACCCGTAGACTGCGTGGTCAGCTCATCGAAGTTCTCAAAATACATCGAGGGTTCGACAATGTTGACTACCGGGATATTTTCACATTGAGTGAGAACAGAACGTGCAATCACGACTTCAAACTTGAATTGAAGCGTTACAACCGCAATCTGTGTGGAAATTTTTTCACCTACAGTATCTGCGATAAGTGGAACGCACTTCCAATGGAAGTTGTCAACAGTGAATCTGTTGACCAGTTCAAGTCAAGACTAGTCAAGGTCTTGAAAAGTGGCCGTTTAGGGACGCAAAACAATTGAGCAGCTTTGTGCCTGCTCGATTGCTAGTCCAAAGTACTCCATATCATTATTTGGTTTAAAGTATTGCAACATGTAATGCTTCTATTGTACTTCAAATTACAACTCGGTTTATGTATTAAAACAAGCAATCCTGCAATTTTACTACACATCACGATGAGGTTTAACTATCAAAACGAATAATCCTGCAATTGTAATACTCATCACTAATTGGTTTACCTTTTTAAAACAAGAAATCCTCCCTTTGTTTTCCACATTAAATTTTTGTTAAAACTAGTACACCGAGCTGTCCTACCCTTGTATTTCACACCACAACTTGGTTTAATTAAATATTAAAACAAGCAATCTGTTCGGATTCGCCGCTTTGGTTAATGGGTGAGCTGCCAACATCAGTGAGACATTTCTCTTCTTTTCCTACTAGCTATATATATACTATGAAGTGGTGCCTGACCACTGACCCACGCAGCCTCCTTCTTTAGTGGTTCTTCTCAGTTTTACAATCTAAAATGAAATTTTAGTAAGATACTCGTTTCTCTTTCGTGCGCATTCCGTTAACCACAAGAAAAATGAGATTTAAAATATACGTTTTCTTTCTCAATTTAGGATTTCGTTTTCAACGCCGCATTATTTCTTTTTCCCCAAGGAAGTAAAGGAAATTTCGTTATTTTAACGAAATAAAAAAAAATGCAATTGTTTGATGGAAAGTGTCAATTACCTCTCTTTATTTCCTTACTTTTGTTCGAAATGTGAAGATGATAAAAAATATATAAATAGAATGAATAGAAATATGTATCCGCAAACAACAGTTTGTTATATATTTAAAAAACTCGATTTTCTCAGATTTTATCCCCATCTATCTTTTCGAAGAAAATATGTATTTATTTCTAAAAATATCAAAATATATATATATATATATATATATATATATATATATATATATATATATATATATATAAATATATATATATATATATATATATATATATATATATATATATATATATATATATATATATATATATATATATAGATATAAATGTACGAGGGGGAGTCAAAAAGTTCTCAGATAAATGGCATAAAATTTTTATTTGTAATAATACTGTAATCATTTTTCTACATAAGCTCCATTAACATCTATACACTTTCTTAATCTATGAATCCAACGGTAAAGACCATCTTTGTAGAATTCACGGGGTTGTCTCTGGCACCAAGTAATGACCTGCTTTTTTGCTTCATCTAATGATTGAAACCGGGTTCCTTTTAGGTGTCCCTTTAAATTTGGAAACAGAAAAAAGTCAGAGGGTGCTAAATCAGGGCTATAAGGGGGATGAGCAAGAGTTTCCCATCGAAATTCCCGTAGCTGAGATCTCACAGCTTTGGACGAATGTGCAGGGGCATTGTCATGGTGGAACAAGATTTGCTTGTGGAGCTTTCCTCGTCGTTTTTTGGCTATTGAAGTTTTCAGCTTCCTTAAAACTCCTTCGTAATAGCTGGATGTAACAGTTTTTTGTCCTTCTAAGAAGTCTATTAAAATAATTCCCTCCGAATCCCAAAAAACTGTAGCCATTATCTTCTTAACGGACCTCTCTGTCTTGAACTTGATAGGCCCTGCTGCCCCCCTTGGGTGCCACTCTTTTGATTGATTTTTACTTTCAGGATCAAACTGATACACCCAAGTTTCATCTCCCGTTACGAGGCGCTCAAAAAAACTATCCTCGTTTGCTTCAATCTTGGTCAAAATAGCCAAAGAAAGGTTGGCCCTATGATTCAGCTGGTCTTCTCGCAACGCTTTTGGGACCCAACGTGCTGAAAGCTTGCTCAGGCCAAGATTTTCAGTTAGAATTCCAAATGCTGAGCCATGAGAGATTTCACATGCATTGGCAACTTCATCAATAGTAATACGGCGATCTTTATCCACTAGATTCCTCACAAGCTCGACATTTTCTGGGTTAATGGAGGTGGAGGGTCTCCCTTCACGTGGATCATCTTCAACTTCTTCTCTGCCCCCCTTGAAGCGCTTAATCCAGTCGTAAACTACCGCTCTACATGGCGAAGAGTCACCATAAACCTGTTGTAGAGCGTCAATAATCTTAACAGGCTTCCAATCAAGTTTAGTCAGGAATTTAATGTTCGCTCTTATCTCAAAATTTGCCATTTTATGGGTTCAAAAAAGTAACCTTTTTGAAGCACATCTAATACAAAGAGTCTCGACAAATTGAATGACGAATTTTGTAGGAATTGTTCAGAAAACATGAAAGTCGTGTTTGACCCTGTATTTACTTGTACAAAATCGAACATTTCAATAATCTGGCATTTGTCTGAGAACTTTTTGACTCACCTACGTATATATTGATATGGGCCGAAATCGAATTGGGCGACACTTTTGTGTTTTTAAATTTGCAGGAATGCTTTTATCAGGTTTGCTATCTCTCCTCACTCCTATTAGTATCTTTTGTTTTTTGTTTTTTTATAATACTTGTGTTTGGCGCATCATGGAGAGGTTAACAACTGAGCAGCGCGTTTTCATCGTGAAGTCACTTTACCAAAACGCAGAAATTGCGACGCTAACAATTTAAACATTTCTTACCATTTGGAGGAGTAATGAAGTACTCAACGAGTTCATGGTTCGCACAGTAATGTTGAAGTTTAAAACAACTGGTTCAGTTACATACGCCAAATCACCTGGGCGAAATCGCTTTTGTTGTACGGACAACATATTGTTGTTGTGCAAGAAAGTGTCACTCTAATTCCAGGAAAATCGATTCGCCGACGTTCGCATCAGTTGAACTTCCCTAATAATTCATTACATCGAAGTCTGCATAAAAATCTCAATATGAATGCGAACAAATTTCAACTTACGCAGAATCTTCAGCCACGTGACCACGGGATGCGGAAGCAAATTGCTTTCGAAAGACTTGCAGCCGACGATAATTTTGCAAAGAAAATCATCTTCAGTGACGAGGTCCAATTCGACTTGAGTGGATTTTTTAATAAACAGAACTGCCATATTTGGGGAAATGAAAACCAATGAATAATGCAAGGACGTGAAATGCATCCACTAAAAGCATGATGATGAGGGGAATGCAGGTGTTATTAATGTATAACGTTACGGAGACATTGTATCTCTTTAGATTTAGCCAAACTTCTTGGAAGATTGACAACGTCTGGTTTCAGCAGGATAGAGCTACATATCACACTTCGCGCCCAACGCTTGCATTACTCAACGAAAATTTCAATAAGGACTGATATTCTTGCATGGCGACCATATATCGCGGTATGGCGGTATGTGAAATCACAGGTAAGCGCCAGCAAACAAAGCGCAATTCCTGAACACAATGATAAAATCAAGCGTTTGATCGAGCATCAAGCCACACATCTGTGAGAGAGTTATCAGTAATTTCAGGGATCGCATAAATGTATGCAGCCTCCGGGTAGGTGTATATATAGCCGACATTGTGTTCCATATTTGCGTGGGAGATATAACCAATTAGGAAATATGATTATAATTTGTTTTTTAATTATTTACCTTTCAAATTCAGCGCCCTTTATGGAACAAGCTTTACAAGCCTATATATATATATATATATATATATATATATATATATATATATATATATATATATATATATATATATATATATTTATACTCGTTCTTTTCAACACTCACGTGTTCTAGCCTTTTTTGCTTTACCTTCCTTTAGAAAAAAACACTTAGTTTCCAGAGAACTGCTCCTTTACTATTTTCATTCGATTTGTTTAGTAACGTCAGTCTGTAACATTATAATTCTATTGTCCAAACTCTCTCATCGTTTTACACCGTCTATCTATAAAATTATTTGCTCTCTCGCTCTCTCTCTGTCTCTCTCTGGCTCTCAAATAAACATTGACTTCAAACACAAAACTCCTCTCCCCAAAACCCCATTAGTCACGCTCACCTTCTCTACACATATAAAACAACCACATATTATTCACATAAATCAGATACACATTATTCATGCATTCGATCACATTACATCGTCTTGGTCATTTTAATCCATGCACAGTTGGTGGAGAGGATTCACAATTCATCATTAAATATCAATTTCAAAAATAAAATCTTTCATCAATTTGTTTAAAAGTCCACATTCGAACTTATTTAGTAGAAACCATTAAGAACGAACTTAAATCTTGTAGCAGAGAAGGAATATTTGACCAAACTAGTAACTGTTGATCCCTGCCTCATTCGAGCATCAACCGGCTCATCTCGCTTACAATTATCATTTATCAACTTACCTCTCTCGTTACATATATATATATATATATATATATATAATACAATGAAAGGAAGAGAAATTTCCGCGACTTTCACACTCTTTTTCAAGTCCGAAAATCCCCCCCAAAATCTTTTCATTTTCCTTGTGGCTTTTTAGGGGCATTTCTTGCTTACTCACGTGATATTTTGTGTGAGAATTTTGAGACAGTGGCCAAAGCATGAAAGTCATCATGAGCTCTTGGTCTATGTAATTTGGGATACAATATGGTCTGGAAATAACGATCCGCTGCAATATAACTAAGAAGAAATAAAGGATACAAATCGTTATACCTGGTTTCGAATAATATGATGAGGATCAATCTTTGTTTTTAATCACGCGTGGAACATATGGACCAGCCTGTACTTAGGGGTGGGTTTATTTTATCTAATGGAGCTAGTATTGAGGAACTATTCTTTTAAAACCCTATTAGTTTGTACTCAATCTCACATTTAAATGATAATTCACTATTTCAAAGTGCAACCCTTTTGATGTCTCTATTATTATATGTGAATGATAAAGAGTGCATTACATACATACAATTCTGTACTCAAACTCAGGCAAGAAAAATGAATCAAATGTTGTAATTACATCCCCTTTATTCTGAAATTATGAAGGAAAAGTTACTTTCTTAATGTTCCTAATTGGTTTATGGCATGGGTGGGAACGTTGCTCAAACCTTTGTAATAAGTTTTGTCGTGAATTTCTACTTATTAAATGCCATTAATGTTTTTCTAGCACAAACCTTTCGGTTAATGACGGATGTAATTAATCGTTCTTCTTTACGAATTAGATAATAGATTGAGATTATTCTTAATTAGCTAAGTTTCTAAATTTTAAGTATTAGGGAAACAAGTACATAAATGAGTACTCAAAAAATTATATGAGTATTCTCATAAAGGATATCAGTGCTCCCTGTTTTTTTGTTTTAAATTTTGAGAGCCCATCTGGCGAATGATTATCAGGGCAAAATTCGCCGTACTCTCAACCGAGCCTACTAGTAGGCTAGATTAAAAACAAATAACAATGTGTAGATAACATATGGCAAATATAAAAAGACAGAAAAAGGATAAGAACAGGCTAGAGACAACAACAAGAAATAAAAAAAGAAACGAAAGCAAAAAGGCAACAGGAAACAAGCACGCTCCGGCGTTGTAGGTAAGCCAGCCTCCCCCCGGCGCAAGAACATGCGACCTACACACACGGTCAAATAAAGTGGTATAGGTCTTACAGTCCTCCAAGTGACAAGCGTTAGCGACTTCGCTTGTCCAGGTCCCAGGACAGGTTTCGTGCGCGAAGATCACACAGACTTGGATATTGAACAAGAATGTACCGAACAGTCTGTCGGACAACGCAGTTGTCACAATGAGAAACAGCCGAGCACTCATTCAAATGCTAGTGAATCACCAGAGTGTGTCTAATTCGCAGACAACAGAAAGCAAGGTGAAGCCGTCGCAGCATTGGGGAGTATGTCCATGTGAACAGGCGTGGCGCAATGTTACGACATTTTAAGTTTCCCATCGACCGTCTCCCATCTTCTTTGCCAAGACGCCCGAACAGCTGCCCGACTTTGTGTCACGTAATTGGTGTGTGGAAGAGCAAAACGCTGGTATGGTCGCAAAGACCTTGCGTGCCCCCTGATGTCATAATCAGCGCACTTATTTCGCGCAATTCCTGCATGTCCAGGAACCCAGCTGAAGATAATCTCGACATCCGTGTGCTTGGCAAAACACTGGGAGTTACGGATATCGCGAACCAGGTGATGCGGAGATTCCATTACTCCAAGAGCACTCAAAGCGCATTGTGAGTCGCTATAAACCACAATTCGGTTTCGGAATTGGAAAGAAGGAGTTATCTACCACACCGAGCGGTTTATTGCAACCAGCCACGCTGTGAATACAGAAGCAGTTACTGGCAGAGCCCCAGTGACCTTAAATAGAGAGGATACAGCGTAGAAATCACCCCCTCTTGCGACATGGAGCTACACCGGCCCTCTTTAAGAGTGGCGCGACCTGTAATACAAAAGGCCGAAGGCAATACTCCTGGTGCTGTAGAACCTTCGGGAGCAGAGTCCTGTCAATAAATAGTCAATTGTGGTACCCACAAGATTGAGGTCCTGGGTAAAACCTGGTGTGCCACTAGCCCGAGAACTATATCAGGAGCGGATAAAGTGAGAGCTCTAGCGACTGAGGGAGGTGCATACAGGCAAATAATGAAAGGTGCACGGCGCAAAGCGAGTGGCATCTCCCCAACATTGACAAGTAGGAACTCAATGGGGGAAGATCGGAAGGCACCGGTCGCCACGAGAAGGACTGTGTAGTCGATCGAGTCTAATTTCCGCAATACACGCTAGGCTGCGAATGCATAAAATTCTCATTCGTAGACGAGTTTCTAACGAACAAAAGATTGATACTAAAAGTAAGGCAGAAGACCTAATAGCGCTCCAGGTGCTGAACGTCATGGAACGAAGAATATCCATGGCGCAAGTACAAGAGACACTGCGACTGCGAATATAAGCCTCCGAAATGAGGCGTCGGTTAAATACAAGACTAAGGAAAAGCGCGAGTCTACCAACACCAAGTTCACCCAATTTTGAAACAATTCTTGATCAGGGTGGAGCCGTAGATGGCGGCAGAAGTGTGCCATCTTAGCCTTGGCTAAAGAAAACCAAGGCCATTCGCGATTTGACATATAAAGAGACGCGGTTAAATGCTTGTTAGAGTCGACGGTAAGTAACTCACTCGGGAGGCAACTCATTCATTGTGAACCTGTCGTTGAAAGGTTCTCTGTCTCTGGAGGTCATGTCCATTCAGCGGCCTCCCGCGATATCGGGACACGCATTGAATGATTGCAGAGCAGCAACGCGGCTAGAAAATGACAAGAATGCGTCGCGAAGGACTCTGCCACGGATGCAGGGTCTGAGCTTGGTGTCCCATTCTCCTGGAGAACGGGAGGGGAATCCTGCGAGAACTTGCCCCAAATAACTTTGACACGCTTAGACTAGATTAGCCTAAGCTAGGTCATACTATGCCAGGCTAAGCTAAACTCTGTAAGGCTAGGCTATCCTATGATAGCTAGGCTAGAGTATGGTATAGTAAGTTCTACTATTAAATGTAATCATAGGCTCGGCTAGGCTAGTGTAGGCTATCCGATGCTAGGCTAGGCTATAATATGGTAGGCTATGCTATGACATAATCTACTCTGTTATACTATGATATACTATACTATGCTATTATATTCTATGATAAGCTAGGCTAGGCAGGATTATCTATGTTAGGCAATCTAGGCTACGCTATACTATGCTAAGATTTATTATGCTAGGTCAGTTAATACTAAGGTAGGCTATCCTATGGTAAACTAGGTTTTGCCAGGCTACAATTCGAGACTAAACTAGGCTAGGCTATATAATGTTATACTATTCTAGAAAATACTAAGCTATACTAACATCTGCTATGCTAGGCTATACTATGCTAGGAGATACTATACTACATATACTATACTATATTATACTTTACTATACTATGTGTAGAGATATACGAGTTTACCAAAACAGTTAAGAAGTTGGGGAGATATATATATATATATATATATATATATATATATATATATATATATATATATAAATATATGTATATATCGAGGTCTTTCCCATGGCGAAGAAGAGCAATAAAAAAAAAACCGCCTGGGTTCCTCTAAGCCACTATACCCAGTCTCCGGTAACATATAAGTACGATAAAAATGGTAAATTTAGCAGACAGTTATTCCTCACCTCTGCTCAAAAGGCTTACCCTCCAAGGGTTTATCTATGAGTAAACAAGTCAAAAATTCAAACTGTCGATCTCGTATTACGCTCTCCCAGAGCGACACGACGCCAAGCCCGGGTGAATTCATACCCACTTCTGTTGATTCAACATGACATCCAGTTTTCCTAGGTTAAAAATGTCTAGGAAGAGAAATAACAGACGCCCAAAAGCAAGGGCACCCTCGGATCTCCCCTTGCTATCCCTCTTTCCCACCCATTACCCCGCGAGAGTAATTTTATTATATAACCCTTCGTCAGGAGAAAAAGAGGATTTTTTTTTCGTCAGAACATCAATAAGAACTTGCTGGGATCGAATTCCCCCAGCAAGTTGAGAAGGACTTTCATTTTATTGGGCAATACCATATTGCACCAAGCTTAATCTGCACAGTTCGATTATCAAAGATCGTCAAGTGATCTTACCTCAAAGTACCTTCGGCACAGTTCGATTACGAAAGAACTCAAGTGGTCACACCCTATCTGAGTTTGAAACGCCAAACTAGATAGATTTGTCACCCAAAAGAGAAGCTCTACAAGAGAAACCAAATCGCTAGAAAATTATACAGCCATCTTCAAGCCTCGTCTGAGAAAACCTTATCAATGTCATAAACGCCCGACGCATCGCCTCTTCAATCGGCGTTTTGTTTAAATTCCTTCTCTTCCGTCGCCTCGAAATTCTGCGTGACATCACTCGTCCACCTCTCGTTCGAAGAAACGCCGTCTATTGAGAACCAAATATACATACTACACTCACGACGCCCCTCTTGACAAAATTCGAATAAAGGTATTTCGTTGGGATTTGCTGGGTAAACCCCACTACCTTATGTGAGTAATCAATTCTATTTTCATGTCCCCGTGCATTTAACGTAGATTATTTATATATCTTAGAGACGAATTTTTTTAAAAGTACATTGTTCTCCCTTAAAGCAACCAGAAATCAAGTGTTGGTAACGGGACCTAAGAACCATTTATAAGTTGTATTTTGTATGTGTATATATTAATTTTGTTTTAGTTGATTAATGTACAGTAAAGTTCGATTTTGATTGAAGTGTTTAAATTATCCTTGAAAGAGTTGCGTTGGCAGTATTTAGTATATTAAAGAGAAGAGTCCCATTTATATTCATTCAATAGAATAAAAATAAGAAAACCGCTCTTAGACATCGATCCTGAAGCAATAACTGGAAGTACGAACGTACGACCCACCTTATTAATCATAATAAAAATGCAAAAAAATAATCTCGGCTAACCCACGACACCATGTTTTGCTATGTTATGCTATACTATAAAATGTTATTCTATAATATGCTATGTTATACTATGCTATACTATTCTAGACTATGCAATTAGGGTGTGACCATCTTTTCGCCTGCTCTTCCGTCTTACTTCCCTAGCCCAGTTCTCCCCACCCATTAGTCCTGCTACTCTCTCGAATTTCTTCGCAGATAAGGTCACTAACCTCCGTGCCTTCCTCCCTCAGCCTTCTGTCCCGGCTCCTGCCATTCTCCCTGACTTCCAGCCTCAGCCACTTATCGTTTTCCCCGATGTGACCGCGTTGGAGCTTACAGCCCTGCTTTCACGTTTTAAGAAATCGGGCTCCTCAAATGACATTTTTCCGCGTAAACTGTTATGTAAAATTCTGCCTGCTATCAAAACAACGCTTCTTCACCTGTTCAACACTTCACTTGCAACTGGTCTTGTTCCCTTTTCCTTCAAACGTGCCCACATCCGTCTGATTCTTAAAAAGCCTCAACTGAACCCCAGGGACCCTTTCAATTATCGCCCGATTTCGCAACTTCCTTTCCTCTCTAAGGTTCGGAGAGAGTGGTTGCTTCACGGATCAACAGTCACATGGTGGCCTATCAATCTGGTTTCAAGTCTGGTCACTCTACAAAAACTGCCCTTCTCAATGTGTCCGATTGCTTACAAAGAGCCGCGGACAGGGGTTGTGCCTCCATCCTCGTTCTACTCGACCTCTCTTCTGGCTTAGATACTATTGACCATACCGTCCTACTTGATCGTCTACACTCTCGGCATATCAGGCACCATGCTTGACTGGTTCCACTCTTACCTCTCGTCTCGTGCCCAATCCGTTGTGATTGACGACGTTTCATCTGACTCTACCCCCATTTGCTTTGGATTACCACAAGGCTCTGTCCTTGGTCCTCTACTATTTCGTATCTACCTTCTCCCTCTTAGTTCCATTCTCCGTAATCTCGGTCTATCCTTCCACCTCTATGCGGATGACACTCAACTTTCGTTTCCTCATCCCCCACGTCTCTCGCCTACTCTATCACTGACCTCCTGGCTGCCTACTCCTTCATTTCTGACTGGCTCTCTTCCAACTCCCTCAAGCTTAATCACTCCAAAACTGAGGTCCTTCTCGTCGGCACCCCTGCTCTTGTCAAAAAATCTAAATCTCTCTTTCCCTCGCGTACTCTGAGCGGTAATACTATCATTTTCTCTGACTGCATTAGGAATCTGGGTGTTGTTTTTTATGAGCATCTCTCCTTTAAGCCTTATATCCGCAATGTCAGAAAATCCTCTCTATGTTTCCTTCGTAACTTCTCTCGCATTCGCTCTCACTTTGATTGCCAAAGACTTGAGATTGCTGTTCATGCCTTTATCACCTCACGCCTCGACTACTGTAACCTTCTGCTTGTGAATCTTCCATCCTCCTCTCTCCGCCCCCTTTAACTTGTACAGAACTATGCCACCAGGCTTCTCCTCCGTCGCCCTCGAAATCCTTGCTGTATGAACTGCACTGGCTGCCTGTCAGATCCCGTACTCACTTCAAGATACTTCTCCTCATATTTAAGGTCTCTAAACAACAAGGCCACGTCTTTCCTCTTCTGCCCTCTTGCCACGCCATGTCCCTCAGGCCATTCGGTCATCACATGCACCTCTTTTGAATATTCCTCGTTCATCCCTCTACTCAATGGGGGACTGCTCCTTCTCAATCTGCGCCCCTAAGTTGCGGAATGCTCTTCCTGCTGAAATCAGGACTTCTCCCTCTCTTACCACATTTAAGCGTCTCTTTAAAACGCATCTTTTTAGTATTGCTTTCTCTCCCTCTTGAATTTCCATTGAATTTCCATTGTCATCTCACCACAACGTGCGCTTTGGGAAGGCCTCAGGCCTTGAAGAGCGCATTACAAAAGACTTATTATTATATATGAGGTTTGAAAAAAGAAAAGGCCCGCCATTTTAATTAAAAAATATATAAATTTTAATATAATTTAGTTCTGCTTTTTAATAAGCTATTAGGAAGTTGTGACTTTCTACTCGCGTGCGACTCTACATCTCACTATGTCTGCCGGTAGGTCGGTCCACGTTTTGAGTCGTTTTTTTAATAACATTGTCACAATTCAGCCAATTCTATCCAAATTTAAAACCTTTATGTTGTTTTACATTCTCTTTTGGATGATACAATTGGCAAACTCCTTCTATGTTAGCCAGGTAATTATGTATATTTTGGGGGCATGACTAATATCTATTCGGCATATTCTAACGAAATTTGAAACCCTTATATTGTTTTACATTCTCTTTCGAATGATATAATTGCGAAAGTCCTCCGAAGGTTAACTAGAGAATTATTTTCTTTTGACCATAACCATAGCTACTCCGGCCATTCTAAGGAAATTTGAAACTCTTATGTTGGTTAACATTATATTTCAAATTATATAATTGTCAAAGTCCTCCCAAGGTTAGCCAGGGAATTATTTTGTTTTGGCAATAATATCATAGCTCTCTTGCTGTTTTAACGAAATCTGAACCTAGTATATTGTTTTGCATTCTCTTTCGAATGATATAATTACTAAGGTCCTCCTAAGTTTAGCCAGGCACCTATTCTTCTTTTGCCATAACATCATAACTATTCGGCTGATTCTAACGATATTTGAAACCCTTATATTGTTTTACATTCTCTCTCAAATAAAATAATTGCCAAAGTCACCCAAGGTTACTCAGGAAATAAATTTCTTTGGCAATAACATCATAACTCTTTGGACGATTCAAATGAAATTTGAAACCCTTATGATGTTTACATTTCCTTTCAAACGATATAATTGCTAAGGTCCTCCGAATGCTATTCCGGGAATTATTCAAAGTCGTAAGGACATAAATCAGAATAAGTGAGGCCACGCGACATTTTGGTCAGCAGAGCTTGTTTATTTTTATCTGCTTTAATTAAGAATGCCAATGTCATTTATAATGTTACCTTTAGAAACACAAACAATAAAAAAAGAAGAAGGACAGGCTAATAGAGGTATCAAAAAAGATATGGACTTATGGAAAGATTTGTACAACTATAAATAAGAAAAAAGAGAAGATGTATCAGGAGATAGAGGGAACCTAAAACAAACGGACTGCCTGGAAAAGTCAGAGACATAGAATTTGAAGAAAATATGTGGAGTACAAAATAATTAGGGAATTAACCTTTCTATTAAATCTCTTCCAAACATCTGTAATTACGGTAGCTGCAATTAAACGAAAATTAAATGGCCATCACTTATGCTTGCCGTTAAAACCTGGCTTTGGCACTCAAATGTGTTTAGGATTCAATTCGGGACAAATTTCCATAAGGATTAATTCTAATTAAGTTATATCGATTTGAGATCCTCAATGATGAAATCTTGGTACTTACCAATTAAACTTCTTTTCGGAGTTGGAAAATACCATAATAAATCAAGTAATGATAATAAGAGTGAACAGATAAAGTTTTTAATGGTACTTCAAAGTCTTCTGCCTTTTTTTATATTTTCTCTAACCAAATATTTACTGATCCTAAATTTTTTTTGTTGTTAACCCAAAATGCTTCAATATGGAAAATGGTTGAAGTTTGAAAATATTATCAATAATTTATATTTTACTCATCATTTGAATACTTAATAAAAATAGATTTGAAAATATAGAAGAGTAAAGGGATTGATTCGCCGGCAATAATAAGGAAAATAATTTTAATAATTAGGTTTAACTTTTTATTATTTCGTGCTGAAATGATTAATCATCTCTAGCTCTAATGAAATTTTTCCTAATACTTTAACATTTTTAGTTATTAATGTTGAAGTCAAATACTATATCAAATTACCTCTTTTTGTCTGGGTAACCAAAATCGTATAGGCGATTTTCATTTTTGAGTGCTTATACATAAGATTTAAATCTTCTGATCTCTCAAATATTCTATATCATAAGCTTTTGGGGGAAACATGGAGATTCAATTTAAGTGTAACTAAATAATAAATTCATTGAATATGTTTAAATGATTAATACATGGCCAAATTATGTTGACCCAAGTATTTTTGGTTAGTATGACATATCTTCTCTGCATGTTTAACCTCTGAAAAATGAAAACTCAATGTGCTGCACAGCATTCACTATTTTCTAAAAATATAGATTGCGATACCTTGATCCAAAATGATATAGGCGGTTTGCAAAAGATAATGTTTCAGTGCAATATTAATGTTATAAATAGAAAGCAGTGGGATTTGATGATGACGGGCAGAGGACTAATGTATAAATGAACCAATTTCCAACTGTCAAGTTCCTTCTGTGTTTGCTTTAAAATATATGAAAAGCAATGTAGTTTTCTTTTACATTTGAAGCAAATAATATAGTTTTTTTTTTAGAAATTACTGTGTTATAGGGGATAAGAATTACGACAGACGAAAGTAAAAATGTAGCGAGTTTATAATATATTAATCATAACAAATTACTTTTTATTTGATCCATATTAAATTGCTCTTCTCTCATCCAAATTCTGGGGTTAGTAATAGATTAGTGGACCGTGTTTTAAATACATCTCTGTATAATACTAAAACAATTGTAGATGACATTATCTCTTTTTATATTGTCCAAAGTAGGAGTAAAAGAATTCTTCACGAGCGCAATTGCTAGAAAATTCCCAATTATTTAGTGCGTTTTGCGATTGTAAACAAAAGACTTAATTACTTTGAAAGGAGCTCCCAGCATTTTACTACATACTCCGGGTCAGGGTGAAGCATACTTATTTAACACACAATTATTGGACCTTACCTTCTTTTTAAGAGGGGCCATAGATTATAACTCAACGGATTTAATAATAATGGTGTCTTAAATAAGAGTCCCTTCTATGCGCATCTCGAGTTCAATTCTAAACTAATTTTATATTTTGCTAAGCTAGCCAATTCCTTCAATTGATTTGATCGTATTTTATGTTATGCCTTTGTTCTTCGAGGTTGAGCATTAAAACCTTTAAAAGAAATGAAAATTTGGTTAAAAACAACAAAGTATCTGCAAAGTTTATCTACCTACTGAACATTAAATGTATACTGAATTTTTTCTTCGAATGTTACAGTTTATTATTTCTTAAGGCAACATAGGTTAACCGTATTTTATTTATAGTAACGAGAGCTAATCAGCTTTTTAAAAACTATTTTCTATTATGTAGATATAGTGTGTTATTATGAATAATAAGGTAAATCGTAGTAGTAGTCAAATCAGTTTCAATATGGAAGCAGATTGGAGAGAATAAAGATGGTGTGGGTCACGTACTAGGTGACGGTATGGAAATTCTAAAAACGCAGGTTATTATCATGACTATTATATTTACAGAATTATAAGCCAGCAAAGGTAAGTAAACAATCTAAAATGAATAGAGGAAAAAAGAACAGAAATACGTATAAGCAAAGGCACGAACATACATTCAAAGTTAGTTGAAAAGAAAAGGGAATAGGGTAGAATTCAGAAACAGGATGTAATGCAAGAAGGATATGGTGAAATAATTATTTACACAACTTTTATGTCTGTTAGTTAATATTTTAAAGTAATTCATATTTATCAATAATATATTTAGACATATTTAGTGTAATAATTTCCATAAACTCCATAGACAAGAGATTTCAAGTCGGTATTTTTTATAATGAAATAAATTTAGTGCTATCTCATGGTTACATCTCAATTTCACCTGCTTGATACCGTTAGTTCTAGCGGAATGAATATTGATAGACCTAATAAGAATTCTGGAAACTTTAATATGTTGGCTAAGCAGATGCCAATCTTCCAATGAAAGTAAATTAAGCTGCTTCAGCGGGTCTTTGTACGATCTCTTCTAAAACTCACGAACTACTTATCACTCGAAATTGGAAATTTTCCAGTATTGCGCTCTATTTTCCATGTAAGAATACCAGAATTGCACCCAGTAGTAAAATGAGGACTACGCCTATAGCAACCTTGTCGTAGATTTTCATTACCATTAGACTTTTTTAGGTTTAATTATATTCAACATCCTTTTCGACAATTTGACTATTCTATCTAACACTTTGCGAAAGTTTTTACAGACACGATGATAATTTCTCCTCGTAACTAATATCGTAGCATCAACCAATTTTTAAAGAAAGTTCTTATATATGTAAAAAGCAAGGGTCCCAGAATAGATCCCTTGGAAACGCTCTTGAAACCGATGCCCTTGATCAACTATTTACATTAATGGCAACTCTCTTTCTCCGGTTTTCCAGTCAGTCTACCATCCTTCAGAGTATGATGCCCTCATCCCATAGGCGTTTACCTTTATTTTTCTCTATTTTGTTAAAAAGAGTCAAAAGCTTCTTTAAATCGATTAAAGGTATATCTAGTGCTTTATATTGTGTAATCCTTGCGATAATTTTGTCAAAATAACAAACAATTTACTTAAGCATGAGCGTCCGAATGAAAGAAGTGATTTGTGTAGTTTATTAAACTATTTAACTCCAGATATTGACTGCAGCAGTCAACCAACGACCGAAGTAAGGAAGATGCACCGAAAGTTTCCAAGATCAGTCTTTATTCTAATTTTAAAAATTTGTCTTATATTTATTTACCTCTTTTAAACCTTTAGAAGCTATTCTCGTGTGAATAGAACTTTATAAATTTGTATAGAGGGGTTTTATTATTTCGGTTGCAATTCTTTTAAGGTGGATCCGAGAAAATTAATCGATGCCGAGCGCTTTAAAAATTTTCCTATACTAATATATAAACTATTTCTATTTTTGGTAATAACATTATATGAAAGATGAGTATCATCAAAAAATTGTCTTACGTCTTCTGTTGTAGTTAATTTTTTGGTCTTTTTAGAAAGAATAAAATTGCTTATTTACTGTTTTTACCCCGTGGTCTATTTCCATTCTAAGGATGACCTGGACATTCTGAAGAGCCTAATGAACTCTCTATTGTCCTTGCGATTATTTACATTCTTCGACAACGACGCTAATGATTTGAGTATATGGAGGGGGGCATATCCTTCTTATAATTTTTATTTATTTATATTATTCTTGTTTTCAGATTGATTTTCTTGATGCAGGTTGTACTCCTTGATTTTTTTTTTTTTGAGTGAATTTCCTTTTATTTAAGTTGGCTCTTCAAACATTTTGTCTTCACTTTTTTTGTACTTCCGTATTCTTTTTGGCTGGGTTGGTCGTCAATCTTCGTTTTTCTTTCCTGATGCATCTTCATCATCTTCCAATTATTCTTGGGGGCTAATTTATTGTGCTTCTTGATTTTAATCTACGTTTTTCTTTCTTGATGCATCTTTATTTTCTTCCATTTATCTTGAGTTGATGATTTTTGGGTCCTTCTTGTTGATTTAGTCCTCCAAGCCGTTTTCTTCCGTTTTCTTTCTTGACAGATCTTCATAATAGTTTTTGGACTCTTGAGTTTCGAACGTGGTACCGTTGGATTTAAACGACAATATTCTAGCCTCACGACCGGCTTTAATCCGTTCTTTTTTCGTAAATTTATCAACTCTTTATATTATCGAGTTGGAAGGAAATTTTTCTCTGATACATTTTCGCATACTAGACAGGTCCCTTTCTAGAAAGCGGAACGAATTTGATAATTAGGGAGAGACTAGTCTTGGATTTCTTAATCGAGGAGTAGTAGCTCTCCCTCCTACGACCTACGAGTCTGCGGGATGAGTGAAGCTAATTCATTGGGATTGAGGAGAGCAAACGAAGTCTTGTCTCTAATCAATGAGTAATGGCTTCTCCTTCCCCCGGTCTCCGAAGTTCCCAGCAGCACTTTTTTCTAAAATCGCTAGTAGAAGGGTAGGTGCAGTTGTAACAAAGACCAGAAGATTGTTCGGCTTTTGAGGGTCACCAGTTATAGGCGAGCATATCCTTTAATTATAATATTCATGGTTATTTTTCTTGCTCTTCATTTGGTTTTTTTCGATGCAGCTTCCTCGAATCCAATTTTTTCTTCTTGTCGTAGTGAAGCATTTGTCTTCACTCATTCTTGCCTTCAGTATTCGTTCTTGAGTTCCGTATTCTTCTTTTGCTTCTTGACTTCCGTATTCTTCTTTGACTGGGTTTGTCCTTAAACTTCGTTTTATTCATTCTTCTTAGGCATATTCATTTTCTTCCAATTATTTTGAGTTGATGTTTTTCTTCGTGCTACTTGTTGACTTAGTTCTTCGAACGTTTTCTTTCTTGTTTTTCCTTTCTTGATGCATCTTCTTGAGATTTCTTAAATTTATCTTGAGTTGATGATTTCTTGGTCCTTCTTGATTCTATCTAAGTTAGTCTTTCAAGCGTTTTCTCCGTTTTCCTTGACTCCCGTTTTGTTCTTGAGTTTCGAACGCCGTACCGTGGGATTCAAACACCAATACTCTAGCCTCACGAATGGCTTTAGTCTTTTCCTTTTATTTAAGTTGGCCCTTCAAACATTTTGTCTTTACTTTTTCCCTTCTTCCGTATTCTTCTTGGATGGGTTGGTCGTTAATCTTCGTTATCTTTCTTGATGCATCTTCATCTTCTTCCAATTATTCTTGGGGGCTGATTTCTTTGTGCTTTTTGATTTTAATCCTTGTTTTTGAGTGAATTTCCTTTTATTTGAGTTGGCTCTTCAAACATTTTGTCTTCACTTTTTTTTTACTTCCGTATTCTTTTTGGCTGGGTTGGTCGTCAATCTTCGTTTTTCTTTCCTGATGCATCTTCATTATCTTCCAATTATTCTTGGGGGCTAATTTATTGTGCTTCTTGATTTTAATCTACGTTTTTCTTTCTTGATGCATCTTTATTTTCTTCCATTTATCTTGAGTTGATGATTTTTGGGTCCTTCTTGTTGATTTAGTCCTCCAAGCCGTTTTCTTCCGTTTTCTTTCTTGACAGATCTTCATAATAGTTTTTGGACTCTTGAGTTTCGAACGTGGTACCGTTGGATTTAAACGACAATATTCTAGCCTCACGACCGGCTTTAATCCGTTCTTTTTTCGTAAATTTATCAACTCTTTATATTATCGAGTTGGAAGGAAATTTTTTCTGATACATTTTTGCACCACTAGACAGGTCCCTTTCTAGAAAGCGGAACGAATTTGATAATTAGGGAGAGACTAGTCTTGGATTTCTTAATCGAGGAGTAGTAGCTCTCCCTCCTACGACCTACGAGTCTGCGGGATGAGTGAAGCTAATTCATTGGGATTGAGGAGAGCGAACGAAGTCTTGTCTCTAATCAATGAGTAATGGCTTCTCCTTCCCCCGGTCTCCGAAGTTCCCAGCAGCACTTTTTTCTAAAATCGCTAGTAGAAGGGTAGGTGCAGTTGTAACAAAGACCAGAAGATTGTCCGGCTTTTGAGGGTCACCAGTTATAGGGGAGCATATCCTTTAATTATAATATTCATGGTTATTATTCTTGCTCTTCATTTGTTTTTTTTCGATGCAGCTTCCTCGAATCCATTTTCTTCTTCTTGTCGTGGTGAAGAATTTGTCTTCACTCTTTCTTGACTTCAGTATTCGTTTTTGAGTTCCGTATTCTTCTTTGGCTTCTTGACTTCCGTATTCTTCTTTGACTGGGTTGGTCCTTAATCTTCGTTTTTTTCATTCTTCTTAGGCATATTCATTTTCTTCCAATTATTTTGAGTTGATGATTTTTCTTCGTGCTTCTTGTTGACTTAGTCCTTCAAACGTTTTCTTTCTTGTTTTTCCTTTCTTGATGCATCTTCTGGAGATTTCTTAAATTTATCTTGAGTTGATGATTTCTTGGTCCTTCTTGATTCTAGCTAAGTTAGTCTTTCAAGCGTTTTCTCCGTTTTCCTTGACTTCCGTTTTGTTCTTGAGTTTCGAACGCCGTACCGTGGGATTCAAACACCAATACTCTAGCCTCACGAATGGCTTTAGTCTTTTCCTTTTATTTAAGCTGGCCCTTCAAACATTTTGTCTTTACTTTTTCCCTTCTTCCGTATTCTTCTTGGATGGGTTGGTCGTTAATCTTCGTTATCTTTCTTGATGCATCTTCATCTTCTTCCAATTATTCTTGGGGGCTGATTTCTTTGTGCTTTTTGATTTTAATCCTTGTTTTTGAGTGAATTTCCTTTTATTTGAGTTGGCTCTTCAAACATTTTGTCTTTACTTTTTTTTTACTTCCGTATTCTTTTTGGCTGGGTTGGTCGTCAATCTTCGTTTTTCTTTCCTGATGCATCTTCATTATCTTCCAATTATTCTTGGGGGCTAATTTATTGTGCTTCTTGATTTTAATCTACGTTTTTCTTTCTTGATGCATCTTTATTTTCTTCCATTTATCTTGAGTTGATGATTTTTGGGTCCTTCTTGTTGATTTAGTCCTCCAAGCCATTTTCTTCCGTTTTCTTTCTTGACAGATCTTCATAAAAGTTTTTGGACTCTTGAGTTTCGAACGCGGTACCGTTGGATTTAAACGACAATATTCTAGCCTCACGACCGGCTTTAATCCGTTCTTTTTTCCTAATTTTATCAACTCTTTATATTATCGAGTTGGAAGGAATTTTTCTCTGATACATTTTCGCATACTAGACAGGTCCCTTTCTAGAAAGCGGAACGAATTTGATAATTAGGGAGAGACTAGTCTTGGATTTCTTAATTGAGGAGTAGTAGCTCTCCCTCCTACGACCTACGAGTCTGCGGGATAAGTGAAGGTAATTCATTGGGATTGAGGAGAGCAAACGAAGTCTTGTCTCTAATCAATGAGTAATGGCTTCTCCTTCCCCCGGTCTCCGAAGTTCCCAGCAGCACTTTTTTCTAAAATCGCTAGTAGAAGGGTAGGTGCAGTTGTAACAAAGACCAGAAGATTGTTCGGCTTTTGAGGGTCACCAGTTATAGGCGAGCATATCCTTTAATTATAATATTCATGGTTATTTTTCTTGCTCTTCATTTGTTTTTTTTCGATGCAGCTTCCTCGAATCCATTTTTTTCTTGTTGTCGTGGTGAAGCATTTGTCTTCACTCATTCTTGCCTTCAGTATTCGTTCTTGAGTTCCGTATTCTTCTTTGGCTTCTTGACTTTCGTATTCTTCTTTGACTGGGTTGGTCCTTAATCTTCGTTTTTTTCATTCTTCTTAGGCATATTCATTTTCTTCCAATTATTTTGAGTTGATGTTTTTCTTCGTGCTACTTGTTGACTTAGTTCTTCGAACGTTTTCTTTCTTGTTTTTCCTTTCTTGATGCATCTTCTTGAGATTTCTTAAATTTATCTTGAGTTGATGATTTCTTGGTCCTTCTTGATTCTATCTAAGTTAGTCTTTCAAGCGTTTTCTCCGTTTTCCTTGACTTCCGTTTTGTTCTCGAGTTTCGAACGCCGTACCGTGGGATTCAAACACCAATACTCTAGCCTCACGAATGGCTTTAGTCTTTTCCTTTTATTTAAGCTGGCCCTTCAAACATTTTGTCTTTACTTTTTCCCTTCTTCCGTATTCTTCTTGGATGGGTTGGTCGTTAATCTTCGTTATCTTTCTTGATGCATCTTCATCTTCTTCCAATTATTCTTGGGGGCTGATTTCTTTGTGCTTTTTGATTTTAATCCTTGTTTTTGAGTGAATTTCCTTTTATTTAAGTTGGCTCTTCAAACATTTTGTCTTCACTTTTTTTTTACTTCCGTATTCTTTTTGGCTGGGTTGGTCGTCAATCTTCGTTTTTCTTTCCTGATGCATCTTCATCATCTTCCAATTATTCTTGGGGGCTAATTTATTGTGCTTTTTGATTTTAATCTACGTTTTTCTTTCTTGATGCATCTTTATTTTCTTCCATTTATCTTGAGTTGATGATTTTTGGGTCCTTCTTGTTGATTTAGTCCTCCAAGCCGTTTTCTTCCGTTTTCTTTCTTGACAGATCTTCATAAAAGTTTTTGGACTCTTGAGTTTCGAACGCGGTACCGTTGGATTTAAACGACAATATTCTAGCCTCACGACCGGCTTTAATCCGTTCTTTTTTCCTAATTTTATCAACTCTTTGTATTATCGAGTTGGAAGGAATTTTTCTCTGATACATTTTCGCATACTAGACAGGTCCCTTTCTAGAAAGCGGAACGAATTTGATAATTAGGAAGAGACTAGTCTTGGATTTTTTAATCGAGGAGTAGTAGCTCTCCCTCCTACGACCTACGAGTCTGCGGGATGAGTGAAGCTAATTCATTGGGATTGAGGAGAGCTAACGAAGTCTTGTCTCTAATCAATGAGTAATGGCTTCTCCTTCCCCGAGTCTCCGAAGTTCCCAGCAGCACTTTTTTCTAAAATCGCTAGTAGAAGGATAGATGCAGTTGTAACAAAGACCAGAAGATTGTTCGGCTTTTGAGTGTCACCAGTTATAGGCGAGCATATCCTTTAATTATAATATTCATGGTTATTATGCTTGCTCTTCATTTGTTTTTTTTCGATGCAGCTTCCTCGAATCCATTTTTTTCTTCTTGTCGTGGTGAAGCATTTGTCTTCACTCATTCTTGCCTTCAGTATTCGTTCTTGAGTTTCGTATTCTTCTTTGGCTTCTTGACTGGGTTGGTCCTTAATCTTCGTTTTTTTCATTCTTCTTAGGCATATTCATTTTCTTCCAATTATTTTGAGTTGATGATTTTTCTTCGTGCTACTTGTTGACTTAGTCCTTCGAACTTTTTCTTTCTTGTTTTTCCTTTCTTGATGCATCTTCTGGAGATTTCTTAAATTTATCTTGAGTTGATGATTTCTTGGTCCTTCTTGATTCTAGCTAAGTTAGTCTTTCAAGCGTTTTCTCCGTTTTCCTTGACTTCCGTTTTGTTCTTGAGTTTCGAACGCCGTACCGTGGGATTCAAACACCAATACTCTAGCCTCACGAATGGCTTTAGTCTTTTCCTTTTATTTAAGTTGGCCCTTCAAACATTTTGTCTTTACTTTTTCCCTTCTTCCGTATTCTTCTTGGATGGGTTGGTCGTTAATCTTCGTTATCTTTCTTGATGCATCTTCATCTTCTTCCAATTATTCTTGGGGGCTGATTTCTTTGTGCTTTTTGATTTTTATCCTTGTTTTTCTTTCTTCATTCAACTTCATTTTCTTCCATTTATTTTGAGTTGATGATTTTTTTGTCCTTCTAGTTGAGTTAGTCCTTAAATCCGTTTTCTTTCTTGACAGATCTTCATAAATGTTTTGGGACTCTTGAGTTTCAAACGCGGTACCGTTAGATTTAAACACCAATATTCTAGCCTCACGACTGGCTTTAGTCCGTTCTTGTTTGGTAAATTTATCGGCTATTTATATTATCGTGTTGGAAGAAGTTTTCTCTGATACATTTCCGCACCCCTACAAGTTCATATATTCCTTCACTGTGTTTTTATTTAGCTTTTGATAAAACGACAATAAATTTATATATAGTGCACTATTTAGTTATTTATAGTGAATAGGTTGGCGCGTAGGTGGTAACTACATGTTAAAATCGTAATATATAAATGGAATAAAGACCAAGTTGAGTCTATCTAGTTCAATACGGTTCGTGTCACGTATGCTGAGAGTGCGTACCCCTTATCTAAGTACCATTTGTAAGAGCTAAAGCTTGTAAACCGTTTTTGTAAATTTAGTTGTTAAAACCGAAAACGAATGTCGAAAACCGGTTTTCAATATCTTTAGTTGCCCTTCAAATATTGTTTTCTAGGGTGGCCCATTTTCTTTAGCTAGCTTATCTGACCGGAACTTCAGCTATTTTTTGTTCTAAACATGTTTTTAACATAAACTTGAAAAGAAAATGACTTTATGCGTTTGTCATAAACAATTGCAAAAACCAATTTTTTTTTTCTTTTAAAATTCATATCGGCATTTTGCACAAAATATTTAAAAGGAAATACCTACTATTCATGATAATACTTATAGGTATGTTGTATGGTAAGATTTGGCAATTTGAAATGTCTTGCTTATTCGTTATTCAAAATTTCAGTGAGGGAAGACCCATTGACTCATATAGTCGTCTCCTATATTTTTATGGCTTATTTTGGTAATATCAATTCGCGTTACTACTTATTAATTATAGGCACTACCCTTAACCCATTAATGCCGAAAATTATCTGAAGGTAGTTTATAAGTTTTTTTCTTTGGAAATAGTTAATGTAGGTATTAATAACACAATAATATGTTTAACATCGACATTTATTCAGAAATGCAGAAAATACAGCCTGGTAACTTTTGTAACCACTCGGCATTAACGTAACAAAATATTCGATTTTGAAATATAAGTTCCTTATAACTAAATTTGATTACTGTAACCTTTTGTGATAATTAATCAAATGAAAAATAAAACAGTTAACGGCAAATCTAAATTAGTATACGGTTCATTTCTTTGTATGAAATGCCTCCATACATTCTGGGTGGATCGGTAAGTTACACATTTTGCAAATGTATACTGTCCGACGACCACATTCTCGGCACCTGCAGCGTTGTTGTTGCCCTTTTGCTGTCCAGTGCTGTTGTTGATTGAATCTTACTGTGTTTTCAATCGTGTTAGATGGATGCCATCTTGGTCCTGGTTGTTTTCGTCCAACACCGTATGTTTTCAGCAAAGAAATAACTAAATTCCTTGAAAAATCCAGCAGACTTACTGCAGCTTTTATCTTTCGATACCGCATCCATGCATTTACCACCTGCGCATTCAAACTCCAAGCGAATAAAGGCCACCACCACTTTTTAGATCGGATTCGAATACGATACACAGATATTTGCTGATTAAAAATATCAATCCCTCCCATATGTTTATTATACACATTCACAGAATTCGGGACATCAATTTGAACATGTTTTTTCGCAATTCGGTCCCACCTCTTGGCTGTTTGAATCGGATCAGCTCTTAGCTTATTTGACCCTACACTGAGTACTTTGTTATCCTTCCATTTGACAACTGACACACATTCGGTAAATGCCTCTTCCATGTAACCACGTTTTTTTTTCTCAATGAGTTTTCTTTGCGGCAATGGAGCTCCTCCGAGGCGATCTTCTCGAAGTGTTGACGTAGCAGCGATTCCTTTATTAGACAGTTCTTTTAGAAGCGAAATTGAGCCAAAATAATTGTCACAGATGACATGTTGCCCTTTTATCAAATCCGTTTTATTTATCATTTCCATAACTACATTGGGTCCATGCCCAAGCCCATGATCTGGAACTTTCGTGTGAGAGCCACAGTAAGGCTCCACATGAAGAAGAGTGCCATCGGATGTACAACTCGCCCAAAGCTTGAAACCAAACCTAACCGGTTTCCCTCTTATAAACTGCTTGTCGCCGTGTCGCCCGTAATACGGCACCATGATCTCATCAACGCTGATGAACTCTTCTGTTTTATTGATTTTATTTGTTCGATTTAGATGCTCGAAAATAGGCCTCACTTTGTAAAACCGATCCCCATCAATTAACATATTATCAGCGAAATGAAGACACCTCATTATTTGATCGAATGTGTCTCTCCTCATTGAGTTTACTACTAACGTATTCTGCACATCTTCCATTTGGGTCCAATATAACCTTCTATTTGGCAATCTATTATATCCGGAAAGAATAAGAATTCCGAACAAAACTCTTAAATTGTCTGGAGTTAGGCAGTCGTGTTGGAGTGATTTTTGTTGGGCATAAAGTTTGCTTTGGTGACAAATGTACTCCAGCCAATCCTCGGTCCAACATTGCCCAATGAATTCTAATATATTCTGGATGTCTTCCGTTTCACTATTTGATATACAAGGTTCATAATCACTTACCGTATCTATGACTTTTGCTTTATTTTTATGCCAAACATTGGTTACTTTTCGTCGTTTCGGTGCTGGAAGAGCAGAGGAAGTTGAAGGTTGGCTTTCGACGTCTTGTCGTTGCTCCTCAGGTGGCAAAATTACACTTGTAAGAAGAATTCTTCTCGGTAGATGATCAGGGTCACAGGAAACCTCGTCGTCAGAGCAGTCAGAATCACAGTCGGTTTCAGCTGTCGCATCCTCAGTTGGTGGCTCAATTCCAACAAACACGTGCTGGTTATCATTTTCTTCCAACAATGCATCGTGAATTTCATTTAATTTCATCCTAAAAATTGAAAAACTAATTAACATTTTATTTTAAAAATAAAGAACAAGTAAAAATAAAACTTAAAATAGCTAGGCCTCTTTAATTTCTATTACTCCAAATGGCGTAAAAAATGTTTTAACCATTTGAATTTTCCCATTTCAAAACGGCTATCAAGATATATACAAAATATATACGTAGTCGTTCGTATCAAATGTGATATTATAGTAGTTATATAATGTATAGAAAACTATTAATTTTAAAATTTATATAAAGCGCTGTTCAAATGCGCTGAAAAAAGGCTACAATCGTATTCTGTACATTATCCACCATTATATACTACCACAGCCGAGCGGTAACTTTTGTTACCATTGTAAATATATCTCTCTATATAAAGATATCTAGAATGAAGACATACTATATTATATTTTTATGTGACAGAACCATCTTTAAGCTAATAAATCAAGTACACGCGAGTAAAGAAATATAAAACTAAAATAAAGATACTTACGGGTTTTTAATCGTGTGTCGAGCCATCGCGAATGACATCCACCTCCTCTGAACTTTCAAGGACGACTGAATGTGACTCATGCTGTCGAATGCTTATATATCCGCTTCAACCTCGTGCTCAAAGTTGTTTCAAACTTATAAACGCTTTAAAATGATTTTTCTGTCAATCGTTGGAAGGTATTTATTTATAATGAGGGAGCGCATGTTAAACCATACATTATAATTTTATAGAGAATTTATCTACACTTATTTCGGACACAAAATTTCATCCTTACTTGTTAAATAGATAATCTGTTAATATGGTATGGTAGAAACATGCCACTATTCATATAACTGATTTATATGAATCAAGAGATATCGACTTAAAAATTGAAAATCAAATACCGTACGGTCCTTAACCTTGATACATAATTTAATACCTACCTTTTTTGTCCAAGCCAATAAAACTTGCAAAGTTCACTAATTAATTAATCTAATGTTGACAGAATATTACGTATAAAATCAGAAGATCATTAAAATCCGTTTAGCATTCCAGTATTAATTAGGTAGTGTTATTTCGTTCAGGTTGTTGTTGAGTCATATTCTAAATAAACTTAACTCATTATCACCATTAGGAAAATTTTAGTCTAATTTAGTAAAAACACATTGGGGTAATCATCATGTTGCAATTAGCATTTGCCGCATAATCGCAATTAGATGTAATACCTCAGATGTTTTTCGGAGAAAAGAATAGATAAATTGGAACTAATTACCGTCTTAATGGGGAAGGAATTAATTTGTTTTGCAAATATAATGATATGTATTTTTCATTACTGCACGATTGGATGGGGAGAGGCAACTAATTTAACGGGGACCTAATGTTACATTTGATGGCGTTACGCAAAAGATTTGAAAGCATAATAGAGAATAGAAAATAACAAATTATTTTTCCTTTATCTGAAGGTATTTATGAAATATGAGTGTAAACAGTTAAGAAAAAAGAAGCTAAATGGAGGCCGATAAAAAGGCTGGTGGAAAAGTAGCGGTAAAATTATCTTAATATATCCCACAATCTATTCCTCAATATATCGTATTGCTTTCATAATTTCAAATAAGAAAAAGTGATTTGTATAATAAGTGACTATGAAAATGGAAAAGTCGCAAACGACAACAACAAAGATTCAGTTTCGTGAATTGGTTTCAACCAAATATTTGGGGTGTGATGGTAATGCTTGTGAAGGATGAATATTTTGGGATTTAATCACAAAAATGTTTTGCTTAATTTCAAAGCCTTTAATCTCTTTCTCAGTTATTAAATGGTTCTTTTTTAAAATAAGAGATTAATTTTCATTTTATTGACTCTTCAAAATAAAGGTAAAGAGTATTCTCACGTGTTATTCTATTTTATTGAGCCTTCATAATCGAATCGAAGAGGAATTTTACTTTAGATTATGTAATTAACCAAATTAAACTAGATCTCTCTCAGCTCTCGCTAGCTTAATGGATATGGTGTTGGGTTTCTGAGGTCAAGGAAACGGTGCAATCCCATTAACCTCCGACAGAAAACATTCATGGACGTCATGAGCTTATTCCTCATAGGGCGAATACGCTGATAACTCGTCTGAGTAAATTATAGCTTCACACGCATCACAATCTACATAACTAAACAAATCACCGCTATCATTTCCCTTCCCACCTTCACAGCACAAAATAAACACTCTCTCCTGTGTTACAAAGCACTCTGATTGAGTAATAGTGTCCCTTAAGACTCATATCCACTTACGATTGATACTTTAAGGAGGGCCCCGTCTTCTCCTGGTAATGAAGTGTTCCAAATTGAGAAATTTGTAGAAACCTTCACGTCACCCTTTCGAGTAATAGCCTAGTAACCATAAAGTCTCTTAATTAATTGTCATTCTTATCTTAATGTGTACTTCCATTATTTCTTGGTAAAATCTCTTCTAGGATGAGAGGCACAAATAGCGCTACCAACAAGGGAAATGGATGGTGTGACAAGAAACAGCGAATTAAATAATGAGGGAGAACTACTCGCTATAGGGAAGGAAAGGGGAGAAAATGAATATGTAACCAATAAGGTCATCAGCACCTGCAGATAAAAGCGTCAGAAGAGGAACAGGCATGGAGCGGATGAGGAGAACCAAAGAAAGATTAATGTGTTTCCATAGTTATCAATTAGTTAGTTTAGTTTCATAGATTTGATTTAACAAAGTGCTTGGAATTAAAAAAGATTTGGGAAGAATTCTGAATAAATATTAGCAAAGTATAATTGATATCATTCTCTTCATCTTCAAAATTATTACATTCAGATTATTAAAATTAAAAATATATAAATTATGTTCAAATATTGATAAAATAATGTTACAAGGATTTTAGATCGCTTTGGATGCGATGATAATTTAATGCATGCATCTTTTAAAGACTGTTTCTGTGAATTGCCTAAAATTCGAATTTTATTAAAATATATTCTAAGATTTAAATCATTTTTTTTTTTCTACAAAAAATTGTTTTATTTACCTTCATTACCTATTATAATTTCATCCAAACTATTACATTACGTTGCGTATTCGAACAAACAATGTCACGAGGGAATGAAATATTAAGGTGATATCCAAAATATCTCCGCTTTTGATTCGTCGGTGCATAGATCTTCCACCTATTAGAATTTTCTTCGTTACCCTTTTTTAATGAAGTATACTTCAAAGACTCTCTGAGACAAATCCCACGTTGGTCTATATTGCATTGGTAATTCTCTTTTAACGCAAGTTCCCAATCCAATGAATCAAAGTATCGAAAATAGCTGTTCAAACGATCCATTCATCAGGTTATAGATTTTAGTTAATATGAATACAGATTATTTTATTTAATTAATTTGCAATTATTATCTTATCAAAAAAATTGTTAGAGAAGGAATCCACTTTTTCCTAACTGCAGGAAAATTATGCAATTTTATTCACAATATCGATTCGCAGATTAATAACAGAGGCCTTTTAATGCATTGGAATAAGTTAGCAAACACTGATTGAAAAACTAGACATAAAATTGCAAGTAAATATACTAAAATATATCAAATGGTATCCCATTTATGATCAAAACTTACAACAACAATTACAAAATTACAAACATTACTCCGTATTCCTTTTATCTCGCCTGTCAGGAACTCTTGTTATCCTGTTAAATTAGGAGTTCGAATTTTGACGCCCAGAAATTTTATCCATTGCCAGGGAAAATGGATACAAAATTCAAGCCTCAGTAAAGGAGCTGATGAAGAGTTGCTGGACGCGATACTAGCCTAATCGCAAAACCGCTGTCTTTCCTTCGCCCGCTTTGACGTAAAAAGATTTCACTAATGATCCTTCATGTAAAACAGATGCAGATGGAGTCTTTATATTCTCAAAAACAAAATCACATTTGGTACCTTTCCTAGAAACGAGCACTTTCTTAGCGTTTTAGGGGCAGACTCAGAGAGTACCATATCCCAAGCTATGTTAATTTTACCTTTAGCCACTAATGAACCAATATAAAAAATATAGTTTAACGTAGTAAACATTTTGTTTTAGGTCACTTTTCGCCTAGCAAACAATTTTAGCTTTACAAGGTAAGCTGATGAACGGTGTATTATATACGGGAATTAAATTAAAAGCTCGCAATTACGTCGTGAAAATAATAAAAAAAATCTTTAGCACAATTTTCCTATTCTAGGAAAAACTACTTTGTGTCAATGGATGCATTATTCAGTAAAATATAAGTATAATATTAATAAATCTCTACCACCCAAACCAAATGAACTGAAAGTAGTTTAAGAGTAGTTTAAAAGTGTAATATTACTCAAATTTCTTATTTACATCTCGTTAATATCTCCCGAGAGCATTAGCGACTAAAAGAAATGCCTATAAAAGACCGTCTCTCAAGATTCATAAATATTCGAGTTGTTCTCAATGAGCTTGCTGGGAATTAAAAGGATGGACAAAATGAGTTCTCAAAACTCATTTCAAGCACTTTCCTTCATGCCAAAGACGATTAAACAAGGCCATTCAACGGATTGTTCGAAAACTCGGGCTTTTCAAAAGGAGTGGGCCAACTGGGGGAGAGGAGAACATATTGGAGTATTAAATGAGGTGAGAGTGACATAAAGGGAGAGAAAGATAGGCACATAAAAGGAGAGAATTAATGGAAGTAAAAGAAAAGTAAGGTAAATAATCTAGGTAGAAAAAAAGAATAAAAGTGGACCAATCAATACAGAATGAAGAGAAAAACTAAGCAGATGATTTTTACATATAGAACTAGAAAGGTAAGGAAAAAAGGGAAATGGGAAAAGTGAAGAGAAAGCAAAGTAAACCCTAAACTGATGAACAACACCTAAAAGAATGGAGGCAAAGAGGCTCCTTGGTGGAAACAGAGAGTTGATAAAACTGCCATTTATGTATCTAGTGTAATTGTATATATTTGTGCATGATAGCCTAGTGTAATCCGAAAACAAAATTATTTCCCAAAACACTTAACTACACAATTTGGTCGTTTGTTTTAAAAAGTGTAAACAAAATACCAAGAAAACTAAACCAAATTAATACCTTCAGAAAAATTAAGGTAGATCAATTAAAGTATTGTCTAAGAATATTGCCATTTATGGCCTTGGTATAATCGTATCATGGTAGCCGTCTCCGAAAAAGGCCACCAATTTAAAGCGAAAATTCTCTTCCATCCCCATGAAAGTCCAAAACGAGTATTAAAATTATATAGTCTCATCTTAAGTGTCAGCTAGGCTTCGTTGTCCAAAACCTGAGGAAGTGTCCTTTTTAGGGTATCCTTCTTTAACTTGGTGAATTCTTTGGTGACTTTGCAACAAAGCTACAGTCCACTCATAATAGTTTTGAAGATAGAATTCTTGGGAGTTAGGGGGACAGATATTCGTATTGATTTGAAAAACGAAATATACTGCCAACCAAGAACTTGGTCTCAGTGACTCGTAGTACCACTTAGGGGGGAGGGGTGCACAACAAGAAAGTGATTATTGGCAGAAATTATTATCCTTTGAGAAGAACCAAACCATGCGAGGCTTTAAGGATACTTGACTTTGCAAACAAGCTTCGAGGAAATTTCCTTCCGAATACCCGTTCACATTCTGCAAGAGCAGCTGTTCTTTTCTCATCTCTTCTGTTTAATAGCGGAAAGCTTCATGAAATAAATGCACTATGAGAGACAGCAACTCCATTTTCTCTGGCTATCAATCTAATTGAATGGCTGGTATCATTGTCAATGGTGGCCTGCACCTGAGTAACAAATTCTGGTGTGTTTTTGGTATCAAATCTCTAAGACTGCACAAAAAGCAATCCGTTATCTTTGCATTGGAGTTCTTGGCCTCAAAACCAAGTAGAACAAATTACTTAACCAAATTTAAGTAGGCCTGAAGTCATCCATGGTAGTAATGTTTTCAAGGACCAGGCAAAACCTAGTCTACTATGAGATGAAGAAGAGAGAACAGACGCAATTAAAAACAACGTATGGGCCAACGGCCCAAAATTACTCACCACTCTCTCTCTCTCTCTCTCTCTCTCTCTCTCTCTCTCTCTCTCTCTCTCTATATATATATATATATATATATATATATATATATATATATTTATAAATATATTTATATATATATATATATATATATATATATATATATATATATATATTAATATATATATATATATATATATATATATATATATATATATATATATATAAATAACTCCAAAATATAGATGAGTATTATCTAATTATTCCTTATCCATCACTATTTACTCTCAAATAATATTTATTTAATCAAATATTTAAAGATTATATATAAGTTTGCCATATAAATACATAGTGATGCATTTCATTACTTATGGTATAGTTTAAACAAGTTATATATAGGGTGATATCTACCACATTTTTTTAAAGGTTCTCAAATGACTAACTATTAGTTAAAAACCTTATTAAGTCTGTTGCTGATCTGTTACTTACTAAATCCCTGGCTCCTATTTTGAAATGGATACGAAGGAAACTTTCAAAAACATAGACAAAATACCCCGCTCCACTCAATACAAAATCGGTTCAAAGAACACTACCATCACAAAGAGTTACGAAAATCTATTTACGTTGTACGTTGATATACATTTCTGCTTCTAGAGTCCTAGATCAAAGTAAATTAGGTTTTAATGAATGCAAGCTTTTAAAGTATAATAACGTAAACTAAGAGTTGAAACTACTCTTGCATTATTAATTCTTTTGCGAATAAGCTCATAAACAACATTTTTAATTCCCACTCGATTATCGATATAACTCAAATATCTTCTTGAACCCTTTATCATTGATAAAAGTAAGTATTTGAAAGACATCGTCAAGTTCCATGTTAATTAACTTTCATGTGTAAGAAAATTAAGATCTATCGGTTTGTGTTCGTTTAATTTATTCCTATTTTGAGGAAGTAATTATAACCTTTGTCTTTGATGGCGCTCTAATTTTTGTGCAGATGCAGAGCACTAAAATAAACCACATATTATGTACATTTAAGCTCTGACATTTGCTTTATATAATAGGAGAAAAATAACTTCGTGTTTAAATATAAAATCGTTGGGTATATAACGAAGAAACCTCTCGCTATTTGTGTTGCCCAGTCACTTTGGGGACTTTAGGCCCCGGACGAAGTTTCAGGTCAAACATGGGCAACAATGTTTGCTTTCCAACCTGGCTTAAGGCTTGAATGACGTTCTGCGGCTTTATACCTTCCACAATTTTTTATTTGTTCTATCTTTGCTAATTTCCTTAAGATTTCTTCCGAAAAATAATTTCATTTTTACATTTTCAATAAATTTTAACAACTTTGGATCTCATAGTTCCCCCTCGGGGTCTTTTAAGGTGCCTTTCCTGGAAGCCGGATGTGGGTGCTAGGCTAAATTGTCAAGAATAATACTACAATACATCTAAATTAAAAAAGCTAAAGGTACTCACGTTTCCGGAAGAAAAGCTCATAACTAAAGCCAGGGGCGTTGGATATCTACACTACATAAAAAAACAAGCTTTTTTGTTCTAGCAAAATATATAGAACTTAATCGTTTAGAACGGATAAGTGTTTATAATTCCATTAAAGTTACACTTGTAACATTACAATAGTCTTATACTATAATTAATTCGCTTTGTAAGTTAACCAGATCACTGCCAACATTTGCCGTATTTCTTAATATTGTATGATCCTCCTTTTTTGACATTTAGAATAATGTCCAATACGTGCCCATGTTTTAGAACAGAAATATAGATTATTTATCACAAGGCAAAGATAAATGTGATTCTAACAAATTTCTATTTTATTTAAAAACAGAAACCATTTTTTGGAAGGCAAATTAACGTTGAATGTTCATAAAATCCTTATGCCTATCATTTGGAAAACACAAGCCTGCGTTCGAATTTTTTTCAGGTTCCTCAGGATTTCTTTGTGGTTTCATAATGAATTCAACCTCCTGAGCTCAAAAATGAATTTTTTTTTTTCAATTATGTCAGATATTCTCAGTACAGCGTACACTATTTTCATTCGGATTACCCGTATTTTTACTGAAAAAAAACCTTTTAAAAACCTTTCTCTATCTAATAATGTATTATTATTGTTAAATTATAAAACAGGAATAAACGTATGTAAACTATAAATCTTTTAATAAAACAAAAAATTAAAGAATGCAAGATAATAAAAAAAATAATTCTAATTTCCATGAAAAGACGCCCTTGATGATTTTCGTTTGTGCCTCTCATCTGGTGCATCACGCTTCAAACACCAACAGTAGTCATCAAGCATGTTTACGTCCCATTTACCCTGCTACCTGGATTCCATTGTTTTTCACGGCCTGGTGGAATCTTTTCTCCTGTTCTTCACTGCAGGCCCCGCAGATGTGACTGTAAAAAATGTATCTTTATAGAAATTCGTGCTCCCAAATGTTTGACACTTGTTAGGAGCTGATTGTCCAGGAAAACCTATTCTGGGTATCTTTTATTGCTTATAAAATTGTTAACTAGAGATTTGAAAGGTTTCCAGGTATCTTTTTCTATGTTCGTCATTGATGCCGCAAACTGCCGATCTCTCATCAAGTTCCTAATGTGAGGTCCATCAAAAATTCACGCATGGAGTTTAGCGTCACTGATTTGTGGAAATTTTTGAAGAAGAAATTTAAAAGCTTGGTCTTCTTTATTAAGGGTTTTGACATAATTTTTCATTATGCTAAGCTTTATATGCAGTAAAGGAAGCAGTATTTTGTGAGGACGCACTAAAGGTTCAGCTTTCACATTGTTTGATCCAATTCTAAATGCTTTTGGTGGAGGCCCAGCCTTCTTATTATAGTGCATACTATCTGCACGACTGTTCCATAAACATAGGAAACAGGGATGCTTCATTTAGTCTGTTTGCATTCCAAGTAAAAAAGACACTACCTGAAAAAAAATTTAGTAGGATATGTAAATTCAAAGTGTGATATTTCTAAAAGGAAATTCAAAGTAATATTTTTTAAAATAATATGAATATGAATAATTACTGAAAAATCCTGTATGCCGATGTATTAAATCATTGTATTACACTTATCGGATCTATGTACATCTTATTTTGAGTTTATTGAGTTATGTTTTATAACTTCTAAATCAAGATAAGTTCCCCATTAACCCCAAAAGATGCATTAACCTATTGGGACACACTTCAACAAAAAAATATAACTCAAAACTGCCCCTATATTTCCAGATTTGCATTTTTGTAAAATGTAAGTTGACCAAAAGGTGTATACAAGTATTAATAAACTAAAATGAAAATGTCAATATCAAAGAACCTAGAAAGGCCAAGTGTAAAATGATCTTACCTTTAAGTCACCACATATCCTCCAATTATGGGTAGAGTAAGTTATTGCATCAAGCAATTTTTTGATATTTTCATAACTTTCAGTAAGTTGGATCGAATGGCCTATAGGAACGGAAGCTATCTTGCTACCAATATTTAGTAACACAGCTTTTAAACTTCTACTTTGAAGAAATCTATGAAAAGTCTCCATTCTAATGGGTTGTAGGGAATTCCAAGGGTCTCAACAAGTCCTTTAATATTGGCACAGTATACTAAAGAACGTGAAGAATGCTGTAAAATCTGTTTGGAACCTCTTGTTATCTATTTCTGTACCAAAAGAATGTTGTTTCATTAGCGAAAAGATTACTTTCAAGAAGTCAAGAGCCTAGAAGTTGCGCATTCTTCTTTGAAAGCTCCAGATCGCTGCTCAGGTCATTCAACTGAACTTGAGTGAATGGTCTTGCGACCATATCATGTGGGTAAATCAGATAAAACTAAGATGTGTAATAATCTTGATTAACTTCCGTATAATCTTTTCATGGACCTCTAATTGTTTATGGGGAGAAGGTATAGCTATTTTCGGACCATGGAGAAGGGGTGGGATGGCAGAAGGAACATTTGGATATGCTACACTATGTTTATTCTTTTTATTTATACCTGTGGAAAATATAATTGCATATTGCATAAAAGAATTGATTTGGAGTTGTAGATAGTACGTAAATGTTTAGTAAAAGATATGCACATACTTAAGTGAACTATGTTAGTTTTTAATTTTATGATAAGTCTATGCAAAATAATAACATTTTCAGGAACCAATTTGATACAGAAAGCTTAAATACTTGATACAGTGCTCATCTTTAAGATTTGTCATGCCAAAATAGCAGTCCGTAGTGTGGTCCTCGCCCTCTCTCCACACCATAAGATCACAAACAGAGAGAGACTTCTGTTCACCCTGACTCCAGCGTCTTAAACTTATGTAGCATCCCTTGCAGCAGATATGTGGTACAAAACTTTCATCTTGATCTCCTAGCCTTACTGCAAAATATGAATGATACAATGATTTAATTACAGGAGAGATTGTACATTTCTGCTCGAAAAAGGTCACTTTGTCGCAAACATAGCAAAATCTGTGGGCGCTATTCTTACATTTTATGTTCATTTTGAACTCAACCACCATTATTATTATTATCATCATCATCATCATCATCACTAACTATAATTTAAGAAGGGGAATTTTTTCAGTACTTGAATAATAAATTCATCTTAGTCTGGTTATGACATGTTTTTTTAATCAAAGTAATTTCTAATAATTCTTTTATAATATCAAAAAACAAAATGGTGAAGTTTAGTAATAAATATATGTATCGAAATTTTTTTACTTTTTTAAAACTCAAAGAATTACAAATGGTAAAGTTCAGAAAATTTATTTTTATATATCTTCTTCTATGACTATATTTTAGCAACGTGATATTTTGAAAGGGGGGAAATTTACTTTAAGTTCCTTTTTAAATTATTATAATTGGCGAAGTTCAGAAAATTGCTAAAAATTTAACCATGCCTGCTTTTTATTTGATTTAAAATTTTAATCATAATAGCAAAGCGATTGCCTGGTTCTTATTATTATAATCCTAAGCAATTTCTAACCTGCAAAAATATAAACTTATTAACATAATTACTTAAAATGTACACAAAATTTACTGCAAATACAGTAGTGCAAAAACTATTGAAATTTTGATGTAATATAGGACATGTAAATATAAACTTTAAAATTATTATTACCCCTTGTATCGCTAAAACTGGACCTTATAGAGTAAAACGGATGCCAGATTATAATTTAGGAGGTCAATTTTATTAAAAAACACTACAGAAAACCTAGGGTACATTTTTGACGCGGACCAGTGTAATCAATCTGCTACACTCATGTGATCTTTGCAAGTTTCTTTTTTCTCCATTTGATATATTAACTGAATGCGTTTGGCTGTTATAACTTAATGCATTATAACTAATGAGGTGGTTGAACAGAAATAGAAAGCTAAGGAAAGGAAAATGAAATACTAGCATATGTCTGGGAGATTTTTTTTAAAAACATTTGCACTAGTTGAGCCTTATCAAATTAGAGAACATAATGGTTAACTTTAAATGCTAACTTTAGGTTGTTAAAGGAAGAGAACTGAAGTGTGCTTTTCATGTAGTGGCTAGTTGCTACAATTTTCTTGTATTTTTGTATTAAATTGTGCATAGCTACTTGTTATAACAACATAGAAAAAACGAAATAAGCACCTTGGTAAAGGATCCAAAATAAGTATTGGCTGATTTAAGAAAATAGAATCTGAGAATATCGAAGAATGGATAATAAATCCTTTATAAAATCACCACTACTCAATTGGAAGCCAATAAGAAGCAACGCAAAAGAAATTAAAAGTTATAAAGGGCAGCAAGGGAAACGAAGTTTCTTTAAATATATTTTTAGCATAGATAAACCCATATAGTTTTAAGATTTACTTTTCGTAAACTTTTAAGTAGAAAATAATAAAAATTATCCCGAATAAAGCCTGAGTGGAAAACAAACATTTAATTTTTCTAGTACAACATGACCCAATACGAAACTGCGCCAGTTTGGTTTTCCATCTAAATGGCATCGTATGTGTTGTAGCCTCTCGTCCACTCACTCATTTCGGGTCAGAAAGTCCCAAGCAGTTCCTTTCACAAACACCTATTATATTCACATAAACAACCCACTTTTATTCAAATTTCATATCTCACCAATAAAATTCATGAAATTTCTTTTATACCTTCAGTTATAACATTTCAGTTTCACCCTTAAAAAAAGTAAATTTTCATCTCACATATAAAAACACAACCTAGCACCATGCTACTCATCCCTCCTTAGCGCGGCTGCACTTTATTTACGGTTAGGAGACAATTAACAATTGATCTTTTTCGAATCACTCCGTCTCATACAAACTCCGCATTTTTATACATGTTTGCTTAATAAGGCAAGAACTACATATATCTATATCCAACCCATTGCATCTTTTAAGGATTTTTTTAGTTAATATTTTCTAAAAAAGCCAAAACATGATTTCGGTTAAAGAATACTTGTATTGCTTTCTCATGATTCATATTTTTAAATAAATAAATTCATTAGGGGTAATCGATTCTCTCTTACTTCCTTTCTACTCGTATTTTCGCTTCCTCTCGCGCTATTTTGCTTTAAATTTTTACATAACGGACCTTTTAACATATGTTTTCTCTGAAAGCATTTTCACAAAACTAATTGCAAATCCTAAAATCTTTTGAAGGAAATGGAAATTTAAATCAATTTTACAAATAGGATAAATAAACTAAAGATAAAGAGCAGCTATAATTTTCTTGTAATGACAGTGGCCTTTTCAAAAGTGAAATGTATTGTGGCTTTCCAATAAAATTTCTTGACAAGTGATGGTTTCTGAAAAGTTTAAGACCAGAGCTAAAACCAAATTCAAGAATTTGTTAAGGATCTAATTAACACTAAAATATTAGAGCGGAGACAAAACAGTATCATAATAATGCAAGGCAACTGCGAAAGCTAAAGGGACATAAGTACTAATTTGTTAGCGAGGGTTAATCGGCCCTATTTTCTCGCTCTCTATTTCTTTCCGTCTTGTGGCAAACCATCATCAACAGGTTGCTATTAATAAACTCATAAGTGCTAAGGTGTTCAAATAATTATACGGCAAACCATTACGCCATAACTGCCCAATGAAATTGCCATGTAGAAAATAAAGCAGAACTATGGTTATGAAGAATTAACTTCAGCTTTTTAGGAGGAATTATTGAATAAATAGATTTTGTAGTCTATAAAACTGATTCTCTATTCTTTCAATAAACATTGTTGCAATATATTTTTTACTTATTCCTTTGGATAAAAATGAGCTTTGGACAAGATGTATTCAAGAGGATAGCTCGTGGTCTCTAAGCATTTATAAATATTCGAAACAGATATAGCATCGCGTAATAGTGGTTCTATGCCCATCTCTTGCATATAAACATAGTCCATTTACTTTAGTCACAGAAGCCGACATGGTTTTGTTCAATGAATGGACTATTTGTTTGGTAAGTGCGCTTACTATTTTCTGATCAACATTCAGACATTTTCATCATTGGAGTTTGACGTTCTTTGTCTTTTAGTCATCTTATTACTTGTCTCTTCACTCTTGAATATACATTTATCTATTAGGTTATGCCCATTTACTTTCGACTTTCTTCTTACAAGGAAAAGTGTAAAGGTTACTTCATATCTGCATAGTTGTTTGAATCTCTCTAAATTTTTTCCGCTGCACCACCTACTTTCTATTTTCCCCAGATTTCCTTCACATTCTCCTTTAAACCCGTGTGTTTCGGGAGCTAAATCTCACAACTCATTCATCCCTGCGTTCTCTTATTCCCCAGTTTCTTTGTATCAAGTCTTTTCCCTCGTAGTTTGTTCACAATCCAAGAATGGAGAGGATTTATCCTCAAAATTAATGAAGCACATACAAAAGCAGATCAAAGTTGATCTCTAATTCACAGAGCTGAAAGGGAACGTGTCCTGCTTGCGGAATGAGCGAAGGATTATCTAAATTGCATGATTCATCTGTCTCTAGGGACTTAATTAGTTTATTCAGGGGGGTATATTTCTTGAATGTACGCTTGCCCTATAACCATGCTGTCACTCACATAAAGAAAATTGCGTGCATCCCAGTATACAATCTTCGCAGGTGATTGCGGTCCCACCACAATGCCTACAGGACGAACTACGGCTACGTTTCTTCGATATAATTTTGCTATCTTCCGCGGCAGGTGCCCTTGTTTGTTTCCTTGCTTTCAATTTTTCGTTAATACTTTACTCTCAATGCGTAAAACACATTCGTTATTTAGCTGTTTGTCTCTTAACTAATGGTCTACAAATATATTCATTCTTGAGGATAGGACCTTTGGTTAGATTCAGCTCTAGACCGTAGAATAAACAGAACACAATTTTACACTGTAAAACAAAATTGGCATGAAATACTTTCCGAGGATGCCGTTGCTTTTTTATCTTTCTATTTATATTAAATCCTCGCAAATCATAATAAATTGCGTTTATTTCTACTTAGGGATTTATTCTTATTTTTTAAAATAACACTTGTTATTCCTTTAGTCTATTTCACAAAAAAAGAAAGAATTTTCTGCACATATATAATTAGAGTCATATGTGTAGCTGCTTAAATCATTAGGAACTTAAGCTACTATATTGAAATATGATCATGTTGCCAGTAAACTTAATGAGGTTCGTGAGACTGGATATTATAATATTGAAAACAAGTAGCCCTGAGGTTTTAGGCTCAATGCTCGTTATTTTTTTCTGAAATAGTGAATGATTTTACGTAAAAAGTTTGCAATTTTCTATTGTTAAATATTTTTTTTAATCTTAGTAAAAATTGGAAATATTGCGCTAATCGCTTTTTAATTTAAGGAAATAACAATGTATATGAAAAATGTTGTTCATCACTGCAATGAGATATTTTCTAATTTCTTCCATCTTAAGTTGTGAATATGTTTATTATAATTCATTTTCTTTGTATTTTTAGTGTCAAATTGGCTGAATTCGCTTCTTTTTGTTCACAAGTGTTAAATATTTGAGGTTTGTTTTCCACATGCAAATTAATTGACCTCTTATAAAACAGGAGGATCAAACGATTGTTTCCAAAATTACATAAGATTTAACTTTTTCTCTTTTGGACTGTCTAATAATGCCATTATGTTCAGCCCTCTCTGGCTATTTATTTTGGGTATATGTTATATGTTTATGCTAAGTCAATTATGAACTGTCTTTTAAATTTTAGAATAGTTTAGCCAATTGGATCGTAAACCCTGAATAAATATAAGAATGCCAGTGTCTCACATAACCAAGGAAAGCAGGAGCCGATTTTTGTTAGAAAAGAAATGTCATAAATGGAAGGCATACCCTACCTACACGCTGGAACTAAATGCAAATAAGTGGAGTTCCCCTAAATATTATGGTACACAACCATTCAGTAGTGCACAAAACCAATCTTATCCAAACCAAACCCTAAACAAAGCCCCTTTGGCAAAAAAAGAATCCCCACCACACTACCCTCAGCTCCAATACAATAACATTCTAGCCACCCTTTAGAACCTCTTTTACTAAAACATATCACACAGTACCTTAACCCAGAAACTCAAACAACCTCTTTCCAAATATCATAACTTTTCGCAAACAATGATTTTTATAAAAAAAATACAAGAAATAATAAAATGCGGGTCATTACAGTCATGAATGCTATCACTATGTTTGAACAGACAGATATACTAAGGATACACTGTAATACGCGATCGAGGTCCATAATTAAACAACGCCGACGGAGCAAATAACTCCGCCACAAATGTGAAATGGTGACGTACACAAGCTGGGGTATTCGGAGAAATGACAGCATGAATCTCAATTTATACTTTATAACAGAGCAAATAGGTGGTCGATAAATGGGAAAGGGTCTTTTGACCAATAGGCGAAAGTTCGAATTTTGTGTGTAATCCAGACATTTTCTAAGGGGGGAAGTGGTGAGCAGATAGCTCATAATTCTATTGTTTAGAATGAAATAAGGTGGCGATTGATAGAGATATCTTTATAAAATATAGAAAAATAGATATTATGGCTATCATTCAATTGTGCAGAGACATGTTCTCCCATCTGAAACTCGTCTTATCTTTAAAATTTGATTTGTAGTATGACAATCATCTTTTTTCTGGTCTAGGCGATAATGTAGTTATTTGGATATGACCAGATTTTACATGTCAGGTTCAAAACATGGATTCGCTTGCAACAGTCTCAAAATTGAAATACTTTCGTATACTTTGTGGATTATATGAAGAGACAAATGAAAGAGAAACAACTCGCATGACAACATGCTATAGGACCAAATACTTGTAAGGTGGAGTACGAATACACAAGAATATTTGTAATTTAGGTTCAATTGATTGCCAAGAATATGGTCTAAAGTTAACAGTTGAAAAGAGAAAATTTAGATAATTGAAGTTATTTGGCTATAGATATCTTAATAAGTTTCTTCTGTTTTAATCCTTCTCTATCATTATATTCAATATATAGTATTCTACTGTTGTATGAACGGTCCTTTTCATGTGGTATTTATGTTTAATTATAAATTAATGGTGGTGAGTATTTGGGGTCAGTTATCTGGTAATTTATTTATCTATACTAATGAGTTTTAACATGTTTTTCAATCTTAATCGGCAGGATCATCCCATATTATTAACCATACCCACAAATAAAAAAAAATAACTATTGAGTAATCATATGAAGACAGTGTTTTCTTCGATTTGTCTACTATAGTTACCTCTCTTTACTTACTGCCTTTCTTTTCTCACTCAAACCAAATTTTATTATGCATGGGAAAAATACACAAAATCATATAAAAAAAACCTTTCTTCAGAAATGTAAAAAAAGTTATATTTTCCTTTTTTCCTCCAAAGATTTACCTATTTTATTTTTTAAAGCAAAAAACTAATATGTTTTCTGTAATCACATCACTGTGCATGAATTAAGACATGAACATGTTGCTAAAAAAACAGAGATTGCCTTTTTATAGACTCATATCAAATTACCCTCAAAGCTGTGTTGTTACACATCGATGATGAAAACCTCCAGTTTCTGTGACTCTTGTTATTAGTATGAAAGATACGTACCAGTCATTGATTTCATTCTAAGGGAAATTACATAATTACTCAATCTACAAATAGAATATTTTGCTATGATCCAAAATATTTTTATACCTTATTATGACTGTAACTCAGATGCATACAAAACTTAGGTAAAGACAGGCAAAGGAGTAATATGGATTCAAGTACAAGAGAAATCGTCTCAAAGATTTCTGAATTTAATAGAAAAAGTGTATATCCTTGATTTAAGGTTTTTAGTGAAACAGATGCTCTATGCCTATAAAATTAGATTATATACGCATTATTATTCTTTTAAATATTATTATTAGTAGTAATATTGCTTGGTATTATTTTAGAAATATTGCTTGTATTAGAAATATTTCTATATATGTATTTCTGATATATATTAATGATCCTAACTTAAAAAAACCTGAACATTCACTGGCCAAATAAATACACCGTTGGATTTCTAAGAATTTATATTAGGTCCATAGCTGTCCGCCAATTAGGAGAATACGGTTTTTACTCACCTTCATTCCTTTAGGACACCTCATAACATTTAAAATCACCTGCTATGTAACAGATTAATTAAATACCTACTTTTAATTTTCCTGTATTTCTTCTTAATCTTGATCTTGTTGCGCTTAATTAGCTGTTTTCCTTTAGCTTTGTCCACGAAGTCAGCTATTTTGCTTAATAATATTGACTCTATGTAAGCTGTTTACGAAGAGAAAAAATTTTACACCCCCTTTGAGAACAACGCTAGTGAATAAACCGATTTAGATGAAACTCGATTTACATATGACCCATCTCTTTTATAGTTTGCAAGCTGGTTCTCGCTTATCCGCTTATCCTCTGAGCTCCAATCTTCATCAAAATTTCCATTGAGGAACCAAAACGAACGCCTTTAAAAAATTAAGATTTGTAATGACTACGGCTTTGTGACGATCATTTTTTGGTCATATACTTAAAAGTTCCCTACAAATTCTCTAAACTTGATGACCTTTTTAAAAAATGCGGGAAGTCATCAAATAATTCCTTATCTGGGTGTTTACGATATTTTATCTAATGATTCAGTTCCAACTTTTACCCACACCCGGCATTCAGCTAATAGCTATATAAGCTCTACAATCAAACTTCTGCTTTTAAAAACTTGGCTCAACATTTGCTAACTTTGTTGGTTGGAAGAATTTGAGCCTTTAATTTTTTTTTTTAAGTTTTGCTGAATAGCAATTTGAATTCGTCTCTTATCTCCTCATTTTGACTCGAATCAACTTATCTTGCCCCAAAGATTTTTAATTTGTTTAATTTGTATAATGTAAAAATTCTGTTATCATCTTGGATTTACTAGTAGAGTTGGTTCAGAGAAAATCAATTACATGGGGAGAAACAGGCAAGTGACTTAAGTCGAATTGAAGAAACAGGACACTTCTTGGGTAGCTCAGTTTGCCTTGTATTATTTTTCGAACCATGACATGAATCAGGTATATTTCAATTATTATTTTTGCAATGTCAAGATATAATTATGCTGTTAAATTTGTAATGTTGCATCAAGCTATGCTCTACATTAAATTCTCAAAAGCAGGTCCTCTTGCAATCACATAATTATGGTTCATAATCTAGATTGATGGAGAGTTTAACTAGTAACAACATTGCCATTTAACCCATTGTATATAAATTTTTGAGGTTTTCTATATTCGGTATAGATAGATATAATTTTTATAAGGTTATTTTACTTTTATTTACTTCTACTTTCGCTCGACGCCAAGGAGCTTTCTCGGTAGTCTAGTTGATACGCTAGCGGAATTCTAAGGTCAAAGCACAAGTCTGTACACGAGCTGGCCACCCATAGGCGGATATGTTTAAAGTTAACACTGGTGTAGTAAGCAGTTCCACACAAGGTATAACGCACAGAGCCAATGACGACACGGATATAATTTTCTTTCCGTCATCAAGCCACAAAATATAAGGGTACTTACATATAAGCACTTACTCAGACGCGAAGCCACGAAGGAGTTTTTATCGTTGGTTGGTGTTTAAACACAATACTACAAAACACCCTCTCCGATGCAAGGTCTAGTCTCTGACGCCTGTCATCGATTCTACTTCTTACCTTTATGTACATTTCATTATCTGTTCGCAGAGAGAGGGAAAAAGGGTGCCTCATACAGCTACTCTTATTTGACGCCGGTAATGAATGTAGTTTCGTATGTTTCTAATCTTACTATTTACTATTCGAGAACTTGTGGTAATAACTGTTTTTTTATCTTGTTGTAAGCCTTTCCGTATTATTGATTCATGTGAAGTCCATTTTTGAGTAAGGCTCCTTTCCTATTTAGGGAATACAGTATTTTTGTGCCTATATAAAAAAATAATCTTAGATCGTAATGCTTTATTTGACGGTGGGAAATTCCGTGTATTCCAGGTATTGCACTTTACTACGAAATTCATACAACCTTTTATTTAAAAAGACCAAAATTAAAATTTAAAATCTACAAAAAAAGCAGCAATGTTTATTTTTTTATAAATTTTCGGAACTTCGAAACTTATAATAATTTTAAAAATGAACTGTAAAGTAAATTTGCCCTATTTCAAAATAGCACGTTGCTAAAATATAGTTATAGAAGATGATATATAAAAATAAATTTCCTGAACTACACCATTTGTGATTCTTTTGGTTTTAAAAAATCTAAAAATTTTGATACTTCACCATTTTGTTTTTGATATTATAAAAGAATTATTAGAAATATATTTGATATCATCACATATGTAATGTGTGAGTATATATATATATCTTGTATTATAAATTCCCTTGATTATTTTACAACAACTCCCATTTGTATTTTAAATAGAGGTCTAAGATTTGAAAGTGAATGCAGAACAAGTAGTTTGTTCAAACTTATCGATCACTGCGCAATGTTTATCCAGATCTGGCTTTTTTCGGAAGAATAATCATAAGAATATTTCGATGTTAAGCAATTTTTCTACATTGCTAGGTCGTGTTTACTTACCAGCCTGCAAACAAACCTGAGTACGGAAAATTCCTTTTAATTTGTTGCAATTTTTTTTCCATCTAAATTTTAATGGGCAGTTTACTACTAGGATAATATGAATTTCATATAACGCTATTTAACATAAAGAGACGTCTCCAATGAGCCTCACCTTCCCCGCTACACATATAATAAATTACATAAAGGTATCCTTATGTGGTCTATGCATCTATTAATAAAGATCCTCTCACCACCTCTTCAAAGACGACGCTTCATACATACATATGTATTCTTTCATATTCAGTTACTGTCGGCCCGGAGGTTATTACACCTTTTGTCGTTCCAATTGCTACCTTAAATCAAACTCAAAGCTTTCCGCCACAGCAACTTTTATTCGAATTTTTCCCAGTAATATTCTTATTCATGTGACTTGATACCAGTTATTTTAAATTTTTCTCCCACCTTATCTAGACAAAGGCATCTTAACTTCTACTCAGCCAACCACGTATTGTCACACAACTAGTACACCTTGATTGCTTACAAGACTATAAAACTTTCAATAATAGCAATTTTTTTTAGTGGGTTAGTGTACACCAATACCACTATCTATACTGCAATTTCTACATCTCAGCAGCATAAGTAAATAAAAACCATACCGTACACAAGGATCAGAACGCATTTATTTTTATCACAGCATCTTACATAACATTCAAGAAAGAAGATCACAGGTTTCTAAGATTGGTGTACGATAACCAAGATGTATAAAATAAGTAGATAGTGATAATGTTTATGCAAAGTTGGATTAATAGAAAGAGAAAGCTGATATACAATTTACTATAAAAATTTAAGCGTCCAAATGATCCCAACGCTTAAATTTTGTTCTGAGAGAACCTTCGTTGATAGCATAACATCTCCTTTCAGTTCATTTTGTCTACGTTAAATATGTCATTGCTTTTGCAGCTGTCTTACAGATAATATGCCTTGATATCTGTCAACCTTTTTTCTCCCTGCCATTGAGATGATTAGAAATTTTCTACACTAAGTCTCGTTTGAATTAGGTACATTAGAGACACTGTCAAACGCCCCAAAAGCGTAGCCAAAGCAAGTTTATGTTAGGCTGATAAATCAACAGGTAAGCTAAAGAATACCTCAAAAAGATAAGATTGAGGCGTTATCTATAGTGAATAAGACCGTTTCAATTTTTTCCCTCAGTTTCCGGGTATACCGTGTCATGTGGGCTGGAGTAAAACATTTTTCAAGTCCCTCTCCCGTGGTTAAGCTATTTGTCACTACGAAAAACAAAAAAGGCTCATCTTGCTTTCACCATGGAACACGTTACATGAACGTTTAAGGACCAATGGAACACGTTACATGAACGCTTAATGACCAATGGAGTCATGTTCACTTCATATTCACTTTTATTTTCAGTTTGTTCGGATTTTAGGCCAAATGGCTCGTTCCTCGAAGAGTAAACTAGGTATGTCTGTCAAATGCACTATGGTGTAAAGTTTGGCTTGGGAAGTGTCATGACTTGTGGGCTAAATTTTGCCTTAAGGAACTAGGTTATTGTGCAGTATGCTCAGTATGCTTTGCCCAATCTGAAATCCTCCTAAGGAAAACATTTTTACCCAGGTTAACGTTGACTGCCTCACGGCCAAGTCGGTGAAGACCTTTGCAGAACACGAGCAAAGAGGTCTTAAGCGACGAATTCGAAAAGAAATTGAGAACTCTGCGAAATTCTTCAAGATGAATGTAGCAAGATTTCTACTCAACAGTGTAAACAGGTGGTTCAGCAGGAGATGTCATATATATGGTTATATTTGCCTAGAAATTTTTTAGGCCGTCGTTCGGATCATTTTGAACACTTCGGTTTTCTAGTAAATTGCTTATCTGAGGTAATTTTAATTTATCAATGCAATTTGCATAACATTTACCCATACGCATTTTTACCTGTAAGTTAATTTGCAAGAATTTTAGAAACATTATTCAAGATATTATGATAGAATTTCAAGAGTTCTGATCTTTTTAGACATTTGTGTATTATTAAACTAACTATAGAGTATTATAGCCTTAATTTATATATAATTATATGGTTTATTTAAAAAAATATTTGTATATTAATTATATTAATATTTACATAATTTTAAACGTTGGAACATCGGATGGTATCCTATAGATCTAACACTTTTGCACGTGTTAATTGACAACTCGTTATTTTTTTCACATAAATTATGTGGTACCTGCAGGAGCTACTCACATTATGAGGGAGCGGGAGTGTTCCACATTTTACCTAGACTTAAAAGAATCATTTAATTTTAGGGAGCTAAATTTTTCAGCTCAGGATTTTGCGTTTTATATCCCACTATAATTAATACAACACAAAGAAAGTTTGCTAATAAGTAACTTAGATAAATGTAATAAGCGAATCAATCTAATCCGATCAAATAATACTGAGTGAGTATTAATTAAAATTAGGCGACATAGCGAAAGGAAAATATAATTATTTTGCTGCGTCTATTAACTTAATTGTTCTACAAAAAACGGGCCTGCACACACCTTTTGTGAAATATCCTTCATTCATTCACTAATCACCATTACTTTGCAGAACATGACAGGAGCAACGCCTGTAAACACGAATTGATCTTAGTTGGAGCTCTAGCAAAGAATATACTGTGTCAAATATTACTACAAGCGAGACTCGTTCAAGAAAGTGCAGCACACTTTCGTTCATCAGTTTGAATGTGAAAAGCCCCCTCTAAGAGCAGACTTCAGGACTGGATGGATGACTTCGAGAACTCTGGGACAGGTAAGAACCTCAATGAAGTTAGGTATAACTATCCAAGGCATTCAGGACGCTCCAAGAAGCATACAGCTGAGCTGTTCGAAAACGTGAGAGAGTCAGTTCAGCAGAGTCCAAAACGGTCTGTGCGCATGCGAACTCAGTCCTTCGGTATATCCCGTAAGACATGTAGGAGAGTGCTAGTATTGGAGGTAAAGGCCTACCCATACAAAATACAGAGGCAACAGATCCTTATAGCCTCAGACAAGGGGCAGAGAAAGGCTATGGCAGTCAAGATACTGGAGAAGATTCAGGAGACCACAACTTTCCTTAACTTCCTTTGGACCTCAAATGAAGCTCAGTTCCAGTTTGAAGAAAAGGAAAACTCTAAGACAAATGTCTTCTTGGAGACCTCAAGCCCAAGTGATGTAGCCACTATGCCCTTATACTCCCCTAATTGCACGATATGGACTGCAATCTCAGCCAGAGGCATCATCAGACCATTATTCTTCGAGGAATCTGGCGCTGCCTTCAGAGTCACCAAGAAGCGGTATGTTGACGTCCTCAAAACCTTCAAGAAGAAGTTGCAGACATAGTTTTCGTCGCTTATGGGGAAGGCTTAGTCCCAGCAAGATGGCGCAAGCTCTCACACAACAAACCTATCCTAATTTTGAGTAGGCACCTCACAGCCAAGACTTTAGCCACCCAGAATTCTTTCTACCTTAAAGACAGAATGTACACAGGGGGAACAAGGGCCATCGTAGAACTCAAGGAAGCCATCGGAGAGAAGATCAGAGGCATTAATCGGTCGGTGTGTAAGGACTTCATGGATAACTTTGTGCTGCGCCTCAACAAATGCAGAGAGCTAAATTAAGGTCATCTCGAACACGTCCTCTAGAATAAAGAAGAAAATTCCAAAGACTGTCATGTTTTGTAATGATGTTTTAAAACACAATATACTAGTTAGCACCAAAGTTTTATTAAATCTGGGAAGAAAATTAAGAAGTGATGCCTATCAAGAGTTGGGGCCCGTTTTTTTGTGGGTCAGCCTATATTCCACGTCAAAATATAGCTACAAGAGTAATGCTGAATGTGATAATAAAGAAACTTAAGATGAAAATACTTTTATGAGACGTTATAATTTAATTTAAAGAAATAATAGCACGATATGTGGATGATTTTATTTAATATTATATTTGTTTTACTACAGTCCAGTCCCTTTATTGTTGACTTTCACTGCTGAAAATGTCCTTTATAGGTGTAAATCGGGTGATTACAAACCTGCGAGCAATTAACACTATAATAGTAATATTTTCTATACTTTTCAAAGAAATGTTAACAGACAACATTTTAGTTCATATTAAGCTCCCAAATTATATGGGATATTTTTTGAAGTGATTCTCAGGGTAATAATTAAATTATTAAGTTGATGAAAGTTCAATGATAATTGTATCAAATTGTTGTCATATTTAAAATCTGACAAGAAAAGATGAGGTCGGCGATTGTAATTTAAAGATGGATGGAACGAGATCAAGCGTTAAAGATATATAGCAGATTCTACGTTTATTTATCAGATAAATGACAAGCAAATATATCAGACTCACTTATTAATTTTTTATCTGTTTCTGGTTTCAAGACTCCATACTTCAACATGCAATTTGAGGACGATTAAATATCTAAATTTCTGATGCAGCCACTTTTATTTGAATCATCTAATCGCTGGATTAGTACTTAATACAGGAACTCAAAGTTACCGTTGCTACACAATTCAAAATAAATTTCAAAGTCAAACATCTTCATTTAGCGCATTGTAAATATAAATTGATTTCAAATTCTTCTTATTCTGAGATTTTGGGGAACAGTGCTGATACCTCCAAAGGCTGGTTGAAATTTTATTGCAAGACAAACGTAATAAAAGAAGGTTTAAATAAAAGCAAGATATGGAAGACCGACCTAAAATAGCTTAATCCAGTTGGAGGCATTTCTTCAGCCGATACTAGCATTGTCGCCAAAGGATGGACTATAATATGTCACCTTAAATCGCAGCAAGCGAGACTCTAGGAAAACTTGGACTAAAATAATTAATGAATATTAGTTATTTACATAGAAGAGACTTAATACAAAAGCATAAGATTATAATCTCTGTATTTCCTTTCTGCCGTACGTTTAGTTTAGATGATAGGAATTTGGACTGAACCATTCGTTTCAAAAGATATATATGGTCTATATCCATAATTACTAGCTAGATTGTTGACCCAAAAAAATTTAATGGAAGAATTTCAAATTTTATCTATGGATCTCGGTGTTTGAGTTCTTAGGAGAACTGAGTATGAAACAATTCTGCCTTTAAAATTACAGATATAATATTCCCTACATGACTACTAATGAATAATCCTACTATTATTTTTAAAAACTTCTAAAAAATGGTTCAAATCTAATTTCACATGACTTGAATATTTCTCAACTAGTCCTTCACAACTCCACTTTTCATTAACTGCAATTTTTCACTTTAATTTTTTTTTTCTATGGATGTAATGGCGTCTATGGTTTATATCAGTCACCATTTACATCTCAGGGCACGTGTCCATGATTTATGTTAATTTCTTTATGGCAATTTGATTATGGTGTACAAGAACATCAGATATAAAATTATATACAATACTGAGCTATAAATCAGCATAGTCATTCTTATTGATGACGATTTATATGTTCTAAGACTTCAGTTTAAGAGAATTCAAATCTAAACTATTTGTACTATTTAATATCTGCATTATACAAGATGTCCCCCAAAAGCCTACAAACTAGTTACAACACTATATATCATTTGAAAAACCTAAAACTATTCATCGTTATAGTAACCGTGATTAAAAGTTGAATTAATCATATAAGTGTATAAAATGTTATACCGAGTGCTTTGTATATAAAATCTAATTATATGCACAAAGAAGTTGAATGTTTTCCAGCGTCATACTTGCTTTTCTGAATAGGGCGTATAACTGAATCACAAAGAGAAGCCTTTGAACAGGGTTATTTTCATTCATCGCGTATAACAGCCTTCAAAACTATCTTTACCATTGTGACGACCTTAAAATGCGGGGAAATCCTAATTTACTTATTCAGGTCTCACGGGCACATGATTGAAATGCTTCTTATCGTGATCGGGTAAATCTTTGCAACAGGAGAATGGAGATTTATTCGCTCGCACTATATTTGCATCATCCATATCATTGCTAAGGATTATTTTGAGCATTAAGTTCTCCATTAAACGTGTTATATATATTGTAATCGCAAGATGAGTCGGTGGCTCTGTACCAAAATTGAATACTCTAGAGTTCGTATGTTGGACAAAATGCGTAGGCTCTCTCGAACCATACTCGGGATTAAATAGACTACCTTTGGTCTAAGGGCCTAGGTATTACCGATTTACCATTTTAATCACTTAGATAACTAATTCATCTTTGATTAGCAATTTTCATCAAAAATATCATGTTTCTTTTTCTTTAAAATGATAAAATATTTACTGGTATAGTCATTGGAAATAAGATTGTATATGACTCGATTCTTTTATCTTCGGCTTTATCCCCGACTTACTTTCTTTGTTTTTTTTTCGTTGTTTTGCTTTGTCCTCTTTAAATAAAAGTTTCAGGCAAGATCGGCATATAGGATCAGAGTATTGTGTATCACATTACAACCATTACTTGCTTTGTGAAGATGTTCTTTTTGAAAACCATAATTTATTCAGTTTATCTTCTTTAATATATATATATAACTATCTTTCCTGCAATTTATGTACTCCGTTAATATGATGAAATTATACAATTACACCTTTTCGATTTTGTACAAAATCCTCTGACGTGATTATTAAATGAACATTAATATCAGATTGACAATCGCTATCCCCTACAAGGGAGGGGCAGAGAGAGCGGTCACACGAAGAATAGTTTTTCAATTTTACATCTCTCTTGGTATTCTTCAGCAATGGCAGAGCCACCAAAACCAAGTAAGGGCCACCCTCTCCGCCAAAAGAGAGTATGTAATTGAACCCATGTCAGGAAGCATGATATTTGTCTCACAGTCTTTCCTCACCGATTATGGTCTGGTACTCAGCTCAGTGGGAAGTTACACTTCAAATTAAACCCAAAAAATCGGATACTTACTTAATTCAATACAGTGAAAATTGTAAATTAATGGAGAATACGGAAAATTTTAATTTTCCGTAGAGAGAGAAAACTATAGTATTAAATAGTATATATTATTAAATATTAACTGTTTTTTACTAATTTTGTCCAAGCGAACATCGTTATAACTTCGAGAACAAGTAACATAATTTTTAAGGATGGGAACTAAGGAGCATAAATGATATATATATTTATATATATTATTAAATATTATTTGGATTCTTTTTCTAATTTTTGTCCAAGCGAACTTCATTATAACTTGAAATCGTAGAATTCCACAAATCCTTTAACATCGGATAATAACAGTAATAAATCTGCGTCACTTTGAAAGTAAACTATCCCTAGAGACCAGTACAAAATAAACTAAAAGTTACACTAATTTAAGGTGACAAAAATAAATGGCCAATTTGTCTTCTCATGTAATAAAAACGAAATCATTTCTTACCTCCCCTGATGTAATAGAAAGTAACCAGGACTAAGTAAAAATTTTCGAGTTTGAAGAACATAGTCATTGTCAGACCTTTTTTTCGTAGGTGCGATTTAATTAACTCTTTACTCCCAAAAGAAGTAAGTTTTGTCCGTATTGACGATGTCTTTGGAATAATTGAATTTAGAGCTTTCTTTATCTCTTCTGTATGTGTACACTCAATTGATTTAATGTTAGCGAATATTGCATTACATAAAGTGGTGTTATATCTATATAGTCTTTACTTGGGTGTTGATTAACACGCAATTTCTAGGAATTAGAAGATATGAAACTCCGAATGTAACTCGTCTGATAATATCATTATCAGTTAATGATTCGTCTACTTTGAGTGGAGTGAATAATTTTCGAGAAGTAGGTAGAATGAAAAATTGAACATTGCACAGTGTACACATACAACTCGAATCATGCCATAAACACCACTGATCTGGCCCCGGTTGAAAATTTTTCTCAATATCGGCAAGTGGAACGGTGAAAGTTGCCAGATAGCACTAGGCTTGAAAATCGATAAAGCATCAAAATGGGTGGTTGATTTGAAATCAAAATCAGCCATAGGATCAGAAACATACATATTTTCTTTTTTTACTTAATAAAATTAGTTTAGATTTATAATGGTACATATACCAATATACGTATATGAATAAACTCGGATATTACAAGATATTCCCACATAACAATAATCAAGGCATTATTGCCAAGTTCATGGTCGAAACAGGACAACATTGCAAAGAGAAGGGAACGTTTATGGAAAATATAAGAATCATAGAGCCATTTTGATAAGGAAAAGTTAGAGTATTAGATTAGAGATAAATATAATTTAAAGTAAAGGAAGTGATAAAAATTTGGCTCGCTTGATGTGATAACTAATGACTCGACTCATTTTTTTTAAGTTCATGCTTTCTTAGACTATTGCATGTTATGAAAATTTTGAAATAGCAGGTAACTAATCGAACTATAACCTAAAGATAACAGAGCGCATTGAAAAAAATTATTATACTCTTGAAGAATTTATGGAATAAGGTAGTCAGTTAAGGTAAATTCGTATTTCATAGTCATCTCCATTCATTCTAAGAAAATTGGTTATGAGGTAATTAATAAATTCTTTTGTATGACTTTCTTCCAAGGCATCGGCCTTTACATAAAGCCTCTCCACCAACAAAATAAAGACTTGTGAGAGGAGAAGTGAGCTGATGGAAGATTAATAAGCCCCAGGAGGACGGAAGAATGTAGAAGTGAGGAGAGTTTATTAGACATTCTAAAGGCAAATATAAAGGACGCAAAATTACTCTTGTGGCAGGGACGATTAAACGAAACCAAACCTAAGGAATCCAATCCAGAATTAAATATTCATAGGTACCAGTAGCGCATTAAAAAGTTGACCAGCGTCCTGGCAAATCGCTACTGTGCTCGCTTTTCGCATACTGGGGAGATATCACTCTACCCCGTTCGGTTTCCACCCAATCTCTATATACTCCTGCGTGTGTAAGTTGATGGAGAAATTGGTAAATGTTAGATTAGCCTTTTTTCTGGACACCTTCGGCAAGTTCCACTCCACGACGGATGCTCTGCTAGGACTGGAATATGGCCTTTGCGAGGCTTTCCTTAGAGATAGCATTACGCCATGGTGTTTTCCAATGTGGAGATGGTTTAAGTTAGCGCATGGCGATACGGCGTCATGGATAGTCGGCACACGATGCGGTGAGGAGACGCCTCCTAATATCGATATCTGTATTTTGCGAGATCATCGATTTTTCTTACGGGGGGGGGGGAGCCCTCTTCACCCAAGCAGGAAGAGGGTCTCTCGCAGGAAGTGTTCTAAGTGTCACACTTTTGTCCCTGAGCATCAACGGCATCACCGTGGTGCTGCAGAAACATCTTCGCGCTACGATTTACGTAAATGACTTTTCTATATCTTTTGGCACGGGCCAGATGCCAAATCTGGAGCGTCGACACCAAAAGGCATTCAACCTCGTCTCTCGCTATGCCGAAGCGCAAAGGCTTCGGGTTACTCTGGCAGAAGCGAAGGTGGTGCTCTTCTGCCACCATCCACGGTTCCACACTGACCAAGACTTGTTTCTAAATTGGGTTCGCCTGGAAGTGATAGACTCGCCCCGTTACCTTGGTCTTGTATTTTACCGATGCCTCACCTGGCTTTAATAGTGCTACTACCTTACCTTTGTATTGATCCTTTTTTCTTTTGTACTTGAGACCTGTTCGTGTGGACACACTTGTGTTATTTAAGACTTTGTGGAGGATGGCCTCCTCCACTGTATCTCACTGTTTTTTGTAGGTCGCATATTCGTGCGCCGGCGGCAGGTGGGCCTGCCAACAGAACAATTGTTCCTATCACATAAGTTTAAAAACGAATGCAAATATAAAAATATATATTACTCTCAAATCATTTGGCAATGGCTTAATACATAATACGAAATAGGGCACAGCTCTCAAATGTTGGTAACGAGAGATCTGTAAATAAAGCTGCAAATATCGATTCATTGTAAATATGTGGAAAACAGCAAATCATCTTTCTGCAAGTATTTAGGCAGGTAGGAAACTGTTTGATTTGAAGTAGGAAGAACACACAATCTTCCATTTTTAATCTGATATATTGATTCCTATACTACACTTCTCATATCCTTGCGAGTGCGTAAGAGGATTAATAATACAGAGTAGATAGTGAAAGTAGAATGAAAAATGTGGAGTGAGAATGCAGATTTTGCAAAACACAACCACACCAACCAGAGCCTAGTTGAGGGATGAACCTTGTATATTCTCACACTCTTGATGAATTATAAATATACAAACGCTGGTCGCGAACTAACTTGAAAATTTTTCTAGTTGTCTAAGAATTTGGTGATATACGGCATGTTAAGAAAGTTGCGACAAAAGGTTTCAAATAGAAATCTCTAGAAGGATTAAAACCAAGCAAGTCTCGAATTATTTGAAACCTCAGGTTGCACTAGGGTTGGGAGGGCGTGTCACTCTTCTCGGTAATAGATGTATCAGTCTACACGTTCGTTTCTAGATTTTATATTATTTTCTTGCGCCGCCAGAATAAAATTAATGTCGTATTGACAAAAATACTTTTTTTTAACCAGGGCATTTATAAGCTAAATTAAAAAGGAGAAACACAGAAAAAAAATTATTAATATCAATTACTAAACACGCTCAAATAAATATTTACAATATACGCTTTTGAAGTATAAGGAGAATTTTCACCCTTTAGCAGCCTAAAAGAACATCCAAAAATTTAATTAGTTTAATAATATGGATCTAACAGCACCATCAAAAAACTCAATCACATGACAGTTCGGCGTGGATGAGTTCCCCTTAACGACCTAGTACCAATCGTTGGGCCTCAACTTCTCACGGTACTGGTGCTTTTATCGTTTACAAATCTCCCCAAGACTTAAACTTAAACGTTTTATATTACCTTGGTACTAAGGAAGTTTGAGAGGAATTGCCATGCTTCTTCCAACCAATTTAGCTGCCTCTTAAGAGTGTCAACTATTCAGATGAGACAAATAATGGCCTCAGACCTTTAATGCATAGTAGGTAAATCAATTGGAAACGTCGTGGTGCACTAGGGCCAAAATAACTTTCTGTTATATCTTCTCCGCAATCTAATGCCCTGCATCCTGAAGGGCTGTCTTAATTCAAGAAATGTAGAAAGAGTGTGGCAAATTAAACGTCCAGTTTGGTCACTCTGGCTATGTCGATAGCTTCCAGACCTCGTAAGAGCACTTATTTCCTTCCCCTTGTATGTACAAGAATCCAGTAGAAAACAATCTTGATCCCAGCAGCCTAAAAGTGGTATCTACAACGTTGGCGTCAAGGTAAAGGCATTTGGACAAAGAGCCTGCCTTCTCTGTATGAATGGTATTAAATATTTATTATAGTACGGGAGATTAGGCAAATGGCTTCTAAGCGGTGTAAATAAACTAATAGAGGTATACGTACGCAAGGAGACAATCCTTCCGCAACCATTCTCATCTCTGAGTCCAAAGCAACAGCATGGAAGAATATTTCAATCAGGACCTATCTAATCTCAGCTGTAGAGCTCTGTGTGAGGAAAACGTTCATACAAGATTTGCTTTAGAACTCCAGGAGACAGAATTCCAGAATCTATAAGCCACTCCAGAAAGCGCATTGCGACAATGCATTCGCGAACTTATTTGAGAAAGTGCGCCTGGGAATAATAGTCTAGACTTTCTTCTTCTTCAGGTCATTTTGCTAGGGTCAAAGCCACTGTGTAGACATTTCATCGTCTTTGAGAATGTGTCCTCTCACCTATTGCGTTCCTATCATCCTTTGGCGGGAAAGAGAGAGCTATAACAACCATACCTATGGCTAACATCATGATTAGGGGTTAAACATAGGATTAATAAAGGGATGGTTCTCTCCCATCTTCATTGGTTTTAACCCCCATACTTAAAGCAAATCAAAGAGAAAAGGTTGGAGCTTTGTGTTTTTTGATGAACTCACATGGGAGGTGTGTGCATGTATAGGGGTGAATGCGAGGGGTAATATGTTACCGTTACTGGTCAGAACAGTACTTGACCATTTAGTGCTGCCAGCCGCACCGAAGTTAAAATCGGAAGTAATTGACGACTCAAAAATAGTTTCCAATTACCGTGGGACTTTCCAAGTTCGTATGTTTTAAGGGCCATATTCTATTAGCTAAATAAAAGACTGATTTAGATTTGCTCAATAAGTATCTTTTTATTCGGTCGGCTATTATTTTTAATATATAAATAAGTAGAAAGAAGTTTCCTACACATAACGATTTATATAGCATCTTAACAAATGTCTTTTGCCAAAAAAGATTTAAAAGGTAACCTTGTCTCAGAAAACTTTGACAATTAGATCGGAAGTTCATGTAATATACAAGGAACGTGAAAGTCAAGTTTGTTTAATAGGCGATCTAACTCTAATAACAGGAATTTTCATGCTTATCGTTAAAGAAAATCTTTCCTAATTTTACGTAATGAATTCCTGCCTTTCTTTCTCATTCAGTGATCTTAATTATCATCAGTTTTTGCTCTACTAGTTGTCTTCATGACTTGTGACTCGTCAGTGTAGACATTTTTACCTCATTAATAACACGTTGTGGGCTTTGTTTTCATGATTACTTAATTCAGGTAAAATCTATATCAGAAAGATCAAAGAACTTTTGTCCTTGACATTCATTAAGTAAGTTAAAGCTTTTAAAAAATAGTTATTTAGTTTTTAATCCTTATTACCATAAGGATTAAAAACTAAATAACTATTTTAATCCTTATTACCATAAGGATTAAAAACTAAATAACTATTTTTTAAAAGCTTTAACTTACTTAATGAATGTCAAGGACAAAAGTTCTTTGATCTTTCTGATATAGATTTTACCTGAATTAAGTAATCATGAAAACAAAGCCCACAACGTGTTATTAATGAGGTAAAAATGTCTACACTGACGAGTCACAAGTCATGAAGACAACTAGTAGAGCAAAAACTGCTGATATTTAAGATCACTAAATGAGAAAGAAAGGCAGGAATTCATTACGTAAAAATCTGCCAAGGAACCGTTGACGGGTGAGAGATACTCTTTTATGTCTATGTTGTGGTGAGACGATAGAAGATGGCCCCGGTTAGATTCATGTTGCGGGGTATACGTGTCCTTGTAAATGTTACATGTAGCATGGCCATCCTTGCTGCAGCTTACATCTGAAGTATTACATTCTCTCACGGATTCAACTCTCACAGTTCCGTGCCATGCTAGCCCCAATGCGAAAATGAGTACCTGCGAGGTACAAACTTGCGGACATTTACTTTTTCAAAATGTTCAGGTCAGCGCTTCATCCAATACGCAGCATCCTCTGTGGGTGTCCAATTCGCAGACGGCAAATATTATTAGAAACCGTCATGGAATTGCTGAAATATACCCACGGAAATTTGGGACCGCAATGGTACGCAACTGCATATTCCAGGTCGCGATTCCTAACTTCTTTGCAATGCAGCCCGAAATGCTGACCTGATCCATGTCACGTAAGTAGTATAAAGTTGTGCTAAACGCTGTTTCACTACCTCAGGATGTGCATATATTATTGCGCCATCTTTAGTGCATTCGTTCATGAGACTCTAATATCCACAGAAAAACACCAGGAAATAAAAGCGATATGAAAATTCAAGTGACTCAAAGACTCTTAGTGCGCTCTCTGAGATTCTCTCAATTACCCAACCACTTATTACAGAACCAGGCATTACGTGTAATTTTGTATAGCAAGTAGTGTATTCTAACTATCTAGGGCTTAAAGTTAGAACCAGAACCCCAAAATGTCCGCACAGCTTCTAGAGAAGAGAGTTAGCATGAGGGCAAATTTTCCTTATGATTTCGATAGAATATACTTTCTTACCGTTGAACCATTTCCCTCTTTTTTAGATGGAAAAGGTAGTGGTTGTAAATTAGATTTCCAAAACATCGTCAAAGACATTCAACGTGCATTGGAAATTTTTATTGAAAAAAATATTAGAACAAAATAATAAAATGTACAAAAAATGGAATACCTAAAGTAAATAATATTCCAAAACTGTAATTAATAACAGAAATCCCTGTTAAAGAATCATTAAAAAACAATAAAAATTCTAGACCGAATATTAATATCATTTTAAGTTAGCCTGTCAAAATCAAACTTGAGCTTACTCTCTTTTCACCCAGATTCCAACGCGGCGCAAATTTAGCAACATAAAATGTAAGAATGGCCATGGTAAACTTTAGGCAAACTGTGAAAAGTAACATTTGATTTTAATGGTTCATCTGAAAGAGATTGATTAATTCAACGATTTTCCTTTCATAAATGTCTAAAGTAGGATCGGTCAAACATGGCAGACGATTTTACATTAACTTATTTCTGTACAATTTGGCAGATTGACAAGTGGAAAATTTTTCTAGGTCAGGCAAAAATACCTACTGTTATGCTAAAAATCTCATCACATAAAGCTATCCAAATAAAAACGCCGGTTATCTCATATTCACATGAGAAATTTCTTTTTAAAATTTGAGAATTTTCTCGTAAAAAGTAGAGTTAAAAAAATTGCCTGAAAGCAATTCCTACCAAACGAATTATATAACAAAACAAAACAAGTTTACCCAGAATTTTTATATCTATTAAGACTATGTCTATTTAAAATATATTAGAAAATTTATAGTTTATTTTAATATCAAGTAATACAATATTAATATTCAGCTCTCTTTGCCAGGATATTTCCTATCGAATTCTGAAGACCTAGTGAAGAGAAACATTTAAATGGAAACTAAAATTAACAATATTGCTCGAATATTAATTTTTACATTTTAAAAATTTGAGATTAGAAACTATCATAACTTTCTTATTTTCCATCCGAGTCTTCAGAGAGGAAACACTTCCTCTGAAACGCATCCTATGGAGAAATCATTCTGGCTTACTTGTGTGCCCTTACTCGTATATGAAATTTATTTATAACCTATTTCTTATCTTCCTCATTAAATTCTTATTTGTGATTATGCAAATAAGGTTTGGTGTGTGCATGAGTCTGTGAGTTAAACATTATAGAAGGTATTTATATGTTAGTGCTTCTAGGTATGTTGACTGTAATGTTAAAACTACATTGATCCTTTGATTGTAATTTACATACACTACAGTAATTTACTTAATCTGTTGTTCTTTTATATATTAACTTTTCCTCTTTATGTATTTTGTATATTGGTGTTCTCTTCATTCCTGATGGTTCGTTTGGCGATCTTTACTGATTTTTTTCTCATCCTGTTTATATCAATAAGTATTTTTTAGCAAATGCTTAAGCCATAGGATTCTAATCGATTGTACACAAAATTCTCGCACAACTTTTATTGACAATGATTCACTGCGAAAAAATTGAGCAAAATAAACATTTTATGAACAATCTAATCACCATTATATTTGGAAAGCTGCTTCCAACGATGGGTTAGATAATAGATGACTTTTCTGTAAATTTCAACAGGTTTGCTATCAAAGATTTTTCCAACTGCAGTTTTGAGTTCGTCATTATTTGCGAATGTTCTGCCAATCAAAAAAACTTGCAAGGCCGTGAATAGATGGTAGACTGTTAGCGACGATTCTTGTGACTAGGGGGGCGAGAGAGAACTTCCAACTCCAGTGTCAGTAGTTTTCACTGGTACGATTTACAACGCGTAGTCTGGCGTTAACATGAAGAAAGATGACATCAGTTGATTCTGGTCGTTTCTGAGCTATTTCATCTGTCACTCTTGACAGTTGTTGTCTGTATAATTAGGGATCAATAAACTGCTTTCGTTTCCACATTTTTCATTAAATCACTCTCTTCACATCCCACCAGACACAAAGCAGAAGCTTTTTTGATGTCGGTCGCCCTTCGCCGGAAGTTATGCATGTGCAAATTTGTATGTACAGTATAAATTGATAGTCATGTTTGAGTATAGACCCTATTTATCATCTGAGGTAACCCGCTTGTTCAACCAATCGAAATGACTATAAAACGGAAATTAGTGTCATGCAGGTGTCTACGTGGCGCTAAGTGTCGAAGTCGGTTTGCTTACGTCGAATCCATACGTACAGTTTACTGACTTTTCCCATTTGCACTAAATGATGCAAAATGAGTGTATGGTTAACGCTAAACATTTCAGCCAGCTAGAATGATAAGAGATATGGATCGACTCTGACACAGGCGCCTAAATGGTCTTTGTCAATTATAAGGCTTGACCACTTCTTAAGTGATCATACATTTCGAATTAGGCACGCTGAAACTTCAAAATCAATCAAAAGCCGTGCACGATTTATTGTGTCTTCACCAAAAGCTTGGCTCATGAGATGTTGCGATTGGGCAGTGCTTAGGCTCGAATTGTAATATTTTAATGTGCAATGTCCTGTAATATTTTAAACTTTAAATATCGTATAGGGTGTCCGACAAATTAACATGTACTGACTGACGCTTCCCAAGGATTCGCTTGAATTTGTATAGTGACCTAATCTACCTAGGCTCTAGCACATTGTGCACTTTAAAGCGAGGCTTAAGAATGACTATACCTGTCACATTAACTAGTCGTACAGTCTTCATTAATCTATAAATAAATAAACTTCAAAAAAATGTTGTGGAGGAAGTTTATTTACATCCTAACAGATTGAAAATTCAGACAAATTCAAAGATTGAAAATAAATATAACCTTTGAAATTCATTAGATACATTTTCACTTAATATACTGGATAGAATATGAGGTCATGCTAAAATTTGACCTGGATTAAATATATTACTTTTAATAATATAATATATAAATTTAAATCACCAATTCTTTTTCAGCAATTTCATTTCACCGAGTGGTGTTTTTTATTTTCCCCCTAAGAGCTCTCACTTTCACATTGGCTAATAGGTTCTGGAATCAACTGATGTTTTTCCAATTGAAACAACAGAATAAAGGGAATAGAACTAAGTTTAGTACCAAAATTTTAAATATCGACGAAAGGACGCTCTTTTTTGAAGATTTTTGTTTTATTAAATAAACGAGACTATGCAGAACTAACCTAAATCTATCACCAAATATGAAATAATAAAAGATTTCATAGGAATGCTACTTTAATCGTCGAATTTGAGAAAATCTAAAATGATTTTTTTGAATCCCTAAAAAGAAAAACAAAAAAATATTTTATACACATAAATGAAAAAAATCCTTACTGAATTATTACATAATTAAAAATTCCTCGGCCTCCTATTAAATATCACATGAGAGTAGCTTGTAGTTGGATTGGTTTTTAACACTGTTTGCTCAAGGAGAAGATAAAGTCAAAGTTGAATGTTTATGATTTATTAAATGTACTTCACCACAAAAGTTGCTTCCTATTACTAGAAGAGGGTAATAAAACTGGCTTAAGACATACACTTACGAAAAATACCTGAGAAATAACGCTCTTTTTAAGGTAGTTTTTAATTCCAGACTGATGGTGGAAGCAAGATATTTCCCACGATACTATCGTTGTTTTAATAAAAACTAACCATAAAAGAGCTTCCTTTGCTTATATCAGATGCAATATACATAAATAAATATATGATTAAACCAATCAGGGTTAGTAATATTTTTACTTAGAAAAATCATGATGTTAAAGCTATTCTCGTGGCGTAGTTTAGAGCCCAATTCCAAACCTCATATACTTTATATGTGCACAGATTGATCGAACTACTTGTGTCGACAGGTATAAATATAGTAATAACTTGCTCTCGCACTCCCACAACTTTCGTCTACTGAATCAGTCTGTTTATCTAAACCACATTTATATGACGTCGGATAGGTGAAACAGATCGGGGCTAGGCAAAATTACCCATCCTTTAGCCGCTCCTTCACAAAATGAGACAGACTTATGATATCCTCATGATTAAAAGAGATCGTCGTTGAAATCTTTACGTTCGGTTAAATATACGTTTGGGAAACCAGGCTTTACTCAAAAAGGTGCTTGTCACTGGTTATAGGTAAATTTTAATATTGGCCAATATCTAGTATAGAATATCACTTTTGTAACGATGAAGTCTTCAAAATAAGATATGAAATGCCCCCAAATTTGTGGTAAAAAAAAAGAGAATGTGTTTATGTCCTTATTACTTCAAAAGATGACGGATCACTAGAAACTTTGTGAGTTTATTCATGAGAGCAATGAAAGTAAACGAAGTTTTGTACTCTAACATAAAGTCAAGGCACTATCAATCCTAAATAATGGCCAATCACCAAAGACTTTGCGAGATAAATATACTTATAAAGTTATAAGTTTTATTACTCTTATTGCAGTGGCTATACATAAATATTCAATTTTTAAAATTTGGATTGAAAATTTTCCTGTTAAGAGAGTTTGCTATTGAGGAATCTTTTCGTTCTGCATATCAACAAATAATTCGTTATAATATATTTTTCGCAAAGGTACATTAATAAATATTAGTATATATTTTCGGTTGTCGAGGAAGATTTCTATAAGATTTGAAAAAATGTATTTACAGTTCTTTCATATGTTATAATTTCGTTGCAATGCAATCTTTTCAAAGATAAGTCTAATAAATCTCTAAAAATACGTAATCATTTTTTAATCTAAACTAATGCCTATGCCTCTTTTATACGCGAGGTGTGTGCTGTTGTTACCAATTTAGGGGGTACCAAAGTTATCTAAAGGTAAATTAAGTATCTGACTCCAAAGATGATTTCTTTACTGTGTTTTTATTTTGGTTGGTTCTTATTTGTTTGTTTATGCGTTGTCTAATTGACATACTTGTATCAAACCATTCGCGCGTTCGTACATTCGCGTGACCCGCTCGCAAATCCAACGGCTGCTTGCCTTATATATATATATATATATATATATATATATATATATATATATATATATATATAAGGAATTAAACCACATTCTCCGAAGACAATTTAATTCACAACAGTTTCGGTGTATCTCACACCCTTTTTCAACTGACACTGGGCAGAAAATATAAGAGAAAGGCATAACACAAGATCCCCTCTTTTTCCCCCAATCCCCTACTTGTGGCTAATCTGGAGGGGAGGGGGTTAGGCCTAAACATATTGAAGGGCTGACATTTTACTATTTTATTTATTTGCGATATTATTACAGAATTAAAAGAAAATTGACCCTCAGATAGATTTAAATTAGGAACTGACGATATCAAGCTCGATTCTACGATTCTTCTCTTAACATAGTTGGCCGATTTAAATAACATTTTACTTCCATTGAAATCGATCGTATGATTCTTGTCTCTAACATGGAAAAAAATTCCACTACTTTCGCTGCCCACTCTAATATCTCTTTTGTGTTCGTACAATCTCTCTAGATTTCTCCCCGTTTCCCCTATATAAACTTTATGGCAATCGTTGCATGGTACTGCATATACTCCTATGTTATGATGTTCTTTGGGTTTCCTGGCCATCATCAATTGGTTTAAGGAATTATTATATTTAAAGGCTAGATTAATACCCGCTTTTCCAAATATGTCCTTTAAACTATTTAATTTATTATTACATGGCAATGTTTTACATTTGTTGAAGTCGTTAGTGCGGGAAGGCTTATTACCATAGAATGTTTTCCTAGCTGCAAAATGGGCAGACGATATGAACCAATCGGGGTAATACAAATTATAAAAAATGGTCCTGATGATGACAATTTCTTCATCTAAATTGGAAGGATGACATATTTTGTATTCTCTAAGGAAAAGGTTAGAAATTACCGATTTTTTAACAGTATTATCGTGAAACAAAAAATAATGTATATAGGCATTCGAGTGGGTTGGTTTCCTATACACGTCAAGTTTTAATTCATAGTGATCTTTATTAATGAGGACATCTAAAAAGGGTAATCTATTATCATATTCCCATTCATATTTAAATTTGATGGAGACATGCAAATTATTCAAATTATTAAAAAAGGTATCAAAATCATGGCCATTAGGCCATACAGAAAGTACATCGTCAATGTACCTTAACCATATAAAGTTAATGGGAGAAATTGTGGGAAGGAGTTCAGTCTCAATATATTCCATGAAGAGACATGCTATTTTCAACTAGTCCGACAGTTATAAGTAAAGTTTTGATTCCAATATTGTTGTTTACGTTTATCTTCCACTGATATACATCACGTGAATGTGATATCTTCCATTATATAATATATATATATATATATATATATATATATATATATATATATATATTTATTTGAGAGAAATATATTTACATTCCTTATTTTTTTATTCAAATTTATAGATACAACTAAACTATACATTCTCATTTCATTATTCCAATTTTAGACGTATTATTTCATATGTGTGGAGTATGTTTAGGATTTAATAAAACTACCGCGCGTCAATTTTTTTAATTCCGTAATTTGGTGCCAGTATCCTATCTATTACATAATCCAATCACAATAATACTCTCCTGCCAGTAATGGAGTTAGTGAGAAAATAGTCTTTAATGATACATAGGTAGATACATATGAAATACTTATACTTGGCACACTTAATATCTAACAGCATTTACAACATACTTACAGGGCATCGACACATACAAATTTATGCCATGTTTTTCCATAAAATAGAATAATAATAATATTTGATACATTTATATACAATTTATCCACAATTTCGTCTTCTTTTTTTTACATTTATACATAAATTAAAATTACGGCACTTAACAAACACATAATAAAGTATGTTTTCTAGCTATAGAGCTAGCGAGGCGTGTATATATTTATGCCTTTTCCCTTTCCATTAGATCTGTTGCTACAATATGGCCTACACAAAGATTAGAAATAAATGAACGACATATTCCTGACAAACGTGACTCGCTTCCCGTAGGGCGTGAATATGTTCGTCTTACCGTTCCTCACTCGGGTTCGTGTAAAGGAGTCCGGTTGACTTTTCGTGGCGTCGTTCTCTTCGGTGCCATGCACTCTACGAGGTGAAGTGCAACTTGTCCTCTTCCTCTTTTCTGCCGGAGTCCATGGGCGTTGCTGATCGGCCGGGAAAGGGCCAGCATATGGCGCTTCTAGTGGTTTTCGCACACGGTATTTTCGGAACCACACATAATTTGCTTCGCAATGATTTGGGGGCACGAAAGGCTTGGGCACCGAATGCGTGTGCCCTATGGATACCTGCGCAAGGTCCATTTATGCCATGGTTGATGCCAGTTCTTTAATAACTTTGGAGTCGGCCTTCGATGACGATGACGAAATTAAAGGTTTTCGGCACAAGAGTGTGCTTCCCGTAACTGCCGTAGAAGGTGAAAATTCCGAGTGATGGGCAAAGAGTGAATGCCTAAAAGGACAATTGGGAATGCGACAGCCAACCTTGTCAACGAGCCATTATGGAGAAGTTCAAAGTCATGTGTGCCCTATCCACCAGCCCGTTGGTGGAAGGGCGCTTCCTCGTGGAGCAGAGACGATGAAAAGTACTACAGGCTGACAGTTACTTGAATAGTTCTCATTGGAATTGGGTGCCTCTGCCGGTTACTACCTATAGCGGGACTCCAAATATGGAAATCCACCTATCTAGGAAAGCTAACGCAACGGTTGCGGCACTTATATCTTCGATCGCTAGTGCATCGATCCTTCTCCTTACTCAGGCAATGCATGATAGCAAATAGGAGTGAATAATCTCTGTCCATATTGTGCCAGAAATATGGAGATTTGATAAAACGAAATGAAGCCTTGATTCCAGGGTGTGACAGATTATGGAATTGATTGAAAATAGTTCTCCTGCATGCTAAAGCGCCAAACGGTCGTGGGTATCTTGCTGTTACTTCACACCAAAGAATAGCATTCTCGGCAAAAGGGTAGGATTTTAGTCGCGAGCGAAATTCCTTAATTTATTCTTCATTATGCTGCGCTCACACTAAAGCATGGAAGTCAAGAGATACATTTTGGATCGAATTGACGTTCCTTGAAACGCAGTCAGCGATTACGTTGTCCTGACAACGCACCTATGTCCTTTGGTAATGGTAATGCTCCATTTTCCCCCATTTTCTTCGCTGATGGGAGGAACCATTCAACCAAAATTTGATGCCCTAAAAAATTTATTTCCTCCTACGCCAGCTCGCAATTCTCCAAGGATATTCTCAGACCGTTTTCGACCAGGATTTTAAAATCTTGCTCCACATGCTCAAGATGTCGTCTATATACACAAAAACGAATCCTAATCCTCGAAACAGGTTCTCCATGCGCCCTTGGAAGGTGCAACTAGCATTTCGAAAACCGAATGGGAGCTTACTGCACTGCCATAAAACAAATTGGGGATGTGACCGCTTTTTTCTGTATTTCTCCCTAGTTAATAGGGATTTTATGATATCTACGAACCAGGTCAGACCTTAAAATGATCCTTTTGCCATGGAGGTGGTTCGTAAAACTTTGAATTCACGGCAGCGGATACCTGCCTGTCTTTGTGATCGCATTGAGCACTCGGAAATCCGCGACCACCCAGTTCTCATGGGGCAACTTCTTTGGCACCATATGAATTGTTGAAACCCATGGTGACTTTGATGGGCGCACGACCCTCTTCTTTAATAATGTTCAAAAGTTGCTTTTGCACCTGTAGTTTCTCTTTTCGATGGTATGCTTTACTGAGTTCGACGATGACGGGGACGGCTGAGCGTATGCAGTTCCGTACAGAGCCTCATATTTTTCCAATATGGCTCTGTAATGAGGTGGTAGGTATCGAAGTTCATTAATAATTAAGGCTACTGCAGGTTCTCCAGATAATCTCCCTTCAAATACAAGTTTAGTTTGTTTTTCTATTAGTTTGCCGCGTGCACAATAAACTAAAAGTTTATAATGCCTTAAAATTAAATAACTAATAACAGTGAAGTGGTATCTGCGACTACAAAGGACCATCTAAATGATCGTTGAAGACTGCGGATCACTATGTCCGTGTGAACCTCACCCTGCACCTTTATTTTTCCACCATTAGCCGTTAAAACATTTGTATTAGATTCGCGGAATTCACCCGATTTCCTCAATTTAGCCGGAATTATCAATAAACTCGCCCCTTTGTTGATTAAGAAATCACATTTATTATAACTAACTTTAGCGGCGACTGTGTAAACAGAAGGCATACTAGTGGCCACGCTCGCAAAAGCATGCCTGCCTAGTTTGACGTCGGTGGACGATCGAAGGACGATCGAAGGTCTCAGAAGGAAGTGAGGCTGATACATAGAAAAGTTTAGTCTCCTCTTTTTTCATTCCGGCGATGTGAAATTGGGCCTTCAAAATCTTGAACCAACTTGGAACAGCTCTTTTATTAAAATTGGGCGGCTTAATGTTCACAGCGTTCACGAAGTCGTCTCCACCTTCTCCTGTCTGACGATTGGTTGTTGCGTCCATTTCCTTTATTTCGAAACGAAGGGTCAACAATTGTAACGGGGGGGAGGAGGCAAGTTTATAGCAGCACTAATTTATAGCGTTGACCAGTATATGGTGAGGGTGCTATATGAGTCCTTAGGAAAAGTGAAAAACGCTTGCGAGTGCTTTCGTCTTTATTCTTAAAGACTTTTTCCTTCAAAAAGTCTTTAAGAATATAGAGGAAAGCGCTTGAGATATATATATATATTTACATTCCTTATTTTTGTATTCAAATTCATAGATGCAAATTAATCTATACATTCTCATTTCCATATTGAAATTTTAGACATATTATTTTATATGTACGGAGTATGCTGGGATTTAATAATGTACACCGCGCGTTATTTTGTGGAGGTTTCTCCCTTAGCCTATTGAATCCTCTATTTTTAAGATAAAGCAATGCCTACACAATTTTTAAACTGTATTATTATATAAGGTATATTTTAAGCTAAAATAATTATATTTGGGTGATGTAGAAAATTTCTGATGGAGAATATATTTTCAACCTATGAATATTGCTCTATCTCAAGTATACATAACCTAAGCTAACTTTAAAAATATTTTTAAGATTTTTAATTTTAAATTAATCTCATTAATTAAAATGTCATAAACTTGTTAATCAAATGTATTTTCTCCTCCTCATCACAATAATTGCCCTCACGCAGCTCGTTTGACCAAGGATAAAAAAACATGAGGTTTTTTGGAGGGTGGGGGGGGGGGGGAGATGTGACATCTTCCACATTTTTTGCGCCCTGTAAAAGGCAAGTAGCATTTTGGCGGGCCGCGAACCTACACTCTTACTACAATCTATCTAACCCGTTTCCGACAGTAAGTCGGACTTGAGAAATCGAGGGAAAAATGAAACGGATTGTATACACAGTCCTTTATTTACCAAAGTATGGATAAATATATTTAAAACCTATATATATATATATATACAAAAACCAATCAAAGGTGCGAAAAAAACAATTCTCTTATTCAAAACCAATTAGCTACTACCAAACGAAAAATTTTCCAAAAAAAAAATTGAAGAGAGGCTTTTATTTCACGTGGTAACACGCTTTTATGTTTCAGTGTCCCCTGGAGAAAAGTCTTGCCGGCGGTCACTCCTTGCGGCCAAAATTGTTGCGTGCGTTTAGAGACCTGTCGCTTTCGAGCTCAATATAATAATAGAGCGATCCGGTCGCGGTCTTAAGGCTATTAAAACCTTCCTGTCTAAACGAATTATTAATTATGGACGCACAACATATTCAATTAAATTACTCCAAAATTCTGCACTAACAGCCACTCTCTACAAATTGGAGGAATACTTTAACAAAATTTAACAAAGTAACAGAGTTGCTTCTGGAAAACGAAATTTTTATTTTTTATAAATATAACATAAAATCCAGAATATATATATATATATATATATATATATATATATATATATATATATATATATATATATATATATATATATATATATATATATATATATATATATAAACGTCTCCCCATTCACACACACAATCTTATAGAGTCCGCCAGAAAGGGGGTTGGAGATATGCCCTACAAACACCGTCACATTCGCTCCATTACAATTTTATTTAAATAAAAAAGTTAAACGGATAGGAAGAATGTTGAAATATCTACTCATAAACCTTATATATCATCGAAACCGAATGATACCTTTGCGAAAGGCATCAACTGTCTTGTTAGCCATTGCCAATAATGATTAACACTCATTTAATAAATAAATGTATTTTTTCCTTTATTAAAAGTGATTTTAAGGTCTGACAATTTGACTTTTGTCTCTGATAGCGAAGTAGAACACTCTGAAGGAGTATATATATTTGCAAATTTTGTTGAAGACCATTGTGTATTTTTGCCTTAGTTAATTCCCTTTGGCAACTTTCTTTTCTTCTAACTATCTTTTTTATTCCATCTTTTAGATGGTAATTTACTTGTCTAGTATTCATCTCTTTTTTAAATGAATGTGTTTGGCAAAAACCAAACTAAATTGCTAAGCTTTCGAACTTATTCGATCATCTTCGGAGCGTTATGGAAATTTCTTGCCTCCTCTACCAATGTACTGAATGGAGTGAGGATCTGGCAGAAGGTAAATTGAAAGAAAATGATTGTAAGGGGTATTTATTCGCCTTGGTTAAACGTAACATTTGAGAAAATAAGCCACTCTTATGCGTGGAATTTTTAAAATAGTTTTAATGTTCGAGTCCAGCTTATCGCTTGACTGTTGATGGCCGGCTTATCTTCATTGCTCAGAATTCTTAGCAGAAGTACCTCTCGGAGAAGCATCTTACTGACTGGTAAAGGAGGAAAATTTTCAGGCAATTTTTGCCTACGCCTCCAAGAATTTGGATCCTAATTTTTAGGACCAAATATTACAAAAGAGAGTCACACCCTGATGTCACCCCACCCCCTATCATCATTTACTCCCTATTGATTACCATCACCTTTATTTACAGCGGCCCCACTTAATCAGATGACTGCTTAAGTCCTCGGCCTACCTCCCTGCGTAAACCGCCGTCAGATGTGAAGTGAAATTGCCCTTCATGTTTCGTCCCAACTATGTCAGGCAGTTGCTTGACCATAATTGGGGGCATTCGAGGAAGCTAGGTTGAGGATTAGCCCACAGTAGAGAACAATGTTAGAAACATTCCGGACCAGGGACGGACTGCAACCTTCGGTGCCCATTACGGCAAAGGCCCCTTCCAGGACCATAGAGATACATATAACCGTCTCTATGGTATGTTGGGGAGCGGTCGCGATTCAAAACCCTCGGGGGGGCGGCGTTGTCAATAAGTCCGCCATACAATCACACCCCTGAGAAGATCCCACCCGGGCTCATATCATTCATCATCATCATTCACCTAAAGGGCAATCTTTATTTCCATCCAGGCGGCCAGCGAACGTGGGCGAGTCTCTTTTCATCCCCAAGGAAAAAGAAAAAGCATAATAATCAAAACGTAAAATTTTTAACCAAAATATACACACACATATACATACTTACATAAGAAGACAAGCAGTGCCACCTAACAAGAGGCACTGATGAAGGAGACCTGCACCCCCTAGTCAGAGGGGCTGCAAGAGCAGAAGACAATGGCTTCCCACCCAACCCCTAGAGTCCCACGGAGGACCATTGCTGGACAAATCAGGCCGGATCGAGGAACAGTGTTCTCAACAATCTTCGGGAAGCTCAACGTAGCTATCCCGAGATTGATCGATACCCCAGTCGGCTACTCCGCAGTCTGCGAAAGAGAGGCAGACGTGGAGACCCTAACGCAGGAGGAGGGACAGAAGGTGTAAGAAGGAATAGGCCTCCAGCCTAGCACTCCCCCCCCAGATCCAGGCACACCGAAGTATAGTGTGCCGACAATTGGATCCCCTAGATAGGCCAACGCAGCAGCCTTGAAATAAAAGAAGAAATATGCAAGAATCAATCATGGGCCAACGTGGTGGAAGTAGTAAAGTTCCGTAACAAACGGGACAACACGGAGCACCAGCACGTTTTTAAGGTCATCATTGCAGACACGCAGAGGGTGCAGAAGGCAAAAGAAAGGGGCCTGCTGCTGTTTAATGCTAAAATCAGCGCGGACCAAATGGAAAGGGAGGAGTTCACTCTCATCCAAATTTGCTTCCGCTGCTACAAGCTTGAGCAGCATACCACAAAGGATTGCAAGGAAGCAAACATCACTTGCTCCAGGTGCAGCGGTTCAGGCCACGGATGGAGGGAATGTAAGCGGCAAAGAAGTGCCCAAACTGCGGCATAAAGCATGGGGCGATGGCAATGTCGTGCCCCGAGAGAAAAGAGATTTTCAGAAAGAAGAAGACGGAAGACTTAAGTAGAAGTAACACCTCTTACGCTCAAGTCGCGAAAAAAGCCCCAAATAAGGAAGAAATCCCCCAAGCACAGACGAAAACATACCTGAAGCTCAAAAATGAAAACTCGACCAAGATTCTTACGTGCATTCTCTTTGCGCACGTAAATAATCTTACAAATCCGGGAACATTTTCAAAGACCCTCAACCTCATGCTCAGGAAGAACGGCATGGAGGAGATGTGGTTTCCTGATGACCCAACATCGGGAGACGTCCTTCGACTCCAGTTCGGATCTGATAAAGCAGCAGAGGCCCCAGCAACCCCATTCCCCAAAGAAAAGATAATTACAGAAGTTAAAACGACGGAAAGCTCATCAAGCACGAAGGCCAGCACATCCCGACTGGGACCCGCGACTAGAACCGGCGAAGAGACGTGAGAGGAAGGAGATGAAGGCTGCTAGGAAGATCAAAGAAGCCGAGGGAAACTTAACAAGTGAAGCATCCTCAGATTCTGAAGCTGACGAGGCAACAAACAGGGTTACCAAGGGCCCTGTGAGCTCCAGAAGCAGGTTAAAGACCTCGAAACGTACTTACAAGTACCATGGAGAGGAGATCGACCTCAGAACAGTCACGGACGGTCAAATCCCTCACCCAGAAAAGCTCTCCCCTACGGACATATTTAAGGGGATTCAACAAGGAGGAATAAAATGGGTATACGCCGCAAATGTCAAAGAAAAAGAAATAGAACAAGCGCTGCATGAAGGCGCAGTGAAGATATACAAAGACTCTTGCATTGCCCTAAACAATGCAGAGTTTAAAGAAATACGCAACGGGAAGTTCAAGACCTAAAACACTAAGAAGAACACTAACACACAAAACAACTCAAACATGGAAAACACAGACAACGCCTTAAAAATACTCACTCTGAATGTGGATGGATGGAAGGGAAAGTCCATTGTGTATGGCAACATCTTCCGTACAGTGGACCCAGACATCATCCTCATATCAGAGCATGGTATAAACACAACCACAGACCACATAAAGATACACAACTACAACGTTATCCAGAAAAACCACAGTCAAGAACGATACGATGGCGCAGCCATCGCTGTCAGAAAAAAAACATAAAGTACAGAACATTGCCGGACTTAGATGAATCATTCGTGGCGGTTGAGATCCCGACCCTGGTTGGTGGCTTAACTGTAGTGGCAGCCTACCAGCCACCCAGGCGACAGTACCTACCAATCAACAACTTCTTCACCCTGTTTGGGAACAAAAGGCTAGCGCTGCTAGGTGGGGACCTAAACGCCCGCTGCCGTGCATCTGGCTACAGGTGCGCTGACCAAAGGGGACGAAATCTGGAACTACTATTCGACAGAAATAGAGTCCAGAGAGTAGGACCTGACTTCCCAACTTATCTAACAGATTGTTCGGCGACAAAACTGGACATTGTGTTGGTGAGCCCGGAATTCCCCTTCAACATCGCCAACGAACCTGGCCCAGTGGTCCCGAGCGATCACGTCCCAATTATCACCACCATTTCGCTTGCGCCAATGCTCAGGCCCGTCCCACATAAAGAGTGTTATGCGAAAGCTAACTGGGAGCAGTACAGAGAAATGCTCAGCGCCTATCACCCAGCTAACCTGAGGGACGCAAATCTGGAGGAAATTGATGAGGAGATTGATAACATCACCAATCGCCTCATTCAAACTGACAAAAGATGCGTCCCCAGGATCTCGTACAAAATGCTCCCACAACCTAGGTGGACGGATGAAATGAGGGACATCGCTAGGGAACACAGGGAAATTTATGAAGAAGTTGGTAGGCCGGGTCGACCCGGGAAAAGAAAGCCCGAATGAGACAGCTAAGCGAGGCTATTAAAAACACAATCCTCGAGAAACAAAAGGAAATCTGGGATGATATCATTTGCAGGCTAGACCGGGAGACAAATCCTGTACGTTTTTGGAATAGCATCCGAAGACTTAGGGGATTGCCTCCCAGGCCTGGGATTGAAATCAAAGATGGCGACATATTCATAGAAGATCCGGATACCCTGGAAAGAAGATTCAGGGACCACTGGAAAGAGGTCTTTGCGATCTCACCTGAGGTGAACGAGGATTTCGACCAGGACTTCGAAGACTGACTGCTCGAGGACCTCGGAACGATGACACATAGGACCCACCCACAACCGCAAGTGTCTAGAGAGAGAGAAAGATGGTTGACCACGGACGCCTGATTACTGTTGAAAAGACAATTAACACCATAAAGTCCTTCAAACAGAGGACACCAGGATGGTCTGTGCTCACTAAGAACAACCTAGTGAATGCCTCTAGGCAAATTATTCAGGGAATGGTCAAGATCATGAACGCTTCTCTGAATACAGGCTACTTCCCAGACGGGTATAAAATGTCAAAAATCATCTTTATCCCGAAAGGGAACAAGCCCCCAGACCAAGTAGGCCAACTACCTCCCAATCTCTCCCATTGTAAGTACCCGGCAAGATCTTCGAGAAGATTATAGCCAACAGGCTACAAAATCAGCTCGATGAGTTAGGAGTGCACAACCCGGCACAACATGGGTTTGGACCAAAATGGGGGCACTGAAACTGCCCTGGCGCTCCTAACAGAAAAGATCGCGCAATGCCGTGCGAAAGGTCACTATGTAGACATCGTGATGAGGGACGTGCAGAAGGCCCTCAACAAGGTTTGGCTGAGTGGACTGCAATACAAGATCCCAAGTCTCCAGCTAAACCCGGTCCTGGAAAGGATTCTTTGTGACTTCATCATGGCCAGAAGGGCGCGTATCATGATAGAAGATCACAAAGGTCCAGAATTCGAAAGGAATAGCAGGCGTTCCCCAGGGGAGCTGCAGGAGTCCCTTGCTTTACCTGGTCCTTACCATCGACCTCCCTACTCCAATCCACGGGGACACGATGTATCTGCAATACGCAGATGACATCACTCAGATCGTCCCCTGTAGGGAAAGGAAAGCAAGGAACCAGTCTAACAACACCATCGCGGAGATCTCGAACATCAACAACTTCGAGGAAAAGTGGAAAATCCGAACGAACAGGGAGAAGTTCACAATTCTCCCGCTGGGCCGTGAGTTGACGTGGCCCATCATGATTGATGGGAAGAGATACGGTTACTCCGCCGTAGGCAACATCCTGGGCCTAAAAATCTCCGACCGCGGATACTCGAGTCACTACACGGTGAGGCGGAATATGGCGAAGAGAGAAATCTCTAAGCTATATAGGTTCAGAGAACTCAGCTCAGCGAACATCAGGAAATTATACCTGTGGTTCATCCGGGCTAAGCTTATCTCCCCCACAGTAGTGACTCAAACGGCCAGCAAAACAGCTATGAAAATGCTCTAACGAGTACAGACCTCTGCGTCCCTCTTCATGAACAAATGCAGAAGAAGGGACTAACTTCGGCAGAGGGACCTGCACCGCAGGCAGAAGCTGGAGCCGATAAATGTCGCAACCCAGAAATTAGCCAAGAAAGTCTGGTCCACAATGGCCAATGATATCCTACCAGAATTACGAAGAACTGGACGCAGGATAAACATCCCTGCCAGGCTGCACGGGCAAGTCGGACGTAACCGGCGATTCCCGAGCACCAAAGTCTGTTCGGAGGAAAACATAAGACCAATTTACACCTAAAAAAACAAACACCAGCAACACACACCCTGGTGACACAAAACACAATTCATGACATGTCAAACTAACAAAGATAATTCACACGAGGTATAAACACATAATCGCAAGCTTACAAAGGCTTGAAAGCTCAAATACACAGCTTTAATATTACAGACTAAAGAAGAACAAATACAATGAAGAACAATAAGAAGAACACACACACAACAAAATCATGAGAAAACAGCAATACTCACACAAAGGAAAAATAACTTAATAAAAATATAGCAAGCTAACGATGCCTCTAAAACAAGGGCAACCCTATCACCACTTTACCATCTTTTTTATCTACTACTATCCTTTTCAAAGAGTGCATATAGCATCAAACTTTATCTTCATTTATTAATATGGCTTGTAAGATGTTAAGCCTCGCTTTATTAACCTCTTTTCTTTTAATAATGGTGTTATCAACGAGCATATCTCTCGTTAGGTTAATATTCTGGACACTCTCCATATGTTTTTTTGGCCTTCCGCTTTGTAGATGAATAGTTAACCATATTGAAAGTGTGGTAGTTGTCATGCCAATATATTTAGAGTTATTATAAAGCTTACAGTCTTTATTGGGGCGGGTTGACTCGTAAGCTATGTTGGTTGACTTGAGATTCCAAGAGTTAGGGCAGACGTTATTTTTCATCAGAAGATTGCTGGCTTTTGTTGTTTTATAATACATAGATGATAAGTTGGATTTTATCGGTTTGATTTTTAACCTTGATGTTATGGCTAATAATCTCCTTGATGTTTTTTTAATCTATTTTATATGCCGTTGATATCTGGTTTCTGTAATACACTTTGATGTTATTGACTTCTTCATGATTACTTTCAGTTTTATCCACATGTTCACAATGGTTATTTAAAAATGATTGGAGTTGTTTATCAATCATGCTGTTTGAGTAACCATTATTCACGAGTATTTGCTTTACTCTTGCAATCTCTTGGTGGAAAAGTTCCCACGTAGAGCAGCCTTTATAAGTTCGGTGGATGTATGAGCCGATTACGCATATTTTGTACCTTTCAGGGCATTCAGTATATATGTATAGTGCCAGTATCAAACTTTCATTATCTCAGAATGCCACATTTAACAAAAAATCATAAAATTCCTAGATACCTAGATTGTCATATCAAATTTACTTTTTAATATAAGTCTATTTGGCCCAACCTACAAATCCAATAAAAAAAATTAGATGCTTATTAAAATAAAAACAATTTTCTATCATATTGGTATTAAAAATCCAGAATACCTAGATACCTAGGTATTCCTATATTAGGAAAAAGTCAATATGCAGTCCACCCAAATGAAATATCTTACAGAAACCATGTCTTTTAAGTCCCCTTAAATTAATCGCATAAGAAAGATATATAACTCAAGCGAAATTCACTCGAAACTTTACTAACAAGCCAACATATAACAAATTTATAGCCTAGAGGTTTATCACTCTCCCACCAATAAAGATGACTCATTTAGCCCCAGCCACAAAGCTAATTTTATCCCTCGATTGGTCAAAGAAGATCTATTAGCCCAAATGCTCTAAGTCTCATATTCGAGACAAGGACTGCCAAAAAGCAGCTGAATCCTTGAAAAAAATAAACCTCCGACCCCATACACCTCCACAAATAAAGACTCATCGCAGCATCATCCTTCGACGCCTCGATCCTTGGGTCAGTGGCCACAGCATCGAAGAAATTCATGCTGAGGTCGAAAAGAATCACCCCTCGGCCAAAGTAGCGGAAGTCCTTAAGTTCAAGGACTATACGCAAGTCTTTAAAATTGTTTTCACGGATTAAGCGATGGCGGTAAAGGCTACGGAGTGCGGGAGGCTCCTCTGTAACGTTCGGATCTGCCCCAAGCAGGTGGAACGCGAGGAGTTTTTCGACCTCCAAATGTGCTTCAAATGCTATAAGTATGAGGAGCACACTACAGCCAACTGCCCCAAAGGGAATGCTATTTTGTGTTTCATCTGCGCATCGGACAACTACTTTTGGAGGAGCTGCAAAGGCACCTCCATGAAGTGTCTTAACTGCACCAGGGAAAATAAAACACTCTCCGTGGCCTGCCCTGTCAAAAAACAAATTCTAAAGAAAAAAGCCACATTAAAAAAACTGGAAGAGGAAACGAAAGCCAACACCACTTATGCCAAGGTTGCAAAAGCTGCGGTAGCGGAGTCGAAAGGGAACCCTACATTTCTCCACGTCAAGAATAAAAACTCGACGAAAATTATGTGTTGCATATATTATGCTCATATTGCGAATCTCTCCTCCCCGAGCTGCTTTGCAGATGAGCTAAATAAGATGCTAACTAATAATGGAATGGAGAAGATGTGGTTCCCCTCAAACCCGTGGTCAGAAGAGATTCTGAAAGTTAGTCTCAAACCCCAGTGCGAGACTCGTTGTCAGACGCTCCCACCCCTTAGCAACGCCACAACTTCAGCTTCCTCCAGGGACCCCAGGATCCAGGCTGCAAAAGCACGCACGGAACAAAAACAAGCAAAAGAAACCCACGAAAACAAAACCTGCCACGCAAACACACCCACCAAGGTCAATAATAAAGTTACGGAGACTGAAATTGCGAGAGCCGAGGGAGGAACACGTTCAGCCCGCTCACGGAAAATCTCGCAGCCCCAGAGACACCCGAGATCGTCCTCTTCTTGCAGGAGGGAATCTATGCACGCATACTATTCAAGAAAAATTAACTTGAAGGTATTCACTGCTGAAAGATCCCCTTTCCCTAAGGAGATGGACGCCCTAGAAGTATCCGAAGGTTTAATAGCCGGAATATACAAATGGGAATTTACCTCGGATGAGCTCAGTGAAAAGCAGGTCGAGGAGGCTTTACTCCAAGGCTTGATTAAACTGACTCCGAACTCTTTTATCATCCTAACTGACGGCGAATACAGAGAAAAATGAACAGGAAAAACCATAACGCCCCCAAACACTCCACAAGGACCTAAGCTCGTAAGAGAATAAGTCCTAAAAACATCATATTACACTCGAAAACCCTTAAGTGGACTACAAATGACGACTCTAAAAATATTACACTTGAACTCTGACGGATGGACAAACAAAAAAATAGTATACGGAAACGTATTAAGACAATGCGACCCAGACGTTATATTTATTTCCGAACATGGAATAAACGACGCTAACCTAATAAAAATCTTTCCCTACGAAGTCTTGACCAAAAATCACAGCGGAGAACGTTTTGACGGATGCACCATAGCTGTGAAAAGAGGTCTTGACTTCAGATCAATAAGTGGACTCGACGAATCTTACCTTTCTGTGGAGGTCCGTACGGCAGTGGGACCCCTGGTCCTGGCAACAGGGTACCAACCCCCAAGGAGAGGGTATTTACCCCTTCCAAACTTCTTGGAGTTATGTGGTCACGGCAGAACCGTTCTCTTTGCCGGTGACCTCACTGCAAGATGCGCTGCCTCCGGGTTTACGTCGACCAACCCAGCAGGCAGAAATCTCGAGACACTTATTGATAGACACATTATGACTAGAATTGGACCAGATTTCCCCACATTCATCACTGACAGGTCAACCACCAAACCAGACATTGTACTAACCAGCAATATGTTCCCATATAATTACTTCATTAAGCCGGGCCCCCCTATTCCCAGCGACCACCAGGCTATCCTTATTAAAGTCTCAACCTTCCCCATTCAAATGCCTATCCCAGAGTGGAAGAGCTACGCTCAAGCCAACTGGGATAAGTATAAACAACTCCTCGAAAGTTATAACCCAGAACCCTTAAATGATTCCTCCCTAGAAGAAATTGACGAGGAGAAGAATAAAATAAATGAAAATTTATTAAAAGCCGACAAGGAAGCCGTCCCCCAAGTTAAATTTAAAACTCTCCCTGCCCCCTCATGGACCCCTAGAATGAAAATCCTCGTGAGGGAATATAAGGAACGGATCAATGAAGTGAACCTCACTGGCCCCAATATCAACACACACCGACAAACACGACTCATACGTGACGAACTAATGACTCTTATAAGGGACCAACAGAATGTACTCTGGAATAACTTAATTGACGGACTAAACGTAGAAACTGACTAACGAACATTCTGGCAGACGGTAAAACGACTAAAGGCGGACAGCCAGCAAAGACTATCAAACTTATACGTGATGACATTGAAATTTCTAACGTGGAAAGAATCGAAGAGGAATTCAGACTCTTTTGGGTACCTATATTTAAGATATCCCCGGAAGAGAATGATAACCTAGATTTGGACTTCAAAGACGGAATTATTAACGACCTGAATGATCAAATACACAGAACGCACCCTCACCATTGCGTATCACAGGATAGGGAAATGGAGGGACTCGGCGGATGAATTACTGCCGAGGAACTCTCAAGGACCTTAAAATCCTTTCGACAGCGAGCACTGGGGTGTACAGGACTGACGAAGGAGAATTTTATTAGAGCCCCGCCCAATATCTTATTTGGGCTCATGAATATCATGAACGCATGCCTAAATGTGGGTTACTTCCCTGACCACTGGAAGGTAGCGAAAATGATATTCATTCCAAAAGCCGGTAAACCACCGGACAGTCCAGCTAACTTCAGGCCCATATCTCTCCTCGAATTTTCAGGGGAAGTCTTGGAGAAGATATTGGCCAACAGGGTAAATACGTTCCTCGAGAATAACAACTCTCACAATATTCAACAACATGGCTTCCGAGCGAAGCGAGGAACAGACACGGCGCTAGCCGTAATTACCGAGAAGTTGGCAAAAGTAAAATCAGAAAAACGCCACGCAAATCTGGTGCTACGCGATGTCAAAAAGGCCTTTGACAAAGTATGGAGGAGAGGCCTACAATATAAGATCTTACAACTAGGCCTCAATCCCATACTTAAGAGGATTCTTTGTGACTACGTGATGGAGAGGAGAGCGTTTTTGAGTATCAAAGATTATAGCGGCCCTGAGTTTGAACTCGAGGCGGGGGTGCCGCAAGGCGGGTGCATCAGTCCCCTGCTCTATAACATTTACACATTAGACCTTCCCCAACCCTTGACTGAGGGTTCCTTATCCGTCGAATTTGCGGACGATATAACAATGATATGTACAGGGCCTTATCGGAATGCGAATTTCATGGCACGAAGTACGGCAGTGGAAATCGAAAACATCAACTCTTTCGAGAGAAGATGGAAGATATCCACCAATGCCCAAAAGTTCCGTGTAATTCCTTTATTCCGAAGGACACTGGCAGACATCTGTGTGGGGGGTGCACGCATCCCCATACCACACGGAGGGCACGGTTCTGGGACTACAAATTACGACTGGTGGGTATAAGAGCCATTTAGCGAAAACTACACAGAATGCACGGAGGGACTTGGGTGAATTTTTCAAATTCGTAAACCTGAGCACCTCCAACAAACTTAAGATCTAAAATGCGTGCATTCGCTCAAAACTCCTGTACACCATGGTCCCTATAAACGTAGTTTCCAAGACCCAAGTCCTTAAACTGCAAAGGTTCCTAGAATAAGGCAGTATACATCACTACGGGAACCCGAAGGAGAGAAGGGAGAAGGCAGAGTGAACTCCATGGTAAACTGGGGATGACCCCCATAAACGTGGAGCTTCTCCTCAGAGCAACCAAAATCTGGGACAAGGTGCACCGGCACCTCCCTCCCGAGTTTGTACTCGAGCACATTGGCTTTGACAATTTACGTAACTTAAGACGACCAATTAGTCTCAAAAGCAGTAGACTACCGAATGACATTAACGTCGACCCAAAGTTCACTTGAAGCTAGATAACCCCCATTCATAACACAACAAAACATGAACAAAGCCAAACGAGTTTAGGCACTGAATTAGCACTTGCTAAATTTAGTTCTAAAAACACTTCCTAAATTTTTGTGCGAAATATCGCCAAGAAACAATTAAAACAAATCAACAAATAAAAATCCAAATCTAGCTGTGAAACACGCAGAATCAAAGATGAAAATCTTCTAAAAAGCCACGTAGAGGTAATATCTATTACTACAAAGGCTTGAATGCCCAGTGCATTTACCAGATGGTATATTTATATACTATAAAAAACACACAACCAAAATGCAAAGAAAGCCAGTGATACCCTTTCACCAGGGATCTGTCTTTCATTCTACCTTTCATATTCGCTTTCCTATCATTTTTTCCTTATTTCCCCACTATTTCTCCTACTAAAACCCTCTTCTACTATATTCCTCACTTTTTATGTCCAATGTCCAATACTTAATTTTTGTTTTGTCGTCATGGCTCGTACTAAGCAGACAGCTCGCAACTCTACAGGAGGTAAAGCTCCACGTAAGTAATTGGCCACGAAGGCAGTGTAAACCTTTTTGAGTAAAATCGAGTGAAAAGGCGGACGCATATAAAGGCGGTCCGCAATAAGTGTAAATTTTTTATTCGTGCAAAATCTTTACGTACACATCCTCTTTCAAGAACAGCTACTAGAAGAGGGGCCCTAAAATGGGGGCAGCCCCTTAGAACTGCAAAAGAATCCCCCTTCGTACCATAGGGGGGGCACCAAAACCGGAAAAATGGAGGTGATACAAACAATATATAAAAAGAACCACGTAGTGCTGATCAGACTCCTCGAGACTCCCAATGGTTATGCAACCATTTGCAGCACAATGAGGGAAGTCGAAAGGCTGGTCTCCGACGAAGCTCAAGCTCATCTGAAGAAGATTGGGCTTTAAGCAAGTGTACCGCAGGAAGTCCTAGCTCAAAAACCATCATTCTAACGAAACTGGACCCAATCTTCACAGAAAATTCCTGTGAAAAAATCATAAAAGAACTCGAAGCGAAACAAGAGTGGGCCTGCATCACAGCAGTGTAGAAATTCGGTAAAGGAAACGGCGTGGTAAAGATAGCATTCAGTTCCATCGATATGGCAAACCGAGCCAAAAACGACGGGCTGCTCGGCTTTTACCTGAAGGTCAGCCCTGAGCAAATCGTCAAAGAAGAATACATTCAAATCGATTGCTGCTTCAAATGCTATGCAGTCGAAAAACACTTCACAAAAGATTGCACAATTGCCGACGCTGCATGCCCCAACTGCGCCAAAACCGGACACAGTTGAAAAGAGTGCAAGGAAAGGATGCAAAAGTGTAGAAACTGTGGGGGTGAACACAGGGCCCTGGCCATGATGTGCCCAATTCGTAAAGAGGCTATCCGCAAAAAAAGAGAAAGGATGAAGGAAGAAAAAGAAGAGAGAAAAAAAAACACGTATGCGGATACGGCAGCAAGGACTACCACTGCGACACGAACAAATAAAACGAAGTAGGTCATGCCTAAGGAAGGGCAAGAAATCATGGCCATGGTAATGGTTGCCCACCTGGCAAACCTTACAAACCCCGGTACCTTCTCATCTTACCTCAACCTTCTTCACATAAGAATGGTTGCAACAAAAAGGTTTGGTTTCCCGAAAAAGAAGACTCGGCGGGCCTTTTTAATCTCGAGTTCATCGATAAAGAAAAGAAGGCACCCTCAAGTAATGGGGTAAAGGAAACTGGAAAATAAGAATAAGGGAAAATACAAACGCCTTCTGAAGGAGAAGAAGAGAAAAAAGGCACAAAGAAGAAAAATAAGAAAAATAAGAAGCCCCTAGAGAAAACACCGCAGAAGCCATAATATACTTCGGACGAGGAAAAGGAGGAGGACGAAAGGCATGAAGGGTTCCCCTTCACCGAGAAAAAAAAATCCTCGAAAGAGGTCTCTTTTTCGACAGAAAAGACGTGGGTCTAAGTGTCTTCAGCTCCCCCCTGTCCACGTCCCCCAAAGACGACCTGTAACTACTCATCATCGGCCTAGCTGCGGGTGAGTACAAATGGACGTACGAGGGACCATACTCCAGGAAAGAATTGTCGGCCCTACTCTTAAAATCCCTAGTGTATATCAACCCAAGAGACGTACACAATGTAAATATGACAACATTTAAAGCAATAAGGAGTGGTCAAAAAACATCACAAATCAAATAGTGAATACCGAAAAAAGTGCAATCAAAGTGAATAATAACTAAGCGAATTAACTAATCAAATTAGTGAAATAAATCTAATTCAATGAAAAGTCATATAGTGAAAATAGTAAAATAAATGAAATAAATACAAATTAAGCAAAAGTGAATAAACAGTAAATTATAGAGAGTAACAGAAAATCTAATCTTAACATGAAGTAAACGAACAATTAAAGTGTTACTAAACTAATTTAGTGAGAATAAATTATGTAGTAAATAAATAAGCAAAAATAAAAAATTTATACAATAATAATAAATCAAATTTTAATCGAATTAATGTAAAACTATATTAAAAAATTACAAAAACAGAATTAATAAGCATTAAAAACTAACGTAAATATAAAGTGTAGTGAAATATAATAATCTAACGAATTAAATAAGTGTACAATAGCAGTAATTTTAAGATTGTATAGTAAATTATCCTTAACCTCCCTATAATATTTGAATTGTAAATATAAAGTGTAATAAAATAAACTAAAATTATATGAACAAAAACAAATATATACCAACAGTAATTTTAAGAATGTATTGTATATTATCCTTAATATTTGTATAGTATTTAAATTTAACTTCCAAAAGTAAATTGCTAACGATTTCCATATCTCCGGGAAGCTAACATTTCCTACTCCTACTTAGTATTTTTACCTCCTCTGCTAAAATCTATTTTCCCCACTATTTTCTATCATTCTAACTACATATAATGTATGTAATTACCCTTTTTTGTATTTAATTACTTAATAAAACCGTACTTAATTCATTCTCCTGCTTAAAAGGTTTTTTTTTAAATAAAGCGTCTTGTGAAAACAGGGTTTTCTTTCATCGTGTAATGTGGGGAGGTTTAGGAGCTCTCTTACTTTATTGGGATACTACCGGAGAATTGCCCTAGAAACCCGATGTCCCCCTCAAACAAATTGTTAAGGAAGAAGAAACATACATAGCAAATTCTATCTATATGCGTGTCCACCTACATTCATATAAGTACAGGACAGTAAAGAACCGCTCAACCAGGAATTCGACACGCTGCTGTAATAACGTTTCGTGTTGAAGAAGAAAAATATTTTAATATCGTATTATGAGCTATTAACTACCCATTGAGTTTTAGTAACGCTGTCAAAAGAGGATGAAACCCGATCAACAACATCAGCAGTCTACGAAGAATGACAACCATGGCATTGACATGGGCAAAATATTACCAATAGATGGCAGTTTAAGGTTACGAAAATAAGTTATAAATGTAGAAAACAACGAGTGTTTGTACTTTGTGTATAATATAGTATGGAGCAATAGATCGGTATAATACATCAGAAAAACCGTAGAACTATGTACTTTTGACTAGTATCGGCCAACATACAGAGAAGAGCCGCCCGAAACAACGGGAGCACTTTCAGCTATTCTCTCAGTGAACTTATTAATCACACGAGATAGATTGGGAACGATCAAGAGTCGTAGGGAAAGAAGAAAAGAAATATTGGTATAAATAATATGTAGGCATAAACTAATAGGATTTGTAGGAATTTATTTTATATTTTATCAATTAAGCCCTACCATTTTTATGTTTATTTGTGATATACATACTAAGGCAGTTGTTGTTTTCTGAGATAACGATTTCCTAGCTTCTTACCAGACAGCACACCGCTTTTACAGATATTTTAATTTTTTTGGTAATAGTCTGATTGTTAATTAGCGTTTTTTTTAGAATTTGCACAATTATTTAATTTAAATATATTCTTATACGATATTCAGGTACTTAATTGTGTGAATTTATGAAGTGCTATTTTCTCTCAAATTTCCCATTTATATACATCGAGAACCACGGCAACATAACATTACACCTCTCCATGCCCGCATCTTCCAATGCGTGCAGCTGTATCGGAGTCGCCTAGATCGTAAAGTGGCACGCATTGCTGTTGGCGCTCGTTGCACTTAATCTTGCTTCTTCTTGCGGCATTTGAAGATGATATTACTCACGAGCCCACCAAAATCAATTAAACTACTTTGAAAGAACAGAACACTGACATATACTGAATATATCCTAAACGAATCTAGGTGCCAACGGGACATAGTGCACACTCAAAACTCTCCCAAACCACGCACAAAAGAGCGCGTCCAGGAAGGCCATCTGTGTTGTCCGGTCCGCGACCCTGGGACTACTCGAGGTGGTCAATAACTCTAACACACTAACCAGACAAAATAAAACATTACTTCCCCAAAAACATTCTCTCTTCACTTACATATCCATTCGAAGACTCATAACCATTTTAAATCTAATAACCATTTTAAACATCACAAAGTATACTACTCCACAAAGAGAAAACAAAAAAACAGCCAAACAATTACAGAAAAATTGCTCTATAAATGCAGTTAGGTAAAATACTGGAACGAATGATTAACAACCTTCTCGTGAATATTTTGGAGGAGAGAAACTGTTTCTGTCCCTGCTAATGTTGCTTCAGAAGAAGCCGGTCCTTTCAAGCGGTTTTGACTAGCATTTACTCTATAAGGCACATAAACGTCAATCACGAGAAAAAAAACACTCTTTATCAGCAAAGACTTGAGGAAGCTATTAATTAAGGTGTGTCATGAGGTAATTAAGAAAAAGCATTTCCCTATCTCGTTCCTCACAGACACACATGCAAAACGACGCATCGTTGTCTAGCCACCGACCTCTTAACTCATCCTATCCCAAATTAAGATTTTCCAAAACATTTTTCTCTCTCACTAGCCGATATTTGTGGTTCACTAGTCATCTTTAATTTCATTTTTATTCAAATCATTTTAGGTCATAAGAGTCACTAAGTCTAGGCATGGAATCCTCAATCTTAACACTTCTTGTAGGGTTACTAAAACTTAGGAAGACGAATAAATCCCTTAACCCTATTGTGCCTTTAATTTGCCACCTAATGTGGAAACTTATATATATATATATATATATATATATATATATATATATATATATATATATATGAATGCAATTTCCCGCAGGGAAAATAAAAAGGTGCTTCGAAGTACATTCGAACTTTATTCAGTTCATTCTCAAGGATAAGTACAAAAGAAAATAATATAATAAGTGCATATATAATCTAGTAAAGGATTAAGGACGCCTCTAAGACAAGAAATCACTGATGAGGAAGTAGAAGAGGGATGGGTAAATTCAAATTAAGATTTAGTTATAACAGGTAGCAACGTCAAACCAAGAGGCAAGAAATAGTGAAGAACAGAGCCAAAAGGGTGAAAACGATAAACGGATAAAGCCAGAGTCTAAAGAGGAAGATTAGGAGAGATACGAGAATTAAATTGAAACGAAGGGGAGAGTGAAAAGAAGAGAGGAAGAGAATTGAAATAAGGTTAATGCAAAATGAATGCAATAATTAAATTGACAAATCGGGTTCCCATAAAAATGAAAATTGCAAAAAAGTACAAAATTAAAAACATAAGTCAAAGCTAATTTCTTTACAAATGAGTTTTTTTGGTAACAATATCAATTCTAAAAAGGCCAGGGAAAATTTTAAAGTTAATAAATTGGCTTATACATGAAAATTTAACAAGGTTTCTTTTAATTGAGTCATTTGGGCAAACAAACTTTTTGCTGAATTCTAATTAATTAAGTTTTTATTTTCGGACATATGCACTTAAACGCATTATTATGCTGATTTCCCGCTGTATGCTGATTAACACGGACAGATAATTGCTTTCCTGGACAAACAGAACATTCGATCGAATAGAGTCCCACAATATCATTACAATTATTCTGAACTAAAATGCTTTTATACTTCCCTCGTATTTCAAAGCAACTGAAATGTTAAAGATTTTTAAAAGACGGGGAAGGTCAATGAAACAAACAGAGAAGGAAAAACCAAATTGTTTTTAACATTAAATGGGATAACAGGAGCTGTATTATAGAACGTCTTTTTTGCAGAGGAAAGATAGTTTAGAAGAAAGGGATAAGGATAACATAGTTTATGGCCAATTTCAAAGATAATGGAGAATTTAGAATCCCTATATTCAGGAATAACAACTTGAAGAGCCCATAAAAACTTACAGGAAAAGACGGAACGTTTGACTATGGAAGGACTCGTATGCGCAGAGTAAAAATGAATATATATAGTTTGAATTAGTAGATTTGCAAAGGATGGAGTATTTAAAACCAGTCGGATGTTCAATGAATAAGAAGATCCAGAAAGAGAAGGGGTCTATTATTTTCAACATCATGGGTAAATTTAGTGGAAAGGACGAGTGAATTAAGTTTAGTAAGAAAGCTATTAACATCATTAAAATTAGGCCACAAGCAAATAACATTATCAATATGGCTGTACTAAACAATAGTGAAGTCAAGGATAGTAGGGAAGATTCTTGTTTCAGAGAACTCCATATATAAATTAGAGAGAACAAGTGAATGGCTAATCCAAACTTTTGAAGAAAATATTTGCCATCGAACTAAAACTTACAATTTTGGGTACAAAGTGAAATGAGTTTCATAAAAAGAGTAGCAGGTACGGGAAGAACAAGATTTTTCAAAGGATCATTAAGGAAATTGAAAGGGTCTTCAACTGGAACCTTGGTGAATAATGAGCAGACATCGAAACTAACAAGGCTAAAATTATTCGAATACTGAATGGCATTGAGGTCAGAAATAAAGTCCACCTTCAAAATTTCAATGATTCCCGAACTAACCTTGAGAAGACCTTTGTAATTATATTATTTGAAAGAGAATGTAAAACAGCATAAGGATTTCAATTTTCGGTAAACTTGCCTGAATAGTTTGGAAGTTATTACCAAATAATACTCCGGGTAACCTTGTATTATTCGAAAGAGAATGAAAAATAACATAAGGGTTACAAATTTGGGTAGAACCAGCTAAAGCGTTAGGAAGTTTTGCCAACTAATTAATCGGTTAACCTTGGGTATACTTTGGCAATAAGAGACTTCGAATAAGAATGTGAAACAACATAATGGTTTAAAATTTCGTTAGAATCGGCCGAAAAGTTATTAAGTTATTGTCAAATAATGCCTTGGCTAACCTTGGCCTGACTTTAGCAATTATTTTATTCCCCTCCAAATCTAAAACAACGAAAGGGTTTCAAATTCCATTAAAATCAGCCTAATAGTTATGATATTATTGCCAAAACAATATAATTTCCGGGTTAAACCTAGAAGGACCTTGGCAAGTGTATCATCTGAAAGAAAATCTAAAACACATAAGGGTTTTCAAATTTCGTTAGAATCGGCCGAATGGTTAAATGATATTACCAAAACCAAACAAGCGAAATAGAGACCGACCGACCAACCGTTTGACTTCCTGACATAGTGCGATATATATTCGCCCGCGTCTAAACTCGCACGCGGCTAACAACAATATTAAAAAACAATCTATATATTTCTAAACGCAAGTTGATTTTGTATGTCATACTTTTAGGTTCTTTGAAATAATATGAGATTCTTTAGACTTATTGCCAGTTTTATATCCGAGTGGTTTCGCTAGACACCGAATGGGATTCTGGTGGTTTCTTCTACTCCCAGGGGGCCGAAAGTATGAGGCAGAGGAGCGGTAGGGTGGGAGATGGGGGAGAAGGAAATCATGGGAGATGGGACAGTGGAAGAGGGGGAGAGGGGGAGATGGTGGAGAAGAAAGACGTCAGGGTTTGAGATGGTGGAGATGATAGAGAGAGAGAGACAATAAGGAGGGGGAGGGGTGTAGATGCAGGACAGGGAGAGAGAAGGTAGAGAGAGAGTGATTTCAGGTGGCTGTGGAGAGCAGAAGATTTACATATTTCTCAAATTCCTGTTATTCCAAATGATCTCACACTTGATTGTAAATGACTGCATTTTCTATTGAGGCCATGCTTTGCATTGACTCTCAACAAATGGCAAGTTGATTTTCTGAAAGGGGCTGGGCTCCTGTTGGAAGCAAACCTATAATTTAACGCACTAGGAAGCAAAACTAATCTAGTTTACACGGAAGCTCTCAAAACACTTTAGAGTATTGTTTTCAAAATGCCTATAAGTTAATTAATTATAATTTACTAAAAATACAACCCATGTCATGTGAACAATTTGGCACTTCCTGTTTATTGTCATGGGGACGGACGGGGTGAGGTCTTGGACATTTAGGAATTGCGGGGAATGAGTGCTCCAATCAGTGCGCGTATGATACCGCCAAAGAGTCCGCGAGAACTGGGCGCACAGACAAGCGTTTTGCTCTTCCTCTCACTGATTACCTAGAGAGGGTAGACGGAGAACAGGGAGAAACTTATTTTGGCAGTTATCGGTAATTCTTTGAGTAAATTATCGGCCAGACCGTGAGCGAGTAATTACGGCCTGTGGAATAATAGCTGTAAGCCTTGCATGATTTTTCAAAAGTATGAACAAAGTAGAAAATGGCGCGGAAACACCACTTTATTCTTAAGAGACTCAAAAGTATAAACCCACAAAACCAAAGAATGGACAAAACCGAAATTAAGAATTTACCGAAAAAGAGAAAATAAACTGATATTAAGAAATTCACCAGAAATTGAACAAACACTCCCAAATTATGACCGAACCTATTCTAAGAGAAAAAAACAAACAAATAAACACATGACAATTACGATATTTAAAGAACAAAATTATTCCACTTAGAATGAAACAAAACACAAACGAGAACAAAAATAAGAAAATTACAATAACTACGACACACTAAGTTGCAAGTAAAACTTGAAAAAAACATGCTACAAAAAAGCGGTATTAGCTAATAAAAACTCAATTAACAACAAACATACACTTAAAAAAGAAAAGATGGCGATTAGCCTGATCATCAGATACCTTTCACTTATATGTTAACCTTTTCTTCCTTCTTCCCCACTTTAAACTTTATCTCAAACTAACGTCCCCACTTTCACTCAGATAGTCTAATACTTAATTACCTCATTTATAAGTTTTCACTAGTAACCTTTTTGTAAATATTATCTTTCCATTTAAAAGTTTCTTCATGACAATTTTAAACTTACATTTTCAGATTACATCAACAGCTGTAGCTTGGAATTTTCTGATTCAAATCAGAGCTTCTATCACAGGTTATAAAAATAAAAATTTTCCTCACTAATATTTAGAAAAAAACATACCGCTATCTACAAAAATCTCTCCAACACTTTCACTGTAATAGGGAAGATTTTACCTCTTTATATAAGTATATCTGTTTTAGCAGAACACCTTCTAAACATGGCTTTTCAACATCGCTTAAACCACAAAATATTTAAGAACATTTTGAAAGGATCCAACTTACGAAGCCAAAATAAGAAAGACATTTGAAACTGGAAGAAGCAGTTCTGATAAAGCAAAATAAACGACTTGAACATAAAAACGAATGAATTTATGCAAATATTATAAATCCCCTAATTTAATAACTAAACAAAGGCGGTGAAGTAGTTATAATAAACAAACGGATTATGCAAGCAAAATTTAAAATATTCTTAACAATCCCGATAAGTTTAGATCTCTTTAGATTACTTTCTTGATGTCCAAAAAACCTCAAAGATAAAGTTAATACATTCCACTTTAGCCTCAAGATCCCGAATGTCATCTTAAGAATTTGTTTCTCTTATTAGTTTTTGCATTACTTTCCTGAAGGCCTTCAAAGTTAGTACAATTTTGATGTGCTGAATCCAAATTCACATTGGTTTTACTCAATCAAGTCAACTCTTGATTTATGGCCAAATGATTTTCTATACAGGTTTTTACAGAAATAATTGTTTTTATTTATAAGATGCAAAAATATTTGGGATCTCTTATAGATTTCTGAAGACTTACATGCGGCAAGTTATGACTAAATGGATTTTGCTTTTGTAAATAAATGAAATGGATGTGTTAAGAAACTCTTGCAAAACCAGTCGCAACATTCATAAAGCGTGCTTTCCATGACTAAGGTTTGTATGAAACTGGGTGATCTGGATAAAGCTCTAGGCACCACAGTGGTTTTATGGGGAGCTTACCAACCATAATACGGATTCCTACATGTGCACTATTGATTTGACTGGCCAAAGAGAAAGCACTAGAGAGGCCTCATGTATCCTAATATTCAATCAGCACCTAATCCTATAGTTCATTGTGATAAATTTTCACTACCTGTCTTTGAAGAACCTGATATGAGTGACGAAGTTTCATCCAGTGTTGAATAAAATGAAGAAGTGTATTTTTGTCGATGGTACTCAACATATTTTTCCCACATATTATGAACAATCATGAGCTAATATCCAATTTACATGTACTTACATTTATCAAAATCTACTATTCAATGTAAATTAATTAATGTTTGTAAAATATAATTATAAAATTCTTTTAAAAAACAATTTTTTTAACTTAAAATGATTCTTATAATGTGTTATAATTCCAATCGATTTAGTTATAACATCGGATTTTTTTCAAAATTAGACTTAGCACGAAAACAGGACCTTATATGAGGAAAGGGATGTCATTTTCGGATTCCTCGGTGAAAATTTCCTAACCTACTACAAAATACCTAAGACTACTTTCTAAGCTTTCCTTTCTTGTACTACAGTATTAATCATTTTGCCCATCTCAATTCCTTGTTAGGTAAGATCAATCTTACTTGTTTTCCAAATATCCCATTGAAAAAAACCTGAACATTTTAGGGGTCTCTTCTTCACAATCGTAAAAAATTTAATAATTTTTTCACTTGCTAAATTTAAGCCACTTCTGAAACTAGTGTTTAAAGAAAATACCTATATTTTCTTTTCACGAAAACTTTATAAAACGTGGAAGGCGTAGCTGTGTTTTTTCCCATTGATGTAGCTATATTTATGATTGAGTTTAAAAGAACTCTATTTCAATATCGTTCTTCATCCTATACACAGCTTTTTGCAGAAGATTTGTAGATAAATCATTGCTATTATTTAATAAGCAGGTTCCTACAACTTCATTCTTTAATTACTCGTAAATCAATTCCATTCATCCAAATATTAAATTTAATAAAGAAAGGAAAAGTTTTATTTTTACTATTAAGAAATATTAATTAATAATACGATCCAAGATTAATCAACATCAATTTATATAAAACCAACTTTAATTGAACTTTGTAGCAATTTTGTTTCTTCTGCGATTTAATTCATAAACTGCGCTCTGTCAAATCTCATAACTGTTGGCTTTCACCTTTCCTTTTCCATTTAATCATAACTCATCCTATTACAACATTAAATACACACATTTCTTTATTTCTGAATAACCAATATTCAATCGGACATTTTTCATACAATTTTCCAAATGAACCTAAATAAGTTATTCTAGCAGAAATGAGGCCCATTTAAACATTAAATATAAAGAAAGGTTTCTTAATTAATAAGCGCAATTTTTTCACACATATCTTAAATTGATATTGTTTAATAAATTTAATAATAATAATAATAATAATAAGTCTTTTGTAATGCGCTCTTCAAGGCCTGAGGCCTTCCCAGAGCGCACGTTGTGCTGAGATGAGAATGTAAATTCAATGGAAATTTAAGAGGGGGAGAAGGCAATATTGAAAAGATGCGTTTTCAATATTCTATACGGTTCTTCTAAATATTTACATGCTTAGCCTCGCTACAATTTAATGTAATTCTTGAGGCTTCGAAGCATTCATAAAAAATCTGCTGTTTAATTAACGGATTAATGTTTTTGTCTTTTGTTATTTTTTTCAATAATGCTATAATGTCGACTACTCGTTAAAGAATGAGCTTTATTTTGCATAATAAGTCTCTTTCCCTCGCTTAATCTGGGCGGAAATACTATCATTTTCTCTCACTGCGTTTGGAGAAGGATTGAGAAGGAGCAGTACCCCATTGAGCAGAGGGATGAACGAGCAATATTCAAAAGAGGTGCATGTGATGACCAAAGGGCCCGAGGGACATGTCGTAACGAGATGGCAGAAGAGAGGTAAGACGGGGCTTTGTTGTTTAGGGCCTCAAATGTGAAGAGAAGTATGTTGAAGTGAGTACGGGATATAACAGGAAGCCAGTGCAGTTTATTCAGCAAGGGTTTCGAGGGAGACAAGCGAGGGCGACGGAAGAGAAGCCTGGTGGCATCGTTCTGTACAAGTTAAAGGGGGCGGAGAGAGGAGGATGGCAGATTCATAAGCAGAGAGTTACAGTAGTCAAGGCGTGAGGTGATGAAGGCATTAACAGCAGTCTCAAGACTTTGGCGATCAAAGTCAGAGCGAATGCGAGAGAAGTTACGAAGGAAACATAGAGAGGATAGGCTGACATTGCGGATATGAGGCTTAAAAGAGAGATGCTCATCAAAAACAACACCCAGATTCCAAACGCAGTGAGAGAAAATGATAGTATTTCCGCCCAGATTAAGCGAGGGAAAGAGACTTATTATGCAAAATAAAGCTCATTCTTTAACGAGTAGTCGACATTATAGCATTATTGAAAAAAATAACAAAAGACAAAAACATTAATCCGTTAATTGAACAGCAGATTTTTTATGAATGCTTCGAAGCCTCAAGAATTACATTAAATTGTAGCGAGGCTAAGCATGTAAATATTTAGAAGAACCGTATAGAATATTGAGATATTCCTCTTTTTGATAGGTCCGCTTCTAGTGAAGAACGAACATGCTCACAGTCTCCTTACTAACTAATTTGCTTGCAGACCGATGTTTTCTCACAGTCACTCTTCCAGAACAAACGAATATACTGGAAAACCACTAAGAATAAATTTTTCAATGAGATGTAGAGAAAAGAAGAGCATGATGGTTATCGCCAAGCAGATGAGCGTCGCCCATAAGACGATTATCACAAAAGACCACGAGCACTTAAGCCTCAAGTCATATATGCTTATATCAAAGCGCAGCTGATTTCCTGAGAACATTTTGGAGAAAAGACAGGAAAAAGAATGATGTTTAAGAAAACTTGAAGTATAAGAGTCTTGTCATGCTAATGATAAACCTAACCAGGTCCAAAAGTTGAACTACAGGAATGATCCTTTAGAGTTTTCCAGTTGTGACGCAGACGAAGGTTCCTTGTTACGTGATTGTCCTTGGTATAGCAATGAGGGGAACAATTTGCTTCCACATTTTAACTAGCAGGACTTTAAAGAAAGTGCTAAGACTGACATCAATGTCTCAAGGCCACTGTGAAAAATTTGATAAACACGTTGGCTGCAGATACGAGGTAGGTCTTGCAACAGAAATTAAGACTATCTAACCATGCCAAGTTAACGCAGAAGGCTCTGAAGATGAAAGTCCTGCTTCTAAAGCTCTACACCCCCTTCAACCTTGGCTTGTGGAGCGTCGTTGAGTGAGATGTCAATAAATTTTTCAACAGCACAATTGACTTTGTCAAGGGAATGACTCACTAGCTGATGACCCAGATGTCAAGGCCATCTTAGCCAAGGCTTTCGCTTACTTCCGTATTCGCCTACAGTCTGATGTATCCAACAACGGAGATTACCTGAAATAAATTGAAAGTCTATGGATTAAACTACTTTTCTGCCCATTTTCATCAAATATATTGATATTTATTGTAAATGCTGTATTTCAAATTTCAATAATTTTTTTTCGTATTTCTTTGCCAAATTTAGTTCCAATTTACATTTCTCAGCTTGAATATGGGTAAAAAAATCAGATTAATACTAATATCAGTGGAAAGAAATTACAGGTTAAAAACAAAAAGGAAAGAAAAATGCCAGTGAAGATTACTTAACCGATTAATCAATAATGTATAGCTATTCATCGATACTTGTATCCCGAATATTCAGAAAATTTTCAATTTCAGGAATAAATCATTTATCAGTTATTTCACGTATCTAAATCTTTCTCACACGATATTTGAACGACTTCCTTGTTTCCGTATCTTCTGTGTATTATTAAGTGCTTAATTGATAAGCAGAGGGCAGGTATATTAATTTTTCTTTGTAATTATCTTATTTTTGGGTGGCATCGTGATGTAGAGTTAATTATCTATTAAATTTACAGGCTAGAAAACAAAACCTTTCTCGTTAATAAATCTACCAATATTGATGAGATGCTTTATTCCCACAATCAATCATTTTATTGTGTAAACCTTGTAAATAAATGGTCCGTGGTTCTAGAATTATTATATAAGAGACAGGAAGAGGTCCCGAATCTTTAAACTGTCTCCGAATTAATCTTACTTGGATACACTTTAATACAAAAATAGAATAACTTTACATCATGTGTGAACAGTTTCAAAGAAAAGCTATATTAAAGGCTGCCGCAAAGTGGACATCTCTATCTTTAAATATCAAATCATGCAATGAAGTAGCAATACATTCACTATACATCGACGAACCATTTGCCAAATTCACCATAGTTTCGAGACACTGCTGATCTCAACTAGTATATGTATGCTACCATAAATATAACACCAAACAGCAAAAGTTCAAAGGGTACAAAACAAAAGCTATATTGAGAAAAAAACAACACTGACAATTTTAGCCCTCGACGCTTTTATCAATGTTCCGCTCCAACTAAATCAACGGCAAACCTAACAGCAGTGTTATTTAAGAGCCCATCTGGTGAAAAACTACTAGAGCAAACCTCAGCGGAATCATGATATAGCATTATAATAAGCAAGATTAAAAAGGAAACAAAAGAAGCATGCAAAAACAAATAATAAAGATACCAAAAACAAAATAGAAAACAAATAAACAAACAATAAAGAAGGAAGAAGAATGAATCAGACTTCTGCGTCGGGGATAGGCCTGCCTCCCCCAGGGGCAGGAGCATGCAACCTTCAACAAAGTGTCAAATAAAATGGTGCGGAATAAAACTCGCAGCGGTAGTCAAGCTTAGAACCAACAAAGGATAAATGAAAAAGCACGGCATTAGTCCTAACAGCGTGCCAAGTACTGAACGTCACACAAAGAAGTACGAGGGGCGGTCAATAGATTTTGCGAATCGGTAGGGAAAAACAGAGGAAGGGGGATGGTTCTTATGGCGGGTGTTAGGACCAGTTGTTACAAGTCAGGACCTGCAGTCGGACTCTCCTGCCTTGTCTATTTAAGAAGCAATAGTTGATCGCAGATCGTGAGTCACAAATTTTTCAATAAATTTTTGACCGAGGAATGCAAGAATGCAAAAGAGATTCATGAACGCATGGTTGCAGTGTACACAGACACTGCCTATTCCTATGCAACCATTGCTCGCTGGAAAAGGGAGTTCCGCCATGGTCGTGAGTCCCTTGAAGATGACCCCCGTCCAGGACACCCGTCAGACGTGATCAACGAGGACAATGTCACCCGTGTCGAGAGGATTATCCTCGAAAATCGACGGCTGAAGGTCGATGAAATAGAGCGAGAACTTGGAATATCACATGGAAGTGTTATCAACATCATCCACGACAATCTAGCCATGACCAAGGTCTCTGCCCCTTTAGTCCCTAGAAACCTCACGCCCCATGATCGACTTCAACGTCGTCAAAGTTTACAAGGCCAGAGTTGCACAAGCTGCCCTGCGCGAGTGCGGATTCGAGGAGCTCAACCATCCCCCAAATAGCCAAGATCTGGCCCCTAGCGACTACTTTTTTATTCCGCCAGCTCAAGGCTGCCCTGCGTGGACGCCGGTTTGGGGACGATGAAGATGTCAAGCTCGCCTTTCAGGAGTGGATTAAATAGCAGTTGGGCGATTTCTAGTTGTCAGAGATTCGAAGCCTCAGGGACAAGTGGCGCAAGTGCATTCAAGTCGAGTGTAGTTATATTGAAAAATTATATAATACTTTTCCTCATATCTCGTTTCCTTTTTCCGAATCACAAAACTTATTGACCGCCCCTCGTATGTTCATGGTGTGGGTACAAGAGACAATAAGTCTGAAAATATAAGCCTCCCATGGGAGGCATTGGTTGAGAACAACCGGTTTCACGAAATTCCGTTTTAAAACAAGTCCTATAGAAGTGCACCACCATAGTCTCGAACAAGGAAATCCGATACCTTAGTGCTTCGGCATAGCGAGAGATGCGATTCAATTAATGTTTGGAGTTGACGCTGCACAGTTGGCATATGTACCAAGATGATTCTGTGATGCTGAAGGCTGAAAGTGTGACACTGAGAGCATTTTCCTGGAGACATCCTCTTGTTGCTTAATTGGCCTAGAAAGGGCTCCCAAATCTAGTACGCGAAATCAACGAGCTCAAAAAACTTCTAGATAATGTTGATAGGCGTACTCTCACCTCCATCATGTAGATAGTAAGCATCATTCCGTATTTCGATGCGGTATCATAGATCTTCTTCTGATTGAAACACACCGTGGCCTAGTGATGTATTTGAAGAAAGGCCTCGCAGACGCCATTTTCCGGTTGGAGCAGAATAGAGCCTTGACTCGGAGTGGTGGAACTTGCGACTTGCAGAAGCCGCACTGTGCCCAAGAAATATGACCTAGGCTGTCTAAAAAAGGCTAGTTTACCATTTACCAATCTATCCATAAATTTGCTCACACAGTAAGTAAAAGAGATTAGATGGTAACCGGCCGATGTAGAGTGATATCTCCCCTGTTTTCGAAATACAAGCAGAATACCCATTAGCAAGGAGTCTGGGAGGAAACCTTATGTACAGATCCTGTTGAACAAATTCATCAGAGAGGCAATGGCTTTTTCACATAAGTGTCAATACATGGCATATAGGACATAGATAGAACCAGTGGGCGGTGTCCGCGTTCGAAGAGGGAGCAGAACGAAACTCACTCAAAGTAAAAATGTCTTTGAAGCTTTCTCTGCTCTGATGGAAAAGTCCAGTCGCCCTTCTTTAGTGATATCACGACGTGCACTGGATGCTCGCCAAACAGCATCGTGGTTAAAGAGTGCTGAAAAAGCGTTTGAGAAAGACTTCCACGGACACGGTTTCCAAAATTGCAGTACCTTTCTCCTTGGGAACGGTTGGGGAGGGGGCTGCAAGATCTTGCCCCGAATCCTTTTGTCTCTTAACAAATCCCGTCAACAAAACTTAAATCAAAACAACATTAAAAAAATGCGAAAGCATATTCCTCAACCTAATATTTTAGACAAGATATTAAACTGCTGAATTCAGTGTGGAACTAAAAAAAGTTTATAGCTTCCCTGAAGCACTTTGAATATTTAGATAGACGAAAGGTATTAAATATATTCATTTTCAATAGGAGTCTGAGAGGAGATATGATTGAAGTATTTGTAATTTATCTCTAGAATTGACAAATTCGGTATCAGCAAGTTCTTGGATCTGTATGGGTCATATTTACTAAAGTAATTTAACTCAAGCAGTTAGAGTAGTCCAAATTTAAATGTTTTCAAGGGAGGTTATATTATTGGTTTAACAATGAAGATAATTCAGGGTTTAGAGTTTTATGTTGGGCCAAATGTACATATGTTAATATTACTGTATATATTGTAGCTGCCAATTATAATATGGATTTAGTATTTAAATGGCTCTTGGATGACGTTTTATAGGCCCTTTTAGCTTTTCTTCTCCGTTAAGATATGATATATTATGTCACAGGCATTGTCACCTGGATGAAGCGCATCTAGTTTCAAGCTAAACCTGGTTCTACCTCAAACTATTCATCGGTTTATTTACCAATTCTTTTCTACCCTGTGATTTCGACTATTTTATCCTGGATTATCTTAAATAGGAAATTGCAGTGTAAAATTGATCAAATTTTCTGAGTTATAACATTCTTGTGCACAGAACAATGTTCATACAATTAGAAATTACGTCTTCTATCTTCTTTTGACAAATAATGTAATTGTATAACTTGAGTTTGAATTGGAGCAAATTTTAGTTACTTTTAGCACAATTTGTTTTACTTTAAAATTCATGTTAAATATTTTCCACTTCCTAATCCCAAGTCCTACCCTGGGTGTGAGTGTAATACAACTTATTTCTGAGCATGATGACGTAGAGACTATGCTAAGACTTTCGCGATAAAAAATAGAAAGCTAGATCGCAGCAAAATAATCAGGAAATCGAGGAAATATAGTAAAGTAATGAGGAAAAGATATTCACTCTACGGTAATCATGGAGAATCTAAAGAAGAACCACATAGAGTCCAATGAACGGAATGAATGATAAGCGTCAGATAATTACAAAAATTATATGACCCTAATAGCCAATGACTGCAATGATAATACAAAGTTCATTTTCTAATATTTAAACAGATGAATTCCAGTAATAGGCAAATTTGTCCATTGTAAACTTCTATTGGACACTTCAGCAGCTATTTAAATTTACGACTGTAATACTTAGCATTTTGTTAGAGTTTTCACCATAAAAATCTAGATCTTTTTCCAATTTTCGATGTGGGGATGGTATTTGACCAGAGTTGAATACAAATTATTTATTATACAATGCATAGCTTCCAAAGAAATAGAGTAATGTACATGTAAATGCAGGAAGGAAACCCCACTGTTAGGATCAATATAGTGGTGAAACCAGGTTTCGACGGAGCTGTTCCCCATCTTGAATCGCTGGTAAACTAATGAATACAGATATGGTTAACTTAGGGATACATAAATTTACAATTTTGAATGTAGTAATTTGGGGGGGGGGGGTATGAGGAAGCAGCGCCATTTTTTAGTAAAGGAAGGAAAAACCTCCTGCTTATTAAGGGATTAGTGTTGAATTGCCCATTGAAAGTATTAAAGTATTAAATTTCGTTTATTACAACTGATTCTATTAGATGCCTTTGTATTTAATTGTAAGAATTATAAATTATTTTTGCAGTATCACTGTTAATTAAATGGATTTACTTTGACATGTGGAGAAACAAACTAGAATTATGACTTCCTCGCCGCATGTGACATTTCTGTTCCCTCATTTTCTTGGGTAATTTGCTGCTTTCGCCAATGTATACTTGATTTAGAAATTTGCATGGTATATAATAAACTCCCTGTTCTATATCGTTTTTTTCGTAATGAAAGGCAACATTGATTTCGTTGGCCCGTGCCATCTTCTTAAAATGAATTAAACGGGCGAGTACGGGAATGTAATGTAATTATTATTACTTACATTTTCCTTAGGATTAACTGGTGAGTAAAGGTTTGTTTTGGCTGAAAATAACATTTTTCTATGAACCAAATGGGATACTGCAGAACAATGTTTCAATGATCGTATTGATTTCATCTTGCAGGAAACAAGGATCTCATGTGTGATATGAGCTCAGGAGCAGATAATAAACTACGGACCTATTAACTGATTCGTCACAAGAAAAATAGTGAATGTAGGCTTTAAAGTTAATTGTTTTCAAGTAAACAGAAAAATATGCTTTGTTGTTTACTTTAGATATTTTGACATCAAGAAATGGCAATGAGTTATTTTGATCCCATTCAACCTTAAATGAAATCGTGGGGTGAATGTTCTTTAATTGTCTAAAGAAAGAATTAAATGCGTTATAATTAATAGGCCATTTGATAGATATGTCATCCACATAGCGGAACCCACTCATGCGAGTAGGTAAAATAGGGGGGGATGAGATGTTTATCAAATTTTTCCATGAATAGATTACATAGGATCGGGGAAATGAGATTACCAATACTCAGGCCATATTTATGTATGTAAAAACAATCTTCGGCTTTAAATAGATTGTCTGTAACACTAAAATGAACCAATTTGGAATTTTATTACACGGTAAGTTTAATTTTAGGTTAGACAAAAGCAAGTTTTTAATAATGACATTAATGAAAAGGCTATTAGCATCAAATCTTAGATCATTGTATATATCAACTTCTTTAATTTTATTGATAAAATCACCAGAGTGAATAATGCAAAGTTCAGAGATACTACCACCTAATTTGGATAGGATGTTCGCTAAACACTGAGAAAGTTTGTACACGTAGGATCCTACACTGGAAATAATTGGTCTAACTCACGAGCGCATTTTGCCCATTTAAATAGGCGCAATATATGCATTTTTCGTTTGGTTGTTTAATTTTAACGTTTCTCTTTAAATATTTTATTAGGACTAAGAGGTCATAGAAAACGTTAACAATTTCATCTGGCAACATGAACTATCAAATTCATATGTAAAAGGTAAAAAAGGAAGAAAAGGTTTGAAAAGGTAGAAAGACTATCATGCGCTCGTGGGCTAAGCAGATCACCGTCCTTATGTGTATTCGCTAAACCATACATTTACAATAGAGGGATTATACACTTTGAATTGGAGTGCACTTAAGTTAAGCATATTTGTATTCATTAGTTTACCAGCGATAGAAGAGGGCGGAGATCCTCGTCGAAACCCGGTTTGGCAAATAAATTGATCCTAACATTGCGGTTTCTTTTCTGCAATGCATAGTAATAGGCATTTGCATGTCCCAAAATCCTTTATTAAATATGATTTTTCTTTCCATATTAGAGCTTGAAAAGATATTTTTGTTTGTCTTCACAAATATATATTTAATAGATCACTAAATGAAGGAGACCTTTCTCTTCTGATTCATTTAATTTATGTAACGGCTATTTCCAATAATGGTGACTGTGACTGCCCTCAAACTCTGCAGAGGACATTATTAACTAGGATTTTTAATAAGCCACCTTGCTTTTGACTCATTCTTCATCACCTTTATTTAGGACTTTCATACAAATTAGATTCATGATGCATTACTGCCGAGAAACTATCACACGTAATGGCTAATTCTCAACTTCGCCAATGCAAAGAAGGGATACAAAAACTGTTGTAGGAAAGCCACGCTTTGGGTGATGAAACAGAAACTTGGCGCCATGAAACATGAATGGCATAAAACAAAGCTGATTCATGGAACTGATATTACAAAGGAGAGCGGTAGTGATTAGCTGATTGTTATGCACAACCGAGAAAAGTCTTAATGTAATATCCTAAGTGCAATGAAAGAAAGAACACAGTGAGGAAAATGTAATGAAGCACTATTTCAAAACAAAGAAAGAATTTGGGATTATGTTTATAATGGTCGATTACATCAATGGATGACATTGTGAATCATTAATATTTCATTAGCATAATCAAACCGGTTAATATAATAAGAAAGATTTGGGGGGTTTCTAAATATATTATTATTACATTTTTTATGGGGAGTAAAGGGAAATTGATATGACAAGTATTATTTGTTTTACACAAAATATTTAGATATGAATGAATAGATTTACCTGAAAAATATATATTTACCAACAGAAGCCCATTTAAGTAATATCAATAAAACATGTAAAGAAACTTTATGAACCGTACTTTGTTCGTAAAGTGGATGACTAGGACAAACGCTGGGCACCTCACATATGTTGTGTTAGGTCTACAAGTTCCCTTTCTGCCTGGGTAAAAGGCAAAACACTTAAGTTATTATTTGCTATCTATTTTGATGTGATTCCAGTGGTGCTTGATAAAATATTAATATTCTTATAGTTATTGATGATGAGTTTTTTCCTCAATTTCTTTTTAGAAACTGTTCAAATGATCAAGATAAAGTTCTTTCTTGATAGTCTTATTTGGGTTACGAAATTAGGAGATATAAACAAAACTTTTAATATTTATACAACTAAAATATTGTTAAACATGACAAATTCTTTTTCCTTAGTGGCTGACAAAATATTGGGACCATTTTGAGAGTAAATAATCCAATAAAATTATGATAATAAGTAAAATAAAAACTCCTTGTATTAAATAATTAATTTCGTCATAAAAAATCATAAAAGGTCAGCTTAGATGTTTAGCTCTACAAAACGTGGTGGAAATAAATCTTAATTTCTAATAAATATAAGTTTACTGAAAAAAATAGTTTCCTTGTTTGGTATCGTTAATTTTTTAAATGTAGAGGGATTAAAAATCTAGCCCCTTGAAAAACTTTATTATCTTATCATAGTATTTCATTTTACAATTTCTGTTTCCTTTTAAAAATTCATTCTCACATGATTTAGGTTAATATAATTTCAATTTAATGGAATGTAATACTAATGGTGGTAATCTGTATATCTTTTGAATAAAATTGATATTAATTTGGATTTACAGATTTATAGTTCTCAGTTATTTGGCCAAACAAAAAAATATTAGCAAAGGATAGAGCTGATATGGAAACATTTGACTTACCTTCCTATATTGTTTCATCTGAGAGAAAGACTGCCGATTGGCGGATATCCGGCCTCCTCATCGAAAAATAATCATTACCTAATTCTACTGCAAAGATTTCTCAACTTCCTTTTAGGGCGGTAATATAGTCACAGCTTTCTGTTCTTTGGATCACGTGCCATATCTTCAGCTACTTCTTTTCTTTACATATCTTATGTTACTCTATCTTTTTACCTTAATTTTGGCGTTAACCTCCTCTATGTCTCGCCACCAATATATTTAGCATTCCTCTTCCAATTCAGTATTTATCTCTTCTCAATATATTTCAATATGAGGACAATATCTTCTCATGAATTTCCTTCGATATATGTACCACTTATGATCTCCATTTTATGATGTAGTTTTTAAATTTAGACATGGTTGATACTCTGCATATCTGTCACAAATTTTTGACTGCATCCAATTCGATTATCCTATTCTTTAGCCCTTTTAATAGGTAAAGCTTCTGACCCAATGAATTGTAGCACATCAGAAATAAATGGAGTATAAATTTTCAGGTTGACCACTATTTGTCTCTCAACTTTGCCGACGTCACATCTCTAAGGATAGACTTTTGTTTAATTCAGAAAGCATAGTTGCGCCTTACCATTACTATTATGTTGTCTGAGCTATAGAGAACATAATATATTTCTTAGTCGTCTTTATATACTTGTCAAAATTTGTAACAATATCAGTCAGTTAGAATACTTGATTAGTCAAAGTGACATTATATATGGTTACCTTGATGGAAAAATAGAAAGGTGATAAAAGTATAAGTATGTAGAAGAAATATTCAAAGTCACTAACTTACTTTGGTCACTTTGAGTAAAAGATGAGTAGATGAAATGTATATTAGACAGTTTGACTCAGAAATAAATATTAATATATTTTGGTGCAGAGTTTGCGCGGCTAAAATTTATCAAGACTATGGAGTTTGAATGTGAAAGCCAGTACTTAGTTGTTTGGACCTAAGCAAAAAACGTGTTCCGCTTTACAAACTCCCAAGTGCCAGTGGAACAATGGATACATGTCTTAGGCGATGACAGACCTTGGAAAGAAGACGCTCTTGTAGACCTGTAAGCAAGGCAGGTGCTGAATAGGTAAAATCTACCGTAAGCAGACCTAAATTCCAGAATAATGAAGTGGGAAAATGGTAACTTCAGCATAAATGCTTGATATAGGGGAAGAACGGTGACGACATAACGTAAGTTTGGGATCCAGGATCATCTTCAGGATCCAAATCTTTGAAGGAATTAAAGGGAATTACCCTGTAGGCAAAAAGAGGGTTTAAATTGCTATTGACTTCTAAGAAGAAAGTTAATCGTTTTTGTTATTGAGGCTGAGAGGCTGAAAACGAAATCCATAATTAAGGTAAACTTGGTGGATGGTATCTACCGCCAACTAGAGCCTTCTGTCGGCGGGATGCAAATGCCGAGCTTAAGGTGAAGCAATAAATGCGAGGTCATCCACAAACAAGTTTGCAAACACTCCTTCTGTCAGTAAATAGACCAAGACATTTATCTCAATATAGAACAATTAAACACTAGCCTGTGGAATACTCTCCTACTGAACATAGAAACCCAAATAAGTGATACCAATCCTACTCTGAAAATTGCGTGTAGATAAAAAATCTCTGAAAAAACCTGTAAAATTCCTCTTACTCACCAATTATGCAACTGGCGGATAACCCCATAATACGAAGTGGTTCCATTGGCTTTCTTGTTATTAATTATTAAAAAAGAGAGCCAAGAGCAAAGTCTTGACGGATAATCCCCTCCATAAGGCCACAAGATTCGATGTATTCTGTTTCTTACAAAAACGACATTGTTATAGCGTTACGAGGCCATGTTATTTCAAAAACTACTGCAAGTAAGCATTTGCCATTTTCTCCAACAACTTACTAAGGCTGATGTTAATGGCTATTGTTCTATAAGGAGGCAAAAGGTATTTATCTGGTTTTGCAAACGGCAGGAGCAATACCGTTTTCCACCCAGTTTTATACAAACTCTGGATCAAATATAGATAAAAATATCTTCTTAGATTAGTTTCTAATGAAGAAATGAAGAAGGAGATGCGCGAGAAAGTCGTATTGGATATTTTCTAGGCCTGGGTACCTTAAAGCGTACAATTACAACCACAGTGATGAACGCATCTTGGCGGTAGTGAATAAATTGTTTGTACTCTTGTTCGCCGACCGAGAAACGCAAAGTTTCGCCATCCATTCCGCACTTGATAATTTTAAACTTTCCTGGGTACCACTTATTTCCGCTAACATCGCCATAATGGGTTCAATATATCAGCGACGTTAGGGCAATCGCATTGGAGCGAACCATTTATCTTAACACCAGTTGTGGACTGACTGAGATACTGACCAATTGTTTGGTTAATTCGCTTTCAGTCCTGAGCTGAAGAGGTGTTAGACAATAATAAGAAGAATATGTCTTACAGGAGTTTATGCGTGCCTGATTTATTGTTTTCTAAAGAATGGCACCAGTTCATTTTCTGTCAATAAAGTTACGAGGGGTTGGGTTTCGACAAAACCGCGCATGTGACGTTATTTACGTAGCGTAAACCAGTGCAATTTGCATCCTACCATGTAAATTATGTCTTGCCTCAGTGGGATTGAGTAAAAGGAATTGCAGACTAAACAGGTAAAGAAGCATGTAGTCGCATATATATCTCCAAAATCTTCAATTGGTTTACTAGTGAAGGTCACCTCAAATAACTTTGGCCAGTGTTACCTCGAAACAATTCCTTATTATATGATATGAAGAAGAAAAAAGGGGTTGCGTTTTTCAAGACACTGTTTAATTGCTCGTTACAATGTAGAACATCTACAACAGACCATTTTTAAATCAAGAACATAGTAGGCACAGCCAAGAGATAGATACAGTTTACTTAAAGAATATGTTTGAATGTAATATGAGGTAACATAACCGAAGTTAATAATACTAAAATAATTAGCGGATAAAAGAGATTGTTAGCTCTCTCTAAATTTAGAAATGGTGTAGGAGGCTAGGATAAAAGATCTAAAATCTTATCCATTAAAGGAGGGTTAGCAGGAACAATATAAATCGAGCAAAAAATAAAGAATGTATCCATAAGATGAACATGGGCTGTAACTGCTTTATGAGTATTACGGAGAGCACAAGACGTGCAACATTCAAGAGGATGAAACAGCAAAATCAGGCGCCTCTCCTGTGAGTGGTAGACAGTTCCAAACTGTGAAATAACGAAACTTGGAGAATGAACAGTTTCCAATTTTGATTTGCTGCAAGCGAATAAGAGAAGGCGCTCTTTAAGATAATAAAAGTAGAATTATTTCAATTAGTGAGGAATAATCTGAAAGTACCATTAAAGAATTACTGTCATAAATAAAAGAGACCATGGTCGAATGAGTATGGCGGGCAGAGGAGCCCTCACGAAAAGGTAACGTCGTAGAAGAACCCAGAACAGGCATTATAAAGGGAGCTTTAGAACGCCAAAGCAACCCGATTAAGAGGGAGAGGGGCCTAGTTGTCTAGAACTAAGTTGTTTTCGAAAGCCCCTAGTTATTGGATGGTGAGCAGGGGCAAAGGGAAGAGACAAGCAAGACTCAGGGCGAGGAAGACCATCATTCCTGATGGAGAGTGTGCAACTCACTTCTGAATGGAGGTCTATAGCCCAGTTTTGGCTGGTTTAAAAATATAAGCGGGGAAGGGTATATGTATATGTTTCGCCTGACGAAAAGTAAGAATTTACATTCATAGGTGTCAAAAGAAGCAGGGAACGGGAAAGAGAGGAAGTGATAGTTTACTTTCACCGAGGTCAGAACTTAAAATCTTTTAAGAGGAAGATTGTCCGCCCTTCATAGATGTTTGCTTAATAGATGGAGGGCAATAGTCGTGAAAGGCCTTAAAATTAGGCTCAGAGTCGCCAGGCATGACTACATCAGAACAAATGATCTCAATGGATTCAATATACGCCTGAATGGTGGCCAAATGCCCTGGAATGGCATAAGGAGATTGGTTATATTTTTTCGTGGCCAGAACAATGAGCGGAGAAAAGGGAAGATGTATACTAGGAGATACATCAAAGAGTAGTGGTGTTGAAGTCTTGGAAGCAGCCGAAAAAAGCTGAGATAATATACGGAATACGTGGCCAAGCGGGGTGAGAGTCAGCTGCCACACGCAGCACAATTGATAATCTGACGCCGGAGTAAATAATTTTCTCCTGAAGTAGTTCACGAGTCTCCCACATATTGCCCTTAGCATAAATACGGACATATAAGACGTCTTTTGAAAGATAAATATTGAACATTTATATGCCTTTTTGAACTCTTTACAATTGGTACAGGATTACGCCTGGGCGTAATCTAGGCCCTGAAAGCACCGCGAAAATGCAGCAGGTTGACGCAGAAATGAATTAAAATGACTAAATTGTCACATTTAACAATTTATTCAGCCACTCACATTTTATTAATCCTGGAGAAGGAAGTTTAATAAATAAATTAGTCATAATTAAGTGCTAAAGTATTTTCTCGTAAATTCCTTTTTGCAAATAATTTTAGGAAATATTATTAAATGTATATAAAGTTGTTAAAATATAATATTTACTTATTTTAACAATGTCTCTACTTTCATTTTTACTTTTAAAGAGAAGCACTCTAGTAATAGCAATATGTTTCCGTTTATCTATATTTGTATAATATTGATATTTTGTTTATTCTAGCAAAATAATATATTGAAGTGATTGATATAGATTTATCGACCACTTATACAGCTACTTAAGATTAAAATGTTTTAAACATTATAGTTTCTTCCAACTAAAGTGCAATATTATTAAAGTTGGCTGTTAGAATACATATAAGCGTTGTATAAAGCTGAAAGTTTTAGCTCTCTCGGCAATAATTCGGACAGGAAATGAGTTGAGAAAGCAAACATTATTTGGTGATGGATGTTAATATACTTTATAATCCGATAAAATTCCTGACCTTTGCTCGTTTATGTGTTTTGTGAGAATTTTAGGCGTGAAAACTGAAACTTTGATCAAAATATTTGTTATAACTAATATTTTTCATTCAATTAACGCAGATTTCCTTTTTTTAAAATATGTCACTTAAATGCGGAAGTATTTCTGTCACCTTATTATGGTGTGTAGTAATAGGTTGTATCGTTTAGTTCTATAATTAATATCGAATAATGTTTGCTCCCATGAAATGATTTTTAAAGGGAATTGAGATAAATAAAGAATTTTTCTTGAAAGGCGGGGGTATCTTTACTCAGATCCCATGATGAAAGTAATAGTGTAAAGGGGTTAAAACCTAGATAATAAATCTCAATAGCGTGTATATTAATCTCTATAGAATTTTAGGTTAAAAATCCTATGGGAAACGATCTGAAGAGCCCAAATTCTTTCAAATTTCTGCTGTAAATAAATGCTGAAGATTTAAGGAGAAAACAAACTGCGTAATTTTTCCTGACGATTTCAAGAAACGTAAAAAGAAACAATTTTCTCCTCGAAAGAATAATACTAAGACATTCTTATGTGTGATTTAACCTTTTTAGCCCAGAAATCATTTTTAAAATAAAAAACATATTAAATATATTTAGCGTTTTTATTAAATCAATTAATTTATAATCTCTCTAAACAAAAGGAGTATAAAGTTTATTTTATGCAGGACAATAGTCCGTGCGCTACAGCAAAGATAATGAAGCAGTTTATGAATAGGGAAAATATGATCTGTCTTTGGCAGAGCCCTAATATAAAATCGATAAAAAATCTCAGAAAGATGCGTAGTGAGACAGCTATTGCTCGAAAACTGCAGAATTTTATAGATTTCTGGCAAGAAGTTGGAAGAAGTTTGAAATAAAATTTCGCGAAACAAAATGCGATAAATTAGTCAAGTCCTGCGGCCGAAGATCTGCTCGTCATTCATAAAATGGGCTTATAAAGTTCTTATTAGTATTTTTATTAATTTTTTTAAAGATATTAGTCTGTAGTTTTATGGTCCTGGCTAAATTTAGAATTATGGTTCTCTAGTTTTGAACTCGTTTCTTCCAAATACAAATTTATTTGTTCCTAACTCTTGTTTTGTATAACTCAAATTTTTCTCTCTCTCAACATCACTTATATTTTTAACGTTTTAAGGTGGACGAAGAAAATTTAAACTAAAATCATCGTGATTATTAATTAACAAAATTATATGAGTAAGATTTACAGACCATATAATTGCAATTTTCCAACCAGATTGCGAGGTAGAAAATTTTTTCAAGTGCGTAACCGAAGCCAAATGGATCTTAGCACTCGTCCGGCAGCAAATGATGTGCCGCTTGAAACGAATGAGGAATAGAGTGAAGACATGTGGACAAAATATAAAGTTTCTTAAAATTGATAAGTGACTATAGACAAAAACATGAAAAGAGGAGAAGATGAGGACGCAAAAGGAGACAAGTATCATGAGGGTGATATTTTTTATCTATGTTGGAGTCATGAACCTTAAGGATCTATTGAAGTGTGCCTGGGCGCAGTTATTTGAAGTGAATGTAAGTAATATTCAAATAATAAATATCATTATTAAATAAGGAATTAATAAGTATAATTTTACACAAGCAAAGCTTTATTTTAATTACTCACTAATAAAGTTGGGGAATATAAAAGAGACAAAGTGTTTCCTAAGGTCTAATCTTCAAGGGAATATGCGTTCAATCGCAATCAACGACTCAATATTGGAACCACTCACTGGTCAAAGAGCATAGACTGCTTTATGCTCTTATAATTTAAGTCAAATTTGATTTATTATCCAATTATAAATGAGCTTCTTACACATTACCTGTTTCTGTCGTTGTGAAAACACTAAAGTTTGTCCCTGGTGCTTGGCTCTGGCTTTCGTAACTAGGTTGAGATATAATAAATTATTTACTAAGCGGCAAGAATCCAACATACCATTTATTGATGTTTTTTTGATGACTCTGCAATAGAGAGGTTGGCACTGATTTGTTTTTCTTAAATTAGTCTATTGATAAGCGTCTAATATTATCAGCAGTAAACTTCTCTTTGGGGATACAGATGAGATCGTTAAATATAAAAGAATAAACTGCTATTAATCTGGATCAAGCGTAACTTAAAGAGCCTAGTCAATTACTGAGAAAGGCGTATAGATTCATAGGACATGCTAATTTTTTGGACTATTGAGGCATCATTAGTCTAAAATATCTCTTAATGCATTCTCGACTATTCAAACGAGACTGGTCATGCAGGCCAATTTCATACTCAGGCTAACGTGGGGAAATAATGGTCTTAATTGGAATAGTGTGCGCATTGAAATTTTAAGCGAAAAGAGATGTAGTTAAATTTTTTTAACCAATATGGATGCAATCGAGAAAAGAATATTCGTAATTATTCATAAAGTTTCCATCTGCTTGTCGCTATTTGTAACGTCATACAAATTATTTTCTGCACTTAATTCTATCTGTGGGAAATTTACAATCAAGATTCGGTTAGGTAGGTACTATAGTAAAAAGAATAATTTAGTTATTCATGCTCATAAATCGGCTGCAGTGAAAATCATAGTGTTGCCAAGATTTCAGTTCATAATTAATTTTAATTAGAGACTAGTTACCAGTTAATTCGGAGTATTTTGCTCGACTAAATATAATAATAAACCAACTATTAGCATTTAATTTCTTTCGACTCCTATTGGTTTTGTACGATAAAAAGTATTATTTCCCAAAACCGTATCCCCTCGACTTAATTTAATTCAGTCTGGCAAGAGCAAGATATTTTAGACTTTTTTATAGAGTTAACGTAAGGAAGGTTCAATGAAAACTAGAGTGCCTTTTTTTTAACCTCAAATGAAGTTGTCGTGAATAGGAAATTCCCGTGTTTTGAAAAAGAATTATGAGCACTTTCTTTCCAAGCTAACCTGGCAAGAAGTCCAGAGCCTTGATAAAGTGTATCCTTGGTGTGTAGGATAACCAGAGCATAATCAAATTGAAGAAATGTGTGATCATCAAACAAAGGAAGGCTATTATTGGATGCACAATCTTTAACAACTCTTAACCTGTTTATAGGTAAACGCTAAAGAAAGACTTCAAACCTTTTTTTAATTATTGCTATCCTTAGATATGGATTATGTTGTATACTAGTAGAAACCAAGTCTTCTCTAAAATATAAGTGCGGACTATTAATAAGGAGATAAATTAGCGACATTTTTTAGGTGTGAGGCCATGTAAAATTGTATTTATTGATTAGACAAACGTCTTTAGCGAAGTATAATTATTCCACTCAACGTATCTCTCTTTCTAGAGGTGTACAAGGCAAATGTAAGATTGTAGGTTTTTCGATAAACCTATATGACTATATTCCTGTATGAAACTAAATATTTTCAATTTCCTTCGATATTTAACTCGTTGATTCAATTTGAAAACACTAATGAAGTGGTTCTCTGAATTTGCAACTAACTCAAGGTTGGTTGCCTATAACGAAAGTATATTCAAGTGTTTATTTATATCGTAGTTCAAAGGATAGATTCAATTTACTTTGTTTTGTATAAAGAGCCGTGAATTGGGAAAGAAAGTCGATGCGTTCACTTATCAGAAACAAAATAAGGAGAGAACGTCATCGTTAATACGGAAGTTCACATTCCCTATGAAAACAACCAGTCTGAAATGAGAAGGATGGATTGAACTCTCGCCCAAGAAGAAGAGTGGTGATTGATTTCGATGGAAATTGAGAGAAAGTGAAGCTCTGAATTAGACGTCATCTAGATGTTGCGATGGGGTGAATATTTTTTATTCATTATTTTGAAAATATTCATGAAGTAAATTCTGGAGTCATTTTCTTTTAAATTGTGCGACACTTTACATTAGAGAGAGCATAATTTGAACCATTGATTTTCTTATATTTCGCCACAATTATGAAAGAACAAGAACGATGGCATCAGCACTAGTGGTTATGAGAAGGTTAGTAGAAAATAATGAGCACAGGGAGAGGTCTAAATATATTGAAGACATTTATTTAAGTAGTATATGCAGAAGACTATCGTTTTCAAATCAAACCTATTGACGCCATGAACACGTAGTAATTAAATAAAATGAAGACTTATGCGACTAGGGAACCAATGAAGTGCACAGGTAACTCTGCTCACAGATGAATTTTCACTATAAAGACATATTCCTTTAGGAAAATTGCGGATTGGAGGGATCGCAGTCTTTCAGTGTTCTCCGCACATTTGTCTCAACTATGTTGCCTTAAGTCCCCGAATCGGTGTTAAATCGCAGTGACGATAAAAATTTAAATACCATTTAGTTTGGACAGGGCCCCATTTGTCTCAGCTCGAGGGTTCTGAGTCTGCTTTTGACGTTCTGCCCCTATGGACGCCATTTTACATTTTTCATCTTATCGCAGATAACAGTCGAAGGGAACAAATCAGTGGTATTTGCCGCATCGTATCATGAGATATACTTGTTACCGCAATTGAGGGCAACATCAATAAGAACTATTTCATAAAAATTGCTTTGGTCCACATTATCACGAAGTTTGAGACATCTTTATTCCTTAAATCTAATACTGCTTGCGCTCGTGGGGAAAAATTCATGGTGATCTGATTTCTATGCCAGCGAAGCCTATCGAGAATTAATAAAAATCGCAATATGTAGGGTCAGGAAAGTGTCCAAGTTAAGCTCAACGTAGGTTCTGGAATTGTTTTTCACTTTTACAGTGTATTAGTTGCAGCATGACTACATGTCTTTTCTGCGAGAAATAACTGGGTGCTATTGGAGCGATCAAGGGGTATTCAGGGTCGGATAAATGAGTGTTTAAAGAGGGAACAATGGATATTTAGAGAATTAACAAAGATACGCAGGAAGGATTAAACAGGTGCTTATGGATGGTGAAATGGGTATTTATGTAGAGCTGCGCAAGAACTTTTTTAGGATAGATATGCACAGAAAACTAGGAAAGATACATGAATTATTAATGTGTGAAAGATTTTAAACTTTACATCAATTCAGCTGCTGACATTGAAGCAAGGATGACATGCGGTTCTAGAGATCTCGTGTGTATCATTGTTGTCCATCCTTTCCCGGCACACTTTCCAAAACACTTCTGAAAATGAATACTACAATTGAAAATATATGCTTACTTGTTAACTACATGGTTGCTCATGCACCATGTAGTTAAACCAACTACTCCTTGGTGTCTTGAACAAAACCCCAAATCTAAGGAACTCACGGTTAATCTGTTTAGTCATGCACTTCTCGAGAGCTTCGATGAATTGAAGATTGGTGCCCTCATTGCGGATGAGTTTATTATAAATTTATTTTCCATCGGAATACATTTTGCTTGGACATTACGGCCTGCTACTGATCTCGCTGAAAGGCATCAAATGACTTCAGCCCAATAGGTGGAGAATACTAGAAGGACTAGTTAACACTGAGTTGAATTCTCGTTTTCTGCGCGGATAACGCCATGTTGCCACACATAGGTGTCCGTGTCATGGATTTAGATTTGTTAAATAGGATCTGGATAGAGGGATTCTCCAATATTCTGGAACAATGGCCATTGTGGTTGCTTTTGACAACCCGGGAAAAGAGCACTTTAACCAAGAAGGTTTTTGCTAGATTTGTATAATCTTCTTGGTTTGCAAGTCGGTAGAAAAAATAATAACTTTAGACTAGCCCTAAATTATTCATTGCACGGTTTTTTAAGTCCTATTCTACGTTGGATACTCTAATTCAGGTTGGAAACGATGTCTCAGATGCCATTACTCGCCGACAGCACTTCACCCTTGCGATTTTCGATCTGCCAACCGACTATGACACCGCATGGTTATACGTCATTATTGAGACTCTCAGCAATATGGGAAACAGAGATCCGAAATCGTCAATTCCACGCACGGGTGGTAGGATCTATCTTAATCCAATAACGGCGGGATGAGTTCTTCCTTTAGGAAAGTACCATCATTCTCACATTTTACCTTGAACATAAACTATATCACCTCGGTGCTCCCAGAAGATGTTCCTCTCCGTTCTAGTTAGGAGATACTTTGATTTCAGTACGGAGTAGTAGCAATTCTGGAGCGTCGACTCCAAAGTTAATTGAACGCACGAATTCAACTTAATTTGAAGAAAACTTAGTTATTGTACTTTTATGGCCATCTCAGGCCCATCCCGAAAAATATTTTATTCTAAATATGGATTGGCTAGATATTTTAGATTCGCACCGTTGCATTCATTTTGTTTTCGACTGGCACCTCAGCTGGGAGACCTATATCCACAACCATAGTGTCTCTTGTAATCGGGCCAAGGACAATCATCGTTTCGTGACGTTCAGCCGTTGTAGTGATGATAAGGGTACAGCTTTGATATTTTATTGTTTTGCTCTTCCTAAGACTGACTATGGCTGCGATTTTTATTCATCAGCAGCTGACCATGAATCGTGGAAGGTGAATTCGATTCACCAAAACCCTCTCCATTTTTGAACTGTACCTTCTGCACTTCCCCCAATGAGAACCTGCTTATGAATGACGGGAAGTTGACGTTCGTTCTGCCATGTACACAGTGCAGTCTACGCTTTTAAAAGCTATTATAGTGTCTCCCTAAGTCACGAAAGTTTCTCATCGCATCCAGATCAATATTCCCTGCGCCTATGCCACCAAGAGATGAAAACTATAAAGTATTTTGTTTTTTACGGGTTTTAAAATTCTTTGAGAGATCAATCTATCTATCATTCCGCTGTCGCTTCCGAGTATGTAATAACATTGTAACTATACGGCCGATTCTAACGAAATTCAAAAGGATTATGTTGGTTTACATTCTCTTTTCAATGAAAATATTGCCAAAGTCCTTGCAAGCTTAGGCCAGGAATTATTTTGTTTTGGCAATAACATCACAACTTTTCGGCCAATACTCTGTAGACTAGACTAGGCTATACTCTGCTAAGCTAGTCTAGAATATGCTATGCTATCCTATTATAGGTTAGGCTTTCCATTGCTGTTATGCTAAGATATAATGTACAAGGGTAAGATACACTATGCTAATTTAGGCTATAATATGCTATGCTAGGATAGCATATAATATGTTAGGCTAGAAAATAATAAGTTATGCTTGACTATTGTATAATAGTATAGTATAGGCTATACATGTCTAGGATAGTTAATGCTAGGCTAGGCTAGGCTAAGCTATAAAAGGCTAGGCAGGGCATTATAGGCTATACTAGGCTAGGCTACGCTGTAGTATGCTAGGTTATGCTATGGTATACTAAGCTATAATAGTCTTCCGTATACCAGGTTAGGATAAACGAGGCTTTGTTAGGGTAGGCTAGGCTATGTTATGCATTCTATCCAAGCTTTAGATAAGATCTAATAGTCTAGACTAGGCTAGAAAATACTTTAAGGCGTCCCATAGAAACTTCTTTCGCCCTACCATTCTTCATTTACCCAACACCTCCAAATCTCCCACTTTCTCCTGTGCTAATCAACAGGTGATATCAGCGTCTCTTCTGAAAATTAGAAGCCTGACCAATAAGTCAGGTTATGTCCATGCCCTCGTTGGTCGCACTGGAGTTTCTTTTCTTGGCCTTGCAGAAATCTGGCTAGAGTGTGATTCTGGTTCATGCACTGCCCTTGCAACTCCTCCGGGTCATTCTTTCCTGCATGTTCTTCGGAAGTTAACACTTTTAAAGTGAAAAGTGAAAAGTGAAATGATCAAAGGTAGGCAAAAAGTGTTATATGTCCATGAACGTAAACTTAAGAAAATGAGTTTATATTCGCCCAAGTTTTTCCAGCCCGATAACGTTTTTCGCAATTATTCTCACTATTCTCTTACCAAACGTGAAAAATTTCTCCTGTCTCTCGGACTTCAGTTTCGTATCCCTCAATCGAAATATAAAATGTCCAAATCCTTTAAGCCACTTGAAAAATTTGCCCATAAACTTGGCTCCATCCCTATATATAGAGAGTATAATAGATTTTTAACAAGTTTGTCTGAAGTATCACAGAAATATTATTACAAATCGAAATCTCTAATCTTCTTATCCTGGTTCTTCAACCGCGATGATTTTCTTATTCTGAAAACACTCTCAAATAACAGAAATTTAGTAATCACTCGCCCCGATAAAGTAAGTGGTGTAGTATTACTTAACAAATATGATTATATTTCAAAGATGCAGTCCTTACTAAACGACGCAACTAAATTCCTTTCAGTCACTGAACCTCTAGATAAATTAATTTCACGTCTAAAGGATAAAGTTAATCGTTTCATTTTGAAGCGTTAATCTTCGGAGATCATAGTCATATCAACTTACAACCATCTGCATTCAACTGGTTCAAGCCTTCGTTTTCTGTATGGTCTCCCTAAAGTACATAAAGTTGGTATTCCTTTACGCCGTATACTGGTTGATTACTCTCTCCCTACCTATAAACTGGCTAAATATCTCGTTAAGCTCCTAAACCCGTTTACCACTAACCAATACAGCATTGCAAACAATTTCATGCTTGTTGATGTATTGAAACGTCTCCCCCTAGGTCCTTCTAGTATCTTTGTTAGTTTTGACGTTTTTTCACTTATCACGAACATACCCTTAAATGAAGTCATTGATATTATTCTCAATAGGTCCTTTGCTGCTTCACTCGTCCTCTTCTTAAACAAACTCTTGCACTTATTTTGAAAGACTCATATTTTTTATTCAACGATAATATTTTCAAAAAGATTGATGGTGTAGGATTGGGTTCCCCAATAACTCCAGCAGCCCATGATATATTTATGACACATTTAGAGGAAAAGATTTTGAATACCTCCCAATTATATATACGACCCTAATTTTATCTCAGATTTGTAGACGACTCCCTAGCAATATTTGACACTCCTCAACAGGCTGAACAATTTCTCAAATTTATTAATTCAATACATCCCAATATAAAGTATATTGTTGAATACGAATTCAATAATTCCCTCCCATTTCTTGATATACTAATTAATAAATCTGAAAACAAGCTCACTACTTCGGTATATCGTAAACCTACTTTCTCTGGCTTAGGTTTCAATTTTGTTAGTGTCTGTGACAAAATCTTTAAATTAAATTCAATTTAAACTCTTCTTCCCCGAGCCTACCACTTATCATCTTCATATTTTAATCTTGATAAAGAATTACACTTCTTCCGCACCTATTTCACAAACCATTCTTATCCTTCACACATTTTTGAGGCTACTCTTAAAACCTTCCTTGACAATATTTTCTCTCCAAAATTACCTTCATATAACGTTCCTAAGGACATACGATACCTTTCACTCCCGGATTTAGGCTCTCTTAATTACCAATAAATCACCTCAAGAAGAAGCCCACTATTCATATTAAAAAAGCCGTCAAATCTGGTCACTTTAGATGGAAGGAAACATAGTGTGACAAAAGGAGCCAAATAACGAACGATGTCTCTACCAATTCGCAATTGCAAAATGTTCCTATTGAACAAGTTAACAGCAACTTTTATATAATGTTTCGTTTTATTCTTAGACAATAACCCGATTTAAATCTATAGAGGCTTCTCCATGTTATCTTTATGAGCTCGTTAAATCTAAAAACGCAATAACCGTATATGCCCGATAGTTAGTTCTGTTTCATATATTTATCTAAATAGTTAACGGTTTACGTAACACCTCCATTACGATGTATCTCAGATTCCAATATAGTTAATATCCAACCTCATTAGTAATTCTTGGCATTCCTTGCTCTTCAATCTTCAGCCTTTTTAGCCTTGATGTTGCCCCTATTATACTAAATGTTTAGTTTATCAAATGTTTGAAATTCCTAAAGATAATTTTGTATTGTTGAATTACCGGTGCAGCCGAAATATATTTAAACCTTTTTTTCACTTTATACTTCTTATTTCAGCGATATCTTTTTTTCGTAAATATTTCGTGTAGCTATAGGTAAATGCTCATTTCCCATTACACCTAACATATATATATATATATATATATATATATATATATATATATATATATATATATATATATATATATATAATATATATATATATATATATATATATATATATATATATTCACTTCACTTCCTCTATTTTACTAATTATCTTTACACTTTCCTAATAACAAACGTTTTTCTTTCAAGCTCTTCTTGTTTTCTCTTTCAAATGGTACAATCCTTCAAAGTCTGTAGTTCTTGGGTTTTTTCACCCCTGTCTATGAAGAGAGGAGTTCTTTGAGACTTTCCTGGTTCTACTTGCTCTTTTGATTTTATAAATATATTTTATATGGTTAATGGCTCGTTTTGCTGCATTTAAAGTACTGTCCTCATCAACAGTCTGTATGCATGAGGCGCAGAACTTAAATAATTTCCATCCCTATAATAATGAGCTTTCTAAAAGGGACCTCTGGTTTACGGCAAATAGACTCAGTTGTTAAAAATGAAACCACCTATACGATAATATCGATTTAGAAATCTATCATGCTGGCACCCATTATCAAGTAAACTATCAAGCAAACATATTATAATAAATTTCTACTTCTACAAATTATAGATAAAGCTCTGCAAATTGTGACAGAATCATGGCTTCTTAAAATTTATTTCTTCTCTTTTTTTTGAAGACCAACTTCATCTTGTAAAACTTACTTATTCTATGTCTAATTAATTATGTTATCACTAACTTGGCTTCCCTTAGCCGTACCAATTCCACGAAAATAAATAACTCGAAAAAAGGAAAGGCTGCTTGCTTTCATGACCGACTAGGTATTAGATTTTCCCGTGACCCAAATTAAATTAATTATATCTAAAGATTTTTGTGCAATTCAATTTCTTTGCATTAGAAATAATTTTCCTTTACCTCGCAAGAACTTGGATGACATTTACACATGTTTTAAATCAACATATTTTACCTAAAGATATTGTAAAGAATAATGAGATATTTTGATGTTTTTAATAACAGTCTATCATAATTTCCATCATACTGCTGTCTATGACAAAACTAATTGTGTTAAATGAAATGAAAATTTTATTATAACAAAAAAATGGGATCTTATTAGGTAAATGTTAATATCAATTCAAATTAGCATTACTTTTATCATCCTCTTTGACTATTTTGATGCAATATTACTCAACATAAACTTAAGATAAAAATAGTTATCTTCCTTATCTTCACTGAAATTTTATTTTAATTAAATGACTATTTTCTCCGTATTCATAGCATGATTGCCGATCATTGCCTGCTCAATGATCTGCTAACAAATGTGTTACGAGAGAAGAGAATTTTGTTAACCATTCAAACAAAATTTAGGTAAATTAAATTGTCAATAAGTCATTAATCTCCTACTATTAATCTTACACGTTATTTTATGAATAGACCAGGCAATGGCTTCGCCACTTTCCCCTAGCGAATGAGCTTGAACTTCGCTTCTAAATTAAAATTTAAAATCTAAAATAAAGCAGCCATGATTAAATTTTTATAAATTTTCTGAACTTCGCCAATTATAATGATTTAAAAAATGAACTCTAATCTAAATTTCCCACTTTTCAAAATATCACATTGCTAAAATATAGTTATAGAAGAAGATATATACAAATATATTTTCTGAACTTCACCATTTGTAATTCTTTGGGTTTTAAAAAAATTAAAAAATTTCGATACTTATATTTATTTCTGAACTTCATCATTTTTTTTTTGATATTATAAAAGAATTATTAAAAATAAGTTTGATTAACAAAACATAAGTTAAAACCACTCTAAGATGAAATTATTATTAAAATACTCAAAAAATCCCTTCTTAGATTATTGTTAGTGATGGGGAATTTGGAATATCAAAATCTCCATTCCTGATTAGAGAATTTGAAGTGAGGAGGATGATTGTCTTCACATAGCATGCTCCAAAGCATCAGTTAATGTTACTTTTAAATAAATACTGCTATCATTCCAAAGTAAATTTATTTCCAAATTGGAAGAAAAATCCCAAAGCCTATTTTTTTTAATGTTTATTTAAAAATTATTTCTGGAAAATATGATATTTGTCAAGAGGCGATTATACCTCATCATTTTCAAACTAATTACATAAGTCTGAAAATCAAATATATATTTTTTTTAGGCAACTTCAACCTTGGGCTTAAATATTTAGAAAAAAAGTTGCATCTTGTAGTCGAACGCTTGGCGATGGAAGCCATTAGGTTCATTCTTGACTTCTATTTTTTCTGTTTACATGTATTTATACATAGATATGATTTATAGATTCAATTAAGAAGAAAGGTATCAAAGTTGAATAAAAGTACATAAGTAAGCTAAGCTTTTAAAATATTATAGATTCTTGCTTGCCTATAGAATGTAAATAACTATAGTAATAAAAATTTCTCTGACAGCATAAATTAAATTTGAAGAAGGAGGATTAAATGATACTGTGACATTAACTAATGTAGATAGTTTGATGAAACTGCACTATTCTCTAATTGACTTTTGATGTGCTAGACTGGTACGGTTCTTAACAAAAACATGCATCCTACAGAGGCATCTCAGACCTAGGTAAAAGACTATCACTTCTGAAGGGGTCAAGGATTTTGAATAATTGTGATACCTTATTAAAATATATTGGCAGAAAAATCACTGCAATAGTTTGGGAGCGTATATTATTAATTTACATTTTATTGAAAATTGTTAAAAATACTTTATTTTATTATTTAATATATTATATCTATAGAGAGAAAATAACCAAATTTAATTTATTTCGGTTCAAATTTATGTAAGAGTTTAAAGGTGCATTCCTGAAATATTTAGGGACAAATACAAGAATTAACATCAATTCTGACTTAAGCAATGCATTTTTTTCCGAAAATCAGGTCCTCTTCGTATAAATGCGGTTCCTGAGTTAATGATTGACTACTTTTAAATAGCATTTAGCTTGGATGGGTACACTTCCAAATAGAACCTTCTTTGGAAAGCATGGATCGATTGCAATTAAGGAAATCCTCCTTTGCTATATTTTAATGCAGGGAAAAAACCCAAAACGGTACTGAATTCACAGAAAGAGATTAAAGCGACATAAATAACTGAAATATAATGATTAATTAGATGAATTGATCGTGACGGAATTAGGCAAGGGTTAATTGGGACTCACTCAAGTAAAGGCTCTCATGTAAGCTCTGATATTACAAAGCACGTCCGTTGCTCTTGTTGGAAAGCAAGCGTGTCTTCACTTAACGGCAAGATGCCACTTAGAGATGTGGAAGCACATTCAAATGGACTCAAGCAATTTCTTACAAAAACCACCATCAGTCTGTCAGGATAATAGGATCGATATGTCTGATCCGTCGTCTGTAAGGGATTTAATCGCGAACGCATTTCTCGTATAGTCTAGACGTCATTCTTCTTAGGCACAATTTATTCCACGTTTTGTTCGCGCAGATTGGAGCTAAATGTTCTTTAACTCGGGAGGGGAAACCTGGTGAGAAAGCTGAGTTTCGCTCTCACTCCGTGCGCGGATACCCACTTCCCACCTATTCAATACGATATCATATGCTATATTCCGATACCTGGGTAAGAAAAGCATAGCATCGTTCAAAAGGAACTGTGTTGTGGGTATCTTCTCATAAATCTGCAAATTGGCTATGATGCTTTTCTCTTTGCATGCTGAGCAGAAATCACTATGCCCTTGGGAGGGTTAGGCTCAATTTCTCTTACATCTTGGTTTACAAATTGATGGAGATATTGTGAAATGTATGGTTTGCTTGATTTCTGGACATGTTGGACCAACTGTCTCCTACACAGTGCAGTTTTGTAAAGTCCACTACAGGTCAGATGCTATGCTTCTGCGGCGAAAGGCTATCCACGAGGAGTTCCTTCGTACACACAAATTTACCATGTTATTTTTAAATAAGGAAAAGGCCTATGATACCACATGACGATACTGCATTATTGAAACCCTCAATACTATGTAGATGCAAGGCCACTAAAGCGGTTGGTATATGTATATATGGAGAGATGGGTGATATATATATATATATATATAAACTGGCTGACGCGAATTTAAAGCCTAGATCTTCATCAACCAATGCTTTATAAGAGTGAGGAATGATAATAGAGGAGGCAAGTGATAGATTCAAATAGGGTAAAAATGAGAGGAGGCAACCGGCAATTTCAGGGGAAACTAAGAGTGGTATATTTCTATATTTATTTATAAATTAACGAGAAAGATAGAGAAGTAAAAAAAACAGCAAGGAGAAAATGGAAAATACACAGAATAAGAATAATGAATTTGATCGAGTATAAATGTAGGTTTAGAGTTAATATTTATATAAATTTGAGTTACAAAGTATGGATTGATATAATTGACAGGACATATGATATATTTAATGTATGAATGGATGGACTTGGGAATAGTTTTGGACACAGAATAATTGCTTGAAATATAATCTCAAGGGGACTTTGTCTGGCGATAAAGAGAACACGAGTGAACTAAAATTGTCAGTGAACATTGTGGACGAGGAAGGTTGATGTTGATTGGTTGGTTTAAAATACGTCAAACAAAGAATTGGATTGGTTGAAATATATATCGTATAATGTGTACAATAATTATTATCAGGCGATACGTAGGGTAAATTTTGTTAGAAATCGTACGAGTTATATATGATTGGAATTGTCGTACATAAATATGAATTAATGGACGCGAGATGAGTAATCTCTCAGCCATTAATTATACTTTTGTAGGAAGGAGAAAGGATGTTAGCTGCTACCACGCCTCCCTATCCTCGTATCTTTTTTGTTATTACCCATTGGGAAGCTCTAAAGTCTGGACTAAAACAAGCTTTGAGCAAACCAAGCTGCAACTAACCACGAATCGAACGCCTCTCTGACGGTACATTTTTAATTCTGGTATTCTGCACTATTGTTCTTACTGGCTCGAGGACAGGATTACTTAATGGCCCGCGTCGGAATCAGTTCTAGCCGATGAAGTACATTGTTGGAGACCAAAATTTTACTGCTTAAACCTGGTTCAATCTGAGTAGAGAGTTGTACATGTTTAGAACAATCCTCGTTTCCAGAAATGAAATTGTCTCTATATACCCTAACATTCTCTGAGCCCGTTGGAATACCTCGGCGCGCAAATTGGAGAAATTCAGGTTACTGCTTATATGCACGTCTAATTCCTTCCACATTTCGGTGACCTACAAAGGATTAACTACCAAATAGTATTTTTTCCAAAATCGGTCAAATATCGGACCACTCACTTTAGCTGCGAATGCGTTCTGGCATTCTGCGACTATGCGGAGGGCTAATTTGTTATCATCCGCGAACTTGGTTATTGAATATGTCAATGCTTCGTATAAACCGTTGATTAATATGATGAAAAGCAGAGGAACGATACTCGGTGTTGTTAATACCGACAGTCCAGACTTTGCTCATTAACCTGTGGTGGCGCACCTGATTGAAGGCCATTTAAAAGTCTGGATATAAGATTTATAAAGAGCAACTACGATCTTACTAAATATAAATACTATTATAGAATTCTAGTATATTTATGAATTACGATCATTTAATGCTAAATACTCACTTGTAAATTAATATTAGGTTGTGAGATTCTTAGTTCTCAAATATGCAACCTTCGATTATGCTCGCTAGCAGCTTACCAAAGATGACCTCAGACCTACAGATGGGCATTATCTGGTCCTTTCCTTTTTTTTAAAAAAATAGGTAACACGTCAGCCATCATCCAGTCATCCACGAACTGTCCTATTTCAAGCTTATCATTGAATATTTTCGTAATGTGTACCTCGCCCTAACTGCTAATTTCACGAAGGAAATTTTTATTCACAATCCGTTTACAGCAACAAAACTGTAGAGCCAGAAGAACACCAACCTTTCTTCTTTTTAAAAATTATTAGAAAAGGTTTCGAAACTATATAAATCATAGACCAGGCCTTTGTCAGTTGTTGTTTTGACTGATTTCCTTCTAACTCCCTTTTCCAAAAAATCAATATAGCAATGAAAGCGTTAGAGTGCAGTGTTCTCTTAGAATGAAAACATCTTTTAACCTAATCAAGATGTTGCTTGAATCGGCCGTGTAATAGAAGTGAGACGCATTTGAAACATCCACCATTATTAACCCTCCGTCAATTCGACATAGCTTGATACAAGAGCAAAGAGATGCGATGCTGAAAAATTCCTACCATCTATACTTTTTTTTTCAAATTCACTTCTACCTTTGTTAAAGTAAAGTCACTTACGACGAATGGTGGATTCAGTAGGTCAACTTGAATCGCTCTTAAAAAACTTTGATGCAAATTTATTTGTAAAACAGATTTTTACCAAGGAAGGCCATGTCTAGTAGTGAATAAATATTCTCCAACTAATAATTAGAAAATTGCATAGCCTGTATGCCTCAGCCCCGAAAGAATATCTACATAGTAACTGTAAAAGTTTCTGGACAGTTGCATGCCTTTTCTATGTTAAGTTCCCTAAATAATTACGTAATTAGCCTAATAGGGCTAAATCCTTTTTAAACTTTCACATTCTCAATCTTCACAACTTTCTTTCAGAATTTTATGGCATAGTTGTCATCATTGGTTTTCGCTTTTATCTCGTATCAAATCGAAATATTTTTATTGCAATATATTTATGATAAATGTTTGCCTAGGAAAAGTTTTTCATTCATTTCATCCGTTTTTCAAGTACAATCCAGCTCTCACTAATTCAAGAGGATATATTATAGTTATGTGGTTCACATTATTATGCTGTTTTTAAATTTCAAGAATTCTGCCATAAGTTATGTTTTTAAACTTTATGGACAATGAATGATTTTATAAATGAATCAACTACAAACAAAGTTCTAAACTCCTACTTATATAAAAGTCAATTTAGAGCACTGAAGAAAATCCCTGTTTGTTCTTTGGAAAATTCTGTTGATCCAAATTGTTCTTAATTTAATTGCTAAATTATTCTACTAGTTTATTAGCATCATCTTGCGTATTCAACAGAATAAACCAATTTGTTTACAGCCACTAAGGTTAGATAATTTGATTTGTTTATTATCTACAATTATTAACTTTATATTATTTTTATCCAATTATTGGATATATTTTTAGGAACTATCAATATTAATGATAAATTATACTTTCCTTTGCATTGGAATCAGAAAGGAATTAAGTCATAGGAAAATTTACGAGGACAGAGACTAGTTGCGATTTAAATCCAAAGCCACGTACATTAAAGAAAAAATTCGAGTTAGTTTTCATGTTTTTCTCTTTTTTAATTAATGGGTAGAAAAAAAATGATGTAGGGCCAAAAGTTCGCAAACTTTCGGAAAAAGGAATGGGCATAGAGCAGGAGAGATTTATAATGAAAAATTGAACCAAACTACCAGTCGCTAAAACTTTAAGTTCTAAAATGCACTCAATAACTTTACTTAGTTTATGTGAATGATTTAATTAGGAAAGAAAGATCATAGGAATCAAAATTAATAATTCCAAGCTTGCATATAAGGAAGAAAAAACAAATTAAATTAAATGAAATTGGATAATACAACTATAATTTAGGAGACTAGAGCATAAAATTATGTGAAAGACACATTCAACACGTCAAATAGAACACTACTGGAGCCCAGAAATTGTAAAGTATAAATTTAAATTTACTTTCTCTATGGGAAAGAGGCGTCAACACGTATAGTATGTCAAATATATTAAAAAAGTTCCGAAGTAGGTATTTCTTATACAAACTGTCTTAATTACATTTAGACGAAGGTTGTTTCATTTGATTTACTTATCACTGTTTTATGCTTCTAACTTTTATTACTATTGCTACCTACCCGTTTCCTTTAAAATTAGCACTTGATTTCAAATTTCCAGCTAAGTTCTGAAATGCAAGTTTTGAAATTAATATCTCCCACATTCACGCCGTTAAATGTACCAACATTTGCTGTTTTTTTATTTAAACACAAATCTCGTTGGCATATTAGATTTCTCAAATTATATAAAATCATCTCCTATTATACATGATAATAGGTCATAGGATAATCATTTGCCGTCCAAAAACATTTTATTAAGCTCACTCTTGAATATACATGCATAATATGCTTAAATTTCTCAACATTTCTTACAATATGTAAAAAATTAGACCGTTTTTTCTTTGCGCAATTCCAGGGAAAATATGTAAACGTTAAATTAGCAGGGCATACGAAGAACTCTTCAATTTCTCTTATCCGTTTGTATATAGGATACCTATGATAGCTCTTGCTTCTTATATGAGTCCTTCATTTAACAATATACAGTACCGAAAATACAAATTGGTTGTGCAAAGGAACGGCTAGTTTCTCTTTTAACCAAACTCCACACATAATAGTTCGGAGAGTTGCAGTGTGAGATTAAATATGTCAGATAGGGAGGGAGATTTGATGAAAGAAATTGTATGACAGTGGTAGATGTGGCGTGAGATTTCAACTGCCATACTTACGAACTTACAACGGCCCGTCTTTGATGCAGGGCAACACTACCTCCGCCAAGCACTTGATGTGCCCTCAATTTTGCCAATGGGGCCCTGCGTGAAGATAAATGGAGAGTGAGCGCATCCCTTACTAATGACCACAACAAAACAGCATGATGTGAAGGAGGAACTTGGTCTTCATGACTGTTGTAGATCAATGGTTTGGAGGCGAGCAAGCGACGAGAGTTTTGGTGAGAGACAACATCTCCTGGTCATGGTATAAATTCATTTCTTTGGAGAAGAAGCAAAGCATAACTCCTTTAATGGGTTGTGCCACTTTGTTCACAACTTTCTAGCACATTCCTTCCCATTATCCATCAGCTTCTGAGAGAGAAGCCGGTCCTTTCTAATCTTGAATAAGAAGTCCTGGAATACATCAGGCTCTACCTGCCTGATGAGAGACTTTTAAACTCCTAATTTCCTAGATATGGACCTTATGGACCCGCTGGGATCGTTGTCAATAATGCTCCGGATATCAGCGACCACTTCTGGCGTTCGTTTCTTATCCGAAAACTTATCGGAGATTTCAGATTGGCCATATCGTCTTAATCACAACATGATAAGTTCTCCTTGTGCTGATCTCTGACAGTTTTCTTATGGAGAATAAAGCGCTGGATCTTCCCATTTGAACCCCAAACGTGTATACCAAGTAGAAGAGCTTTTATTCTCCAGATATTTTAAAGATTGATTTCAGTCCTATTTAGTATTGCTTATTTTAAAGCGATATAAAAAAGAGAGAAACGACGATAGACATAAGTATGCATATAATTCAAAGTTGCCAACGGCGAAAACTTACCCACAGCTCTCTCTGATACCAAATGTACAATTCCTTGGGAAGATTTTCGTTAGATTTCCATATTTATTGAAAAAGAAATTGTTTGAAATATTCCTTTGGTATCGTCTGATTTTCACGTTCATAGAAAATACACTAGATAAAATAATTATGGGGTAGAAGAGAAACAGGAAATTTAATAAACATATATTTAACAAAAGAAATAGGAATATGACATTTTATTGGGATATTAACAACAAATGTCAAAAGATGATGCTTAAATAGCAAACGCCAAACATGGCGGAGGATGTCTCATGGAACAGGAGCACTAAACATCCTTGAGGGGAAAATTGATAGTGACATGTATTTAATGATACTCGAGGAAAAGCTGCTCCCAATTCCCTAGCGGTTTCAATCAGCAGAGAATACTGAAAATTACAATCCGAAAGAGACACCCACATAAATTTGCCTCTTGTAGTGAAATATGCATATAAGAGTGGAACAAAATATCAAAAAAGGATTGTCAATACCCAGTATTAACCTATGAGAATTCGCACAGTGTTGTTATTGTAAGGTTTATGGCAATAAATATTAAACGAAGGAAATTAATATTTGCTGAATACTTTTGTAACATGTTAAATTTTGTTACTAAGCAATTGTTGCTATATTCAAAGAAAATCTATTTTATGTGTATTTCTTATGTTAAATATTATTTACGCAGTTTCTTGTTGAATTTATAAACAGATGAAAGCAAGTAGTAATTCAGAAATATAGAAACTTATTTTGAAAATAACAGTGGCATTTCACTGTAATTATCACAGCAATACCCAAGGTGTAGGGGTGATTGTGCATAGTGGCATTACTCATTAATGAGGATGGTGAAAGGAGTTAATTCGGAAAGTTATCAAAAAAGCGCGTTGTCTAGTTGAAAAGGGAAGAATTAACACTGTGTCATTTTAAGGCAATATCATACGTCAAATTGTGACAATTCATACTTATAAGGGTGCAATGAGAATAACGGTGCTATACTTCGAGTAGTAAAACGCGTACACGAAGAAGATCGCACGAAGAAAATAATGCCAAGGAACGACCGATTTAACATAGCCGCCTGTATTTTGCTACATGTTTCCCACAACATGAAACGTGAATGTGTCTTGACAGAATGATTGACGTCAGTAGAAAAAGGTTGGTACTCATAACAAGCTCCCCTGCTAGAAAACCTTCCATTAGTAGAAATAAAAAGGTAGCTAGGGTTGTCTTTGCTACTCAGTATTTCATGTGGAAGGGTGAAATGTGTAAATCTTATTTTCATCAACGAAAGAAAAAATATCTTGATTTAATCGGCAAAGGAGTATCATGTAAGGCCTCGTAGATGTGACGGATTGAATCCCTTATGCACGATAATTACGATTAAAATGGGAGTTTTCAGTGTTATGGGGTTAAGCATTTTTCAACCACTGGATCGTCTCTGCTCTTCCGTTTATGCGGTAAAATAAACGGTACTGTTTGCAAAACTCTGCCTGAGGATCATGTAAATCCCTCGCTCTGAACATATTTATAAGGCAACTATGTTTCTATACATCAAAACACATCAAAACAGTAAAATCGTTCCTGGATACTGAAAATATCGACGTAATGAGCTGTCATGTGCATTACATTGATTTTAACTGATATTAAACATATTTCTATGGCAAAATTCGCATTTTAATTTAATTGATCTTTCTGATTTTGTACCGAGGTTAATGATGCATCTTTTGGCAATCACAGCGCTTCCGCTTTTCCTGGCACCTAAATTTCACGAACTAAGAGCCACATTTAATTGATGGGTTAATACTGTCCTAGCAAGGTGTGTTTTATGTTTGAAATTGAATTAAAATGTTTTTCTCTTCTTCATTTCTCTCAAAAGGGACTTTCTTTTAAAATAATTTCAGGGTGTTAATCCTGCTACAGAAGCTGTTCTAGTGAAAATGACCCTTAAATTCAAGAATTAAGCTTAATATTCTTGTGCCAAATAGGCAGGACTTTAACAGTGCACCAATTCGCTATTAAATTTAACCAGATTAAATTACTTCTTACCCGTTGCTACCAGCGGTTTTATGAATTAATTTTGGCTAATAGGTTTTGAAACTATAGTCCCCACTCGTTATTACCACATTTTCATTGAGTTCCTGATACGTAATTTGATGTTACATTATTTTGTGCACCGTTTTATTTTCAGATTATTTTGTATTTCAACTTATAGTGACTTCCTTTAACTTCACAGAGTAGCATTCAATTTTTAGTTTTTCTTAGCATTTTTTATAACTCCGTGAACATACTTCCTTTGCCTGCATTTAGGCTCCATCATCAGTTCAGGAAATACTAAACACTCCAGAAAACACCTGCTTAAACATTAATCCGCGCACGAAATATATTATTCAACCCATAAAATCACTCATGACTAAATTTGCGTTAACTTTCTCTTTCAATCCGCTGACGATTATAGCCACCGACTGTATATTCGAAGCGTTCTCCCTTTATTTGAGGCGGTTAGCTCTATATAATAATATAGCAATAAGAATTTTGGCTAACTCCAGGGGAATAATTTAGGGGGGTTATGTTAGGTTAGTTTTTATAGGTTGTGACTGGTTTGACTCTTTCAGCTAGTATCGAATTACTTGACCCAGAAAATGAGGCCCATCAATAGGATTCCTTGTCGTCCGAACCACTCCCTTCTATTACAATATCGAAAAGTTTGGGCGAGAATACAACGATTTGGAAGCCAACGAATTTTGAATTCATGTAAGAAATATTGAAAGTACGTTATAAAATCACATTTCACCAATACAACAAAGTAGTGAGTCCTGTGGCTCAAGATTTGCTCAAGAGACCTTTGAATACATCTTTCCTTCAAATACGCATTAATTTTTCAGGCCTCTTTCTTCCACATTTCTTTGAAATTTAAATTTAATTCATGGAAATTAAAGTAGTATTTTTACAAAACCAAGATTTTGGTATTTTTGTAGGTTTAGATGATACTGTATTTGACACATGGTCTATAATTACAACCTGCATTACATTAAACTAATATAGACAGTGGTGAAAGGTGGAAAGCTAGTAAAAAAGCAAAAACTTCTGCAGTAAAACTCGAACCGTCGCATCGATTTTTTTGTACAGCAAAGGTTTTTGCTCTTTTATTTGCTTTCCGCCTTTCACTAGTTTTACAATTTTTAGTAATTCTTATTGTTCATTTATCTCAGGCCATCTTCTTGTCTTAAAAATTTAGTGTTGGCTGGCAAAGAATTCCAATTGTTACCGAATAGATTTATGTTAACTCCCTAGCCACCTTGATAACCTGCGTAATGATATAAGTTTGTGATGCGATGCGATACGATGTGGTGGGAGTGCAGTGAGACCTAAAAAAATTGTTGAGTGGGTAAGTTCAACTTACTTAAATGCAAATTTGTTCCTCGTAGGATTCAGAAATCTTGAAACAAATAAGAGTATGCGTGGCCATCGTTTGGAATATGTAGAGGTGGAAAAATTCCAAGCAATGCGTGGAAGCCACTAAAAAGCAAAACGAATGCAATGAAACATTGCCCGACATTTCTCCTATAAGTCTAGAGACTTAATCCTACCTTTATATAAATCATTAATTTGACCACATCTAGATTATGCGGTTTAGTTCTGGTCACTGAGCTTTAGCAAATATTTAGATATTTTAGAATGATACAACGCAGGGAATTAAACTGATAACAGAAATTAGGAATAATCCTTATGAAGAAGGACTCGGTGTGCGTTAACATTTTGTCACTCGTGAGTAGAAATTAACTTGGCCAGTTGATAAACTTTTTGAAAGGTTTTTCCATAATGAAATACTAACCATTATTCGAATTAGATTATAAACGAATAATCGTCATAATGTCTCAAAGAACTAGTCACCTCATTAAATGCAGCATTATTAATGTCTCAAACAAATATTGAGTAAGCGAAATGGAGATAAGAGAAACTCCTAAATAATAAATAATATATAAATGGACCATTGAAAAGTTCTTAAATAACTATTAACAAAGATTTCTGCAGTAGTGATAAGCTCTCTTAGAATTATTTCCCAAGTTAAATCCAACATGTTAAACCCACCACGAACTATTGATCAAGGTAAATGGAGCATGGATCAGCTATCATAGAACTATTGACGAAAATCAATGCAGCAGTTTTGGCTCTCAATCAACTATTGTTCAAGTTAATGCAGCAGTGATAAACCCTCAAATTACATTTGAACAAAATATATGCAGCTATGATAATCTATGAAAGAAAAGATGACCAGGCTAAACAGAGCAGAATTAATCCCTTAAGAACAATTTACATATATAAATGCAGCATAGATAAACTCCTAAGAGATATTGCCAAATGTATTAGAGAAATGTTAACCTCTCAATTTAGTAATAACAAAGATAAATGCTCTCAAAGAACCATTGACAACGGTAAGTGCAATAGCTTTAAGCTCTCAAAGATCTATTGACCAAGAAAAATGCAGACGTGATAATCTATAAAAGAAATTTTGAAAAAGCTAAATGCTGCATTTACTAGCTTTTAAAGAACTATTGATCAATGTAAATTTAACAGTAATAAGCTCTCCAATAATATTGAGGATCAATGTAGCATTGCAAAGCTCTCCAAGAAATATTGACCAAGCTAAATGTACCAAAGATAAGCTCTCAAATAACTTCTGACTTATGTAAATATGACAATGATAATTTTATTTATTCCTTCGTTTTCTTTAGCAACTAAATTATGTAAGTTTAGTGTGTGCCATCTATTTAAGAAAAAGGTTCATAACCCATTCCTTCGCTAAATGAGTCAAGTGAAAAACAACTCCATTAGAGGCCAGAAAGAAGTATGAAAAAAGAAAGTAGGCTAAGTTGAGGAACCTCAAAAGCACCTGGCATTGTTCATTCAGTAATTTTACATTCCATCATAGATAGGTAATACAGGGTGATTTCCCCAAAATAGGCCCAAAATTTCGATAGGCCTTATTTCTTAATTTACTGCAAGGATTGAATGCATCTTTAGTGATAACTAAATAATTGTGTTAAAAAACATCATATCAAAACATGAGATTCTTTTGACTTTTCTTCTTTATTCTAGAGCACGTGTTCGAGATGAAGTCCATTTACTTCTTTGCATTTCTTGAGGCGCAGCACAAAGTTGCCCATGATGTCCTTGCAAACCGACTGACTAATGGCTCTGAACTCTGCTGAACTGACTCTCTTACGCTCTTGACCATCTCAACTGTACTCTTCCTGGGGCGTCCTGAATAGCTTGGACGGTTGTCACTAGCTGCATTGAGGTTCTTCACTGTCACATAGTTCTGAAGGTGGTCCACCGAGTCGTGAATTCTGCTCTTGGAGGCAGCTTTTTCACATTAGAACTGATGCACGTAAGTGTCCTGCACTTTCTTGAACGAACCTTTCTTTTAATAATGCTTGATGCAATACATTTTTTGCTGGAGCTTCCATTGAGATATATTCGTTTCACAGTCGTTGATTCTGTCATGTCCTGCATACCCGTCTTTGAAGGGTGACCCTTTATTAACAGAGCAATCTATAAACACATAGCAGCAATGAAGCTGGAAAACGTCTTCCTGGTTCTAAAAGGTAAAACCTTTTTCCTACCATTATTTTTTATTGTAATTATAAATTATATGCTGCTTTTCTTTTCTTACAGCAGCTTATGTTAAGGTTGAGCTATGAATTTCATTGTTAGGCAAAGCTTTTTAATTTATCAATGGAATACTAAAATATAATACTCTCCCAAAAGATCAAAACCACTGTATTTCAATCAAGATGCTACATAACTTTTGCCCTAAAAAACGTCTATTATAATGAATTTTAGTATCAGATAATGATTTTACTTTAAAAAAGCGAGTGTCAAAATTTATCCAAACGTTTAGGTTTCATGCTTCTTCTAGAGAGAAGCAGCATTGTTCGCATTGCAACTAACTTCAATTCAAGCTCATCTACGTTCATCTGCGCTCATCATCCTTTATCCAGGTATCATGTTTAAGAAAACTGTTATGATTCTCTGGGTCCGATTACAGGAAGTTAGTTGGTCAAAGAAAACGCGAAAGATTTTTCGTAAATTGCATCAAAATGAGTGTCAGGTTTGTCGGAGAAGAGGTAGTGATCTAGAGAGTGATTTCGATAGAAGGTTCTCGGCCACTTGTGCCCAGATTATAATGGAAAATAAGGCTCATGGTAAACAGCTAAGCTGCTGAGCAAGTTTCGGACCTGAATCCAATTGAAAATGTTCGGAAGTCACTCGGAGAGAGGTCTGAAGCAGGAATCTGAAAAAAAATCAACAACCCTGGGAAATTCTTCAAGATAACTGGAGGAAGATTATATCGCAAGAATTTTCTATCAAAGCATCATACAAAATATAGTATCATCAGTAAATAGTAATTATTTCTAACTTGGACAAATGTTTACCACTCATAATTTATATCATTATATTCCTCCCCAAATTTCTTTCCACTGTTTTTCGCAATTTGGGGAGACATAATTTTTATAGTAAATTGCCTTTTGGCTGCAACTTTCGTTATATTCATCCAAATTTGCATAGCCATTCTCCTTACGTCATATATTATACATGTAGTTTATGGTACTCTTTTGAACGAAGGGCATATTTTTCCGAATGTCACTCGCACAGTAAAAAGCTTTTTCCGAGAATTTAGGGAAGCGTATATAGTACTGATTTAACATAAGTTTCTTCTGTATAATAGAAGTATTAAGGGGTATATAAGGTAAACACACATATGTCTCTCTCTTATACAAACTAATTCTCTCTTCCTCTCTCAATCTGTCTCTTTTATCTAACCGTTTCTTCATATCTTATATTTCGATCTTTTTTCTCGCCCCATAATCTATACATCTAGCTCCTGAAATCTTGCCCTATCATCTTTATCTCTCTCTACCATCTATATGTCTACCATATCTATTTCTATTATTTCTAAATCTATTATCTCAATATTTTTCATTTCAAAGCTTGATAGTTTGTTTTGTTAGATTTCACTTTTGTTTTTTTCATATCTTAAGTAAAGTTCTATTTTTGAGCAAATATATCACGTTTCCTCTCAATATTAACTTTATTATAGCAGATAAATAAAATATAAATAAATTGTCTATTTTTTTAGTTCAGAGCATACAGTTTTTCGGCCATCTGTCCCTTAATTCGAAAGGAAAATCATACCGGTATATCACACCCCATGGTATGAGAAGACAGTGAATTGTCTATAGATGACGTGGCTATCGATCTAGTAGATGATGAACTGATCCAGACTTAGGCAAAAATTCTCTTCTGCCCAATAATGATGCCGCGGATACTATTCTTTATGTGCCTTTGACTGAGAACGGAAGATAAAGTTATTACTCATCATCATCACTTCATCGGCATCATCATCATCATCATCATCACTAACTCTATAATTTAAGAAGTGGATTTTTTTGAGTATTTGAATAATAATTTCATCTTAGTTTGGCTATGATTTATGTTTTTTATCAAAGTTATTTCTAATAATTCTTTTATAATATCAAAAAACAAAATGGTGAAGTTCAGAAATAAATATAAATATCGAAATTTTGTGAATTATTTAAGACCCAAAGAATTAGAAATGCTAAAGTTCGGAAAAGTTATTTTTATATATCTTCTATAACTATATTTTAGCACGTGATATTTTGAAAGGGGGGAAATTTAGTTTAGAGTTTCTTTTTAAAATTATTATAATTAGCGAAGTTCAGAAAATTTATAAAAATTTAACTATGGCTGCTTTTTTTTTTAGATTTTAAATTTTAATTTAGTAGCGAAGCGTACTCTCCCTCCGTAGGGGAGACTAGCGAAGCCATTGCCTGTTATGACAATATTTTTGAAAGTGAGCGACCTTGTATCTCTGTGACACAATGCTGCCTCTTTAAATTTTCCTAGGAACGCATCCTTTAAGGATGTCTACGTAATTTATTGATGTATGATATTCATATTTCTTTCTATTTTCCAAACTACACTTACCTATTGAAACATAATTGTACTTCCATATATGAGTGCATTTAAACTTTATACGACATCTACTTCCTGACATTACATTTAGCTTACGTTTATATAATTTATATTTATAGTATACTAACTTAATACATGTATAATTACGTGAAATATATTTCGCGTAAGTAGTATTCACATATTTTGCTGCTTTTTCTTTGCTTATAATTACTTGCTCTCTTCTTGCAGCTCAGGTGGTGCCTGTCATCCCTGGGGCCATGAAAAAAAAGATAAGGAAACGAAGGCTTTAATGCATTACCCTGCCTTCTTTTGTTCAGCCCTAGCCTGACCTCATTCGGACGCACATTGAATAACTCACTCGCTTCTTCACCAAGGAGTTCGTGTACTGCATGTTATTCCAGACTAACGTGTATGCCTGACAGGGAAGTACCTTCCCTGACACATTAAATGCTCAAAATCTACGCAGCTCTTTTTTTGCCCCTATTTTGAACATGAGTTTAACTCACCTTCCCTATATTACATCGTACGAGAGGGTGAGAATAAGAGTACCTAAAATGCAGAATACACGTACACAAAAAATTTAAAACAAATCAGATTTCATATGCAAATGAATAAGCCAATGACACTCTAATGACACTTCACTGACAATAAACAAACCAAGTAGACCTCATACAGGTTCTACGATATATGTCTACTCTTCAACATATTCAGCAATGGCTTCCTCTATGTTCCTGCAACCCTGGTCAACTCCATTGATTGTGGCCTATAACGGCGCATGCATAGCAGCCTGGCCAATACATCTCAAATAAGGCAGATATTTTTGAAAATAATTTTATAATGATGATGAATGCCGATAGTTCAAAAAAGACATTATTGTGACATTATTGTGACATTATACTTCAATTTTTATAGTAAATTGTTCATCTGCTGATAAATCTAAATTTAATTATCCAATTTGCATTGCATTTACCTTATTCAGTTTAAGCCGTTGTTTTATTCTAAAGAGCATATAAAATATTTTGATGCCTGCGTCTCATTACTAACTATTGGGTGTGTTCCTGTTTGCTGTATTGCCTTGATCTATGATTGCACTTGCAATACGAACAAATAAATAAAGAAAGCGTTTATATTATTTAGACTCATGATCCGCAGTTTCTGATATGGATCCTTATTCCAGCCAAAACATGAAACCAGAAATCCTAAATACTATTTCGCGATCTCCGCTGTTCCAGAAAAAGGAAACTCATTTTAGGATGAAGTAAAGACTATAGCAACGCATTATTATCACATGTAGACACAAGGTCGATTACAATAGCCTCGTGCAAAGGAAAATACCCTATATCTCTGCCCATAAAAGAGTTTACCGATCTCTTTTCACAATGATAATTTGAACCACTTTCATAGATATCACCTATTATCCACACTCTTAAAAAGATAAATATGGTTTATTCACCAAATCAGAAATTGAATCTATCTGACTCTATTCAATTCCCTACTTGGCTAAGCATTTTCGGGTGGATTAATCTGATCTCATTTTAATATTTTTATAATTATTTCCATTTTAAATGCTGTTATAAGGTGCTCTTTCTTGATAGGAATTGAGGAAACAGCGTCAATTGTTGATACTTCACACACACATTGTTTCTCACAATCTATCTCTATCGCTCTCTGTAGCTTGCTCTATTTCTCTCTCTTGTTCTCTCTCTCGTTCTCTCACTCGTTTTCTTTCTCTCCTCCTTCTTGCAGTTGTTCTATACCGTTAACTCACGTTTTACAGTTTAGTTCATTTTTTTGCTTTTTGTTTGAAATCTTTGCTTCTTTATTTTTGGGGTCTTTTTTTAGTTGTTTACATATTTTTTTTTTATTTAGTCTATATTTCGTTTTCTTGCTCTATTATTCTTCAGTTTTATTCATTCTCTCTCCAGATTCCTCTCATGTAAACGTAAACGGGCATCGAATTAATTTTTCTTCTGTTCCTCTCTCTATCTCTCAACATATTTTACAATCTTCTTATTTGCTACTTCTTTTAACACCTGCATCTTCATCTTATCTTTTTATAGTTATAATCTCCACTTATATGTCTGCATTTTTACGTCTTTGGCAGTGACCTTGTCTGTATATCGGCCTATTGTTTTGTCTATCGATTTTCTCGAAATCTTGATGGCCCAAAGTTACCTACCTGTTTTCTTCATTTGTTTGGTTATTACATTCCGTGATGATAGCAAATGACATTTTAGTGTCTATCTTCTTAAGGAAACCGTATTGTTGTGGGCATTTTACACTTTCTTTGAGGCACTATTTATTTATTTAGGCCGCTATTTTCTCAGACACCTTGCTGAGAAAGTCCAGCAAAGCTATTGGCCGGTAATTGGAGATTTTCGTTCTGGTTTCCATTGATTTATTAGGAAGACCATTTTTGTTATTATATTTTTCAGGAAAGTTTCATATGTTAAAAATGGGATAGAATATCGTAGTTTCATCTTTTAGAATTTTCCGGAGAGATTTTTGTCAAATGTATTTTGTTAGGCTTGTTGGCGCTTGTATATTTTGTTCAAAGTACTTGATAGCACATTTCTCCTATTATTCATTCATTCTTACCCGTGTTCATTTAAGTTTTCCTGTGGTTATCCTATTAATATGGGAGGTCAGGCGTAAAAAATAGAGTAGCAGATAAGTATAAATCTTGTTGGTGTTTTGGGCAATACAAAAGTTATTATGAAAATTTATTTATTACGAAAAGGAAAAGCAGTTAATTCCTAAAGGATTTAAAACCACATTGTTAAAAAAAAAAGAAGTCATTACTTTTTAAAACTTTATGGCAAATTTTCTCACAGTTTAGGTAAGAATAAGTACATGCAAAATTTGAATGATCCTTGTTCTCTTGCGTCGGACGATAGACTCGATAAGTGGCGAAATCTTCACCGTATCATCATTGAAGTTGAGTACATAAAAAAGTATCAGCTGATAGGTTTCATTATTTTTTTAACATGAAGAGGAACACTTTTGAACTTGTGAAAGAATTTGTACTCAGAAGTCTTTACAACTACTTCACAATTACGTGTGAAGAAGATTTAATAAGATATCTATCTATAAATCACCCTTAATAGAGAATTACAAAGGATGGTATGACACCAGCCTGCATCATCAGGAATTGCAATAAGATAATTTAAGTTCCCCCAGATAAAACCATTTTTTATTGGAGCACATTGCCTTAACTAATAGGGTTATTAAAATTTTCGATCAAATACAAAGCCCTTCTCATATTAATTTTCAAGTCTATTAAGTTGGATTAAAAATATCGTTCTTCTGAGAGGATTAACTATATGAAGAATTAATAAATGTGTACAAAGTAATAAGCTTTTAAATATCTAAAAGTTTCTAACTGAGGTTATGGGTGTTAGCCTTAATGGAAAATAAATATCCTTCAACATGAGATGTTTCTTAATTATAGTTTTATAAGAGTGCATCCATATGTTATTGACTCTAAATTGAATCGCCGATTTTTAGGGTTATATGCATCCTTGAGACACCCAAAATCTATTGTTGGGGTTAATCGACAATTCTAATGTGTAAAATGTTTGCTATTAGATCAGATTTAAAAAGTTTTCTCGGGATTGAACAGTTATATTCCAAACAAACACAAACCCTTCTGAAAAAATTCAGGATAAAACACGTAAAAGTACAAGGAAGACCTTAAATTTGGCAGATTGATCTCACCTTCAAGGACTTCCTAAAATTCATTATGATGTAGCAATATACTGCTTGTAATCAACAACTATTCTAGATATCTAAGGTTAATTCCTTTAAAGAAGACAAATTAGGAAGTGTCAAATGCTATACGATATCTCATGTAATAAACGAGGTTGATTCCAACTTTCATGTTTTGATGTAGATGAGTGTTTATAGGATAGAAAAAAATGTCTATTAAGCGATTTTACTAGAGCAGTATATCATGTTCATTTACTAAAGATGCTAGTTTCTTGGAGCGCAATACAAAGAACAATAAATGAAAGACTGTTTAGATATTTTATCGTTAATAATACCGAGAAATATATTAACGTGCTTGATTTTGAAAACGTGTATAATAATTTAAACATAGAATAATTGAGAACACCCCATTAAAAGTTATTCATGATGTTGCAATTGTTAATCTTTCCATGGTTGAAATTGGCAGAGACTAAAATTGTTAAATTATAAATAAAAAAAAATAATTAGACGCCTAAACTTGACCTCACATTTAAAATCGGTCCAAGTTATTGGAACACCCGTTATAAGAACGCTCGAAGGTGGAAAGCTTCCATTCGTTGTTTTTGGTTGAGAAAAGGCTTCATCTGCCTAGAGGACATTAAAATAAATCAATTTGGAATTGCCCACAGAGGTACGAATGAGAGGAAGCATGGCCTTGGGTCCATATTTTCGTCCCTCTTCTCAAGTCCGGCAACACATTTAGAGAGAGGTGCTTGGTCACTTGGATAAAAGCCATATATGCCTGTTCCTACAGCATTCTGCATATTATGCATGGAAAAATTGCGAAGTAAGTTTTAAAAGTACAAGTATGTAGAATGAAAAAAGGAAAATATTAATAAAGATACTAGAAGATATATTATAATTAAGTTAAATTAGCCACTTATAATGCGAGGAAATAAAAAAAATTATGTGGAAAGAATAAGCAAAAAAAAATCGATTCATAGAAGTTGAAGAGTAGAAAAAGGTTGAATGTAGATAATGAAGGGGATGTGGAATATTTTTCCAAATAATATTAACATTCAGGCCCTTCAGAGTTGTTCTCTTAATGTTACCACTCACTATACATCACAGCTATGTAAAATTAATGCTCTTCATCCTTCAAGTTCTGTATGTTTCAAGATACATCTCGATTTATTTACTGTTCCACCCCAAAAAATTCCATTGGGAGAAATTATTAGCAAATTTACTCTCCTTTAGCAATATCTCATCCAACCTGATTCCGATTGAATATTAAGTATCTGGAAGCAGAATGTATTAATATTGAGGTTTATACTTGCATTAAAGCAATAAGTGTGAAGGCAACTGGTAGCGAACTCATATTTTATCGAGTATATTTCTGCTAGAAAAATATTCTTCACTTTTATTCTGTAATTATGACACTTATTTAAATAAGAAATCTGTGAGCCTTATATGAATAATAAACCCTATTTTGCATATATAGAGATTCTGTTAGATTACAGTAAAGACAAAACTCCACATTTCTCTCCACTGTAGGATATTACTCTAATAAAAAATTATGAAACCGAAATGTAAAAAATCGAACTAAAAGCTAATTGAAGTTCAAGGAAAAATAAAAGTCAATTTCTTCTCGAATCATAAGCTGTTGATGAATGAGGTCTCCTTAAAGATAATATTAACCGAAAACCACATTGATTTAAACTCTTAAGGACGCAAACTGATTAAGGAGCTTAGGGATAATTATTAGTGAGTTTATTTTACCTGAGGAAAACTGGACTCATCAGCCCCTAAACTGAAGAAAGATAGTTTGCTTTCACCAAACGCTCATACTCTCTTTTACAAATTCCTATGCTGACTTTCACAATTTTGAATGGAATTTCGATAAAGATTGTAGATAATATTTTCTTGGAGATTTTTTTTTTTTTGGTTAAGGGGCTATCTGGCGACTGCCGACTTAGGCATAAGTTGCCGAAAAACACGACAGCCTAGTTCTAGGCTACTTCAAAATAATTCAACAGGAAACAACAATGAAAAGAAATAACAATAACAAAGCAATAACAAAAACGATAACAAAAACAACAACAACAATAAAACCGGGTTAAATGAAAGGGAGAAGGCCGGTCTCCCCCAAAAAGTCAATAAGTCCACCAGTCATGGTGCACGCACTCGTCCCGAGTACAAGGGACAGGCGGTAGCGACCCCGCCCATCCCGGTGCACAGACAGGAATCGTGCGCGAAGATCACCCAGACTGGGACATTCGACAAGAATATGCCGAACAGTCTGGAGGACGACGCAGTCGTTGCAATAGGGCGCATGCGAGCGCTCCATTAAATAGCGATGCGTCACACGAGTGTGTCCGATTCGAAGACGACAGAAAGCAACCTGAAGCCGCCGCGGCATTGGGGGATAGGTCCATGGGAACAGTCGCGGCGCAATGGCACGCAACTTTAAGTTCCCTTCGACCGTCTCCCATCTTCTTTGCCAAGCAGTCCGAAGAGCTGCCCGTATTCCTGCCATGTAGTCGGTGTGAGGAAGAGCGAAACGCTGGTCCGGTCGCAGAGTCCTCGCAGACTCTTTGGCGCCCTCATCGGCGCGCTCATTCCCCGCAATTCCTACATGTCCAGGAACCCAGCAGAAGATAATCTCGACATCTGCCCGGCTCGCCAAAACTGTGGCGTCACGGATATCGCGAACCAGGGGATGTGGAGATTCCAATGCCCCGAGAGCACTCAGGGTGCTTTGTGAGGCGCTATAGATCACAATCCGGTCTCCGAACCGGCCACGTCACGTAATCTCCCGTACCGAGTGGTGTATTGCCACCAGCTCAGCCGTGAAGACAGACGCAGCGCCTGGTAGAGCTCCGCTGACTTCAAACAGAGGGGATATGGCATGGAAGCCGACCCCCTCTTGGGACTTGGAGCCATCCGTATAAACTGGCACGGTTCCAGCGTGACACGATGTGTGCTCCAAAAAGGTCGAACGCAATACTCCCGGCGCAGTACAAGCTTTGGGAGCAGAGGCGTGGCGACAAATAGCCAAATGTGGTACCCTCCAGGGTGGTGTCCTAGGCAAAACCAGGGGCGCCACCGGCCCGAGAGCGATATCTACCTCTCGAAGGAGTTTCCTGGCCCTAAACCCACAAGGCTTAGGGTATGACTGGCGTCTCTCGACGGCATAGGCACCATCGAGATCAGCTGCAGATGCAGTGGGAGCTGTTGGCGACTGAGGGAGGCGCCGAGCTTGCGCGTACAGTCGAGTGATACACTGCATGCGGCGCCGAGCGAGTGGCATCTCCGCAGCATCGACCAACAGGCTCTCAATGGAGGAAGTGCGGAAGGCACCGGTCGCAAGGTGAAGGCCGGTGTGGTGGATCGAATCCACCTTCCGCAATAAACGCTCGGCTGCGGATGCATAAAACTCGCATCTGTAGTCGAGCTTCGAACGAACAGAGGATCAATAAAAAAGTAAGGCAGTAGCCCTATCAGCGCCCCAAGCGCTGAATGTCACAGAACGAAGAATGTCCATGGCGCGGGTACAAGAGACCCTAAGGCTGCGAATATGAGCCTCCCAGGTGAGGCGTCGGTGGAATACAAGACCAAGGAAACGGTGCGACTCAAACACATCCGGGCGCACCCCATTAAGAAACAAATCTGGGTCGGGATGAAGCCGTGGATGGCGGCAGAAGTGCACCACCTTAGTCTTGCCAAAGAAAACCGAAACCTGTGCGCTTCAGCATAGCGAGAGACGCGGTTCAATGCTTGTTGGAGTCGACGCTCCAGAGTAAGCATCTGGGCCGCGCCAAAAGAGATCGAAAGGTCGTCCACATAGAGCGTACCGAGAAAATCTTCCGGCAGCACCAAGGTGAAGCCGTTGATGCTCAGGGAAAAGAGTGTGATACTGAGGACATTTCCCTGCGGGACACCCTCTTCCTGCTCCTTTGGGCTGGAGAGGGCTCCCCCCACCCGTACGCGGAATCGACGATCTCACAAAAATTCAGATATGAAATTAGGAGGCGTCCCCTCGCCCCCATCGTGTGGAGAGTCTCCATGATACCGTATCGCCATGCGGTATCATAGGCCTTCTCCAGATCGAAAAACACCGTGGCGTAGTGCTGTCTACGAAGGAAAGCCTCGCAGACGGCATTTTCCAGTCGGAGCAGAGCATCCGACGTGGAGTGGACCTTGCGGAAGCCGCACTGTGCGGAGGACAGATGGCCTCCGCTGTCCAGGAAAAAGCTAATCTAACATTTACCAATTTCTCCATCAACTTGCACACGCAAGAGGTTAGAGAGATTGGGCGGAAACCGGTCGGTGTAGAGTGACCTCTTCCAAGTTTGCGAACGCAAGCACAGTAGCGATTCGCCAGGAGTCTGGGAGAAGACCTTCCACCTAGATCCTGTTGAACAAATCTAACAGAAAGGCCATGCCTCGCTCAACTAGATGTCGAAGCATGGCGTACGGGACATCGTCCGGACCATGGGCGGTGTTTGCGCACGAAGCGAGAGCGGCACGAAACTCGCTTACAGTAAACTTGTCGTTGAAGGGTTCTCCGCCTCTACAGCTATAGTCCAGCTGGCGGCCTTCCGCGACATCACGAAGTGCATTAAATGCTGGCGGAGCAGCATCACGGCTAAAGAATGCAGAAAAAGTGGTCGCGAAGGATTCCGCCACGGACGCGGGGTCCGAGATTGCGGTCCCATTCTCCTGGAGAACGGGAGGGGGGTCCTGCGAGAACTTGCCCTGAATCCTTTTGACTCGCTTCCACACCTCAGCTAAAGGGGTCTTCCCGTTAAGTGAAGACACGTATGCCCGCCAAGAAGAGCGGCGGGCGTGCTTCAAAAAAAACAGGAACCTAGCCCTAGCCCGACGAAATTCAGCGACAGGTAAATCGTTCGGGCGGCGCTTAAAGCGCATGTAGGCATAACGCTTCTGTTTGAGGGCCGTCTCACACTTGGCCGACCACCATGGGAGTTGTCGGCGTGCAAAACGGCCAGACGTCCTAGGAATAGTAGTCAGGCCCACGGCGATGAGGTTGCCGGAGAAGAACTCCACGGCCTCATCTACCGACCTAAACTCCTCGACTGAGATAGAGAATTCAGTCATTTCGTGAAATGCAGGCCACCGTGCCCGCGCCAAGCACCACCGAGGTGGTCTCTCAGGCGGCAGTTGCCCTGAAAATGATATTGGAATGGGAAAGTGATCACTACCATGGAGGTCATCGACCACCCCCCAATCAAAATCAGGCTGTGCATCCGAAGAGCACCAAGATAGGTCAAGGAAAGAAAATGAAGCGGTTCTCGAACAGTGATGCGTAAACTCATCCACGTTTAGGACACCCATCTTAAGCTCCTTGATCAGATCGGCAAGGACCTTTCCCCTCGGATTTATGGAGTAATCTCCCCAGAGCGGATGCCTGCCGTTCAGATCTCCAAGCAAGAGATAGGGCCTCGGCACCCATTCTACGACGCGGCGGAAGTCCCCCGCGTCGAAGTCAGCTGACGGTGGAATGTACGCAGAAATGATAGTATACCTCCTATCCAGGTGCAGCTGCACAGCCACTGCCTAAATTTATTTTTTTTAATTAAGGGGCTATCTGGCGACTGCCGACTAAGGCATAAGTTGCCGTACACAAACAGCCTAATTTAGGCTACTTTAAAAAATTAAACGGAAAACAATAAAAAGGAATAACAACAATAACAAAGCAATAACAAAACAATTACAAAAACAACAACAACAATTAAATCGCGTTAAATAAAAGGGAGAAGGCCGGCCTCCCCCAAAAAGTCAATAAGTCCACCAGTCAAAGTACACGCACTCATCCCGAGAACAAGGGACAGGCGGTAGCGACCCCGCCCATCCCGGTACCGGGACAAGTGTCGTGCGCGAAGATCACCCAGACTGGGACATTCGACAAGAATGTGCCGAACAGTCTGGGGGACGACGCAGTCGTTGCAATAGGGCTCAGGCGAGCGCTCCATCAGATAGCGATGCGTCACACGAGTGTGTCCGATTCGGAGACGACAGAAAGCAACCTGGCGCCGCCGCGGCATTGAGGGATAGGTCCATGGGAACAGTCGCGGCGCAATGGCACGCAACTTTAAGTTCCCTTCGACCGTCTCCCATCTTCTTTGCCAAGCAGTCCGAAGAGCTGCCCGTATTCCTGCCATGTAGTCGGTGTGAGGAAGAGCGAAACGCTGGTCCGGTCGCAGAGTCCTCGCAGACTCTTTGGCGCCCTCATCGGCGCGCTCATTCCCCGCAATTCCTACATGTCCAGTAACCCAGCAGAAGATAATCTCGACATCTGCCTGACTCGCCAAAACCGTGGCGTCACGGATATCGCGAACCAGGGGATGCGGAGATTCCAATGCCCCGAGAGCACTCAGGGCGCTTTGTGAGTCGCTATAGATCACAATCCGGTCTCCGAACCGGGCACGTCGCGTAATCTCCCGTACCGAGTGGTGTATTGCCACCAGCTCGGCCGTGAAGACAGACGCAGCGCCTGGTAGAGCCCCGCTGACTTCAAACAGAGGGGATACGGCGTGGAAGCCGACCCCCTCTTGGGACTTGGAGCCATCCGTATACACTGGCACGGTACCAGCGTGACACGATGTGTGCTCCAAAAAGGTCGAACGCAATATTCCCGGCGCAGTACAAGCTTTGGGAGCAGAGGCGTGGCGACAAATAGCGAAATGTGGTACCCTCCAGGGTGGCGTCCTAGGCAGAACCAGGGGCGCCACCGGCCCGAGAGCTATATCTACCTCTTGAAGGAGTTTCCTGGCCCTAAACCCAAAGGGCTTAGGGTATGACTGGCATCTCTCGGCGGCATAGGCACCATCGAGATCAGCTGCGGATGCAGTGAGAGCTGTTGGCGACTGAGGGAGGCGCCGGGCTCGCGCGTACAGGCGAGTGATGCACTGCACACGGCGCAGAGCGAGTGGCATCTCCCCAGCATCGACCAACAGGCTCTCAATGGGGGAAGTGCGGAAGGCACCGGTCACAAGGAGAAGGCCGGTGTGGTGGATCGAATCCACCTTCCGCAATAAACGCTCGGCTGCGGATGCATAAAACTCGCATCCGTAGTCGAGCTTCGAGCGAACAAAGGATCGATAAAAAAGTAAGGCGGTAGCCCTATCAGCGCCCCAAGCGCTGAACGTCACGGAACGGACAATATCCATGGCGCGGGTACGAGAGACCCTAGGGCTGCGAATATGAGCCTCCCAGGTGAGGCGTCGGTCGAATACAAGACCAAGGAAACGGTGCGACTCAACCACATCCAGGCGCACCCCATTAAGAAACAAATCTGGGTCGGGGTGAAGCCGTGGATGGCGGCAGAAGTGCACCACCTTAGTCTTGGCCAAAGAAAACCGAAACCTGTGCGCTTCGGCATAGTGAGAGACGCGGTTCAATGCCTGTTGGAGTCGACGCTCCAGAGTTGGCATCTGGGCCGCGCCAAAAGAGATCGAAAGGTCGTCCACGTAGAGCGTAGCGAGAACATCTTCCGGCAGCACCGAGGTGATGCCGTTGATGCTCAGGGCAAAGAGTGTGACACTGAGGACACTTCCCTGCGGGACACCCTCTTCCTGCTCCTTTGGGCCGGAGAGGGCTCCCCCCACCCGTACGCGGAATCGACGATCTCGCAAAAATTCAGATATAAAAATTGGGAGGCGTCCCCTCGCCCCCATCGTGTGGAGAGTCTCCATGATACCGTATCGCCATGCGGTATCATAGGCCTTCTCCAGATCAAAAAACACCGTGGCGTATTGCTGTCTACGAAGGAAAGCCTCGCAAACGGCACTTTCCAGTCGGAGCAGAGCATCCGACGCTGAGTGGAACTTACGGAAGCCGCACTGTGCAGAAGTCAGATGGCCTCCGCTGTCCAGGAAATAGGCTAATCTAACATTTACTAATTTCTCCATCAACTTGCACACGCAAGAGGTTAGAGAGATTGGGCGGAAACCGGTCGGAGTAGAGTGATCTCTCCCCGGCTTGCGAAAGGCGAGCACAGTAGCGATTCGCCAGGAGTCTGGGAGAAGAACTTCCACCCAGATCCTGTTGAACAAATATAACAGAAAGGCCATGCCTCGCTCACCCAGGTGTCGAAGCATGGCGTACGGGACATCGTCCGGACCATGGGCGGTGTCCGCGCACGAAGCGAGAGCGGAACGCAACTCACTCACAGTAAACTTGTCGTTGAAGGGTTCTCCGCCTCTGGAGGTAAAGTCCAGCCGGCGGCCTTCCGCGACATCACGACGTGCATTGAATGCTGGCGGAGCAGCATCACGGCTAGAGAATGCGGAAAAAGCGGTCGCTAAGGATTCCGCCACGGACGCGGGGTCCGAGATTGCGGTCCCATTCTCCTGGAGAACGGGAGGGGGGTCCTGCGAGAACTTGCCCCGAATCCTTTTGACTCGCTTCCACACCTCAGCTAAAGGGGTCTTCCCGTTAAGTGAAGACACGAATGCCCGCCAAGAAGAGCGGCGGGCGTGCTTCGAAATATACCGGAACCTAGCCCTAGCCCGACGAAATTCAGCGACAGTGAAATCGTTCGGGCGGCGCTTATAGCGCATGTAGGCATAACGCTTCTGTTTGAGGGCCGTCTCACACTCGGCCTACCACCATGGGAGTGGTCGGCGTGCAAAACGGCCAGACGTCCTAGGAATAGTAGTCAGGCCTACGGCGATGAGGTTGCCGGAGAAGAACTCAACGGCCTCATCTACCGACCTAAACTCCTCGACTGAGATAGAGAATTCAGTCATTTCCTGAAATGCAGGCCACCGCGCCCGCGCCAAGCACCACCGAGGTGGTCTCTCAGGCGGCAGTTGCCCTGAAAATGATATTTGAATGGGAAAGTGATCACTACCATGGAGGTCATCGACCACCCCCCAATCAAAATCAGGCTGTGCATCCGAAGAGCACAAAGATAGGTCAAGGCAAGAAAATGAAGCGGTTCTCGGACAGTGATGCGTAAACTCATCCACATTTAGGACACCCATCTCAAGCTCTTCGATCAGATCGGCAAGGACTTGTCCCCTGGGATTTATGGAGTAATCTCCCCAGAGAGGATCCCTGCCGTTCAGATCTCCAAGCAAGAGATAGGGCCTCGGCAACCGTGCCACAACGCGGCGGAAGTTCCCCGCGTCGAAGTCAGCTGACGGTGGAATGTACGCAGAAATGATAGTATACCTCCTATCCAGGTGCAGCTGCACAGCCACTGCCTGAAAGGAGGTATCTAAAGAGAAAGGAAGAACGGAGACATCATGCCGGGTGTAAACCGCGCATCATCCAGCCCGGCCCTCCCGCGGTGGTGGGGTCGCAAGACCCTTATACCCCGGGAGGGCAGGCAGCGGGCACGCGCCTAGCATGGTCTCCTGCAAAAAAATAGCTAACGGGGAACGGGACGAGACGAGCCTCCGCAGCTCCTCCCAGTTGGCCCGGAGTCCACGGCATATCATTGAAGGAATAGTCCCTCCAGGCCTAGCTCGATGGAGACGCGGGGGCCCTCCTCGAATTGAAGACCCTCACGGGAATGGCCGTACGCTTCCCGGGGGCAGAACCCCGATCGCTGTTGGCCGGACAAAGCGCTGAAGGCGCTGTCGCCTTCGAGGACTATTGGGGGAGGTTGGGCTCGCTTTTGCGAGTCTTTTCCTCCCTCCGCCTCGAAACCTTAGCGGGCGTTGCGGTTTGGGAGGCAGGGGGCCCTCTTTTCGAGGAACCACCGTTTCCGAGCCACTCGCTCCACCTCGGGGCGTGGGCGAAGGGGCCGAAGCTCCTTTGTTGCTGTCCTTCTTTCGGGGAACAGCTCTAGGAACCCCGGAAGATGGCCTAGCGACCATCTTCAGGGGTGTTGCCTCCTGTGAGTCTAACGACTCTGTGGAGGCCTGTGGCCGTTTCGCCTTATAGGAAACGGTCACGCTGGGGGAAGAGGGGGGAGCCCTGGTATTAGCCAAGGCTGGGTGTGAACCCTTTTTGCCGCCAGCTCTACCAGGGGAGCGCCCGGGTGTAGTAGAGCCCGCAGAAGGGCTCCGAATGGGCGCGGAAACAACCGTGCTCGTTGGCCTGGATGGGCCAGGAGCAGAGGGTGCTTTTCTAACTATTGAGGCATATGACGTCCCAGGCAGAGCCGGGCGCGCCAGGACCAAGTCCTTAGCCTCGCGGAATGAAAGTCGATCCTGGGCCTGAACGGCCAGGATTTCTTTCTCAAGGAGATATGCACCACATTGCTTCGAAGAAGCAGGGTGCGGCTCTCCGCAATTGACACACTTGGCCACACACGATTTGGACTTATCGTGTGCGACCTTGGAGCAATTTACACAGACTTCGGGTGACCCCGATTTTGCACGTCTACATGATCGATTCGTGTGGCCGAAGCGGTGACAGTAATAGCACCGCCGCGGCAGTGGCACGAATGCCTTCACGCGGTAGCGGTACCAACCGGCACGCACCGACTCAGGGAGCTTGTCACAGTTGAACGTGACGAAGAGTGTAGGGGTGGGTCTCGAGGCCCCTCCCTGTTTTCTCATCACACGTTCGACCTTGCCCGCCATATGGTCGGCCAGCTCTAGGGTGATGTCTTCTATGGAGTAGTCAACGAGTTCCCTCGCATAAACTACTCCTTTTACAAAGTTCATGGTAGAGTGCGGCGTCACACTCACCGGGGTGCCATGAAGTGTCCGAAGAGCACTTATCTTGGCCGCCTCGGCGGGATTCGCCGCATTGGCCAGAAGGCTGCCGTCCGAGAAACGGGTCACCTTTGGCTCTCTACCAATTGCACTAGCTAATCCTCTCCTCTGATGGATCATGTTGCCCTTGGACAACATGGTGCCATCATTGAAGCGAATAACGAGGAAGCGTTTTAAGCCAGCGGGCTCGAAAACGCCAGGTAACCTCTGAATGAGGGGCCCCGATGTCATCGAGGCTCCGCCCTGTGCATTCTTCGTCTTAGTCTTGGTCAGGAGCTCCGCACACGAGGGGGTAGAGGGGCCGGATTTGCCGATCTTGGCTTGGTCGCCTACCAAAGTGGCAGCAGACTCATCCGTCCCCGCAGCCCCCGCGGATGGAGAGGAGCCCCGAGTCTTTTTCGTCTTTCTTGTCTTTTGCTTCTTTTTAGGAGAGGAGGGAGGGGAATGAACCCGCTTCTCACCCCCGCCGGTAGAAGCCCCCAGGCCAGATGGACCGGCCTCAGCCAGGTCCTTCTCTGAAATGGAGAAGGTCCCGGTGGGCGCAGGGGATTCATCCAGAGGAGATCCCTCCCCTCCTTGTCCTGCCTGAGAATCCACAGCTGTTTGTTGAGGACCTTGCATAGGAGCGGATTCGGGTTCGGTGCTTGGAGCCAAGCCCGGATTCCCCCCCATGGAAGGCCCTACCGTCTGAGGCTGGTTTTCCTCAAGGACCATGTCTATCACAGGAGGGGCCTCCAGTTGGCCATCCCCTACCAGGACATCGCAGGTCCCCTTGGCAGTGTCATAAGTCTTTAGTGGGGAGGCACAGGCCTTGACCCCGGCAAGGTTTAATATTTTTGCCAGCAGGTCTTTTGAGGGAAGCGACCGAAGGGGCCTGGCTTCCCTCTCCCCCCTAAGGGGGTTTGCCCTACTGAGCCGCTTGTACGAGGGGCGGTCGGCAATGGGCTGCCTGCTGGCTTTCTTGGCAGTCCCCTTAGAAAGCATAGGAGGGACTGCCGCTGGAGATAGGGAGGTGCCCGAAAGCACCTCCAGAGAAGGGGGTGAGGGGGAGTCCCCTACACCCGTAGGCGTAGGAGAGGAGTAAGCCTCCTCTCCGGTTAAAGAGGTATGGAGGGTCCCCTGCGCAAGCACAGGGGGGGACCTCCATCCTTTCTGTGGAGCTGCACGAGGGCGGCTCCGTTGTTGTTATAGGGGGAATTAAGGGGAGATGTTTTTTTGTTTCATCATTGGGCATGGTGACCCTCTTTGTTTTACGGGACGCAATCGCTCATCACCTCTTGCAGTAGCCCGCACTGCAAGAGGTGCTTACAGGCCCGGCAGAGCCAGGCGCCGCCATTTGGGACCACCCCTCCCGCCTGGTGGCCTGGCAGTCCTTCGGCATGGCGGCTCCACCTTGAACACGGCGTAAAACGGATAGATTTTGAAGACGAGAGGAAAAGGGATGTGAGGAAGGTATGGGTGGGGATGAAGCAGGTTGTTAAAAGCCAACACCCCAGACCGGAGCTCAGGGGTTAGGGGACATTGTCTCTCCCCCCTCAGCCCCGATCCGGGACGATTGGCTGAGAAGAAGGTCAGCATCTACCCTGTGAAATTAGAGGCTGACCAGAGAAAGTTGTGGGAGAGGTTGTAAGAAAAGCGAGGAGGTAGGGAAGAAATCGGGCTATCTGAAGGAAGGAAGAGAGGCTAAGCTGGGGCCGGACGGAGCGCTGGATCCCGTCAGCACGGCGGCCAGGATGGCAAATCGCCGCGCCCGTTACGGGGGCCACTGCCTAAAAGGAGGTATCTAAAGAGAAAGGAAGAACGGAGACATCATGCCGGGTGTAAACCGCGCATTCTTCAGCCCGGCCATCCCGCGGTGGTAGGGTCGCAAGACCCTTATACCCCGGGAGGGCAGGCAGGGGGCACGCGCCTAGCATGGTCTCCTGCAAAAAGATTGCTAACGGGGAGCAAGACGAGTCGAGCCTCCGCAGCTCCTCCCAGTTGGCCAAGAGTCCACGGCAATTCCATTGAAGGAATATGCCCTCCACGCCTAGCATTGAGGAGACGCGGGGGCCCTCCTCGAACTGAAGAACCTTAAGGAAATGCCCGTATGCCATTCCCTTAAGGCTGTTGGTCGGACAAAGCGCTGGAGGCACTGTCGCATTCGAGGACTAATTGGGGGAGGTTGGGCTCGCCAAGCGAGTCTTTTCCTCCCTTCGCCTCGAAACCTTAGGCGGGCGCTGCGGCTTCGGAGGCTGGGGCCCTCTTTTGGAGGAACCACCGTCTCCGAGCCACTCGCTCCACCTCGGGGCTTGGGCGAACGAGCCGAAGCTTCTTTGCTGCTGTCCTCCTTTCGGGGGACAGCTTTAGGAACGCCCGAATATCGCCTAGCGACCATCTTCAGGGGTGTTGCCTCCTGTGAGTCTAACGACTCGGTGGAGGCACGTGACCGTTTCGCCTTGCGGGAAACGGTCACGTCGAGAAAGAGGGGGGAGCCCTGGTTTTAGCCGGGGCTGGGTATCAACCCTTTTTGCAGCCAGCTTTACCAAGGGAGCGCCCGGGTTGGGTAAAGGCCGCAGAAGGGCTCCGAATTGTAGCGGAAACAACCGTGCTCGTTGGCCTGGATGGGCCAGGAGCAGAGGGTGCCTTTCTAGCTACTGAGGCATATGACGTCCCAGGCAGAGCTAGGCGCGCCAGGACAAAGTCCTTAGCCTCGCGGAATGAGAGTCTATCTTGGGCCTGAACGGCCAGGATTTTTTTATTTAGGAGATCTGCACCACATTGCTTCGAAGAAGCAGGGTGCGGCTCTCCGCAATTGACACACTTGGCCACACACTATTTGGACTTATCGTGTGCGACCTTGAAGCAATTTACACGTCTACATGAACGATTCGTATGGCCGGAGCGGTGACAGTAATAGCACTGCCACGGAAGTGGCACGAATGCCTTCACGCGGTAGCGGTACCAACCGGCACGCACCGACTCAGGGAGCTTGTCACAGTCGAACGTGACAAAGAGTGTAGGGGGGGGTCTCGAGGCCTCTCCCTGTTTTCTCATCACACGTTCGACCTTGACCGCCCCATGGTCAGCCAGCTCTAGGGTGATGTCCTCAATGGAGTAGTCAACGAGTTCCCTCACATAAACTACTCCTTTTACAAAGTTTATGGTAGAGTGCGGCGTCACACTCACCTGGGTGCCATGAAGTGTCCGAAGAGCACTTATCTTGGCTGCCTCGGCGGAATTCGCCGCTTCGCCAGAAGGCTGCCGTCCGAGAAACGGGTCACCTTCGGCTCTCTACCAATTGCACTAGCTAATCCTCTCCTCTGATGGATTATGTTGCCCTTGGACAACATGGTGCCATCAGTAGAGCGAATAACGAGGAAGCGTTTGAAGCCAGCGGGCTCGAAAACGCCAGGTAACCTCTGAATGAGGAGCCCCGATGTCATCGAAGCTCCGCCCTGTGCACTCTTGGTCTTAGTCAGGGGCTCCGCACACGGGGGGGTAGAGGGGCTGGATCTGCCGATCTTGGCTTGGTCGCCTACCAAAGTGGCAGCAGACCTATCCGTCCCCGCAGCCCTCGCGGATGGAGAGGAGCCCCGAGTCTTCTTTGTCTTTCTAGTCTTTTTCTTCTTTGGAGAGGAGGGCGGGGAATGAACCCGCTTCTCACCTCCCCTGGCAGAAGCCCCCATGCCAGATGGGCCGGCCTCAGCCAGGTCCTTCTCCGAAATGGAGAAGTTCCTGGTCCTCGTAGGGGCACCTGTCGGAGGAGATCTCTCCCCTCCTTGTATTACCTCGGAGCCCTCATCCATTTGAGGGGGACCTTGCATAGGGGCGAACTCGGGTTCGGTGCTTTGCTCCGATCCCAGGTTCCCCCCCATGGAAGGCCCTACCGCCTGAGGCTGGGTCTCCTCAAGGACCATGTCTATCACAGGAGGGGCCTCCAGTTGGCCATCCCCTCCCAGGACTTTGCAGGTCCCCTTTGGCAGCGTCAAGAGTCATTTGTGGGGAGGCGCAAGCCTTAACACCGGCAAGGTTTAATATCCGTCCTAGCAGGTCTTTTGAGGAGATCGACTGAAGGTGCCTGGCTTCCCTCTCTCCCCTAAGGGGGTTTGCCCTACCGAGCCGCTTACAAGAGGGGCGGTCGGCAATGGGCTGCCTGCTGGCTTTCTTGGCAGTCCCCTTAGAAAGAAAAGGAGGGACTGCCGCTGGAAATAGGGAAGTGCCGGAAAGCACCTCCAGAGAAGGGAGTGAGGGGAAGTCCCCTACACCCGTAGGCGTAGGAGGGGAGTAAGCCTCCTCTCCGGTTAAAGAAGTATGGAGGGTCCCCTGCGCAAGCACAATGGGGAAGACCTCAATTTTTTTGGTGGAGCTGCCCGAGGGCGGCTCCGTTGTTCTTGGTGAAGTTGGGGGTTGGGGTTTTTTTTTGATACTCATCATTGGGCATGGTGACCCTCCTATTTACACGGGACGCAACAGCTCACCACCTCTCACAGTTGCCCGCACTGCAAGAGGTGCTTGCAGGCCCGGCAGAGCCAGGCGCCGCCATTTGTGACCACCCCTCCCGCCTGGTGGCCTGGCAGTCCATCGGCTTGGCGGCTCCACCTTAGACACGACGTAAAAATGATAGATTTTGAAGACAAGCGGAAAAGGGATGTGAGGAAGGTATGGGTGGGGATGAAGCAGGTAGTTAAAAACCAGCCACCCCAGACCGGAGCTCAGGGGTTAGGGAACATTGTCCCCCACCCCCATCAGCTCCGATGCGGGACGGTTGGCTACAAGGAAGGTCAGCATCTACCCTGTGAAATTAGAGGCTGACCAGAGAAAGTTGTGGGAGAGGTTGTGTGAAAAGAGAGGAAACAAGTGTTTTGAAGGAAGGAGGAGAGGCTAAGCTGGGGCCGGACGGGGTGCTGAGTCCCGTCAGCACGGCGGCCAGGATGGCAAAAAGCCGCGCCTGTTACGGGGATTTTCTTGGAGAGAATACTTAAACGGGTGGTGATTGCTATGGTTAACTATTCAGAAATCGTTGGCATTTATGATGCATCAACTTTGGAATTTAAAAATTTTGTCGGAATTGCATCACTACATTTATAAACTGAAATGAATTTGAAAAGACATTTATATTAGACTAATTGGAGGAAGCAGATCCAGTTGCTTTAAGGATATAATACTTAAATAAAATGCTTTAGAGGGTTTTTTTTAAGGGCCTATCTGGCGACTGCTGACTTAGGCATAATTCGCCTTAAACAAACAGCCTAATTACAGGATACTTTAAAAAATTGGACAGGAAACAAAAATAAAAATAAATAACAATACCAATAACAAAACAATAATGTTACCAGTCAATTTGCACGCACTCGTCCCGAGTACAAGGGAGAGGCGGTAGCAACTCCCCTCATCCCGGTACCGGGACAGGTATCATGCGCGAAGATCACCCAGACTGGGGCATTCGACAAGAATGTGCCGAAGGGTGTGGAGGATGACGCAGTCGTAACAATATGGCGCAGGCGAGTGTTTCATCAAATAGCGATGCGTCACACGAGTGTGTCCGATTCGGAGACGACAGAAAGCAACCTGAAGACGCCGGGCATTGGGGGATAGGTCCTTTTTTTATATATAGAGCCCATCTGGCAACTACTTACTTGGGCAAAAGTCGCTGAAAAAAACGACAGCGTAAAACTAGGCTACTTCAAAATAAAAATATGAAAACTTAACAATGATATTGATTGGAAAAACTTAAAAATCAGAAAGCAATCTCCGGCAGCGGGGAAAGGTCCCTCTCACACCAGTGCAGGAGAGTGAAACCTAAAAACAAAACAATAACAAAAAAATAACCTTGAAAAAGGGGAGAAGCCCGGTACCCCAAAAGTCAAACGGTCAACAAGTCACTGTGCACGAATCTGTCCCAAGTACAAGGGACAGGCGGTAGCGACCCCGCCCATCCCAGTACCGGGACAGGGATCGTGCGCGAAGATCACCCAGAATGGGACATTCGACCAGAATGTGCCGAACAATCTAGGGGACGAGGCAGTCGTTGCAATAGGATGCAGGCGAGCGCTCCATCAAATAGCAATGCGTCACACGAGTGTGTCCGATTCGGAGACAACAGCAAGCAAACTGAAGCCGCGGCCGCATTGGGGGATAGGTCCATGGAAACAGTCGCGGCGCAATGGAATGCAACTTTAAGTTCCCTTCGACCGTCTCCTATTTTCTTTGCCAAGCAGTCCGAAGAGCTGCCCGCATTCCTGCCATGTAGTCAGTGTGGGGAAGAGAAAAATGCTGGTCCGGTCGCAGAGTCCTCGCGGACTCTTTGGCGCCCTCATCGGCGCGCTCATTCCCCGCAATTCCTACATGTCCAGGAACCCAGCAGAAGATAATCTCGACATCCGCCCGGCTCGCCAAAACCGTGGCGTCATGGAAATCGCGAACCAGGGGTTTCGAAGATTCCAATGCGCCGAGAGCACTTAGGGCGCTTTGTGAGTCGCTATAGATCACAATCCGGTCTCCGAACCTAGCACGTCGCGTAATCTCCCGTACCGAGTGGTGTATTGCCACCAGCTCGGCCGTGAAGACAGACGCAGTACCTGGTAGAGCCCCGTTGACTTCAAACAGAGGGGATACGGCGTGAAAGCCGACCCCTTATTGGGACTTTAAGCCATCCGTATACACTGGCACGGTTCAAGCGTAACACGATGTGTGCTCCAAAAAGGTCAAACGCAATACTCGCAGCGCAGTATAAGCTTTGGGAGCAGAGGCGTGGCGACAAATAGCACAATGTGGTACCCTCCAGGGTGGCGTCCTCGGCAGAACCAGGGGCGCCACCGGCCCGAGAGCTATATCTTCCTCTCGAAGGAGATTCCTGGCCCTAAACCCAAAGGGCTTAGGGTATGACTGGCCTCTCTTGGCAGCCTAGGCACCATCGAGATCAGCTGCGGATGCAGTGAGAGTTGTTGGCGACTGAGGGAGGCGCCGGGCTCGCGCGTACAGGCGAGTGATACACTGCACGCGGCGCAGAGCGAGTGGCATCTCCCCAGCTTTGCTTAACAGGCTATCAATGGGGCAAGTGCAAGAGGCACCGGTCGCAAGGCGAAGGCCGGTGTGGTGGATCAAATCCACCTTTCGCAATGAACGCTCTTCTGCGGATGCATAAAACTCGCATACGTATTCGAGCTTCGAGCGAACTAAGGATCGATAAAAAAGTAAGGCAGTAGCCCGTTCAGCGCCCTAAGCGCTGAACGTCATGGAACGGAGAATGTCCATGGCGCGGGTACAAGAGACCCTAAGGCTGCGAATATGAGCCTCTTAGGTGAGGCGTCGGTCGAATACAAGACAAAGGAAACGGTGCGACTCAACCACATTCAGGCGCACCCCATTAAGAAACAAATCTGGGTCAAGGTAAAGCCGTGGATGGCAGCAGAAGTGCACCACCTTAGTCTTGGCCAAAGAAAACCGAGACCTGTGCGCTTCAGAATAGCGAAAGACGCGGTTCAATGCCTGTTGGAGTCGACGCTCCAGAGTTGGCATCTGGGCCGCGCCAAAAGAGATCGAAAGGTAATCCACGTAGAGCGTAGCGAGAACATCATCCAGCAGCACCGAGGTGATGCCGTTGATGCTCAGGGCAAATAGTGTGACACTGAGGACACCTCCCTGTGGGACACGCTCTTCCTGCTCCTTTAGGCCGGAGAGGGCTGCCCCCACCCGTGCGTGGAATCTATGATCTCGCAAAAAATTCAGATATAAACATTTGGAGGCGTCCTCTCGTCCCCATCATGTGAAGGGTCTCCATGATACCGTATCGCCATGCGGTATCATAGGCCTTGTCCAGATCGAAAAAGACCGTGGCGTAGTGCTGTGTACGAAGGAAAGCCTTGCAGACGGCATTTCAAAGTCTGAGCAGAGCATCCGACTTATAGTGGAAATTGCGGAAGCCGCACTGTGCAGAAGACAGATGGCCTCCGCTCTCCATAAAAAAGGCTAATCTAACATTTACCAATTTCTCCATCAACTTGCACACGCAAGAGGTTAGAAAGATTAGGAGAAAATCCGTCGGAGTAGAGTGATCTCTCTCCAGTTGGCGAAAGGCGAGCACAGTAGCGATTCGCCAGGAGTGGTGGAAGAAGACCTTCCACCCAGATCATTTTAAACAAATCTCACAGGAAGGCATGCCTTGCTCACACAGGTATCGAATCATGGCGTACATGACATTGTCCGGACCATAGGCGGTGTCCGCGCACGAAGCGAGAGCGGAACGCAACTCACTCACAGTAAACTTGTCGTTGAAGGGTTCTCCGCCTCTGGAGATAAAGTCCAGCCAGCGGCCTTCCGCGACAACACAAAGTGCATTGAATGCTGGTGGAGCAGCATCACGGCAAGAGAATGCGAGAAAAGCCTTCGCTAAGGATTCCGCCACAGACGCGGGGTCGTAAAAATGTGGTCCCATTCTCCTAGAGAATATGAGGGAAGTTCTGCGAGAACTTGCCCCGAATCCTTTCGAATTGCTCCCACAACTCAGCTAAAGGGGTCTTTCCGTTACGTGAAAACACGCATGCTTGCCTAAGAAACGCGGCGGGCGTGCTTCGAAATATACCGGAACCTAGCCCTAGCCCGACGAAATTCAGCGACAGTGAAATCGTTCGGTCAGCGCTTATTGCGCATGCAGGCATAACGCTTCAGTTTGAGGGCCGTCTCACACTCGGCCGACCACCATGGAAGTGATTGGCGTCCAAAACGGCCAGACGTCCTAGGAAAAGTAGTCAGGCCCACGGCGATGAGGTTGAGCGAGAAGAACTCAACGGCCTCATCTACCGAACTAAACTCCTTGACTGAGATCGAGAATTCAGTCATTTCCTGAAATGCAGGCCACTGTGCCTGCCCCAAGCACCACCGCGGTGGTCTCTCAGGCGGCAGTTGCCCTGAAAATGATATTTAAATGGGAAAGTGATCAGTACCATGGAGGTCATCGACCACGCCGCAATAAAATCAGGCTGTTTATCCGCAAAGTTTTTTTGTTTTTTTTTAATTTTATGGAGCACATCTGGAAACTACCCACTTGAGCATAAGTCGCAGAAAAACATGACAGCCTAGAACTAGGCTATTTTAAAGTAAAAATATGAAAACTTAACAATGATATAAATTGGAAAAACTTAACAATCGAAGCAATCTCCGGCAGCGGGGGGAGGTCCCCCTCACCTCGGTGCAGGAGAGTGCAACCTACAAACAAAACAATAACAAAAAAAAGGAACCTTAAATAAAGGGGAGAAGGCCGGCCTCCCCCCAAAAGGCAATAAGTCATGTTGCACGCACTCTTCCCGAGTACAAGGGACAGGCGGTAGCGACCCCGCCCATCCCGGTACCGAGACAGGTTTTGTGCGCGAAGATCACCCAGACTGGGACATTCGACAAGAATATGCCGAACGGTATTGGGGACGACGCAGTCGTTGCAATAGGGTGCATGCGAGCGCTCCATCAAGTAGCGATGCGTCATACGAGCGTGTCCAATTCGAAGAACACAGAAAGCAACCTGAAGCCGCCGCGGCATTGGGGGATAGGTCCATGGGAACAGCCGCAGCGCAATGGCAAGAAACTTTTAGTTCCCTTCGACCGTCTCCCATCTTCTTTGCCAAGCATTCCGAAGAGCTGCCCGTATTCCTGCCATGTAGTCGGTGTGAGGAAGAGCGAAACGCTGGTCCGTTCGCAGAGTCCTCGCGGACTCTTTGGCGGCCTCATCTGCGCGCTCATTCCCCGCAATTCCTACATGTCCAGGAACCCAGCAGAAGATAATCTTGACATCTGCCCGGCTCGCCAAAACCGTGGCGTCATGGATTTCGCGAACCAGGGGATGCGGAGATTCCAATGCCCCGAGAACCCTCAAAGGGCTTTGTGAGACGCTATAGATCACAATCCGGTCTCCGAACCGCGCATGTCGCGTAATCTCCCGTACCGAGTGGTGTATTGCCACCAGCTCGGCCGTGAAGACAGACGCAGCGCCTGATAGAGCCCCGCTGACTTCAAACAGAGGGGATACGGCGTGGAATCCGACCCCCTCTTGGGACTTGTAGCCATCCGTATACACTGGCACGGTTCCAGCGTGACACGATGTGTGCTCCAAAAAGGTCGAACGCAATACTCCCGGCGCAGTACAAGCTTTGGGAGCAGAGGCGTGGCGACAAATAGCCAAATGTGGTACCCTCCAGGCTGGCGTCCTGGGCAAAACCAGGGGCGCCACCGGCCCGAGAGCGATATCTACCTCTCCTAGGAGTTTCCCTTCCCTAAACCCAAAAGGCATAGGGTATGACTGGCGTCTCTCGACGGCATAGGCCTCTATCGAGATCAGCTGCGGATGCAGTGAGAGCTGTTGGCGACTGAGGGAGGCGCCGGGCTCGCGCGTACAGACGAGTGATACACTGCACGCGGCGCAGAGCGAGTGGCATCTCCCCAGCATCGACCAACAGGCTCTCAATGGGGAAAGTGCGGAAGGCACCGGTCGCAAGGCGAAGGCCGGTGTGGTGGATCGAATCCACCTTCCGCAATAAACGCTCGGCTGCGGATGCATAAAACTCGCATCCGTACTCGAGCTTCGAGCGAACAAAGGATCGATAAAAAAGTAAGGCAGTAGCCCTATCAGCGCCCCAAGCGCTGAACGTCACGGAACGGAGAATGTCCATGGCGCGGGAACAAGAGACCCTAAGGCTGCGAATATGAGCCTCTTAGGTGAGGCGTCGGTCGAATACAAGAGCAAGGAAACGGTGCGACTCAACCACATCCAGGCGCACCCCATTAAGAAACAAATCTGGGTCGGGGTGAAGCTGTGGATGGCGGCAGAAGTGCACCACCTTAGTCTTGCCCAAAGAAAACCGGAACCTGTGCGCTTCGGCATAGCGAGAGACGGGGTTCAATGCCTGTTGGAGTCGACGCTCCAGAGTTGGCTCTGGACCGCGCCAAAAGAGATCGGAAGGTCGTCAACGTAGGGCGTAGCGAGAACATCTTCCGGCAGCACCGAGGTGATGCCGTTGATGCTCAGGGCAAAGAGTGTGACACTGAGTACACTTCCCTGTGGGACACCCTCTTCCTGCTCCTTTGGGCCGGAGAGGGCTTCCCCCACCCGTACGCAGAATCGACGATCTCGCAAAAATTCAGTTTTAAAAATTGGAAGGCGTCCCCTCGCCCCCATCGTGTGGAGAGTCTCCATGATACCGTATCGCCATGCGGTATCATAGGCTTTCTCCAGATCAAAAAACACCGTGGCGTAGTGCTGTCTACGAAGGAAAGCCTCTCAGACGGTATTTTCCAGTCGGAGCAGAGCATCTGACGTGGAGTGGAACTTGCGGAAGCCGCACTGTGCGAAAGACAGATGGCGTCCGCTGTCCAGGAAAAAGGCTAATCTAACATTTACCAATTTCTCCATCAACTTGCACACGCAAAAGGTTAGAGAGATTGGGCGGAAACCGGTCGGAGTAGAGTGATCTCTCCCCGGTTTGCGAAAGGCAAGCATACTAGCAATTCGCCAGGAGTCTGGGAGACGACCTACCCCCCAGATCCTGTTGAACAAATCTAACAGAAAGGCCATGCCTCGCTCACCTACGTGTCGAAGCATGGCGTACGGGACATCGTCCGGACCATGGGCGGTGTCCGCGCACAAAGCGAGAGCGAAACGCAACTCGCTTACAGTAAACTTGTCGTTGAAGGGTTCTCCGCCTCTGGAAGAAAAGTCAAGCCGGCGGCCTTCCGCGACATCACGACGTGCATTGAATGCTGGCGGAGCAGGATCACGGCTAGAGAATGCAGAAAAAGCGGGCGCGAAGGATTCCGCCACGGCCAAGGGGTCCGAGATTGCGGTCCCATTCCCTTGGAGAACGGGAGGGGGGTCCTGCGAGAACTTGCCCCGAATCCTTTTGACTCGCTTCCACACCTCAGCTAAAGGGGTCTTCCCGTTAAGTGAAGACACGTATGCCCGCCAAGAAGAGCAGCGGGCGTGCTTCGAAATATACCGGAACCTAGCCCTAGCACGACGAAATTAGGCGACAGTGAAATCGTTTGGGCGGCGCTAATAGCGCATGTAGGCATAACGCTTCTGTTTGAGGGCCGTCTTACACTCGGCCGACCACCACGGGAGCGGTCGGCGTGCAAAACGGCCAGACGTCCTAGGAATAGTAGTCAGGCCCACGGCGATGAGGTTGCCGGAGAAGAACTCAACGGCCTCATCTACCGCCCTAAACTCCTCGACTGAGATAGAGAATTCAGTCATTTCCTGAAATGCAGGCCACCGCGCCTGCACTAAGCAACACCGAGGTGGTCTCTCAGGTGGCAGTTGCCCTGAAAATGATATTTGAATGGGAAAGTGATCACTACCATGGAGGTCATCGACCACCCCCCAATCAAAATCAGGCTGTGCATCCGAAGAGCTCAAAGATAGGTCAAGGCAAGAAAATGAAGCGGTTCTCGGACAGTGATTCCTAAACTCATCCACGGTTAGGACACCCATCTCAAGCTCTTCGATCAGATCGGCAAGGACTTGTCCCCTGGGATTTAGGGAGTAATCTCCCCAGAGAGGATGCCTGCCGTTCAGATCTTCAAGCAAGAGACTGGGCCTTGGCAACCGTGCCACGACGCGGCGGAAGTCCCCGGCGTCGATGTCAGCTGACGGTGGAATGTACGCAGAAATAATAGTATACCTCCTATCCAGGTGCAGCTGCACAGCCACTGCCTGAAAGGAGGTATCTAAAGAGAAAGAAAGAACGGAGACATCATGCCGGGTGTAAACCGCGCATCCCCCAGCCCAGCCATGCCGCGGTGGTGGGGTCGCCCGACCCTCATACCCCGGGAGGGCAGGCAGGGGGCACGCGCCTAGCATAGTCTCCTGCAAAAAAATAGCTAACGGGGAACGGGACGATTTTTTTTTTTTTTTTTTTTTTTTATAGAGCCCATCTGGCAACTACCCACTTGGGCATAAGTCGCCGAAAAACACGACAGCCTAGAATTAGGCTACTTTAAAGTTAAAATATGAAAACTTAACAATCAATATAAATTTGAAAAACTTAACAATCGAAGCAATCTCCGGCAGCGGGGGGAGGTCCCCCTCACCCCGGTGCAGGAGAGTGCAATCTAAAACAGAACAATAACAAAAAAAGGAACCTTAAATAAAGGGGAGAAGGCCGGCCTCCCCCAAAAAGTCAATAAGTCCACCAGTCATGGTGCACGCACTCGTCCCGAGTACAAGGGACAGGCGGTAGCGACCCCGCCCATCCCGGTACCGAGACAGGTATCGTGCGCGAAGATCACCCAGACTGGGACATTCGACAAGAATATGCCGAACAGTCTGGGGGACGACGCAGTCGTTGCAATAGGGCACATGCGAGCGCTCCACCAAGTAACGATGCGTCACACGAGTGTGTCCGATTCGAAGACGACAGAAAGCAACCTGAAGCCGCCGCGGCATTGGGGGATAGGTCCATGGGAACAGTCGCGGCGCAATGGCACGCAACTTTAAGTTCCCCTCGACCGTCTCCCATCTTCTTTGCCAAGCAGTCCGAAGAGCTGCCCGTATTCCTGCCATGTAGTCGGTGTGAGGAAGAGCGAAACGCTGGTCCGGTCGCAGAGTCCTCGCGGACTCTTTGGCGCCCTCATCGGCGCGCTTATTCCCCGCAATTCCTACATGTCCAGGAACCCAGCAGAAGATAATCTCGACATCTGCCCGGCTCGCCAAAACCGTGGCGTCACGGATTTTGCGAACCAGGGGATGCGGAGATTCCAATGCCCCGAGAGCACTCAGGGCGCTTTGTGAGTCGCTATAAATCACAATCCGGTCTCCGAACCGGGCACGTCGCGTAATCTCCCGTACCGAGTGGTGTATTGCCACCAGCTCGGCCGTGAAGACAGACGCAGCGCCTGGTAGAGCCCCGCTGACTTGAAACAGAGGGGATACGGCGTGGAAGCCGACCCCCTCTTGGGACTTGGAGCCATCCGTATACACTGGCACGGTACCAGCGTGACACGATGTGTGCTCCAAAAAGATCGAACGCAATACTCCCGGCGCAGTACAAGCTTTGGGAGCAGAGGCGTGGCGACAAATAGCCAAATGTGGTACCCTCCAGGGTGGCGTCCTGGGCAGAACCAGGGGCGCCACCGGCCCGAGAGCTATATCTACCTCTCGAAGGAGTTTCCTGGCCCTAAACCCAAAGGGCTTAGGGTATGACTGGCGTCTCTCGGCGGCATAGGCACCATCGAGATCAGCTGCGGATGCAGTGAGAGCTGTTGGCGACTGGGGGAGGCGCCGGGCTCGCGCGTACAGGCGAGTGATGCACTGCACGCGGCGCAGAGCGAGTGGCATCTCCCCAGCATCGACCAACAGGCTCTCAATGGGGGAAGTGCGGAAGGCACCGGTCGCAAGGCGAAGGCCGGTGTGGTGGATCGAATCCACCTTCCGCAATAAACGCTCGGCTGCGGATGCATAAAACTCGCATCCGTAGTCGAGCTTCGAGCGAACAAAGGATCGATAAAAAAGTAAGGCGGTAGCCCTATCAGCGCCCCAAGCGCTGAACGTCACGGAACGGAGAATGTCCATGGCGCGGGTACAAGAGACCCTAAGGCTGCGAATGTGAGCCTCCCAGGTGAGGCGTCGGTCGAATACAAGACCAAGGAAACGGTGCGACTCAACCACCTCCAGGCGCACCCCATTAAGAAACAAATCTAGGTCGGGGTGAAGCCGTGGATGGCGGCAGAAGTGCACCACCTTAGTCTTGCCCAAAGAAAACCGGAACCTGTGCGCTTCGGCATAGCGAGAGACGGGGTTCAATGCCTGTTGGAGTCGACGCTCCAGAGTTGGCTCTGGACCGCGCCAAAAGAGATCGGAAGGTCGTCAACGTAGGGCGTAGCGAGAACATCTTCCGGCAGCACCGAGGTGATGCCGTTGATGCTCAGGGCAAAGAGTGTGACACTGAGGACACTTCCCTGCGGGACACCCTCTTCCTGCTCCTTTGGGCCGGAGAGGGCTCCCCCCACCCGTACGCGGAATCGACGATCTCGCAAAAATTCAGATATAAACATTGGGAGGCGTCCCCTCGCCCCCATCGTGTGGAGAGTCTCCATGATACCGTATCGCCATGCGGTATCATAGGATTTCTCCAGATCAAAAAACACCGTGGCGTAGTGCTGTCTACGAAGGAAAGCCTCGCAGACGGCATTTTCCAGTCGGAGCAGAGCATCCGACGTAGAGTGGAACTTACGGAAGCCGCACTGTGCAGAAGACAGATGGCCTCCGCTGTCCAGGAAATAGGCTAATCTAACATTTACCAATTTCTCCATCAACTTGCACACGCAAGAGGTTAGAGAGATTGGGCGGAAACCGATCGGAGTAGAGTGATCTCTCCCCGGCTTGCGAAAGGCGAGCACAGTAGCGATTCGCCAGGAGTCTGGGAGGAGACCTTCCACCCAGATCCTGTTGAACAAATCTAATAGAAAGGCCATGCCTCGCTCACCCAGGTGTCGAAGCATGGCGTACGCGACATCGTCCGGACCATGGGCGGTGTCCGCGCACGAAGCGAGAGCGGAACGCAACTCACTCACAGTAAACTTGTCGTTGAAGGGTTCTCCGCCTCTGGAGGTAAAGTCCAGCCGGCGGCCTTCCGCGACATCACGACGTGCATTGAATGCTGGCGGAGCAGCATCACGGCTAGAGAATGCGGAAAAAGCGGTCGCTAAGGATTCCGCCACGGACGCGGGGTCCGAGATTGCGGTCCCATTCTCCTGGAGAACGGGAGGGGGGTCCTGCGAGAACTTGCCCCGAATCCTTTTGACTCGCTTCCACACCTCAGCTAAAGGGGTCTTCCCGTTAAGTGAAGACACGTATGCCCGCCAAGAAGAGCGGCGGGCGTGCTTCGAAATATACCGGAACCTAGCCCTAGCCCGACGAAATTCAGCGACGGTGAAATCGTTCGGGCGGCGCTTATAGCGCATGTAGGCATAACGCTTCTGTTTGAGGGCCGTCTCACACTCGGCCGACCACCATGGGAGTGGTCGGCGTGCAAAACGGCCAAACGTCCTAGGAATAGTAGTCAGGCCCACGGCGATGAGGTTGCCGGAGAAGAACTCGACGGCCTCATCTACCGACCTAAACTCCTTGACTGAGATAGAGAATTCAGTCATTTCCTGAAATGCAGGCCACCGCGCCCGCGCCAAGCACCACCGAGGTGGTCTCTCAGGCGGCAGTTGCCCTGAAAATGATATTTGAATGGGAAAGTGATCACTACCATGGAGGTCATCGACCACCCCCCAATCAAAATCAGGCTGTGCATCCGAAGAGCACAAAGATAGGTCAAGGCAAGAAAATGAAGCGGTTCTCGGACAGTGATGCGTAAACTCATCCACGTTTAGGACACCCATCTCAAGCTCTTCGATCAGATCGGCAAGGACTTGTCCCCTGGGATTTATGGTGTAATCTCCCCAGAGAGGATGCCTGCCGTTCAGATCTCCAAGCAAGAGATAGGGCCTCGGCAACCGTGCCACGAAGCGGCGAAAGTCCCCCGCGTCGAAGTCAGCTGACGGTGGAATGTACGCAGAAATGATAGTATACCTCCTATCCAGGTGCAGCTGCACAGCCACTGCCTGAAAGGAGGTATCTAAAGAGAAAGGAAGAACGGAGACATCATGCCGGGTGTAAACCGCGCATCCCCCAGCCCGGCCGTCCCGCGGTGGTTGGGTCGCAAGACCCTTATACCCCGGGAGGGCAGGCAGGGGGCACGCGCCTAGCATGGTCTCCTGCAAAAAAATAGCTAACGGGGAACGGGATGAGGCGAGCCTCCGCAGCTCCTCCCAGTTGGCCCGGAGTCCACGGCAATTCCATTGAAGGAATATGCCCTCCAGGCCTAGCTCGGAGGAGACGCGGGGGCCCTCCTCGAATTGAAGACCCTCACGGGAATGGCCGTACGCTTCCCGGGGGCAGAACCCCGGGCGCTGTTGGCCGGACAAAGCGCTGAAGGCGCTGTCGCCTTCGAGGACTTATTGGGGGAGGTTGGGCTCGCCATGCGAGTCTTTTCCTCCCTCCGCCTCGAAACTTTAGGCGGGCGTTGCGGCTTCGGAGGCGGGGGGCCCTCTTTTCGAGGAACCACCGTCTCCGAGCCACTCGCTCCACCTCGGGGCGTGGGCAAAGGGGCCGAAGCTCCTTTGTTGCTGTCCTCCTTTCGGGGAACAGCTTTAGGAACCCCGGAAGATGGCCTAGCGACCATCTTCAGGGGTGTTGCCTCCTGTGAGTCTAACGACTCGGTGGAGGCGCGTGGCCGTTTCGCTTTACGCGAAACGGTCACGCTGGGGGAAGAGGGGGGAGCCCTGGTTTTAGCCGGGGCAGGGTATGAACCCTTTTTGCCGCCAGCTTTACCAGGGGAGCGCCCAGGTTGGGTAGAGCCCACAGAAGGGCTCCGAATGGGCGCGGAAACAACCGTGCTCGTTGGCCTGGATGGGCCAGGAGCAGAGGGTGCCTTTCTAACTATTGAGGCATATGACGTCCCAGGCAGAGCCGGGCGCGCCAGGACCAAGTCCTTTGCCTCGCGGAATGAGAGTCGATCCTGGGCCTGAACGGCCAGGATTTCTTTCTCAAGGAGATATGCACCACATTGCTTCGAAGAAGCAGGGTGCGGCTCTCCGCAATTGACACACTTGGCCACACACGATTTGGACTTATCGTGTGCGACCTTGGAGCAATTTACACAGACTTCGGGTGACCCCGATTTTGCACGTCTACATGATCGATTCGTATGGCCGAAGCGGTGGCAGTAATAGCACCGCCGCGGCAGTGGCACGAATGCCTTCACGCGGTAGCGGTACCAACCGGCACGCACCGACTCAGGGAGCTTGTCACAGTCGAACGTGACGAAGAGTGTAGGGGTGGGTCTCGAGGCCCCTCCCTGTTTTCTCATCACACGTTCGACCTTGACCGCCCCATGGTCGGCCAGCTCTAGGGTGATGTCCTCAATGGAGTAGTCAACGAGTTCCCTCGCATAAACTACTCCTTTCACAAAGTTCATGGTAGAGTGCGGCGTCACACTCACCGGGGTGCCATGAAGTGTCCGAAGAGCACTTATCTTGGCCGCCTCGGCGGGATTCGCCGCATTCGCCAGAAGGCTCCCGTCCGAGAAACGGGTTACCTTCAGCTCCCTACCAATTGCACTAGCTAATCCTCTCCTCTGATGGATCATGTTGCCCTTGGACAACATGGTGCCATCAGTGGAGCGAATAACGAGGAAGCGTTTGAACCCAGCGGGCTCGAAAACGCCAGGTAACCTCTGAATCAGGGGCCCCGATGTCATCGAGGCTCCGCCCTGTGCATTCTTGGTCTTAGTCGTAGTCATGGGCTCCGCACACGAGGGGGTAGAGGGGCCGGATGTGCCGATCTTGGCTTGGTCGCCTACCAAAGTGGCAGCAGACCCATCTGTCCCCGCAGCCCCCGCGGATGGAGAGGAGCCCCGAGTCTTCTTCGTCTTTTGAGTCTTTTTAGTCTTTTTCTTTTTAGGAGAGGAGGGCGGGGAATGAACCCGCTTTTCACCACCTTGCATAGGGGCGGATTCGGGTTCGGTGCTTGGCGCCGAGCCCGAATTCCCCCCCATGGAAGGCCCTACCGTCTGGGGCTGGGTCTCCTCAAGGACCATGTCTATCACAGGAGGGGCCTCCAGTTGGCCATCCCCTCCCAGGACATCGCAGGTCCCCTTGGCAGTATTGTCACTAGTCAGGTGGTGTGGGGAGGCACAGGCCTTGACCCCAGCAAGGTTTAAAATTCTTGCCAGCAGGTCTTTTGAGGGAAGCGACCGAAGGGGCCTGGCTTCCCTCTCCCCCCTAAGGGGGTTTGCCCTACCGAGCCGCTTGCACGAGGGGCGGTCGGCAATGGGCTGCCTGCTGGCTTTCTTGGCAGTCCCCTTAGAAAGCAAAGGAGGGACTGCCGCTGGAGATAGGGAGGTGCCCGAAAGCACCTCCAGAGAAGGGGGTGAGGGGGAGTCCCCTACACCCGTAGGCGTAGGAGAGGAGTAAGCCTCCTCTCCGGTTAAAGAATTATGGAGGGTCCCTTGCGCAAGCACAAGGGGGGGGACCTCCATTTTCTCGGTGGAGCTGCCCGAGGGCGGCTCCGTAGATGTTTTTGGGGAAGTTGGGGGTTGGGGTTTTTGTTTTTTTTCATACATGTGCATGGTGACCCTCTTTTGATTACGGGACGCAATAGCTCATCACCTCTCGCAGTTGCCCGCACTGCGAGAGGTGCTTACAAGCCCGGCAGAGCCAGGCGCCGCCATTCGGGACCACCCCTCCCGCCTGGTGGCCTGGCAGTCCTTCGGCATGGCGGCTCCACCTTGGACACGGCGTAAAAAAATATAGGTTGTGAAGAGGAGAGGAAAAGGGATGTGAGGAAGATGTGGGTGGGGATGAAGCAGGTTGTTAAAAAAACCCCATCCCGAACCGGAGCTGAATGGTTAGGGAACAATGTCCCCTCCCCCCCTCAGCCCCGATCCGGGGTGGTTGGCTTGAGAAGAAGGTCAGCATTCTACCCTGTGAAATTAGAGGCTGACCAGAGAAAGTTGTGGGAGAGGTTGTATGAAAAGCGACGAGGTAGGGGAGAAATCGGGCTATCTGAAGGAAGGAAGAGAGGCTAAGCTGGGGCCGGACGGGGCGCTGGATCCCGTCAGCACGGCGGCCAGGATGGCAAATCGCCGCGCCCCTTACGGGGTGAATAACGAGGAAGCGTTTGAAGCCAGCGGGCTCGAAAACGCCAGGTAACCTCTGAATCAGGGGCCCCGATGTCATCGAGGCTCCGCCCTGTGCATTCTTGGTCTTAGTCGTAGTCATGGGCTCCGCACACGAGGGGGTAGAGGGGCCGGATGTGCCGATCTTGGCTTGGTCGCCTACCAAAGTGGTAGCAGACCCATCCGTCCCCGCAGCCCCCGCGGATGGAGAGGAGCCCCGAGTCTTCTTCGTCTTTTTAGTCTTTTTCTTTTTAGGAGAGGAGGGCGGGGAATGAACCCGCTTTTCACCTCCGCCGGCAGAAGTCCCCAGGCCAGATGGACCAGCCTCAGCCAGGTCTCTCTCCGAAATGGAGAAGGTCCTGGTTGTCGTAGGGGCACCTGTCGGAGGAGATCCCTCCCCTCCTTCTACTGCCTCGGAGCCCTCAGCCATTTGAGGAGGACCTTGCATAGGGGCAGATTCGGGTTCGGTGCTTGGCGCCGAGCCCGAATTCCCCCCCATGGAAGGCCCTACCGTCTGGGGCTGGGTCTCCTCAAGGACCATGTCTATCACAGGAGGGGCCTCCAGTTGGCCATCCCCTCCCAGGACATCGCAGGTCCCCTTGGCAGTATTGTCACTAGTCAGGTGGTGTGGGGAGGCACAGGCCTTGACCCCAGCAAGGTTCAAAATTCTTGCCAGCAGGTCTTTTGAGGGAAGCGACCGAAGGGGCCTGGCTTCCCTCTCCCCCCTAAGGGGGTTTGCCCTACCGAGCCGCTTGCACGAGGGGCGGTCGGCAATGGGCTGCCTGCTGGCTTTCTTGGCAGTCCCCTTAGAAAGCAAAGGAGGGACTGCCGCTGGAGATAGGGAGGTGCCCGAAAGCACCTCCAGAGAAGGGGGTGAGGGGGAGTCCCCTACACCCGTAGGCGTAGGAGAGGAGTAAGCCTCCTCTCCGGTTAAAGAATTATGGAGGGTCCCTTGCGCAAGCACAAGGGGGGGGACCTCCATTTTCTCGGTGGAGCTGCCCGAGGGCGGCTCCGTAGATGTTTTTGGGGAAGTTGGGGGTTGGGGTTTTTGTTTTTTTTCATACATGGGCATGGTGACCCTCTTTTGATTACGGGACGCAATAGCTCATCACCTCTCGCAGTTGCCCGCACTGCGAGAGGTGCTTACAAGCCCGGCAGAGCCAGGCGCCGCCATTCGGGACCACCCCTCCCGCCTGGTGGCCTGGCAGTCCTTCGGCATGGCGGCTCCACCTTGGACACGGCGTAAAAAATATAGGTTGTGAAGAGGAGAGGAAAAGGGATGTGAGGAAGATGTGGGTGGGGATGAAGCAGGTTGTTAAAAAAACCCCATCCCGAACCGGAGCTGAGGGGTTAGGGAACAATGTCCCCTCCCCCCCTCAGCCCCGATCCGGGGTGGTTGGCTTGAGAAGAAGGTCAGCATTCTACCCTGTGAAATTAGAGGCTGACCAGAGAAAGTTGTGGGAGAGGTTGTATGAAAAGCGACGAGGTAGGGGAGAAATCAGGCTATCTGAAGGAAGGAAGACAGGCTAAGCTGGGGCCGGACGGAGCGCTGGATCCCGTCAGCACGGCGGCCAGGATGGCAAATCGCCGCGCCCCTTACGGGGAGGAGAGGAGTAAGCCTCCTCTCCGGTTAAAGAAGTATGCAGGGTCCCCTGTACAAGCAGTAGGGAGAGGGACCTCCATTTTCTCGGTGGAGCTGCCCGAGGGCGGCCCCGTTGATGTCCTTGGAGAAGTTGGGGGTTGGGTTTGTTTTTTTTAATTTTTATCATTGGGCATGCTGACCCTCTTGCAGTTGTCCGCGATGCAAGAGGTGCTTACAGGCCTGCAAGAGCCCGGTTGCCGCCATTTCGGACCACCACTCCCGCCTGGTGGCCTGGCTGGCAATCGGCATGGCGGCTCCACCTTGAACACGGCGTAAAAATAGATAGAATGTGAAGATGAGAGGAAAAGGGATGTGAGGAAGGTATGAGTGGGGATGAAGCAGGTTGTAAAAAACACAAACCCGAAGCGAAGCTCGGGGGTCAGGAAACATTGTCCCCTGCCCCCCAGCCCCCTCAGCCCCAATCTGACGTGATTTCTGTAAAGAAGGTCACCATCTACCCTGTGAAATAAGAGGCTGACAATTGAAAGTTGTGGGAGAGGTTGTATGAAAAGAGAGAAAACAAGTGTTTTGAAGAAAGAAAAAGAGGCTAAACTGGGGCCGGAAGGGGTGCTGAGTCCCTTCAGCACGGCGGCCAGGATGGCAAATGGCCGCGCCGCTTAAAGGGAGAAATAGGTCCATGGCAACAGTCGCGGCGCAATGGCACGCAACTTAAAGTTCCTTTCCATCGTCTCCCATTTTCTTTGCTAAGCATTCCGAAGAGCTGTACGTATTTCTGCCATGTAGTTGGTGTGAGGAAGAGCGAAATGCTGTTACGGTCGCAGAGTCCTCGCGGACTCTTTGGCACCCTCATCGGTGCGCTCATTCCACGAAATTCCTACATGTCCAGGAACCCAGCAGAAGATAATCTCGACATCTGCCCGGCTCGCGAAAACCGTGGCGTCACGGATATCGCGAACCAGGGGATGTGGAGATTCCTATTCCCAAAGAGCACTCAGGGCGCTTTGTGAGTCGCTATAGATAACAATCCGGTCTCCGAACCAGGCACGTCGCCTAATCTCCTGTAACGAGTGGTGTATTGCCACCAGCTCAGCCGTGAAGACAGACGCAGCGCCTGTAGAGCCCCGCTGCTTTCAAACAGAGGAATACGGCGTGGAAGCCGACCTCCTCTTAACACTTGGAGATATCCGTATTCACTGGCACGGTTCCAGCGTGACACGATGTGTGCTCCAAAAAGGTTGAACGCAATACTCCAAACGCCGTAAAAGCTTTGGGAGCAGAGGCGTGGCGAAAAATTGCAAAATGTGGTACATTTCAAGGTGGCGTCCTGGGCATAGTATGAGCACCACCGGTCGGAGAGCTATAGGAATCTCTCGAATGAGTTTCCTGGCCCTAAACCCAAAGGGCTTAGGGTATGACTGGCGTCTCTTGGTGGCATAGGCACCATCAAGATCAGCTGCGGAAGCAGTGAGAGCTGTTGGCGACTGAAGAAGGCGCCGGGCTCGCGCGTACAGACGGGTGATTCACTGCCCGTGGCGCAGAGCGAGTGTCATCTCCTCAGCATTAACCAACAGGCTATCAATGGGGGAAGTGCTGAAGGCCCTGGTCGCAAGGCGAAGGACGGTGTGGTGGATTGAATCAACCTCCAGCAATAAACGCTCGTCTGCGGATGCATAAAACTCGCATCCGTAGTCAAGCTTCGAACGAACAAAGGATCGATAAAAAAGTAGGGCAGTAGCCCTATCAGCGCCCCAAGCACTGAACGTCACGGAACGGAGAATTTCCATCGCGCGGTTACAGGACACCCTAAAACTGCTGCCAAGATGAGCCTCCCAGGTGAGGCGTCGTTCGAATACAAGACCAAGGAAACGGTGCGACTCAACCACATCCAGGGGCACCCCATTAAGAAACAAATCCAGGTTGGGGTGAAGCCGTGGATTACGGCAGAAGTGCGATTGGCGTTTGAAGCCAGCGGATTCGAAAACGCCAGGTAACCTCTGAATCAGGGGCCCCGATGTCATCGAGGCTTCGCCCTGTGATCTTTTGGTCTAGGTCAGGGGCTTTGCAACCGGGGGGGCAGAGGGGCCGGATGGGCTGATCTCGGCTTGGACGCTTGCCAGAGTGGCAGCATACCCAGCCTTGGCCGCAGCTCCCGCGAATGGAGAGGGGCCCACAGTCTTCTTTGTCTTCCTGGTCTTGGTCTTTTTCCTTTTTTTGAGAGGAGGGCAGGGAATGAACCCGCTTCTCACCCCCTCCGGTTGAAGCCCCTGGGCCAGATGTACCGGCCTTAGCCAGGTCCTTCTCCGATATAGATTAGGTCCTGGAGGTCGCAGGGGCATCATCCGTAGGAGATTCCTTCCCTCCGTGTACTGCCTGAGAATTCCCAGCCGTTTGAGGAGGACCTTGCATAGGGAAGGATTCGGGTTCGGTGCTTGTCGCCGAGCCCCGATTCCCCCCCATGGAAGGCCCTACCGTCTGAGGCTGGTTTTCCTCAAGTACCATGTCTATCACAGGAGGGGCCCCCAGTTGGCCATCCCCTGCCAGGAAATCGCAGGTCCCCTTGGCAGCGTCATGAGTCTTTTGTTGGGAGGTACAGGCCTTGAACCCGGCAAGGTTTAATATTCTTGCCAGCAGGTCTTTTGAGGAAAGCGACCAAAGGGGCCTAGCTTTCCTCTCCCCCCTAAGGGGGTTTGCCCTACCGAGCCGCTTACACGAGTGGCGGTCGGCAATGGGCTGCCTGCTGTCTTTCTTGGCAGTCCCATTAGAAAGCAAATGAGGGACTGCCGCTGGAAATAGGGAGGTGCCCGAAAGCACCTCCAGTGAAGGGGGTGATGGGAAGTCCCCTACACCCGTAGGTGTAGGAGAGGAGGCTTTTGGGAGTATTTGAAGGCGACAGTGTATTGGGCATATGTATGAAAAATTTCTCAAAACTAAAAATATTTATTGTATTATCCTAAATTAAAACAGGAGTAATAGCAAACTTGGTGAATATTCCAATCATATAACAATAGGGTAGATCATCAATACAGTTACTCTTTAGATCTCAGTTAATAGAGCCACTCTCAGAGTTTGCTTCTGTTGATGAGATAGAGGAATCTGGGATTGTATTGGCTTACATATTCTTAAAAATTAAACGGAATTGAAATTTAAGGATTAATGCGTCGAGAGTAACCTTGCTTGTTTTTCATGGATATTTTTCCAAAGACATTCATCAATATCTGGCTTTCTTACTTCCAGTAGCCTATCAGATTAATATGGACACTAACTACTGAACTGTAAAATAAAACATTCTAACGTCCTTGCTATTTTTTTAAAACAAAGTTAGAAATAAAGAAGAAAATTACTTACTCTGTAAACGTTGCATTAAACTAAAAAACGGTGAAGGGGGCTTGAAGTTCGCTTCACTCCCAGGTTTGTAGGTCTAAGGGCAAAGAAAGGTGATGCAGAATTTGCTCAAAAGTTTTTTCAGCTAAAGGAAAAGAGAATTGAGTCTCGGTTCAGTCAGAGGGATTAACAAAAGACATGAGGTGCGGAAGAGGCTCGACTGAGATTAATTTGTTGACGTAAAACAATCAGTGATACCTCTAATAAGTTCACTCGCCTAACCAGTCAGCTACTCAGCATTAGTATTCGAAATGGCAGACTTGACATTGTTGTTCCAATTTTAATACTAGAGGTGTTAATTAAAATTCACTCTAAACCAAATAAAATCATTAAATTATTCTGTTTTTAAGTTCCTTGAAACTGATTTTAAATCCCTTAAGAATTTCCATTTCATACCTTTCTACCTTATAATTGTGGATTTCCAAAACTAAAATACCAAGTAATGCCTCCTCTGATTAAATACTTCCTCTATTTGCTCGCAAAATTACCTTTACAAAAATGAATTGGTACTCCTTTATGTATTGTTCTAGTAAAATACTCTCCTATTATATTCTGAATGTTTTTCTATTTTTATTCCTTTCCAAAATTATAAATTTAGTTGGGTTATGGCAATCAAAGTCTGTTCCACTGAGAAATACCTTTTCTTCAACATTACGGCTTATGCATGGGTAGTGCTATATGCCTATTCTTTGTAACATGAAAATTTTGACCTTCTTTTATTTTTCCTATCTTCGCACACCTTATTATCTTATCTAATTGAAAGATTCCAATGTTATTTTTCTACCAAGATAATCTAAACGTTGTAAGCATATTAACTAAATTTAAATTGTGAGAGGAACATGAGATTTCTTTGGCGTTTCTAGTATTAAGACTGAACAACTCTGGTTAAACCTACTCTCATAATATTATTAATTTATTAATACAATATTCCAATTCCAATTTAAGATACTAAGATTATCAGATCCATTGTAAATATGATCCGACATCTATGTGAGTGAATCTGATCCAATTGTTATTAGTATCGAGAAACCGCGCATATACTTCTCTTTCCTGTAGTCCATTTGTCACATGTGAATCCTATATCATAAGATAAATTTTACTTTTGTGAACTATGTATATGTATATAACTTGAGTAACTATAGTTAAAGACGCATCTGGGAGACGATTGATATTTGTTTATTGATAATTAAAAACCGCCGAGCTCCTTTCAATACGATTACTTAAACTCTTATACTTTTTTTATTAATTAATGACTTATTTAATAATTCTTAATACATCGCTTTTGAATTTTATTTATATCATTTGTTTTCATTTGAAAGTTCAACGTCTTCATAAGCCCATTTTGCATTGCCTTCTAATCCTAGATATGACTATAGAGAGAGATGAAAATTCTCCGTCCTCCCATACAATAAAAATTGAAACAAAAGAAAATTTATATCACAGAATATCTGATTATTATACAAAGCAACACCGAACAAAAAGCAATTTAAATTATTTTTTCTTTACTTTCTTTTCAGCTAAAAAAATTCCACAAGTGAAATAAAATTTCGAACATTATTTTATCGTTAAAAGTATGGACATTAATTAAAATTCATTTTTATGGATGTATTGAATATTGAGCTTCGGTTCTCCCAAAAGGAACCGTCCTTAAATTCATTTATTTATGTTCCATTTATTTTGTAAAGGGAAAACGAACAAACTTACATGAAAAAAACCCCTCATTATTAAGCATGAAAAACGTTTATGCAAAATTATGTTTACATGAATAGATAAGACAGGTAGTATCCATAAATAATAAGCTAAAATGAATATAAATGAAAATTCTTTGTTAATTCAATCCGACATGTAAACATTCTGCATCGGCGTGAACCTTAGGAGATTTGAGGGAGAGATTTATAATAATTTTGCCTTTATATCTGACTAATAAAAATTAACTCTAGGAACACAAAATATTGAAAGAGGAACCCTGAAAAAATTAGGCAGCTTAAATTGCTAAGGAATATTTCTAATATAATAATGATGTATTGCTTTCAAATTTCTTTTTCTAGATTTTTCAATTTTGTAAAATATTCCTATGGTTCTTGACCAACACACAAACGAAAAAAAAGCACAATTCAGAATTTATTGTTAAGTATACATGTATTCTTTTTTCTCCATTTGAATACTTTCTTTTAATTTTACATATAGTTTTGGTTGATAATAAGCAGGGCTTCCAACCTATATCTTTGCCTTTCCTGCTAAGTACGACAGCTAAAATTTTTCAGCCTAATCGTTAATCATTTATTCTGGAGGGAACAAAGTACGAAACCAGTTTAGGTAGTTGAATAACCTCCCGAATTTGATCGTACATGACATATTTTCAATTGTATATTAGTTTAAATAACCTTGCTCATCTTGGCAATTTAAATTTGTATGATCATAAACACCCTATCCTTACAATATTTAGCCATTTTCCTACATTTCATTTGCTCTTAACTACCCTGGCAAGCGTCATTTGGCTCAGACCTTTGATCTTTATTCAATGTACCCATAAAATATTGCTATGAGAAAACCTTTTTGTAGTTAACTGATTCCATGACCTTAAAAGTTTAATACAATGGGTATTTATTCTAGGTCATTAATGTCACCAATATATGCGAGATAACTAGAAAACAAAGGGTAAAATAGCTTTAACTTTGTTTTTCGTGTGCATTTATTTTATGTTAAAAATTTCTAAGTATTAATAAAAAAAAAACTCTTGTTCTTAGGTGATCATGAACAAAATTATCAAAAACAATTTCCCTTCCAAAGTTATTAGCGCAAATAAATACCACTTATAATTATATTCATCCTACAAGTGAAGTTCAATCGTGCGGTGTTATCTTCAGAACCAATATAATGCTAGGTGATGTAGCACCTCATGCAGTATTTCATGAGTTTATTTAATATAATATTAGTTTTTTTTTTCAATATGTAGCCAAAATCAGAAAATAACACAATAAGATTTATATATAGTTATATAAATGGGCTTTTGATATATGCATGGAAGAGCGAAGGACAATAATTATTATATGTATAATAAAGTTTCCTTCATCTTGAGCAATTTGCCTTACGCTAGTTTTGACTGAAACCAAATGGGATAAAAAGCTAATTATTATTTTAGTTTTGAATTACGAGTACGTGCAGTTCATTAATCAATTCGACACTCTCTGCCCTATTAAGCTTATGTCAGTTACATCATATGGTGGTATCGTGAACTAGTTAGCTGTTTTAATTAATATAAATCATATTGAACTAACTCGGCATTACTAATGACAGTATTAAAGCAGGAGCCGTAAAACTTTTAAAAATTCAGCTGTAGTTTTATTTTTCCATCTCAGACAAATGTTAGAATTCAATTCTATATTCCAGGGGTAAAAATAAAAATTAGGAAAACTAAAAAATAGTAATAGATTCTGAATATTTCTCCAATTTACACAAAGTATATTTTTTTACTCGCTAAATATTTTTACGTATGTTTTGTAATTCTCAAAATGCAATAATGTAAAATATATCAAATTAAGAAAAACTAGTCATAAATCTTAACAAAATAAATTTATCCTAGGAACCATGCACACAATTCAAATGATGGTGATGTAGCTTAGGCGTTTTCAATGTGGCATGGAAATTATTAAAGGGACTTTAACTTATTTATGCCGGAAAAAATTGAAGTTCATCGTTGAGTTACGAGTGTTATACATGTTGAAATATATGCACAGAAAAGCCATAAACCTATTTTATATGGTTATCCTATGTTATATTAAAAAATTCATTGTTCAAAAACACAACGAGTGACATCATATAGCCAGATATGTTGCAAAAATACGTCAGGAAGAGTAGGTTCAGGAGTTTACAGACATATTTCTAATAAAAAAGTTTGTGAAAACTCTCTATATTTTCATTAAGGGGCCTTTACACTAGAGATGGGTGAAACGATGTTATTGGAAGAGGTAGAGTGATTGAGAATTTGTAGCACAGTGTAGCTCTTCTGTATACTTTTGCGTCTATATAGGCGACAACTTTCTAAACGGTTGGTCCAGACTAGCTGGAGTTTTTATTTTTGTTATTTACTCGTATCTCCTTAGACTTTCGTTCTTTTGGATTCAGTTGTGTTTACTCAAAACCCTTTGTGTAATCTTAGTAAACCCTTTTTTTATACTCGGAAGATCTCTTGGAAGTTTCCACGGCTAAAAGGTTAAAAATATTTGTCGACGCCTCCTTCAGGGGCATTGGCATAAAATTTAGTCTTTCCACCCTTTTTTGACCTGCCTCTAACTTTCCGCCACTTTCAAATATATATTTGATAGAGTATTCAGATGACATGGTAGTCTTTTATAATATTAGGCGAGATAAAGTTGTTAAAGAGATCCTACTGTTATTATCATCTACTTCTCTTATTGTACTTTCTAAAACCTTTCACTATTCCTTCTTTAATTTTTCCTATATTAAAACTACCAAAAATCATGCTAACTGAGATTCTCGGACGGTCGTCGGACCAAACCCAATTTATCCCTCTTCTTCTTACGTCCTTTTATGACTATAAAAGACCGAGAGAGCGGGAATCTCTATCAGCCTGTCCCTGACCGCCGGTACAGGGTCAAATTTATATTTTCCATTTTTACCCCCCAAATTTTTCAATACAGTTAAATTTATGACTTTTGAATTAATTTTTTTTTTGTAAAACCTGTTTTACATTTTCAAAATAAAATATTACCACAGTGCGTGTACCTTCACCACTGTGGCTATAAAAGGACCGAGGGAGCGAAAATCCTATCTTTGACCGCCGGTGCACAGTCAAATATTTTCGCTCTCCGGATCATCCTGACAGTGTTCCAATCCAATGCTACTTTCTGGGTAGTGAAAAGTCACTACTATTCTACAACAGCTTCTTTTCCTTAATTGTGGAAACTCGTGAGGGTAACACAAGTGCTGTCTGGCTATGCCGAAGAAGCAACTCATCACGATACCCAAGAAACTGGCACAGGAACACTATCTTTCGAATTACTTCGAACAGGTTATTGAGAGTGGAAAGGCATCCATATCAACGTTGTTAAAACTTCTCACGTGGTCAGTCAAAAGCAGCCAGGACAATACTCCCCAAAAGTCCTCCCGACTTTCTCTGCATCTTCCAGTGCGACCAGAATCGGATATCTTCCTAAGCAGACCCCCCTTATTAAGCCAAACAGATAGAGGTAGGTCACCTTCTAACATTTACCATCCCAATCAGCCTGATTCACCTACCCGCTACGAACAGTTTATTGCACAAAAGACGGAAAATTTGGGATCCGCCAGGTTCAAATGCAGGGACCGTGAGTACATTGCCACACTTGCCTCTCTTCTAAAAATACTGAAGGTACTTGAAGGACGAGGAGTACGACCATCACTTTTAACGAATTTGTCTTTATTTTGTCGAACTTAATCACGGCTAGGGTCTAGCACTGGTGGAAGCTAGGGAGAGGGCAACGCTGGACACTAATCTTACATTAAGCGAAAACGCGCTTAAGGCTAAAACTGGTTTACCGAATTACTAGTATGGACAGCAACAACAATGCTAGTAAGGAGGAAGACAATCAGCCAGGTTGACTGGCAGAGGCGGATCAGGCCGTATTGGGCGGCCTCCTTCTAGCGGAATGCGTGCTAAGAGAGCTCGCTCATGAACGTCAAACTACAGCGGAATTATAAGAACTTAGTGTTTTCCTTGTAAAATTTCAACTTTAACTTCTAACGAGTGGTACTCCCCTCCCTGCTCTTCTCTCCGCCTAGACCTATAATCTCTCTCCTAAAACACGACCTTCCACTTCCCCTTTGTGCCAATGATATCACCGCTCGTGAAGACCCGTAACTTCAAAATTTACAGCGGTTCATCGAGGAAGTGGCCGCGCAACCCAGGTACTACAACATTGAAACCCAAACCAACATCGTTTGCTTCCACGTTCGCAGGTTTAGTCTAGGAACGGAGATAATAGGGGTCATATCCCTATTATGTCTGTCCCCATGGTTTTTAATGTAGACAACCCTGAAGTCTCACCAGCCCGTAAACTCCCTATGACAAGTGGTCCTCCGGCTCCTCCAGAACCGGACCACTTCTAGAAGGGACATATTCTTCATCGGGGCACGATCAACAAAGACCATCCATTTGAGGGCGAAGACCGGGCAGAAGACATCATAAAGAAACAAGAGCAGCAGGACCAGTACAAACGACAACAGGAGCAACAATAAGATCAAAAACACGACCAGGCCGAGGACGCCAACATGGACATTGAAACTATCCACAAAAGGAAACGGACTTCTTACTTTGCATCGACCCTTTGGAACCCTCAGGGAAAGCATGTGTATTAAGCTTACGTTGGGCATCTTAGTAGATGCACACTTCGTAACCTGCTGCAAGTTTCCAACATGGTTAAAAGTGTTGCTAACAATGGTATTAAAGTTTTATTGCCTAAAGGGTATTCTTCTCGAAAAAAATAATATTCTTACATATAATTCCTATCGTTTAAAAATGAAACAAGTGTGGTTCCCTATAGTGCTGGTTGTTGCGTTAATGCAACATCCAATTTTGTTCAAAGTTTAGCTTTCTTAATATTAACTTTATTATGGATAGAATTATTAATACAATCATCTACTTTGGTCCTAAACCATTAAAGACACACATACATAGCATTCATTAAAGTAGCACACAAGATAATTAATGCATACCTTTTAAATGATAAAGACATGATATTCGAAAAAAGTGGCCTTATTAAAATGGAGCTGAAGCTTTTCTTTAAAATTGGAGACAGCTGAAACATAGTACAACCACTTCCCCTGGCTTTCTGCTTGTGAATAATCGTTGTCTTTTAGTTGCCGCTTGTGCTTGTGTGCATCCATGTCCTGAACAGTATGGGCAGGTTTTGTGTTGTAAAAACGCAACGATCGGTATAAATGGTTAATGTGTAGTTCTAGGCTAAGATTCGATTGAAGATGGGGAAGATTTTACGTTTTTGATCTTCCATATTTACAGTAGGATATGCAATTAGAAAAATTGTTCGTTTGATGATATACCTAAGTCATGTTTTCTATCGGAACCGCAAATATTTTACTCCTAAATCATCTATATTAGACCTGTAGAGATCACAAGATTGCGATAGAGCGAAATAGAGCGGAAATAAGAGAGAGTTTGTTCTAGATTGCTTCGCCTAACAAATGTTAATAGAATGTCGATTTGAGACAAATTTCACATATTTCGACTCCATTGGATTGTCTTCCAGTGAATTAAACGACTTCGTCCTTGAATTCAATTTAGAATGAATTACAATTATGCTTGAGAAAAATATACCCAAGAGAATACTTTTCAGATTCATTGCTATAAATAAATTTTAACGAAGGCAGGACCATAAACCCAATTAAAAATATATACATTTTTAATGCAGAGTATGTAGGTATATCAGTCATGATAATTCAAATAAAAGAGTGGAAGCTTAAAAATACAGCAAGACATATAGATTTAACGGTTCTTCTGAAATAAAGAGTTGTAGTAGTTCGAAAACATATGTAAGATTTTCTCTCTTTTTTTCATAAGACAGCGTAATCTAGAAATACACCTGAAAACAGCTAACCATAAAAAATTCCTTTAGAAAAGGCTAATATTGATTCCTACTGTCAATATTACATTGGAAGCGAGAGGTGCCGTTCAAGGGTGTTACTTGCTTTAAAGGTAATCAGAATAGGCATATTGAACCAATGTTGAGAAATGTAGAATATATTTTGGTTTACTTCTTCCAAAATTTACATAGAGGTAAATTATGAGTGCATAACCCTGACAACGCTGAAGTCATTAAGGTAAATTCTAGCTATAACTGTCTTTACTGTTATTCCCACTAAGATTTATCCCATTACTGTCACATTATATATAAATAATGTCTGTGTATATATGGTATTGGATACAGGTGCTTCATGTGCATTTATTTCTGAAAATTGCAAGTGGTTTTCCATCAAGTTATTAGGCGAGATTTCTATTGATGCTAGACTACACTACTAATTCTTTTCAAACAAACACTATTGCTGTAGAAGGATGAAGCCTATTGCTTTTGGGGACAGATTAATGAATTATATTCATCTAATTATTTGGAAGCTCTCAAACTCTGAAGCTGATCTCATGCAAGAATTCTTGAATTTATCTCTACTTGTTGAGGTTGCCTTAAAGGTAACACTTCGACTACTGAGGTTTATCTAAATATCTTTCCTAAATTCTGTAAAGCCAAGATATTCCCCTATAAACTAAGAGATATAGTAGAGGAGTATAGCATAGACTGGTGGAAGAAGGCATAAATTTCAAATTAAGGGATTTTGCCTGGGCTGATGCAGTGATACCCATATTGTAGTCCAATGGATCTGTGAATATTTCAACTGAGAACAAAACCTATAGCTGACCTTGTCCGAAAAATATGTTTTTGTCAACCATTAACACAAATTTTAATAGAACTAAAGAAAACTAGTATTTTATAGCCTTTTATATGATATCAGATTTCAAGGGCGTAGGTTCTGAAATAACCTCCTGCATCTCAAAAACAGCGCCGTAGGTGATTATGATTAGGGCAAGAATAAAAGGGCTTTTCACGAGCTTTAATTTCATATATGATAATCTAACGTAATAAAAGGTTCAAAAAATGAATGTGTGATAATAAAGTTGGAAAGCAGAATTATTGGTGTTACAGTTCAAGGGCCAATAATATTTATAGGGGAGGCTTGTGTCGATGGAGTTTAGGACGATATGAATGAAGTTTACATAGGCGTTAGGCAATACATAAGTATTAGAAAGAACGGGTTTATGAGCGCGCACAGCTTTTCTGTACATGGATCAGTACCTAAAACATCCAGATCTTCTGAATTAGCAAATATAGTTACATTTGAATGGTACTCATAAAACATAGCAATTATGAAATATGATGAAAATACCAATAATTAAGAGCATTCCAATGCAAATTAATCAAATAATTCAATCGAAATTAATCACTTAGGTAGAAATACAACAATAAAGATTTATTACCCTGGTAAAATGAATAAAAAAATAAGGAGTAAGGTGTACAATATTACGCTGGTTAAACATGATGCATGAGTATAAAATGAAATTAGTTCTTGTGGAATAAATGTCAATTCAATACATCAAATTTATTAAATTAAAGTGATGATTAAAAGTAATTATGCAAAATAATTAGGTCAAATTTGTACAAAGTTTGTAATAATATTACGTTATTTACATAAAAACATTTTAATATACAAATGATACATTTTGAATTTCGGTGGTCAAAAGGTTATTATTTGTCCAGCTGCGCGCACTAACTCAGTATGAAAATCGAATGAAAATAATATATTCTTTGAGGTTTATTTCTCTCTTGTAAAGATATAATGAGAGAGTTTTACATAAATCTCACATTTGTTTGTCGTTCCGATTAATTGTGTCACAGATTAAGTCATCAAACAATTTAAAATGTATGTCGATTGGTTAAAACATAATTACATTAAAAATAGTAAAGGGAATTCAGTTTGTTCATAGTGTAGATTTTAACGTGTGTGTGGTGGTATAAGACAGATGGTATTGTTTCTTAGATTCGATATAAGAGAGCGTGTTAGATGTCTGGGGGGGATGGGCAGTGGCTGGTACTAAAGAATTAGGGGTAACATTTGCGCTACAATTTGCTGCGGAATTGAAATGTGCCTTTTTGATATTGCGGATGTGGGCATTCTAAATGCCAGTGGGTCCTCGCATATTATATGAATGTTGATATATTTTTAGGATTTTATATGGGCCCTTGTATGGTGTTGAAAAAGTAAAGCAAACCTGTGTCTCTTTCGGAGAACATGAGTGCAAGTATCAAGCTCCTTGAGAATAAAAGTATTTTGTTTTAAAGTTGGCCTGGAAGTTATTGGTCAATTGAGCTCATGGTATTCTGATTTGTTGTATTGACTTCTATTATAAGTGAACTTTGTTTCTGTTCACAAAAAAGTCACTTAGAAGTTGTAAGTTAATGCCAAAAACAATTCGTGCGGGAGAATATCCTGTCTCCTGACAAGGATTGTTACGCATAGCGAACAGATTTGCAGGTAAAACTTTTAGCCATTACTAGGATCTCCTTTGGCTAGCAGGGAGTTTTTTAGGGTACAATGGTATCTTTCTAACATAGATTTGCCATTAGCGCTCGCCGGCGATGTAAAAATGTCTTCTGTGGCAGTTAGATTTACTAATTCTTGAAATAATCCCAATGGAATTAAAGGCCATTATAAGAGATTATTTTAACTGGGAAACCAAATTTTAGATGTAATAGTATAAAAAGGCGTCAGCTATAGACTCTTCCGTCATGTCCTTTAATGGATGTGCCTCAATCCATTTTGAAAAACGACATATAATGGTTAGAAGATACTTGTAGCCTTCTTGAGTTGCAGAAAAAACACTGACTAAATCCACATGAATGCTGTGAAATCTCGACTATGGTGCAGTAAATTGTGTGTAAGGTGGCTTTGTGTGTCGTTGCACTTGGCCTTCTGACAGAAAGTTGTACATCTATTGATTAGATCTTTAAGTGAGCTATAATCAATAATAGAAGAGGAAGGAACAGATAAATTAGTTGCATAGCATGAAGGATCTAGAGTGCTAATTTGATATGCCAATGTTTGTGTATGTGTAGCAGATTGCGTGTTGCAATCGATGAGTGGGGCTCTATAGAGGACATTACTAGGATTATCTTTTCTTGCAATATGACGAATGTCATTTGTGTATTGTGAAATGAACTCAAATGAATGTGCTTCTTTAGGAGATTGCGTGTGTTGTAAGATTTCGCAGCACCAATTATGGCGTTACAATTTGTGAGCACAAAGAAACTTGTCCCTTCAAATAAATGTTGAAAGTACTTGATTCAAAGATGAATTGCAGTCAATTCCTTAGGGAATCTACTATGTTTTAATTTTCTGCTACGAAAAGATTTATTGAAGGAGCCCAGAACCTCACACTTATTTCCATAATACTGTGAAAGGATGGCAGTGAGGTCAAGATTAGAGGCGTCACTAATGAGACGTAATAGGCACTATCCCCTGGGAAGTGCCAAAAGGGTGGCTTTGATGATATTCCGTTTCATGGCACCAAAGGAATCTTGTGCTTGCTTGTCCTATTTTAAAATTGAATTAGGTGCGGCGTTTATTGGCACCTCTCAATATTATTGTGAGTGTAATCAAGGTTATGGCTGCTTTTCGAATGAATCTCCGTAAGAAATTCACCCAAAACCATCAATATCTGCGACTCGTGTAGCCTTTTAGTAACAGGATAATCTTTATAGCATTGATATAACCGTTTGGGGAGATATGCCTTGTAAATCAACTTAATAGCCAAGAAAGTCGAGCGCGTCTACCAAAAAGATACTCTTGGCAATGTTTATCTGTAATCTTTGTGAATCTAATGTTGCAAATGTTGTGTTTCGTCTTCAATGTCAATGGGCAAGTGTTTGAAATATGAGAAAACGAAATTCAAATAACCCAAAACATGATTGATATAACCTTGAAAAGTTTGTGATAACTTTTCCATTCCTAGGGTAAGACCAAATACTCATAGGCCCGAAAGTGGCGTCATAGCAGCCTTCTCACTAGATGCAGGATCTAGAGGAATTTGAAAAAATTCATTCTTTAGTTCAACTTCAGAGAATTTAGTACAGTTGTGAGTTTTGCGGCGAAGTCGGTAAGGTAAGGTAAGGGATATTTATCTCTAACAGTCACTGAATTAATTCGCCTATAGGCACAAATGATGCACTAGCTGTCATATAACTTTTTTAAAGGATGAATTGGCGAAGAATAGGGTGAATTGCTTTGTCTAATTATACCTTCTGACATTTTAGTTTGTATGCTGTCCTTGATAACCTTTAACATTTTCGGAGAAAGGCGTCTTGGGCTATAAGTAACTAGGGGGCTCTCCGTGAGAATGAAATGATGAAATGCAGGGGAAACGCTATGCCTGCTTTGGGGATTCATATGTTCATTAATTTGGTTTATAAATAGCACTATATTCGTTTACTAATTAGTCTATCACAGAACAATTGGCTTGAACGAATAAGTAGTGGTATTATAAACTAAACACGATTTCCTTCAATTAATTGAAGGATTATAGTGTACCAGGAAGTCGGCACCTAGTATAGCAGATTGCATATCAAAAATTGAAAATTTCCACACAAAGTTTAGCCTAAGTCCTAGGGAGAGGTTCAAAGTTTGAGTGCCAGAAGCTGTGGTGAGAGGAATATGCGATTCTTTGCCTTTCTGTTTTTGCAATAGAAGAGCAGGTAGAATGCTAATTATAGAATCAGTATCAACTAAAACCTCTTAATCGTTATGGTATCAGTGACGTTTCAACAAGAGTGGTGAGCACACAATGACGCAACTTCATCCATCAGTGCTGCCTGGGAAGATTCGGCTTGCTACTTGCATATTGGCACTCAGGAATACAGTGAGGTGCCCTCTGACCGAAATTCCTGTGATGACAACAAATATCGTTTTTAAATGTAGGAAAGTTGTAAGAATAATTGGAGTCAGTTTAAGGGAAGGCCATAGTGCTGTGTCGCCTCGATGGAGATCGTCCTCTTAATGAGTCCCTAAAGTGTTCGAAGGATGCTATTGGGCGGGAGAGGTTTGACAATTCCTCTTTCATAGGGGCTGCACTGCTTCCATTTATGTCTCTTTTCCCACAGCTTCTTTCCACTTCTACTAACTGTTTTGGTCCAATCTGTTTAATTTTGCATATGTCTGGGCTTTAGGTTTGTTATTAAATAGACCAACCATATCTAAGTTAAAATTTTCTCCTAAAAATATTATTAGTGAAAGAGGTTGAGTGTTTCCTATTTGTGCATATTTTCTCGTATTATATTCCAATATTTATTTATTAGACGTATACTTTAAAATAGAATGAGTCATAGAGAAATAAAGAGAATATGATTGCGATCATTTTTCGGTGGATTTTTTAACAATGAGAAAATACATCTTTTCGATGAAAAATTATAACTTTTATCTCCTGTTTATATATTTGCCTTAAGACCCATTTTTTTAAAGATTACCTGGCTTTTCCAAGAGATATATAGCATAAATTTGCTGCACGTTATACCTTATTTTCTCGTTAATAATTTGATCACAATTAATTTATCTCTCTTTCATAGTCTTTTCGATGAAACTAGCGAAACAATTCTTAAAAGCTTAGTGATCGTTTTAACAGAGAATAAAGGGCTTCTCGCTCTCCTAGGATGCTTGCTTCGATCTTTACCCACTGCATGGAAATTTCGCATTTAAAACAACATGTGACATTTTTTCAGAAGAAAAATGATTCTATTTGTATTGTTTCTTTGAGGTATACTTATTCTATCACATCATTTTTTCGGAGTTTAGAGTCGTGTTTTTAGAATTGATGTAGTAGGAGTGAAATGTTCTTAATAAGCTGTCTTTTATTGAGAATTAATTGAATAAATGTGTATGGCCTGGGTGTTTGATTCAGTATTGTAATCTCGTAGGAGAATTTTCTGGATTGGTAACATGGGTTTATGTTCAAAGACTAACCTCGAAGAGTGCGTTAATATGAGCAGGTAATGTACGCAGTGTCAAACCTAAATCAACCACAGAATTTCATCGCAAGCAGCTTGATCCATCTTGCTAGAACCAGAACTTCCTCATTAGCAAAAAAAAACGGAGGCTGAAGTTTCCTTTTGAAGGTTTTGAGGACCTCAACATACCGGTCCTTGGTGACTGTCACTGTCGCGCCAGATTGCTCGAAGAAGAATGGTCCGATGATGCCTCTGGTGGAGATTGCAGTCCATACCGTGCACTTAAGGGCGTTAGGGGATTCATGGCTACCTCATTTGGTTTGAAAGGTCCCCCAGATGACATTTTCCTCGAGTTTACCTTTTCTTCTGATGGAAGTGAGCTTTATTTGATGTCTAAATGACGTTAAGGAAAGTTGGGGTCTCCTGAATCTTCTCCAGTATATTGACTGCCATAGCCTTTCTCTTCTAGTTGTTTAATGCTGTAAGGATCTGATTCGTCTGTTTTAGGTTTTGGGTAGGCCTTTACATCCTTTACTAGAACTCTCCAGCAAGTCTCACGGGATATACCGAGGGGTCAGATTACAATGCCAACCCAAACTTCTAGTCCAACATCTCATTGGATGAATTTTCAATAAAAGACAGTCAAAACAAAGAGCCAATTAAGAAATCGTGAATCCCTCTATATCAAATTTACAAACCCGACTCTCAACTTCGATACCACCTCCGTTCTTTTACTATTATTACACCTATGAACAACCAGGATCTTTTAAATTCAAACTTTTCTCACCCCAACTTTGTAAGACTGTTCAAAAGCATTAATTTTCCACCTTTCTATGCAAGGAAGAAACACGCAAAAGCGTTATCTCCCGATTGTTAGGGATTAGTATAAAGTTTCCATTTATTTACAGTTAATCCGATTCAATTATCCTTATTTAAATTCACCCTTTTACATTTTTCAAAACACTGTATAGATTAAAATATTTTCCTTTAAATTCACCCTAATATCAATTTGTTATCAAAAATATACTAAATAATACATATCACACTTCGAAACTATAATTTTCTTTCCCTTAGCTCTTAAACTAGCAGCGGGAGAGTAAAGTTGACGACCCTGCTACTCAGCAACTCCAGATTTCTCTATCCTCAGAGTGCCCTCGACTGATGCCCCAACCTTCTCCGTCGTATATAATACAAACTTTCTCTGCAAAATCAATTGTCTTCAGCCGCTAATCTCCAAATCCAAGTTTGATTTTCTTTCTTCAAGTTATACACTTAATGGATTAAAGCATTACTAGCTAAGTCTAAATAATAAAACGAGGACGGTAGTTAAGCATACTACCAAATTATTTTAGTATTTGCTATAAAGGTTTTCAGCCTAAACCATTTCATCTAATTTCGTAATAAAGGCAAAACTAAACCTTCAAATTATCTAATTGGAAAGTTCAAAAATACATATTTTTTACCTCGTGTAACAAGTTTATAGAACGCTTAAATAACCAGTTAAATAAGTAAAATTTACATAATAGAGGTTTAGTTTTCATCGACGTAATTATATATATTTATAAAGATATAATTCCTAAATTATTATTTATATCAGGATATTGTGCGCTTTATGATTAGATAAGAGGCTTAATGACCACCCTTCAGATTGTGAAGTATAGAAAAGAAACATGTTACACACCAATGATACCTTTTGTAAACTGAGCTAGTTTATTCATTTCTCAGCTTTTCCTCTCTACCTATCATTGTATTAGCCAATTATCTATAGTATTACCCTATCTTCATGTTTGCTCCAACGGTGCTTTGTATCATCTCATTTTTCTATGTAAACACTATTTTCTAATTGCACTAATTAAATGAATCCCTTTAAAGCAGAATCTCATTACAATTGATTTTTTTAAAGATACATATACAGCGTATAATTATGCAATTAAAAATTAAGAAAGAATTCGTTTCGCAGCTACTTCTTGGCGGGAAAATTATCGTTTTTTTTTTAATTCCTTAAAATAAACAGAAAAGTTTTTCCATCATATATGTGAAGCAAATCATTAAAGAGGAGTGTGCTGACCCTAAAAGACAATTATTATAAAAAATGCGAGCATAATATGGATATTACTATGAAGGGTACAGTTAAAAATGCTAGGTATTTTCTCATCTTAGATTTCTCATTAATTCATTTTGGAAAGAGAACATAAAATGTATCTGTAGCAAAGGAATGCTGATATTCGAATGAGGATCAACAAGAAATCCTCTAAAAACAATTATCAACTATAATCACTACTGCTGTATGGCACCTTTCGAATATTTAGTAAATGTAAACTATTTCAGAAACACGTACGAATATGAATTCGTTAGTGTTAATAATAACAATAAGCAGTTTGTTATCTTTAATTAAAGTTATATCAGGTTATATATTTTCTTTACTTTTCTTAATTTTATATACAAAGACTTTGAAGCAAATGCCCTAGATATCTGTCATTAATTTCTCACGAGCCCAATGTGTGTATAAAGACGAGATGAAAGAATAGTAAAAGTATTTTAAATGACATACTAACACGGGGTCATTTATTCTACGAAATGTTTCCGTCAACTCTTAATAGAGGTTTACAATTTAGTTTTTTAGTCTAGAATTAGAGATCTACCATTCCAATAAGCACTAATTTTAGGATTAATAAAAAAAATTGCCGTACTTTTATCCTTATTTCCTTTTGATAAATTTTGTATATAGTGAAAAAATGGCAACTGTTCATCCATAGCCTTAAAAAAACTTATATTCAAACCAAGTTTAATTTGTAAAATAAACAAATTTCTCGTATAAAAATTTGGATGATAAGCTAATCTTTTTCTCTGTCTTTTTGAATGAAAAATTTCTTTCATGTCGCTTTAATTCCTAGAAAATAGCAATTCTTCGTACAATGCATCTTGCCAATAAGGAAAAGGCCAACCCCCTCTTAAATCACTCTGAATGTCATCGTCAGTTGTGGGAATTTGTACAGTTTAAACATTACTTAACCCTTTGAGCAGTAAAGTTTATTTAACTTTATTGTAGCACATTTTTGCGAATAAGTTTTATTAAAATTGACTAAGAAGATGCAGAATTTATGCTATCAGAAGAGCTTTACTGTTATAAGCCTCTAAGTTATCCGCCATTATGAAAGAAGAATATACTTTTTTGCCTCTGGTAGATCATGTCGATCTTAACATTCTCTCCATGTAGATTCTACGGTTAAAGACTAACAGTTACCATGGAGTTTTGCCTTGCTTTCTTTTAAATCCATATAGGTCAAAATGAGATCTTTTACTTTTGTAAGTCTTGATTTACGATCATTCATTGTTTATAAATTTACTTTTGCGACCTGCCAGAGTCGCTATGTAGACCAAACTATTCTATCACCAGACTGAAGGAGTTCTAAGCATTTGGGACTATTATTACATAGAACTAACAATAGTATTCCTAAACCTGAATACTCTTGGATAGGACAACAGTCACAAAAACATAACCGCCCGTTTACTCCTGATTCTTTTAGTTTATTAACTTATATTTCTTCTTCTTTTAAATTAAAAATTCTAGATTTTCTCTCTATAAAAGATAAAATTTAAGGCTTAAACATTATTCATCTTCCTTCAAATTGTTTACTAAATCAGAAAAAAGACATATAAACAACCAATAAAATCCCGTAACACAGCTCTACTCTCGTCTTGCTTCCTGCATAATAATCAGTTGCCTTATCAGTTTCAACGAAATAAGATCAGTTCCTGTCTAAAGTTTTTTCCTTGCCTCGGTTTAGATTATGTCTAGATTAAATTTTAAAATTATTTGGCACCCAGTGAATTAAAATGAATTTTAATAGTGTCTTTTTTCCCTTAGTTTGATATTTATAATTCTTATTAGCTACTCGTCTATTGTTTTAAATAGATTTTACATTGGCCTCTTTTGTCAAAATCATATTTATTGATCGCTTTGTAATTACCTTTACCAGTTGGAATTTAATTGATTTTAACTTATAATTTTAAATATTAGTTTTTTTTAGAGCCCATCTGGCGACTGCTAACTTGGGCATAAGTCGCCGGAAACACGACACCAGAGAACTTGACTACTTTAAAACAAGAATATGAAAACATAACAATGATAAAAATAGGAAAAATTTAACAAATAGGAAGCAATCTCCGGTGTCTGGGGAGGTCCCCCTCACCCAGGTGCAGGAGCGTGCAACCTACAAAGAAAACAATAATAAAAAAAATAGAACCTACTCAAATAAAATGGAGGAGCCCGGCCTTCCCCCAAAAGTCAACAAGTCCACAAGTCAATGTGCACGAGCTCGTCCAAGTAGAAGGGACAGGCGTTAGCGACCCCGCCCATCCCGGTACTAGGACAGGTAACATGCGCAAAGATCACCCAGACTATGACATTCGACAAGAATGTGCCGAACAGTCTAGGGGACAAGGCCGTCGTAACAATAGAGCGCAGGCGAGCGCTCCATCAGAGAGCGATGCGTCACACGAGTGTGTCCGATTCGGAGAGGACAGAAAGCGACCTGAAGGCGTCGCGGCATTGGGGCATAGGTCAATGGGAACAGTCACTGCGCAATGGCACGCAACTTTTGTTCCCATCGACCGTCTCCCATCTACTTTGCCAAGCAGTCCGAAGAGCTGCACGTATTCCAGCCATGTAGTCAGTGTGAGGAAGAGCGAAACGATGGTCCGGTCGCAGAGTCCTCGCGGACTCTTTGGCGCCCTCCTCGGCGCGCTCATTCCCTGCAGTTGCTACATGTCCAGGAACCCAGCAAAAAAAATCTCCACATCTGCCAGCTCGCCAAAACCGTGGCGTCACAGATTTCGCGAACCAGGGGATGCGGAGATTCCAATGCCCCAGAGCACCCAGGGCGCTTTGTGAGTCGCTATAGATCACATTCCGGTCTCCAAACTCGGCACGTCGCGTAATCTCCCGTACTGTGTGGTGTATTGCCCCCAGCTCGGCCGTGAAGAGAGATGCATACACTGGCACGGTACCAGCGTGAAACGATGTGTGCTCCAAAAAGGTCGAACGCAGTACTCCCAGTGCAGTACAAGCTTTGGGAGCAGAGGCGTAGCGACAAATAGCTAAATGTGGTACCCTCAAGGGTGGCGTCCTGGGCAGAAGCAGGGGCGCCACCGGCCCGAGAGCTATATCTAGCTCTCGAAGGAGTTTCCTGGCCCTAAGGGTAAAGGGCCTAGGGAATGACTAGCGTCTCTCGGTGATATAGGCACCGTCGAGATCAGCTGCGGATGCAGTAAAAGCTGTTGGCGACTTAGGAAGGCGCCGGGCTGGCGCATAGAGGCGAGTGATGCACTGCACGGTGTGCAAAGCGAGTGTCATCTCCCCAGCATCAACCAATAGGCTCTCAATAAGGGAAGTGCTGAAGGCACGGTTGTAAGGCAGAGGCGATTGTGGTGAATCGAATTTATCTCCCGCAATAAACGCTCGGCTGCGGATGCATAAAATTCGCATCCGTAGTCGAGCTCCGAACAAACAAAGGATCGATACAAAAAGTAGGGCCGTAGCCCATCAGCGCCCCAAGCGCTAAACGTCATGGAACGGAGAATATATATGCCGCGGGTACAAGAGACCCTAATGCAGCGAATATAAGACTTCCAGGTGAGGCGTCGAGCGAATACATGAACAAGGAAACGGTGCGAATCAACCACATCCAGGCGCACTACATTAAGAAAAATCTGGGTCGGGGTGGAGCCGTGGATGGTGGCAGAAGTGCACCACCTTAATTTTGGCCAAATAAAACCGAAATCTGTGCGCTTCCGGAAGCGAGAGACGTGGTTCAATGCCTGTTGGAGTAAACGCTCCAGAGTTGGCATCTTGGCATTAAAAGGTCGTCCACGTAGAGCGTAGCGAGAACCCCTTTTGGCAGCATCGAGTTGATGCCGTTGATAGTAAGGGCAAAAAATATGACATTGAGGACACTCTCCTGCGGGACACCCTCTGCCTGCTCCTTAGGGATGGAGAGGGCTCCGCTCTCCCGTACGCGGAATCCAAGGGTCTGCAAAAATTAAGATATTAACAATGAGAGGCGTTGCATGCCCCTATCGTGTGGAGAGTCTTAATGATACCGTATCGCCATGCGGTATCATAGGTCTTATCCAGATCCAAAAACACTGTGGCGTAGTGCTGTCTACGAAGGTAAGCTTCCCAGACGGCATTTTCGATTCGAAGCAGAGCATCCGATGTGGAGTGGAACTTGCGGAAGCCGCACTGTGCAGAAGACAGATGGCCTCCGCTGTCCAGGAAAAAGGCTAATCGAACATTTACCATTTTCTCCATCATCTTGCACACACAAGAGTTTAGAGAGATTAGGCGGAAATTGGTCGGAGTAGTGTGATCTCTCCCCGGTTTGTGAAAGGCGAGAACAGAAGCGATTCGCCATGAATCTGGGAGAGGAATCTCCACTAAGATCCTGTTGAAAATTGCTAACAGAAAAGCCATGCCTTGCTCACCCAGGTGTCGAAGCATGGCGTACGGGACATCGTCCAGAACATGGGCGGTCTCCGCGCACAATGCGATTTTGGAGCTCAACTCACTCACGGTAAACCTGTCGTTGAAGGGTTTTGCGCCTCTGGAGGTAAAGTCCAGACAGCGGCCTTCCGCGACATCGCAATGTTAATGGAATGCTAGCCGAGCAACATCCAGGCTAGAGAATGCGAAAAAAGCGGTACCGAAGGATTCCGCCACGGACGTGTGGGCCGAGATTGCGTTCCATTTCTCCTGAAGAACGGGAGGAGAGGGCCTGCGAGAACTTGCCCCGAATTCTTTTGACTCGCTTCTACAACCCTGCTAGAAAGGAGTCTTCCCGTTAAGTGGAGACACGTATGCCCGCCAAGAAGAGTGGCGGGCGTGCTTCGAAATATACTAGAACCTAGCCCTAGCCCGACGAAATTCAGTGACAGTGAAATCGTTCGGGAGGCGCCTATAGCGCATGTAGGCATAACGCTTTTGTTTGAGGGCCGTCTCAACCTTGGCCGACCACCATATGAGTGGTCGGCGTGCAAATCTTCCAGATGTTCTAGGAATGTTAGTCAGGCCCGCGGCGATGAGGCACCCGGAGAAGAACTCAACAGCCTATTTTACTGTCCTAAACTGGCGCCAGCGCCAAGCACCACCAAGGTAGGCTCTCAGGTGGCAGTTGCCCTGAAAATGATAAGTGAATGGGAAAGTGCTCACTACAAGGAAGGTCATCGACAACCCCCAATTAAAATCAGGCTGTGCATCCAAAGAGCACAAAGATAGGTTATGGAAAGAAAATGAAGCGGTTTTCGGACAGTGACGCGTAAACTCATCCACGTTTAGGATACCCATATCAAGCTCCTTAATCAGATCTGCAAGGATCTGATTAAGGATTTATGGAATAATCTCCCCACAGAGGATGCCCGCCGTAAAGATCTCCAAGCAAGAGAAAGGGCCTCGGCAACCGTGTTACGACGTGGCGGAAGTCCCCCGCGTCAAAGTCAGCTGATACTAAGAATGTAGGCTGAAAGTATAGTATACCTCCCTCCAGGGGCAGCTGCAAAGCCACTGCCTGAAAGAAGGTTTGTAAACAGAAAGGAAGAACGGAGACATCATGCCGGGTGTAAACCGCGCATCCCCCATCCCGGCCATCCCGCGGTGGTGGGCTCGCAAGACCCTTATAACCCGGGAGGGCAGGCAGGGGGCACGCGCCTAGCATGGTCTCCTGCAAAAAGATAGCTAACGGGGAACGGGACGAGACGAGCCTCCGCAGCTCCCCCCCAGTTGGCTCGGAGTCCACGGCAATTCCATTGAAGGAATATTCCCTCCAGGCCTAGCACGGAAGAGACGCGGGGGCTCTCCTCGAACAGAAGACACTCAGGGCAATGGCCGTACGCTTCTGGGAGTCAGTATCCCGGGCGCTGTTGGCCGGACAAAGCGCAGAAGGCGCTGTCGCCTTCGAGGATATATTGAGGGAGGTTAGGCTCGCCATGCGAGTCTTTTTCTCCCTCCGCCTCAAAACCTTTGGCGGGCGTTGCGGCTTCGGAGGCGGGCGGCCTTCTTTTCGAGGAACCACCGTATCGGAGCCACCGGCTTCTCCTTGGGGCGTGGGCAAAGCGGCCAAAGCTCTTTTGTTTCTGTTCTCCATTTATGGAATAGCTTTAGGAACCTTGGAAGATGGCCTAGCGACCATCTTCAGGGGTGCTGCCTCCTTTGAGTCTAACGGATTGGTGGAGGCGCGTGGCCGTTTCGCCTTACGGGAAACGGTCAAGCTGGGGGAAGAGGGGGGAGCCCTGGCTTTAGCCGGGGCAGCGTATGAACCCTTTTTGCTGTCAGCTTTACCAGGGGAACGCCCGGGTGGGGTAGACCCCACAGAATGGCTCTGAATGTGCGCGGAAACAACCGTGCTCGTTGGCCTGGATGGGCCAGAAGCAGAGGGTGCCTTTCTAACTATTCAGGCATATGACGTCCCATGCAGACCCGGGCGTGCCAGAACCAAGTCCTTTGCCTCGCGGAATGAGAGTCAATCCCGGGCCTAAACGGCCAGGATGTCTTTCTAAAGGAGATATGCACAACATTGCTTTAAAGAAGCAGGGTGCGGCTCTCCTCATTTGACACACTTTGCCACATACGATTTGGACTTATCGTGTGCGACCTTGGAGCAATTTACACAGACTTCAGGTAACCCCGACTTTGGATGTCTACATGAGCGATTCGTATGGCCAAAGCGGTGTCAGTAATAGCACCGCCACGGCAGTGGCACGAATCCTGTTACGCGGTAGCGGTACCAACCGACACGCACCGACTCAGGAAGCTTGTTACAGTCGAACGTAACGAAGAGTGTAGGGGTGGGTCTCGAGGCCCCTTCCTGTTTTTTCATCACACGTTCGACCTTGACCGCCCCCATGTTCGGCCAGCTCTAGGATGATGTCCTCAATGGAGTAGTCAACGAGTTTCCTCGCATAAACTACTCCCTACACAAAGTTGATGGTAGAGTGCGGCGTCAGACTCACTGGGGTGTCATGAAGTGTCCGAAGAGAACTTATCTTGGCCGCTTGGGCGGGATTCGCCGCATTCGCCAGAAGGCTCCCGTTTTAGAAACGGGTTACCTTCGTCTCTCTACCAATTGCACTAGCTAATCCTCTCCTCTGATGGATCATGTTGCCCTTGGACAACATGGTGCTATCAGTGGATTGAATAACGAGAAAGCGTTTGAAGCCAGCAGGCTTGAAAATGCCAGGAAACCTATGAATGAGTGGCCCCGATGTCATCGAGGCTCTGCCCTGTGCACTTTTGGTCTTTTTCATGGTCAGGAGCTCCGTACCCGGGGGGCCAAAGGGGCCGGATGTGCCGATCTTGGCTTGGTTGTGTGCGAAAGTGGCAGCAGACCCATCCGTCCCCGTAGCTCCCGCGGATGGAGAGGAGCCCCAAGTCTTCTTCGTCTTTTTGGTCTTTTTTGGAGAGGAGGGCGGGGAATGAATCCGCTTCTCACCCCCGCTGGTAGAAGCCCCTAGTCCAGATGGACCGGCCTCAGCCAGGTCCTTCTCCTAAATGAAGAAGGTCCTAATGGTCGCAGGGGCATCATCCGGAGGAGATCCATCCCCTCCTTGTAATGCCTGAGAATCCCCAGCCGTTTGAGGAGGACCTTGCATCGGGGCGGATTCGAGGTAGGTGCTTGGCGCCAAGCCAGGATTCCCCTTCATGGAAGGCCCTACCGTCTGAGGCTGGGTTTTCTCAAGGACCATGTCTCTCTCAGGGTGGGCCTTCAGTTGGCTATCCCCCCCAAGACATCGCAGGTCCCGTTGGCAGTATCGTCACTAGTCTTCTTTGGGAAGGCATGGGCCTTGCCCCCAGCAAGGTTCAGTATCCTTGCCAGTCGGGCTTTTGAGGGAAGCGACCGAAGGGGCCTGGCTTCCCTCTCCCCCCTAAGGGGGTTTGCCCTACCGAGTAGCTTTGCTGTGGAGCGGCTGGCGAAGGGCTGCCTGCTGGCTTTCTCGGCAGTCCCCTTGGAAAGAATAGAGGGGACTGCCGCTGGTAAAAGGGAGGCGCCCGAAAGCACCTCCAGAGAAGGGGGTGATAGGGAGTCCCTCTACACCCCTAAGCGAAGGAGAGGAGTAAGCCTCCCTTTCGGTTAGAGATATATTGAGGGTCCCCTGAGCAAGCACAGGGGGGACCTCCATTCTTTTGCTGGAGCTGCCCAAGGGCGGCTCCGTCGATGTTATAGGGGAAGTTGGAGGTTGTTTTTTTTTAAACTCATCATTGGGCATGGTGACCCTCTTTTTGACAAGGGAAGCAATCGCGCATCATCTCTCGCAGTAGCCCGCACTGCGAGAGATAATTACAAGCCTGGAAGAGCAAGGCGGCGCCATTTAAGACCACCCCTCCTGCCTGGTGGCCTGGCAGTCCATCGGCATGGCGGCTCCACCTTGAACACGGCGTAAAAAATATATAGATTGTGAAGAGGAGAGAAAAAGGGATGTGAAGAAGGTATGGGTGGGGATAAAGCAGGTTGTTAAAAACCAACCACCCCAGACCGGAGCTCAGGGGTTAGGGAACATTGTCTGCTCACCCCTCAGCCCCGATTCGGGACGGTTGACTTAGAAGAAGGTCAGCATCTACCCTGTGAAATTAGAGGCTGACCATTGAAAGTTGCTAGAGAGGTTGTATGAAAAGCGAGGAAACAAGTGTTTTGAAGGAAGGAGAAGAGGCTAAGCTGGGGTCGGACGGGGTGCTGAGTCCCATTGGCACGGCGGCCAGGATGGCAAATCGCCGCGCCCCTTACGGGGCGTCCCAGGCAAAACCAGGCGCGCCAGGACCAAGTCCTTAGTCTCGCGGAATGATAGTCAATCCTGGGCCTGAACGGCCTAGATTTCTTTCTCAAGGTGATATGCACTACATTGCTTCGAAGAAGCAGGGTATGGCTCTCTGCAATTGACACACTTGGCCACATCAAGATTTTTTTTTTTTTTTTTTTATAGAGCCCATCTGGCAACTACCCACTTGGGCATAAGTCGCCGAAAAACACGACAGCCTAGAATTAGGCTACTTTAAAGTTAAAATATGAAAACTTAACAATCAATATAAATTTGAAAAACTTAACAATCGAAGCAATCTCCGGCAGCGGGGGGAGGTCCCCCTCACCCCGGTGCAGGAGAGTGCAATCTAAAACAAAACAATAACAAAAAAAAGGAACCTTAAATAAAGGGGAGAAGGCCGGCCTCCCCCAAAAAGTCCATAAGTCCACCAGTCATGGTGCACGCACTCGTCCCGAGTACAAGGGACAGGCGGTAGCGACCCCGCCCATCCCGGTACCGAGACAGGTATCGTGCGCGAAGATCACCCAGACTGGGACATTCGACAAGAATATGCCGAACAGTCTGGGGGACGACGCAGTCGTTGCAATAGGGCACATGCGAGCGCTCCACCAAGTAACGATGCGTCACACGAGTGTGTCCGATTCGAAGACGACAGAAAGCAACCTGAAGCCGCCGCGGCATTGGGGGATAGGTCCATGGGAACAGTCGCGGCGCAATGGCACGCAACTTTAAGTTCCCCTCGACCGTCTCCCATCTTCTAGGCCAAGCAGTCCGAAGAGCTGCCCGTATTCCTGCCATGTAGTCGGTGTGAGGAAGAGCGAAACGCTGGTCCGGTCGCAGAGTCCTCGCGGACTCTTTGGCGCCCTCATCGGCGCGCTCATTCCCCGCAATTCCTACATGTCCAGGAACCCAGCAGAAGATAATCTCGACATCTGCCCGGCTCGCCAAAACCGTGGCGTCACGGATTTCGCGAACCAGGGGATGCGGAGATTCCAATGCCCCGAGAGCACTCAGGGCGCTTTGTGAGTCGCTATAAATCACAATCCGGTCTCCGAACCGGGCACGTCGCGTAATCTCCCGTACCGAGTGGTGTATTGCCACCAGCTCGGCCGTGAAGACAGACGCAGCGCCTGGTAGAGCCCCGCTGACTTCAAACAGAGGGGATACGGCGTGGAAGCCGACCCCCTCTTGGGACTTGGAGCCATCCGTATACACTGGCACGGTACCAGCGTGACACGATGTGTGCTCCAAAAAGATCGAACGCAATACTCCCGGCGCAGTACAAGCTTTGGGAGCAGAGGCGTGGCGACAAATAGCCAAATGTGGTACCCTCCAGGGTGGCGTCCTGGGCAGAACCAGGGGCGCCACCGGCCCGAGAGCTATATCTACCTCTCGAAGGAGTTTCCTGGCCCTAAACCCAAAGGGCTTAGGGTATGACTGGCGTCTCTCGGCGGCATAGGCACCATCGAGATCAGCTGCGGATGCAGTGAGAGCTGTTGGCGACTGGGGGAGGCGCCGGGCTCGCGCGTACAGGCGAGTGATGCACTGCACGCGGCGCAGAGCGAGTGGCATCTTCCCAGCATCGACCAACAGGCTCTCAATGGGGGAAGTGCGGAAGGCACCGGTCGCAAGGCGAAGGCCGGTGTGGTGGATCGAATCCACCTTCCGCAATAAACGCTCGGCTGCGGATGCATAAAACTCCAATCCGTAGTCGAGCTTCGAGCGAACAAAGGATCGATAAAAAAGTAAGGCGGTAGCCCTATCAGCGCCCCAAGCGCTGAACGTCACGGAACGGAGAATGTCCATGGCGCGGGTACAAGAGACCCTAAGGCTGCGAATGTGAGCCTCCCAGGTGAGGCGTCGGTCGAATACAAGAGCAAGGAAACGGTGCGACTCAACCACATCCAGGCGCACCCCATTAAGAAACAAATCTGGGTCGGGGTGAAGCCGTGGATGGCGGCAGAAGTGCACCACCTTAGTCTTGGCCAAAGAAAACCGAAACCTGTGCGCTTCGGCATAGCGAGAGACGCGGTTCAATGCCTGTTGGAGTCGGCGCTCCAGAGTTGGCATCTGGGCCGCGCTAAAAGAGATCGAAAGGTCGTCCACGTAGAGCGTAGCGAGAACATCTTCCGGCAGCACCGAGGTGATGCCGTTGATGCTCAGGGCAAAGAGTGTGACACTGAGGACACTTCCCTGCGGGACACCCTCTTCCTGCTCCTTTGGGCCGGAGAGGGCTCCCCCCACCCGTACGCGGAATCGACGATCTCGCAAAAATTCAGATATAAACATTGGGAGGCGTCCCCTCGCCCCCATCGTGTGGAGAGTCTCCATGATACCGTATCGCCATGCGGTATCATAGGCTTTCTCCAGATCAAAAAACACCGTGGCGTAGTGCTGTCTACGAAGGAAAGCCTCGCAGACGGCATTTTCCAGTCGGAGCAGAGCATCCGACGTGGAGTGGAACTTACGGAAGCCGCACTGTGCAGAAGACAGATGGCCTCCGCTGTCCAGGAAATAGGCTAATCTAACATTTACCAATTTCTCCATCAACTTGCACACGCAAGAGGTTAGAGAGATTGGGCGGAAACCGGTCGGAGTAGAGTGATCTCTCCCCGGCTTGCGAAAGGCGAGCACAGTAGCGATTCGCCAGGAGTCTGGGAGGAGACCTTCCACCCAGATCCTGTTGAACAAATCTAATAGAAAGGCCATGCCTCGCTCACCCAGGTGTCGAAGCATGGCGTACGGGACATCGTCCGGACCATGGGCGGTGTCCGCGCACGAAGCGAGAGCGGAACGCAACTCACTCACAGTAAACTTGTCGTTGAAGGGTTCTCCGCCTCTGGAGGTAAAGTCCAGCCGGCGGCCTTCCGCGACATCACGACGTGCATTGAATGCTGGCGGAGCAGCATCACGGCTAGAGAATGCGGAAAAAGCGGTCGCTAAGGATTCCGCCACGGACGCGGGGTCCGAGATTGCGGTCCCATTCTCCTGGAGAACGGGAGGGGGGTCCTGCGAGAACTTGCCCCGAATCCTTTTGACTCGCTTCCACACCTCAGCTAAAGGGGTCTTCCCGTTAAGTGAAGACACGTATGCCCGCCAAGAAGAGCGGCGGGCGTGCTTCGAAATATACCGGAACCTAGCCCTAGCCCGACGAAATTCAGCGACGGTGAAATCGTTCGGGCGGCGCTTATAGCGCATGTAGGCATAACGCTTCTGTTTGAGGGCCGTCTCACACTCGGCCGACCACCATGGGAGTGGTCGGCGTGCAAAACGGCCAGACGTCCTAGGAATAGTAGTCAGGCCCACGGCGATGAGGTTGCCGGAGAAGAACTCGACGGCCTCATCTACCGACCTAAACTCCTTGACTGAGATAGAGAATTCAGTCATTTCCTGAAATGCAGGCCACCGCGCCCGCGCCAAGCACCACCGAGGTGGTCTCTCAGGCGGCAGTTGCCCTGAAAATGATATTTGAATGGGAAAGTGATCACTACCATGGAGGTCATCGACCACCCCCCAATCAAAATCAGGCTGTGCATCCGAAGAGCACAAAGATAGGTCAAGGCAAGAAAATGAAGCGGTTCTCGGACAGTGATGCGTAAACTCATCCACGTTTAGGACACCCATCTCAAGCTCTTCGATCAGATCGGCAAGGACTTGTCCCCTGGGATTTATGGTGTAATCTCCCCAGAGAGGATGCCTGCCGTTCAGATCTCCAAGCAAGAGATAGGGCCTCGGCAACCGTGCCACGACGCGGCGAAAGTCCCCCGCGTCGAAGTCAGCTGACGGTGGAATGTACGCAGAAATGATAGTATACCTCCTATCCAGGTGCAGCTGCACAGCCACTGCCTGAAAGGAGGTATCTAAAGAGAAAGGAAGAACGGAGACATCATGCCGGGTGTAAACCGCGCATCCCCCAGCCCGGCCGTCCCGCGGTGGTTGGGTCGCAAGACCCTTATACCCCGGGAGGGCAGGCAGGGGGCACGCGCCTAGCATGGTCTCCTGCAAAAAAATAGCTAACGGGGAACGGGATGAGGCGAGCCTCCGCAGCTCCTCCCAGTTGGCCCGGAGTCCACGGCAATTCCATTGAAGGAATATGCCCTCCAGGCCTAGCTCGGAGGAGACGCGGGGGCCCTCCTCGAATTGAAGACCCTCACGGGAATGGCCGTACGCTTCCCGGGGGCAGAACCCCGGGCGCTGTTGGCCGGACAAAGCGCTGAAGGCGCTGTCGCCTTCGAGGCTTTATTGGGGGAGGTTGGGCTCGCCATGCGAGTCTTTTCCTCCCTCCGCCTCGAAACTTTAGGCGGGCGTTGCGGCTTCGGAGGCGGGGGGCCCTCTTTTCGAGGAACCACCGTCTCCGAGCCACTCGCTCCACCTCGGGGCGTGGGCAAAGGGGCCGAAGCTCCTTTGTTGCTGTCCTCCTTTCGGGGAACAGCTTTAGGAACCCCGGAAGATGGCCTAGCGACCATCTTCAGGGGTGTTGCCTCCTGTGAGTCTAACGACTCGGTGGAGGCGCGTGGCCGTTTCGCTTTACGCGAAACGGTCACGCTGGGGGAAGAGGGGGGAGCCCTGGTTTTAGCCGGGGCAGGGTATGAACCCTTTTTGCCGCCAGCTTTACCAGGGGAGCGCCCAGGTTGGGTAGAGCCCACAGAAGGGCTCCGAATGGGCGCGGAAACAACCGTGCTCGTTGGCCTGGATGGGCCAGGAGCAGAGGGTGCCTTTCTAACTATTGAGGCATATGACGTCCCAGGCAGAGCCGGGCGCGCCAGGACCAAGTCCTTTGCCTCGCGGAATGAGAGTCGATCCTGGGCCTGAACGGCCAGGATTTCTTTCTCAAGGAGATATGCACCACATTGCTTCGAAGAAGCAGGGTGCGGCTCTCCGCAATTGACACACTCGGCCACACACGATTTGGACTTATCGTGTGCGACCTTGGAGCAATTTACACAGACTTCGGGTGACCCCGATTTTGCACGTCTACATGATCGATTCGTATGGCCGAAGCGGTGGCAGTAATAGCACCGCCGCCGCAGTGGCACGAATGCCTTCACGCGGTAGCGGTACCAACCGGCACGCACCGACTCAGGGAGCTTGTTACAGTCGAACGTGACGAAGAGTGTAGGGGTGGGTCTCGAGGCCCCTCCCTGTTTTCTCATCACACGTTCGACCTTGACCGCCCCATGGTCGGCCAGCTCTAGGGTGATGTCCTCAATGGAGTAGTCAACAAGTTCCCTCGCATAAACTACTCCTTTCACAAAGTTCATGGTAGAGTGCGGCGTCACACTCACCGGGGTGCCATGAAGTGTCCGAAGAGCACTTATCTTGGCCGCCTCGGCGGGATTCGCCGCATTCGCCAGAAGGCTCCCGTCCGAGAAACGGGTTACCTTCGGCTCTCTACCAATTGCACTAGCTAATCCTCTCCTCTGATGGATCATGTTGCCCTTGGACAACATGGTGCCATCAGTGGAGCGAATAACGAGGGAGCGTTTGAAGCCAGCGGGCTCGAAAACGCCAGGTAACCTCTGAATCAGGGGCCCCGATGTCATCGAGGCTCCGCCCTGTGCATTCTTGGTCTTAGTCGTAGTCATGGGCTCCGCACACGAGGGGGTAGAGGGGCCGGATGTGCCGATCTTGGCTTGGTCGCCTACCAAAGTGGTAGCAGACCCATCCGTCCCCGCAGCCCCCGCGGATGGAGAGGAGCCCCGAGTCTTCTTCGTCTTTTTAGTCTTTTTCTTTTTAGGAGAGGAGGGCGGGGAATGAACCCGCTTTTCACCTCCGCCGGCAGAAGTCCCCAGGCCAGATGGACCAGCCTCAGCCAGGTCCCTCTCCGAAATGGAGAAGGTCCTGGTTGTCGTAGGGGCACCTGTCGGAGGAGATCCCTCCCCTCCTTCTACTGCCTCGGAGCCCTCAGCCATTTGAGGAGGACCTTGCATATGGGCGGATTCGGGTTCGGTGCTTGGCGCCGAGCCCGAATTCCCCCCCATGGAAGGCCCTACCGTCTGGGGCTGGGTCTCCTCAAGGACCATGTCTATCACAGGAGGGGCCTCCAGTTGGCCATCCCCTCCCAGGACATCGCAGGTCCCCTTGGCAGTATTGTCACTAGTCAGGTGGTGTGGGGAGGCACAGGCCTTGACCCCAGCAAGGTTCAAAATTCTTGCCAGCAGGTCTTTTGAGGGAAGCGACCGAAGGGGCCTGGCTTCCCTCTCCCCCCTAAGGGGGTTTGCCCTACCGAGCCGCTTGCACGAGGGGCGGTCGGCAATGGGCTGCCTGCTGGCTTTCTTGGCAGTCCCCTTAGAAAGCAAAGGAGGGACTGCCGCTGGAGATAGGGAGGTGCCCGAAAGCACCTCCAGAGAAGGGGGTGAGGGGGAGTCCCCTACACCCGTAGGCGTAGGAGAGGAGTAAGCCTCCTCTCCGGTTAAAGAATTGTGGAGGGTCCCTTGCGCAAGCACAAGGGGGGGGACCTCCATTTTCTCGGTGGAGCTGCCCGAGGGCGGCTCCGTAGATGTTTTTGGGGAAGTTGGGGGTTGGGGTTTTTGTTTTTTTTCATACATGGGCATGGTGACCCTCTTTTGATTACGGGACGCAATAGCTCATCACCTCTCGCAGTTGCCCGCACTGCGAGAGGTGCTTACAAGCCCGGCAGAGCCAGGCGCCGCCATTCGGGACCACCCCTCCCGCCTGGTGGCCTGGCAGTCCTTCGGCATGGCGGCTCCACCTTGGACACGGCGTAAAAAATATAGGTTGTGAAGAGGAGAGGAAAAGGGATGTGAGGAAGATGTGGGTGGGGATGAAGCAGGTTGTTAAAAAAACCCCATCCCGAACCGGAGCTGAGGGGTTAGGGAACAATGTCCCCTCCCCCCCTCAGCCCCGATCCGGGGTGGTTGGCTTGAGAAGAAGGTCAGCATTCTACCCTGTGAAATTAGAGGCTGACCAGAGAAAGTTGTGGGAGAGGTTGTATGAAAAGCGACGAGGTAGGGGAGAAATCGGGCTATCTGAAGGAAGGAAGAGAGGCTAAGCTGGGGCCGGACGGAGCGCTGGATCCCGTCAGCACGGCGGCCAGGATGGCAAATCGCCGCGCCCCTTACGGGGGGCCACATCAAGAATAAGTCAAAGTAATATTTTCAATTGAAGCACCCTTCCGCTTGTTTGAAGCTCATGTAAAATTCTTTGTTAGGAGAATAATAAGGCATCACTTCCATTAGCTGCCTGCAACTTTCCCAACAGATATGGGCCAATTTTGGTTTGTTGCCATTATTTTTTAAATTGACGGCAGACCTTGTCCCAAAGCAATAATAAAAAAGTTTATAGAGATTTCGTAGGCGATAATTCTGCTAGTAGTAGATAAACTGATGCCATCCAATTTTGAGCTGTCAAGTGAATTCATAAAAGCAAAAATAGATCAATATCAGTCCAATATCATCACAAATCTGGTCTTCAGCATGGTAATACGAATTGAAGGGGCCCTAGAGAACAAGGGATATCTTTATCAATATTGACTGTGCCCAACAATTGAGTGCATTCACTAATAAAATGGGTTTGGGCTATATTTTTTTCTTATATTTCACCTTCTATCTATGATAAAAACACCCTAAACCAAAACACAACGTTTATTCAACTTTAAGGAATGACTTAGTTCTTTCCTTGCAGGTAGGTATTCAATCGATGGGCTTTCTTTCAGCATCAGAATTTCTACGGTCACAAGAAGAATTTAACGCGGCAAAATGGGAGAGAGAGCGTCGCACAAGTTTTACTAAATTTTACCCAACACAATGAAAGGAAGATTCTACGCAAATTTTGTCTTGTAGGTTAATCAACATGTGTTACCACGAGTGTTGAGTATTTCTTCAGATGATTATAGAAACCTGACCTCTCGTGAATTAGTGCGTGCACTTAGTGCAGAAAACACTGAGAATAACCGAAAGGAAGTCTGGAATGTGAACTCAAAGTGATAGTTACTAAGTTCGAATACAGACAAACGTAAAAGAAATAACCCGAAAATGATTTGAAATCACAGGTGACAGTAAAGTAACTGCAATCTCGCAATAATAACTTTAGAGAAGTATGGATTTAAACACTATTTACCAACGCCAATTTTTAAAATCGTTGTAGGGAAGGAATATGAATAATTTAAGCTATTGAAATATCTAGGGGAAATGGCGCACGGCTTAACCTTACGCATTTTGATCGGATGAAAGTACGCTTAGGGCACACCTTTCCGAATCGTTCCAATTAACAAAAAAGGGGTTTCTATCTACATTCACATCCGAAATTAGTATTCTATTAATATAAAATATAGAACATTCGCAATGCGAATTTTAAAAATAAAATACACATTTTTGACGTATTTTGTGGTCCAGAAAGCGGTATTATTTTCACTGCCACCGAAAAAGAATTACATTCGAGTTAGCTTCACATTATTGTGAGTACAGATACGACGAAAGTTAAGCAATTTGGGATTCCCGAAGAGAACAAAAATAATAAATCGCTCGTCTAACCTAACAACCTAAACTAACCTAATCTAACCTCTCCTCGAAAAAAGTAGTCTAAACTGATCTAATATATCTTAACCTTGTGTAACCTAACCTAGTATACCTAACCTTGCCTAACCTAACCTAGCCTAATTTAAAATAATTTATCATGAAATGATAGCTTAGACTAAGTTAGATTAAGTTAGTTTAGGTAAGTTTATTTATTTTAGGAGCAACATTTTCGATCGAATCAAACGTGAAACTGATAGAAACTTCTCTAGGTAACTTTCGCTAAGCGAGGGATGTACGGCTCGATATTTATATTTCTTTGGTCAAGATCTCTGTATGATTGTAACAAAAATATCGCACAAACTGTAAAATTTTGAGCCGATTTAGTTAATCTAGGAAGAAAATTCTTTTAAATAGTTTGCTCAAAAGGCAGTGAAACTTTTTTTACTTCTACATAGTGTTTAAACCCAAAATTTAATTTTGAAGTTAGGCGCAATACGTCTAAAACGCACTGAGACTAAATTCATGGCAATTCATTTCATTCAAGACTAAAAGCTAGGAAAATAGGAGTTCAGAAGTTTTAGGAAACTGTCGCACTGGCGCCCCAAGTCCAGAACACTATAATGACAGCCTTCACATTCTGTTTTGGGGCGTTTCTTAATTTGGGCAACAAGTATACGTCACAATATAAATTTGAAACACGCATTAGGTAGTTGCATGGTATACTAAGATATAAGTTTTAAACGAAATTTTGTTGGCCCAACAAATTGATAATTGTTTAGTTTTTGCATGACTTCAAATGAACGCAAAACATCCGTTATCAACAAATCGAAATTATTTTTCTGCTTTTCATTTGCCTTAGTTCATAAACTTTATAGAAGACGTAAGTCGCACTAAGGCCGGAAAGTATTGTTAGGTAATTTCTGTTAAGACCATACGCCAAACAGAATTGGCAGTCTTAATATTGTTTTTTTTGCGTTGCCAAAAGAAGGGGGATTCCCTTAGTCTGGCTAATCTGATACAATACAATTAATTATAAGTAAAGCAAATCTTTTATCCAGAAAGCAAGTGAATTGCGGCAGTAATCAACATTATATTCGTCTTGTTGACACATAACAACTCCATAAAAATACATTTTAATACAATTGAATTTTATCTAAATTAAAGCAGGCCTTACCGGTTTAGCTTAAAATACATGAAACCCCAAAGAAACCCATATGAATAGAATCCAAAAGTAAACAAAAATCATACTTTGCTAGGACTAAGTTCGCCAATCAATTAAATATGTGTCTGCAAAAGGCGTATTAGTATCCCCGGATGAAAATCAGGTGCAAAAGTATTAAAATTACGAGTTTTTCATTTGACAATTAGTAATATTAATTTTCATATGTGAAAAATATAGTAGTCTCAAAAATCTTGGTTTAACTGTAGGTTATATTTTCATCCTAGAATAAGTTTTAATAAACTCAAATATGCTATATACTTTTCCTTTTCTGTTTCCTCCCATTGCGTTCTTTGCATCATATGTAAAACAGTTTTAGTAGCCACTAATATATTTATATAAGAAAATGAGTTCATGTGAATTTTGTTTCCTTAAGTAGCAATGTGGAAAATTTTCGATAAGAATTTATTAAACGAATCAATGCGGCCCTTAGTAAATGTTCCTTTGCCAGATATATCGTAATTCCTCTCTCAATTTTCCACACCAGTTATGCTACTCTCATGCGATATGATGACTGGTCCTTGTTGATCCAAAACGATTTATTTTTCTTCCAACTCGACGAAATTAGCTTACTCAGTCTTTGTTTGCCATTTAATCTAATTATTGTATTACATAAAATTATGTGCTAAAAATTTGAAAAGCTTCAATAAAATTTTATTTTTTATTTAAGAACTTCCTTTCGAAATGGCAAAGATCTTATGACTGCAGGTTTCAAATATATGTATGGAAATGAGGATATATTTCTCCTCATTCGCTTATATTTTCCCTTTCATTTGTCTAGACACATTTCAGATAGCATTAGTTTGTCCTAATTCTAAAAATGGCGCTTATTTCTTTAAAAATAGTAATTTCTCACTTCTATTTGAGAACAATATGGCCTTTCCTTTTCGAAGAAATTTCGATTCAGAGACTTCTTTCTAGATATTAACTTCTAATTTAGTACAATTCTGCTATTTCCAGCTCATGTTTTCACTATATTCTAGACATAATCATGAATTAAACTCATTAGTTTTACATTAAATATATATATTTGAGTACTCGTATTTCATAGCTGTAAATGTACAGATGATGGAATTTATAAAATCTGGCCTTATATTCTTTCGAGTTGCTTAAATTCTACAAATTAAAACTTACTACAGAAAATCATCTATTATTTAATTGCACAAATAATATTATATGTAATATGTTTAATTTAACATAAATATTAAGCTAGTATGTAGAGGCAAACAATTGTTCATAACATCGAACGGAGTTTAGCTAAATTACATATATGCTACTAACAGTATATTTTGGCAAGATATATTTTTTTAACCCTCTTTTATCAGCTTTTTTACAATTTTTATTATGATCTTTCAAATAAGCATTCCTTTTCAGATTAACTAAAATATTTAAAAGAAATGCTTCTTCTTTCTATTTTATAGATAGTTTATATTCTTTTATATGTCATTTTCTGCCATAAAGTGTGTCTAAGAAATTCTATGCAAATATTGAATTTAACCAAAGCTTTCATAAAAGATTCGTCTTTTGTTATAAGGGTCTTCATAGAGTTAGACTACTGAGCAAAAAATGTATTGTGTTTATATGGAATCTAAGGCACTTAGGAGAGGAAAAAATATATATTTTGGACAATTTATTGTTAGAAGTTTATTGGTGGATGTTTAGTTAACAGGAATGCAAAGAGTTTTCGTCCTAAATATATGAATAAATCATATAATAATTAATAGCAAAGAAAAATTGTTTGAGAGAAAAACTATGATCGAAATGTAATGAATACAATGAAGTGAAATTTTATGAAACATAATTTTAAATAACAATTTGATAAAGAAAGCCTTATTTTAATAAATTTGAATAGTCACTTGGTTATTAATAAATTCCAAGTTTTAATTCAATCAGAAGAATCATTATTTCTACAATATTGTATCGCCACCCCAAGGTGAATTTTGTTATTAAGTTTCCAACTATGCGCGAAAACCTCTCCCTTAACGAGGCTTCACAAGATTTTTATTGTATTTAGGTCGCAAGATTTGAGAGCTCAATTCATGAATGAGTTCCCTACAAAGCATTTAGTCAATATCTTAAAGCATTCTTTAGGATATTGGAAGCATGAATAGAAGCAATATCTTCCATTAAATCAAGTGAGCCCCTCATCAATGGCTGTATTTTAAACCAATATAGTAAAGATTTCTTTAGGAACTTGCCTTACAACTTCGAATCTATTTCAACGTCACCATTCAATTTGAAAGGTCATACTAGCTAGTATTCAAAAATTGCACCTTATAGATCCTCTTCGTAGTTTTCGCTTTGTTTACCGCTTAGCCTGTCTTCCATTGACATCAATACGACACAACCAGAGTCACTCGTGATTTGTATGCCAAGAGAACTTTGCTAACTTCAGTTTACATGTAAGACTAGAAAAAATCAGACGTCGTTTAAACCACTATAGTAATAACTTCTCCAGGAAAACGCCTTGCAACTTCGAATCTATTTCAACCCTACCATTTAATTTGAACGTTCATACTAGCCAGTATTAAACAATTGCAGCCCTAATGTTAGATCCTCCTCTTAGTTTTTACTTTGTTAACTGCTTTGACTCTCTTCTCTTGACATCCATACGACACATTCAGATAAACTAATGATTTGTATCTCAAGACAACTTTGCTAAATTTAGTTTTCATGTAGGATAGACAAAAGTCAGACGTTTGCTTTTAGCTATAACGGTAGAAATTTTCCTGAGAGCGTTACACTTTGATATTTTAGACAATTAAGGACGCTCTTGTTTTGGTGATAGCATGAAGTTTTATAACCAATTCTCTTTTCATCTCATAAAAATTGCTGGGTACGAGGTTAAAATTCAGTTTGAAAACTTACATTTATCGGCATAATGCTATCTAATAAAATTATTTTTACAGTGCAATGATCACATTTCAAATAATTTGAAATTTGCATAGAAGAACTTTACTGACTTAATTCTCTTCTGATCAATTATTTTTTTAGTGGGAAAGATGTTTGGAAGGTCTTTTTAATGTAAATTCAGAAAAGTGACTATAATCTATGTAATAATTGAGGTAAATAGTGCTGTGCTTTTCTTAAATTGTACATATTACATTTCTAAAAGTATCTGAAAGAAAGATTTTATAAACCTTTTTGGGAAAATAATGTATTGCATATTATATCAAGTCACAATTTCGACCATATTTTCTATATTATATTGTTTACATTTTTGCCTTTCTCTTTCGTTTTTTTTCTGTTATTTAAGATGTGTGGTTTTGAATTTTCTAATGTTAAGCTAGAATAATTTTTTTTATTCCCACCTTCCACCTTTTTTACTCACTGAAACCAGATACGCTCGATACCCATAAAATATTATAATATATAGTTTATATAAGTTACAAAAAGAGGCAGAACAAACAAATAGTATCCCATAAAAAGGCTCCAAACAAACAAAGATTATCCTCTAAATTGCCAAAGACAAACACGCTGCATGCTGATAAACATATCATCAACAAAACAAACAAGTAGTATCCGCAAAAGAGACTAGTATAACCAGAATTAGTATCCTGTCAAGGACAAAGAATAACCACATGTATCCTTCAAACCGGCGAAGAACAACGAAAAGTGTCCACAACACAGACCAAGGACAAACATATATGTGAAGAACATAGGCCAAGGATATCACAATTGCTTCCAAAAGAGACCAATGTAAACAAGGTGTCCCCGAAACAAGCCAAATAAAACAACAAGTCTCCCTCAAAAAATCCCACTGTCCTTAAATCAAACTAAAGAAACAAAGAGTCTCCTTAATACAAGCCAAGAAAAACAATCAAACCAGCGCACTGCCTAACAATAAAAAAGGCGCAATGAAACAGCGCACAATTGCAACTAGCGCAAAGCCACCGATGGGATGCCACAAGAGTAATTAATACCAAAGAGCCGAATGGTTGGAATAGCTCAGGCGCAGTGCCGAACAAATAAACGAGCGCAATGCCACAGGTACACTGATAAATAACCAAACAGGCCCCGTAAACTCCCAGCAAAGACTAGTCTAGAGGATTTCTTATTATTTTCCTAACGTAACCGTATTGACATAAACCTGATATTTTTCATTTATCTCTCACTGTAGATTATTAATTTATCTTGAATTAATGAGAGTATAATAAATTACTTGTTAAATTTGATCATGTTTTATTAATCATCTTTTCCAATTTGTTGTTTCTTAAAAATAAATTCAAAAATAAGAATTGCTTAGGATATTAGTGGAAATAAACATTTCAGTTTTGACAGAAAAGAACACGATAGGAATTGTTTAACAAAATAGTGACACCCTAACTGGACTGGCCCTGTCCTCATGTGCCAGTCAATATAATATTTGCCGTAGAAATCCTCATTTATTCCAAGAATTTTGTTTCGGGAATTTTTTTCCCAACCAAGAAAATAGAAAATGCTTGTAGAATAAAATACCATCTATTTATTTGATTAGATGAACTTTATTCTAGAGAGATGGGAACTTTCCGAATTACCTAATATATTTTTAGTCGCGCGCGGGTCTAGTTGCGGACGACTCTACATCTCACGTTTCGGTCTGTCAGTCGGTCCCCGTTTGGCTGTTTTATTGTTTTTGTAATAATATCATAACTATTCGGCTGATTCTAAAGAAATATAACACCCTTATATTATTTTACATTCTCCTTTGAAAGATATAATTAGCAAAGTCCACCCAAGGTTAGCCCATGAATTAATTTGCTTGGGCCATAACATCATAACTATTCTGCCGATTAGAACGAAATGTGGAAAACCTATGTTGTTTTACATTTTATTTCGCAGTATATAACTTCCAAGGTCCTCCCAAGGTTAGTCTTTCGATTATTGAAGGATTTTAATGTCGTAAAGTCATAAATCAGTGTAGGGGAATCGTCCCTTCACCCCCCCCCCCTCCTCGTTCACTCTTGATGCAGTCACAAGGCGGTTACCGCAAAGACATCCGTCGAAGGCATCGGCGGGTTCTGTGCTTAACCGCAGTGTGACACAACTCGGCGCCATGAAAGACCCTAAAGGTCAAAATGTAAGATCTTCCCCAGGAAAGTGAGATCCAGTTTCACGTCGAATAAGAAATTGGAGACGTGTTTCTCCCAATCTCGAAGGCTAACGAGGAGCCGATGTTTGACTTCGTGTGAAAACCGTTGGCCAAAAGAACTCTCCTGGGGCTGTCCTCCAGCCCCCATCCCCCTAAAACTCCCCCAGTGGGGTGACGACGTATAAATAAGGAACTCTGAGGAAAATCGAGGTAGTATACGTCAGTCTCTAGGCGACGAAGTCTTCGGATCAAACCGAACTACCGAGACTAGAGAGGTCGAGTACTTGGCTCGCCAGACCAAGAAGTACCCTGCAAGAGAGGCAGGGCTACCTACCTTAAGGGACTAAGAAGAAGCTCATCCTTGAGCTAAGTCCCTGGTTATCAAACCAAACGATAAGTTAACTTTGGTATGTTCAACTTACTCTCGCCAGAGAGACTCCTCATATCCTGGTGCCCCTTAAACACCAGGGGTATTCCTCCACCTTGAGGAATTAAGAAGAAGAAGGAAAAGGCCCCCCCCCCCCCTCGAGCCCGTTACTCGGTGGCCACACCGAACTCCTAAGTTAACTTGGTAAAGAACCAAGTTTAACTTATTCTCGCCAGAGAAATCCCCCTCCGTTATACTCGCCCTTGAAGAAGACTGGAACTAAGAAGAAGCTCATCCTCGAGCTAGTTCCTAGGTTACCAAACCAAACTTTAAGTAACTTATTCTCGCCAGAGAAATCCCCCTCCGTTATCCTCGCTTTTGAAGAAGACCCCCTCCGAGTTCAGTCCTCGTCCATAAGGAAATAAGTAACGAAGGAGAAAAGCTCCTCCTCGAGCTCGTTACTCGGTGGTCACACCGCACTCCAAGTTAACTTGATTTAAGAACCAAGTTCGACTCTCTTTAGCCAGAGAGACCACGACTGCCTAGGTGTTGCATGAAGCACCGTATTGGTTCTCGTCCTTGAAGACCCCCCATCCCCTCGGAACAACGTGTGGACCCCCAGCTGCCACTCTCGCCAAAACAACCGTGTGATCTCGCTCATCTACATCTGGCCGGCGGCACGCGTCGAGAGTAAATAACATTTCTGAGGTTTTTAAACTCCACATGAGTCCGTAAGCCTAATTTTTATATTATTGTTGTGTGTAGAGAAAACGTTAACCAATTTTTGAGGGGTAAACTATTTTATTTAATTCTTGTTTATAATAATATTTAGAGTATTGCTGTAGTTAATGTATAAATGTGATGTATTCAATTGATAAAGGTAAAATATAAGTTTATTTTGGGATTAATGTTCGTTTCTCTTATATATATCCTTACGTGTTTCGTAACGGCTCTGTTTACTAAGATATTCTTATAATATCAATATTTAGACACTCTTAGCACTCTTAGAATAGAACAAAAAGGGGGGGAATTCTACGTCAATTAGAATAAGTGAGAGCACATGACTTTTTCGTCAGCTGACCTTCTTGTATTATATATATATTCCCTGGTCATAAATAGGATTTAGTAAATCAATGAATATAGGCTGATAAGAAAGAAAGATAAAAACTCTAATATATGTACCCATACAATATTCCATTTCCTCTTAGAATTATTGTTGTACACATTTTTTTGTTTGAAATAATATGGTTTCTAACTTTCGAAAAGAAATGCTGCAAAAGTCGGGGCATCGCCTTCCAAAACGACTTTTATCTTTAAATAAATGGTGTATGAATGAAATTGAACAAACACAATTTTATAGGAATTATAAATTCTGGCACTTTCTACTCGCAAAATTTATTTTGCTTCGAGTAAACGATATATGTACACTGCAGATAGAAGAAATTTAAACCTGAATTTTATATATTTTCATATATTTTATCGATTATACTTTACCAAGATAAAATTTAACCACATTGTTTCTGAGTGGACTTAATACTATTAACTCTTTTTATTTATTATATGGAGGTATGTAATTAAGTTTAGTTTTATACACTCATTGTGACTTTTTAAATTGCAGAAAACAATAGTATAGGGATCATAGATATTTTTAAGTAAATAAAACTAGAATAGATTTTGAATTTATACAGCATAATACTTAACATTTAGGTATATTCATTTGTTTTTATTCATGTTATGAGATATGGTTTTGGGCGTTACTATCATTGGCCATGAAAATTTCAATGTAATATATATATACATAGGTATAATATAGATTAGTATTTTCAGACAAGTTATCCATTTTATTTTCTACACATTTCCCGAGCTTGATTGTTCTTAGTGATTTCAACATCATTTGACATATTTTCACATATCTCGTCTTTGGATGTATTTAAGCTTTATTGTCTATCTTATTTAGTCTTCAAAACCACTGAAATAAATGGATAAAAATGATTTTTTTTACCCTTAACCAACGCATAGTCTATAAGACACCTCTACACGGCAATTACTGACAAACTCCTTAGTCACTTTTGTTAAAATCTTGCGAATTCACCTAAACTTCGTACTTTCAACAGTGCACGCATCTCGGCATCGTTAACCTCTAGTACTCCTCCATTAACTACAAACTAGAAACGCCTGAACATGCTTCCCCATTACTTTGATTGATCTAGGATTTTTACAAATAAGTCCATTCACTTCTATCCCCGATCTTCTCCTCCTTCATTACGCTCATAGTTCCCGATGCCTTAAAAATATCTCACACACCTTGGTTCTCTTATTGGTTTCAAAGAGCAAATTGAACAGGCAAGTATGCAAACCACGTCACAAAGATGTGTGTGTCCGTCATGTTGAGGAGTATGAAGCTCGCTAAGCTTATAGCGAGCTTCATAACAATGCTTAAATCGCTTCCTGAAACGCGTACCCGCCTTATCCACGCTGATAAAGAATACAATCAAAACGCAGGGTTCAAATTTCTTGCTCGTTTTAATAACAACCTAACGCCTAATAAATATCAAGAATTTCCTTGCATGCGAAATGGTTGTATTCCAGAGAACACCTTTTTTTTGGCCGTGTTAATAATAACTCGATATTTTGCATCGTTTTTTCTGTTAATTGGTTGATTGTATAGGTTTATTGTGCAATAGCGTACATTTATACATAATCATAATACAAATAATAATAAAATAAAAACAAAACAAACAAACAACAAAAAAGACAAATACAGTAAAAATATGATACAATAATATAAATACATGTATAAATGCACACATTACACAAAGCGGGCAGCCCGTCAGTGTTGGCGTGCAGTAAGACGGGGTGGAGCGTCTTACGCGTTTCTTGTCTGCTGCAAGTGGGTGGCGTCGGTCTTTATCACCTGTCGCCTGGCTGGGCGCGAGCGGCGATCACCGCGGAGGGGGTGCTGTTCTCAGCACCTCCAGCAGCTCGTTTGTTGGGGTGTGGCGGACCACCTGGGCGGCTCTTGCCTCTCGCGCCCTCAGTAGGGCGCCTCATACAGGGGAAGGGGCTGGCGCTCGCTCTGGCCTGAGGCGGGCGGTGGCTGGGCAGAAGAGGAGGTAGTGCACCAGTGGGCGCCGGGAGCGGGCGCCGCAGTGTTCGCACCTCCCTGCCACAAAGTCGGCGTGCAGCTCTTACCGCGTGGAGTAGCCCAGCCTCACACGCTGTAGCAGCACACCGTTCGCTCTGGGCTGCTGAAAGGATGGGTTCAGTGGGCGATAGGCTGTGGCTGTAGCATACCACGCCGCAAGCCTCTTGATTGCTTCCCATTCTTGGTGCTGCTGGTGGGCGTTCTGGGCGTCCCTGCGTTTAACCTGCAACTTGAGCTGCTGCAGGCTGGGGCGCACGGTCCAGGTGATGATGGGGCCGTGGGCAGCTCGCTTGGCAGCCTCGTCACGCCAACGTGGCTGGGAATCCAGTGGAGCCGGACACGCCTGCCCTGAGCTGCCAGGTCCTTCAGGGTGCACAGGATGGTGGTGGTGAGGTGGATGTTGTCCCGGGTGTGGGCGTGGGCGTGCTGCAGCGCCTGTAGTCCCGAATGAGAGTCAGTGTGTATCACCACAGTGGCCTCCCGGCGGAGCAGAGCGTGCTGGAGAGCGTGCTGGAGGGCGTGCAGGATTGCTACCAGCTCCGTCTGGAGGGTAAAGCAGTGGTCTGATGTCCTCCACGCTTGCGTCAAGCGCTTGTGACGAAGGCGGCGCCGGACCTCCCGCTGTCGGGGTCGACGGAGCCGTCGGTGAAGTACACTGCGCTGCCTGGCTCCGTGACCTCAGACATGGCCATGAGGGCGTGCGGGTGCAGCTTCTCGGTGAGGCAGTTCGCTTTGCTGTCGGGCAGCTGTGTGGCGGTAAAGTGTGCGGCGGGGGGGTCCCATGGTGGTGGTCGAACGTAGGCGGGGTTAAGGGTGTCGGGGTCGCACCACAGCCAGTTCCCTGCCCGGTTGAGGGAGTTGGTTGCTAGGCTGACGTTTACGAGCCACCTGTTGTTACACAGGCACTCGATGCCCTGCGCCACGGCCATTCGGAGTCTCCTCTGCGCAACACCTTCCACGTCGCGCTGGATCACTCTGGCCACCCGACAGGCCACAATGCAATCCACCCTGGCGGTGAGGGGCACCAGGTTGGCCTCACTCTGCATGACACAGGCAGTGCACCACCTGGGTACCCCTAACATGGTCCTCATGGCGGGGTTTTGTATTACCTCCAGGCGCTGTTGCTGCTGCCCGGGGCAGCGCTACAAGGACCGGTGCACTGTAGTCCACTAGGGAGCGCAGTGCCTGGAGGTAGTAGAGGCAGAGGACGGGAAAGGTTGCACCAGTGCTCTGCCGCGTCATGGCCCTCATCACATTTAGCCGGGCCTGCGTCCGCTTCCTCAGGTGCGTGACATGCTGCGTGAAGGACAGCCGTCTGTCTACCCACACTCCGAGGTACTGGTAGGAGTCGGTCCAGGCCAGGCCGACTCCTTGGACGCGAAGCTGCTGGCCAGCAGGTGTGCAAGTCTTGATGGCCATGGCCTGGGACTTTTTTGCCGAAATCTTGAGCCCCAGCTCTTCGCACTTGGGCCCACGCGAGCTTGTCGGCACGCCCGGTGACGACGAGCGCCAGGTCGTCGGCGTAGCTGAGGAGGATGGTTCCTTCCCGATAGGGGAGGGCGACCAGCTGTTCCATCAGCACGTTGAAAAGGAACGGGCTGAGGATGCCGCCCTGGGGTGTCCCGTTCTCAAAGGTAAGGTAGGAAGACTTGTGACCCTAGAACTTCACGTGGGCTCGGCGCTGGTGAAGGTAGTCCTGGAGCCAGCCCAGCAGTCTCCCTCGAATGCCCTTCCTCACAAGTGCAGCCAGTATGGCGCCGGGGCTAGCCAGCTGGAAAGCCTTCTTGAGGTCAACCCCGTAAGGGGCGCGGCGATTTGCCATCTTGGCCGCCGTGCTGACGGGACTCAGCACCCCGTCCGGCCCCAGCTTAGCCTCTCTTCCTTCCTTCAAAACACTTGTTTCCTCTCTTTTCACACAATCTCTCCCACAACTTTCTCTGGTCAGCCTCTAATTTCACAGGGTAGATGCTGACCTTCCTTTCAGCCAACCGTCCCGCATCGGGGCTGAGGGGGTGGGGGACAATGTTCCCTAACCCCTGAGCTCCGGTCTGGGGTGGCTGGTTTTTAACTACCTGCTTCATCCCCACCCATACCTTCCTCACATCCCTTTTCCTCTCCTCTTCACAATCTATTAATTTTTACGCCGTGTCTAAGGTGGAGCCGCCATGCCGATGGACTGCCAGGCCACCAGGCGGGAGGGGTGGTCTTAAATAGGGGGGGCCGGCTCTGCCGGGCTTGTAAGCACCTCTCCCAGTGCGGGCTACTGCGAGAGGTGTGCGCGATTGCATCCCGTGTTTAAAAAAGGGTTACCATGCCCAATGATGATAAAAGAACAAAACAAACCCAACCCTCAACTTCCCCTGTTCCATCGACGGAGCCGCCCTCGGGCAGCTCCAGCTACGGGTGCAGGGGACTTCCCCTCACCCCCTTCTCTGGAGGTGCTTTCGGGCACCTCCCTTTTCCCAGCGGCAGTCCCCTCTTTTCTTTCCAAGGGGACTGCCAAGAAAGCCAGCAGGCAGCCCTTAGCCAGCCGCTCCCCATCAAAGCGGTTCGGTAGGGCAAACCCCCTTAGGGGGGAGAGGAAAGCCAGGCCCCTTCGGTCGCTTCCCTCAAAAGACCTGCTGGCAAGAATTTTAAACCTTGCTGGGGTCAAGGCCTGTGCCTCCCCACACAAGACTGGCGACACTGCCAAGGGGACATGCGATGTCCTGGAAGGGGATAGCCAACTGGAGGCCCCTCCTGTGATAAACATGGTCCTTGAGGAGACCCAGCCTCAGACGGTAGGGCCTTCCATGGGGGGGGAATTCGGGCTCGGCGCCAAGCAGCGAACCCGAATCCGACCATATGCAAGGTCCTTCTCAAAAGGCTGAGGGCTCCGAGGCAGTAAAAGGAGGGGAGGGATCTCCTCCGACAGGGGCCCCTACGACAACCAGGACCTTCTCCATTTCAGAGAGGGACCTGGCTGAGGCCGGTCCATCTGGCCTGGGGGCTTCTGCCGGCGGAGGTGAAAAGCGGGTTCATTTCCCGCCCTCCTCTCCAAAAAATAAAAAGACAAAGCAGAATAAAAAGACGAAAAAGACTCGAGGCTCCTCTCCATCCGCGGGGGCTGCGGGGACGGATGGGTCTGCTGCCACTTTGGTAGGCGACCAAGCCAAGATCGTCACATCCGGCCCCTCTACCCTCTCGTGTGCGGAGCCCCTGACCAAGACTAACACTAAAAGTGCACAGGGCGGAGCCTCGATGACATCGGGGCCCCTCATTCAGAGGTTACCTGGCGTTTTCGAGCCCGCTGGCTTCAAACGCTTCCTCGTTATTCGCTCCACTGATGGTACCATGTTGTCCAAGGGCAACATGATCCATTAGAGGAGAGGATTAGCTAGTGCAATTGATAGAGAGCCGAAGGTGACCCGTTTCTCGGACGGCAGCCTTCTGGCGAATGCGGCGAATCCCGCCGAGGCGGCCAAGATAAGTGCTCTTTGGAGACTTCATGGCACCCCGGTGAGTGTGACGCCGCACTCTACCATGAACTTTGTAAAAGGAGTAGTTTATGCGAGGGAACTCGTTGACTACTCCATTGAGGACATCATCCTAGAGCTGGCCGACCATGGGGCGGTCAAGGTCGAACGTGTGATGAGAAAACAGGAAGGGGCTTCGAGACCCACCCCTACACTCTTCGTCACGTTCGACAGTGACAAGCTCCCTAGTCGGTGCGTGCCAGTTGGTACCGCTACCGCGTGAAGGCATTCGTGCCACTGCCGCGGCGGTTCTATTACTGTCACCGCTTCGGCCATACGAATCGCTCATGTAGACGTGCAAAATCGGGGTCACCCGAAGTCTGTGTAAATTGCTCCAAGGTCGCACACGATAAGTCCAAATCGTGTGTGGCCAAGTGTGTAAATTGCGCAGAGCCGCACCCTGCTTCTTCGAAGCAATGTGGTGCATATCTCCTGGAGAAAGAAATCCTGGCCGTTGAGGCCCAGGATAGACTCTCATTCCGCGAGGCTAAGGACTTAGTCCTGGAGTGCCCAGCTCTGCCTGGGACGTCATATGCCTCAGTAGTTCGAAAGGCACCCTCTGCTCCTGGCCCATCCAGGCCAACGAGCACGGTTGTTTCTGCGCCCATTCGGAGCCCTTCTGCGGGCTCTACCCAACCCGGGCGCTCCCCTGGTAAAGCTGGCGGCAAAAATGGTTCATAACCAGCCCCGGGTAAAACCAGGGCTCCCCCTTCTTCCCCCAGCGTGACCGTTTCCCGCAAGGCGAAACGGCCACGCGCCTCCACCAGGTCGTTAGACTTACAGGAGGCAACACCCCTGAAGATGGTCGCTAGGCCATCTTCAGGGGTTCCTAAAGCTGTCCCCCGAAAGGAGGACAGCAACAAAGGAGCTTCGGCTACTTTGCCCACGCCCCGAGGGGGAGCAAGTGGCTCGGAGACGGTGGATCCTTGGAAAATAGGGCCCCCCGCCTCCGAAGCCGCAGCACCCACCTAAGGTTTCGAGGCGGAGGAAGGAAAAGACTCGCATGGCGAGCCCAACCTCCCCCAATAAGTCCTCGAATGCGACAGCGCCTCCAGCGCTTTGTCCGGCCAACAGCGCCCGGGGTTCTGCCCCTGGGAAGCGTACGGCCATTCCCGTGAGGGTCTTCAATTCGAGGAGGGCCCCCGCGTCTCCTCGGAGCTAGGCCTGGAGGGCATATTCCTTCAATGGAATTGCCATGGACTCCAGGCTAACTTGGAGGAGCTGCGGAAGCTCGCCTCGTCCCGTTCCCCGTTAGCTATTTTTTGGCAGGAGACCATGCTAGGCGCGTGCCCCCTGCCTGCCCTCCCGGGGTATAAGGGTCTTGCGACCCCACCACCGCGGAATGGCCGGGCTGGGGGACTCGCGGTTTACACCCGGCATGATGTCTCCGTTCTTCCTTTCTTTTTAGATACCTCCTTTCAGGCAGTGGCTGTGCAGTTTCACCTGGATAGGAGGTATACTATCATTTCTGCGTACATCCCACCCTCAGCTGACTTCGACGCGGGGGACTTCCGCCGCGTCGTGGCACGGTTGCTGAGGCCCTATCTCTTGCTTGGAGATCTAAACGGCAGGCATCCTCTCTGGGGAGATTACTCCATATATCCCAGGGGACAAGTCCTTGTCGATCTGATCGAAGAGCTTGAGATGGGTGTCCTGAACGTGGATGAATTTACGCATCACTGTCCGAGAACCGCTTCATTTTCTTGCCTTGACCTGTCTTTGTGCTCTTCGGATGCACAGCTTGTTTTGATTGCGGGGTGGTCGATGACCTCCATGGTAGTGATCACTTTCCCATTCAAATATAATTTTTAGGGCAACTGCCGCCTGAGAGACCACCTCGGTGGTGCTTGGCGCGGGCGCGGTGGCCTGCATTTCACGAAATGACTGAATTCTCTATCTCAGTCAAGGAGTTTAGGTCGGTAGATGAGGCCGTTGAGTTCTTCTCCGGCAACCTCATCGCCGTGGGCCTGACTACTATTCCTAGGACGTCTGGCCGTTTTGCACGCCTACCACTCCCATGGTGTTCGGCCGAGTGTGTAACGGCCCTCAAACAGAAGCGTTATGCCTACATGCGCTATAAGCACCGCCCGAACGATTTCACTGTCGCTGAATTTCGTCGGGCTAGGGCTAGGTTCCGGTATATTTCGAAGCACGCCCACCGCTCTTCTTCGCGGGCATACGTGTCTTCACTTAACGGGAAGACCCCTTTAGCTGAGGTGAGGAAGCGAGTCAAAAGGATTCGGGGCAAGTTTTCGCAGGACCCCCCTCCCGTTCTCCAGGAGAATGGGACCGCAATCTCGGACCCCGCGTCCGTGGCGGAATCCTTAGCGACCGCTTTTTCCGCATTCTCTAGCCGTGATGCTGCTCCGCCAGCATTCAATGCACGTCGTGATGTCGTGGAAGGCCGCCGGCTGGACTTTACCTCCAGAGGCGGAGAACCCTTCAACGACAAGTTTTGCGTCAGTAAGTTGCGTTCCGCTCTCGCTTCGTGCGCGGACACTTCCCATGGTCCGGACGATGTCCCGTACGCCATGCTTCGACACCTGGGTGAGCGAGGCATGGCCTTTCTGTTAGATTTGTTCAACAGGATCTGGGTGGAAGGTCTTCTCCCAGACTCCTGGCGAATAGCTACTGTGCTCGCCTTTCGCAAGCCAGGGAGAGATCACTCTAACCGACCGGTTTCCGCCCAATCTCTTGCGTGTGCAAGCTGATGGAGAAATTGGTAAATGTTAGATTAGCCTATTTCCTGGACAGCGGAGGCCATCTGTCTTCTGCACAGTGCGGCTTCCGTAAGTTCCACTCCACGTCGGATGCTCTGCTCCAACTGGAAAATGCCGTCTGCGAGGCTTTCCTTCGTAGACAGCACTACGCCACGGTGTTTTTTGATCTGGAGAAGGCCTATGATACCTCATGGCGATACGGTATCATGGACACTCTCTCCCCTTAGAGGCAAGGGGACGCCTACCAATGTTTATATCTAAATTTTTGCGAAATCGTCGATTCCGCGTACGGGTGGGGGGAGCCCTCTCCGGCCCAAAGGAGCAGGAAGAGGGTGTCCCGCAGGGAAGTGTCCTCAGTGTCACACTCTTTTCCCTGAGCATCAACGGCATCACCTCGGTGCTGCCGGAAGATGTTCTCGCTACGCTCTACGTGGACGACCTTTCGATCTCTTTTGGCGCGGCCCAGATGCCAACTCTGGAGCGTCGACTCCAACAGGCATTGAACCGCGTCTCTCGCTATGCCGAAGCGCACAGGTTTCGGTTTTCTTTGGCCAAGACTAAGGTGGTGCACTTCTGCTGCCATCCACGGCTTCACCCGACCTAGATTTGTTTCTTAATGGGGTGCGCCTAGATGTGGTTGAGTCGCACCGTTTCCTTGGTCTTGTATTCGACCGACGCCTCACCTGGGAGGCTCATATTCGCAGCCTTAGGGTCTCTTGTACCCGCGCCATGGACATTCTCCGTTCCGTGACCTTCAGCGCTTGGCGCGCTGATAGGGCTACCGCCTTACTTTTTTATCGATCCTTTGTTCGCTGGAAGCTCGACTACGGATGCGAGTTTTATGCATCCGCAGCCGAGCGTTTTTTGCGGAAGGTGGATTCAATCCACCACACCGGCCTTCGCCTTGCGACCGGTGCCTTCCGCACTTGCCCCATTGAGAGCCTGTTGGTCGATGCTGGGGAGATGCCACTCGCTCGGCGCCGCGTGCAGTGCATCACTCGCCTGTACGCGCGAGCCCGGCGCCTCCCTCAGTCGCCAACAGCTCTTACTGCATCCGCAGCTGATCTCGATGGTGCCTATGCCGCCGAGAGACGCCAGTCATACCCTGAGCCCTTTGGGTTTAGGGCCAGGAAACTCCTTCGAGAGGTAGATATAGCTCTCGGGCCGGTGGTGCCCCTGGTTCTGCCCAGGACGCCACCCTGGAGGGTACCACATTTGGCTATTTGTCGCCTCGCCTCTGCTCCCAAAGCTTGTACTGCGACAGGAGTATTGCGTTCGACCTTTTTGGAGCACACCTTGTTTCACGCTGGTACCGTGCCAGTGTATACGGATGGCTCCAAGTCCCAAGAGGGTGCCGGCTTCCACGCCGTATCCCCTCTGTTTGAAGTCAGCGGGGCTCTACCAGGCGCTGCGTCTGTCTTCACGGCCGAGCTGGTGGCAATACACCACTCGGTTCGGGAGATTACGCGAATTGCCCGGTTCGGAGACCGGATTGTGATCTATAGCGACTCACAAAGCGCCCTGAGTGCTTTCGGGGCATTGGAATCTCCACATCCCCTGGTTCGCGATATCCGTGACGCCACAGTTTTGGCGAGCCGGGCAGATGTCGAGATTACCTTCTGCTGGGTTCCTGGACATGTAGGAATTGCGGGGAATGAGCGCGCCGATGAGGGCGCCAAAGAGTCTGCGAGGACTCTGCGACCGGACCAGCGTTTCGCTCTTCCTCACACCGACTACATGGCAGGAATACGGGCAGCTCTTCGGACTGCTTGGCAAAGAAAATGGGAGACGGTCGAGGGGAACTTAAAGTTGCGTGCCATTGCGCCGCGACTGTTCTCATGGACCTATCCCCTAATGCTGCGGCGGCTTCAGGTTGCTTTCTGTCGTCTTCGAATCGGACACACTTGTGTGACGCATCGCTACTTGATGGAGCGCTCGCCTGCGCCCTATTGCAACGACTGCGTCGTCCCCCAGACTGTTCGGCACATTCTTGTCGAATGTCCCAGTCTGGGTGATCTTCGCGCACGATACCTGTCTGTGCACCGGGATGGGCGGGGTCGCTACCGCCTGTCCCTTGTACTCGGGACGAGTGCGTGCACCATGACTAGTGGACTTATTGACTTTTTGGGGGAGGCTGGCCTTCTCCCTTTCATTAACCCGGTTTGTTGTTGTTGTTGTTATTGTTTTTGTTATTGCTTCTTTATTGTTATTGTTATTTCTTTTTATTGTTTCCTGTTTAATTTTTAAAGTAGCCTAGAACTAGGCTGTTTGTTTACGGCGACTAATGCCTAAGTCGGCAGTCGCCAGATAGTCCCTTAATTAAAAAAAAAAAAAAAATTCTTGAGGTGAAGGAAGACTACGATGGTGGGCTGGTTGTTAGCGTGAGCCAGGAAGGTGATTAGGCAGTCCGCAGTGCTCACATTCCTGGTGTAGCCGAACACGTGGTGATGAACGCTTCCCACGCTCCACTGTAGGCGTGTCAGCACCATCTTCTCCGCCGTTTTTCCGGTGCAGCTCAGGAGGGAGATTGTCCTGAAGGTGGTGTGATCCTTCGGCTTGGGGATGGGCTGGATGTCGGCGTCCTTCCAGGAGGGCGGCAGACGGCCTGCCAACCACGACGCGTTCAGAAGGGCTAGCAGCGCGGTGTCCTTGGCGGGCCCAGCGTGCGCCAGCATGGAGTACCGTACTCCGTCGGCTCCCGCTGCTGTGTCACGTCGACGTTTCGCCCTGGCCAGCTCATTGAGCGTGAAAGGCTGGTCCGTCGCGTGCGGCTGGCCCTGCGCTGTGGGCGTAGCTGCTGCTGGAGGTAGCTGGTGTGGGGAGGAAGCTGCTTGCTAGAACCCCTTGCTGTAAAGCAGTCGGCCAGCCGATCTGCCTCTTGCTGTGGGCGTGGGTGGGCAGCTGGGCGGGTCGGGGCGGCGCCTGAGGCTTTCCTGAAGCTCCCCCACAGCTGGCCAAGGGAGGTGTGTTGGCTGAAAGAGGAGCACCACTCCAGTCACTTTGCCTCCGTGGCGCTCAGGGACACCTGTCGCGCGCGGGCTACCACGTCCTGCAGGAGCTGCAGGTTGATGGCCGTTGGGCGCTTCTCGTACAACCTCCTGTGGACGTTGACGCGGTGATTGTGCTCCCGGACTTCGTCGTTTTAAAACCACCAGTCCGGGTGCCGGCGACGATTTGAGGCTGTCTTGGGCATGGCCCCGTAAGCTGCACTCTCTATGGCTGCCGTAAGGTCCCTCTCCTGCAGGTGCAGGTCCGCCGGAGGCACATACGTGGACCACCATTCGGCCAGGGAGGCTTGGAACTTTGCCCAATCCGCCCTCCTGACGTTCCACGGGCGGCGGGAGAGGAAGAGCTGGTGGGGCCACAGTGAGGGGGGTGAGTGTCCTGTAATGTTCGCTGATGAGGGTAGGGTGGACCTGCCAGGTGGCACAGGGCTGTAGGTCGCCCGACACCGGCGTGAGGTCAAGCCGCCCCCCATGGACGTGCGTGGCCTCCCCTGTGTTCAGTAGTCGAACGGCAGTAACTTCTTCGAGCAGGTCGGCCAGGTGGCGCCCGGTCACGTTAGTGGGTGACACAGACTGCAGCACAGGGTGGTGGGCGTTGAAGTCTCCCGCTACAAGGAGGCTGGAGTTGGATGCGAGGGAGAGCAGCTCCCCAACATCCAGCGGGTACCGCTGGCTCCTGTATATATTGTATACAGTGAGAGTGAGCGGCCCCAGCTGTAGCTCCAGTGCCAGGACCTCCACGCCGTCAACACAGTACACGGGTGCGGTGATCCTCTTTTGCGGGATGGTGTTTCGTATGAGGGCTGCACAGCCACGCCCATTTCCGTCACCAGCCGGAAGCGAGTGGAGGGTGTAGCCTGCGACTCGTTATTCAAAGCTGGCGAGCGTGAGAGTCTCTTGTAGGAGAACTAGGTCCAGGTCTTCTTGGAAGACGGCTTGCAGCAGCTCATGTTTCTTGGGGCGGACCCCCTGCACATTCCACTAAAGCACCCTCAGCGTGGGCGCCGGTGCATGGGCTGGGCTGTCAATCCGCGCCTTCATCTTGGTTGTGGGCGTGCGGTGGGTACAGAGGGTGTTGGGTGGGACCTCTCGGCGTGGTAGATGATGGTGGGGGCTGGAGGGCACCCTCTGTGATGGTGGTTAACACCTCTTCGCGGAGGAGTGCATCGAGGTCCTGCTCGGTGGATGCTGCGGTGCCCTGCCGGCGGTCGAGCAGCTTCTTCACCAGCTGTACGATACACGCGAGGATGACGTCCACGATGGCTCTGCCCTCCTCATTGAGTCCCTCGCAATAACCTGGGGGTCCACAATGAGACCTTGTCGCTGGTTGGGCATTGGGTAGCACCGTAGACTGCTCCTCGTCTGGGCGGGCGCGGTGGGCCTGACGCCTGTGTCCCTTCCTCCTCTGTAGCTTGGGGACAGAGGGGGTGGGTTGCTGGGTGGAGGTGTGAGCAGAGTTGCTGGCTGCGCAGCTACTGGTACCCTCTCTCGCTCCCTGCCTGTCCTCTTCCCCTGTCTCGACCTGACTTGTGCCAGGCTGTTGAGGGGTAAGGAGTGGGTGGGAAGCCCACGCCAGCCTGTTTGGTGGTGGCGCTGCAACAAGGCGTCGGTTGCCTTGTTGCTGGGAAGGCCCACGTGGTTCCCCCTGCCTTTGCCACTTCCCCTCCTGTGTACCGCCCAGACGTGCCCCGGGCAGGCCGAGAGTCGTGGGTTGATGGGTAACCCACGCCGACCCGATTGGGGGTGACGCGGCAATGAACCGACGCTCTCTTCTTTGGGTTGGGGGGGCACGTGGTTCCATCTGCTGCTGCTGCTGCCGCCCGTGACCCCGTGGCATCCTTTTCTGTCGCTTGGGGCACTTCGTGTTCCAAGCGTGGTGCCCCTTGGTGCAGTTGGGGCACCGTGCCGTGGTGGTCTCGCTGGCCTTGAGGCGACCGATACACTCCTCCGTCGGGTGCGCTTGGCTGCACACGCCGCACTTGACAGAGTTTTGGCACATGGCCTGGAGATGCCCGAAGCGCTTGCACTTGTAGCATCTCACAGGCTCACCTTGGTAGAGGCGCAGGGCTTAGCGGCCCCAGCTGCCCAGGTCCAGCTTGGGTGGTGGCGGCCCCTCGTACACTACAAGGATCTGCCTGGTTGGGACCTTGTCTCTGTGTGCGAGGAGCCGTGTTGCCGAGAGCACGTGGGGGTGAGCCTCGATGGCCTGGAGTGGCAGAGTGGTCGGATTGGAAAACTGGAATGTTTAATATATCTGTTTTGAGTCAGCATGAATAATGAAAGAAATAAAAGTTAAGTGTACTTTAATTGTGTTGTTTCTTCATGGACCTATGTTATTAAGTCCACAATTTGTAAATGTAATAAGGAGTGTTGAGTATTTTATGTTTTTTGGGGGGTGATGTTCAAATGCGACCTTAGAGATTAAATTCACAAGAATAGGAACTGAAAATTAACATAATTAAACCTGTATTGCACAAATAAATTAAGTATATTAGAAAAAATTGTAATAGGATTAAATGCCATAATTTTAATAAGCTACTTAGAAATTGAACAGAAATAATATTTTTAATATTCCAAGTTGTTTTATAAACAATCTATAAATTTAATTACTCTCCTTTGAGAAGTAATTGAAAGCGTTCTGTAATTCTGAAACTAATTATTTAGAGATTGCTTTAAACGGATAATCATATTAATACTTTATAAAGGCACTACTAAAGTTTCCTCACAATGTCTTTGATACAAGGTAATATTAAGCTTCGAATCTGATTGTAAATTGGTCTTCTGGCAAGTTTCAATATACCGCGACATATCGCACCTTTGAACTCCCGCTAGTACCAAAGTAAATCCCGGAAGGAAGCACCGTTAGTCGTCGCGAAGAATTTGATCTTTCAAAGCGACGAGTCAAAAGGTTAATGCCGGTTCTAAAGTTAATGTCCAGGTAAGAACAGAATCGTGGGCAGTAGCTATAAAACCAGTAAAAATTTAAGTAATAAATGATATTTTTCCATCTCGATACAGGCAGTAAGTAAATTGTAAAACAGTTTTACTATATTGTAGTTTTTTCCATACTTTAGTTTCCTCCCCAATTCAATTTTTAAGTTTTGTTTATTACGATTCTTTTGTTTGGGTTTATTAATAAAATTTCGTTAGAAATATTTCTGCTATATTACCTAAGAAATATTTTGTTTGTGTCCTTAAAACGTAACGTTCCTTTTAGTATTTAACCGGTGTTTATGTGTCATTTTCTCAAATTTATAGTATTACATTAATGAGAATTTTTTCAAATGTAACTATGTTACAAACCATTGGACAGCACGCTGATTAGTGAAAGATCCCCATATTTAAATCATTATATGATAACAGAGAAATTAAATTTTGTTGAATAAAGTAAGATAGAAACTGTTGATATTTCTATTAAGAAAACGGTTTTTAATATAGAAAACGTCGCTTTCTTAGTCCAAATCTTTATCCGTGCTCGTCGTTCATCATCCCAGATTCTCAATAACTTATCCATATGCGGGAATAACTAATGCTTTTTATGATAAGGCTGGATTTAGTTCCTCGGCTTCCTGTTCTTCAAGATCAGAATAAAAGCCTTACGCGCTTTCAGTTCTAATTCTTTCTTTAGGTTTTCAATGTGTGGATTTCTGAGGAGCTTGCGGGATTGAGAACCGTCAAAGATGCAAGCCTTCAACTTCTCGAAGTTTAATCCATGATAAAGTGTGGCACAAGTAATTCAAGCAACCACAATCCTTGTCCAGAGTTTTGGTGAACTGTTTGATCAAGCCGTAGGAAGAGTAGCTTGTCTCTATCAACTAGAGTGATTTTTATGACTTTCCTTGCTCCACCAAACACCAATTCTTTGCGTATACTCCAAGTCTACCTTGGTGTAATGCTGAGCTTGGTGCCTACTATCTCACATGCACAGAAAGCAAAAGTATTTGGTAAAACGAAACTTTTGTCCAAAAACATGTTCCCCATCTTTTCCTATTCTTCATATGAACACAACTTAACTTCTCATGCTGATTATAGCGGATTTTCTCAAGCAGTTACTTCATAATTTTATATCCTTGTATTTGATCGAACGAGAAGTATAGAGGCAAACTGAATGCCGTTCTGCAGCAGAACATATTTCACTGATCGCTTGCTGGTTTCCTTGAACAGTTTACCCTTTTTTGGCTGGTACTGTGGCGCTCCGAGCTTGTGCAAAAGCTGTGCAACATCAATAAAGTACATCAATACCTCCTGTTCAGATAAATGAGGGAGATAAGTTCGATTTCTGTTGGGCTAGCACGAGATGTAAGAACTGAAAGAGGAGTTTTTTTCCTTCAATATTAATGCTAACAGTTCGGCAGAGGAATTTGACAAGTTGAGATCGCAATTTAGATCATTTAACTACTTTTAGAAATAAAAGTATGTAGAGCATCAATAAAAACCACTTTATTTTTTTTAAAACTGGAGGAATCTTCATCACTAATGACAGAAGTATTTCAAAGACAGCTACTGGAATTTCAACAAAATGATCTACAGGACAACGTACTAAATGAATTTTAGGATACTCGAGTCTGCTTCAGTTCTTTGTGTTTATCCCATTGACCAAGGTGCATAGCAAAATAAGAAAGGTAAACACATTTAAGGAATTTCTTGAAAGGATTACTTCTAGGAATAACGGTGTATTTGCCGCAGATGTAGCAGAATGCATCGAGATTATTTTTGCAAACTTTTCACGCCGAATCCATTTCATTCTCTAACAAAAGAAAGATACCAGTTTGTCAAAAGATTGCCGTATGTATAAATTAGCTAAATAAACATGGCCAATATATTTAGTTGTTGTTAACCAGAGAAATAAATCTAATGATGATAATTAAAAATATAGATTGAATAACAGATAATGTTTAGTTATTATAACAAGTAATTTTGCAAGAGAGAAATAAGATGAAAGAAAAGCAAACAATTAAATGTTAAAATAACATTTTATTCATTTGAATCTAGGAAAAATCTACTATTAAAACTCGTTTTAATTTTTAATAAAGGAAAATTTGCGAACAGAGACACAAAGGAGAAATGAAAGTAATAAAAATGTAGGGGTGATAGAGTGAGAAACACTTGATGCCTTCTTGCCGCATAGTTTGAAGATCAGGTATTATTAAGTTTAGTTATAATAACAATCAATTTTAAAAGAGATAAATCAGAGGGAATTATAACCAGAATAAATGTCAAGCAATAGGCTGAGGGGTGGTTGGAGTTTTCCACGACTCATATAAATATATATATATATATATATATATATATATATATATATATATATATATATATATATATATATATATATATATATATATATATCCTATTATCAAGAATGCGGAGGGGTCGTCGTACTAATCTTAATACTTTGTTCGGCCCGTGCCCTGAATGGGTTTATTGACTCAGAATGCTTAGAGGTTGGCTACGGAGGGATTGGAATAAACTTTACCAGCAAGTGACCCAAAGGAAGTTAGATATACAACAATATGAAAATAAAGTTTTAATGAACACTAAACAAAAAAAATATATATATATATACAAATAAGGTTCTTTGAGAGATAAATTAATAAGTAAAGCTTATATATCTCACTTGGCTTGTCAATAACTGTTCACTATGTAAATCCCTATACAAATTTAATGTTGGTACGCTTCGCAGTGAAGTTGGGAATGTGAAAGGGAAGGGTTACCTTGGAACCTGATGTTGGGGTGGCGCTAGTGAGTGAAGATGGTGAGATACAGGGTGGAGACGATTATATATTTGTTCAAATACAATCACTTAGAGATCATGGAAAAATATGTTAGTCGATTAATTATTTGCATCAACACCTTCAAACTACTCAGTGGGGGCCCAAATCTATTGACCTAAGAAATTTGACGCTCTATTTTTAAACAAATAAAACAGCAATTTAAATTAAAAGCAAAGAGCTATCTCGGTAAAATTGTATCATAGTGACATAGCTTTCACTTAGTCTGGGTATAAATAGCTTAAGTACTTTAATGACTATATTTTCAGTGAAGACAATGAGCCAGGACATCGAAACAACGTCCAAATAAGGAATCATCTCTAGACTCTGCTTGGTGTGTACCTAAATATATATATATATATATATATATATATATATGTATTACCGTTGCAAGTCAAGCTATGTGCCAAAGTTTAATAAATATGGAACCCTGCAAAATAATTAAACCGCGCGCGACACTTTCTTTGAGGTCATCATGGCCCTAGGAGAAACATTTTGCCGGAAATTACACAGATCACACCGTAAAATAAATGGTCAAAAATAGCAATTATTTTCAGAAATTTTACCAATTATCTCGAGCACTTAATAATGACCCATTCCTTTTGTTCTTTCAAGTGTAGTATGAGGGTAGCTGGGTAACAACAAAGTCAGTGGAAAAGGATCTTGCTGACAGAGTTTGAAGAAAGGAAGTTAGGGTTGTGTCACTCTGTTGCCTGCGTCACTTGAAGAGCATTGTTTTCAGTGAAGTAGACCCTTTGGCAAAGAAAAAGAATGATGTTTACATAGAGATGTTGTGATATAGCATTGGTAAAACAATAATTTGTAAATATATAAGGATTTCAACCTGCATCTTGCTTATGATTTTTCTTATTTTTTACCCGGCTACCTCTGATATAAATATATATATATATATATATATATATATATATATATATATATATATATATATATATATATATATATATATATATATGAAGTCACTGTTTTTCCCAATAACGAGTAAATTATTGTACAATAAAACCACTTTTTTGAGCACAAAGTTTATTGAATCAGAACTAAATTCGGTATGAAGTTTTCCCTACCATCTTCAGCCGTTAACTGAGACAAATTGACAAAGAAAATAGAAATACTAAAATTT